>OY728136.1:1807519714-1808769714 GCA_963277665.1 Viscum album | reverse complement strand
ATTCTCAATCTCCTTTCATTGATGCATTTTTTGTTTTATAGACAACCTTCTTTTATACGGTGTGTAATCCCATTTGACATTTACATTTATTCAAAAGTAATATTTTTTATATGAATTGTTTTACTAAACGACAAAAGGTAATGTTTCTATTGTACGTATTCTGCGACAACGACTTCTCAGCCGCGGTGACCATTATTTGAGTTTCGACTTCCTCTACAAGCCATAAATTTTCTTTAAATGAAAAAAATACCATGGTTTAATTTTATTATATTTTGGTATTGAAAATGGTTTTGATAGTTTTTTTATTACATCAATGTGTTTCATTGATATCTTGTGATTGAAATGTGGAAATGTTATGCATGTTTTTTGTGATAAGATTATGTTATTGTTCTTTGGAATTGATTATGAAGTCGGGTGGTTCCGTGATAAACTAAGGGCAGGTGATGTAGAGACCCAAATCTTGACGTACATGGAAATTACATTACTTTTGCGGAATACTTAGTAAATAAAAAAAACACACACAGAAGGACCATAATAGTTTATTGTCTTTGGAAACTCGGAATATAATATTCTAATCGTGGTGAAAGATCATCAACATCTCCCATAAAGATCTTTTTTTTTCTAAACCTAAATCCTTTCTTTATGTCCTGGGGAAATGAAAACATAAAAGGGTGAGCTCAAATTCTTAGTAAGGTTAAACAAAAGAAATATCAATCACGTCATATTCATAAGAACATATCTTTTGGAAATCTTAACCTGTAAAAGAGATCATAATTTCATAACATGGGATAAATCATAGTAGTGAAATGTAATCCCAATAATCATAACTTAAAACATGAAACTTTGTGGCATACACACATAATCATATAGAATCATTTCTTGTTAGTCAAGACTCATTGCCAAGACTATCTTAGTGGACAAAGTCCCTTTCTGAATCGAGTCACCCTCGTTTCAGTCCTGCTTCACTGAACCGGTATAACCTACCATTCCAGCCATGTCTATCTCATGAGATATAAAATCTTTACCCAATGCATTGGAGGGAGATATAGGTCCCACCCATCTCATAATGATACCATTCTTATGTGTGCCACAAAATCATAAATCATACATCATTGCCTAACCCATGTAATAAAAATGGGGTTCTTAAATAACATGACATCATAAAACAATTCATATAAGATAAATGAATTCATAAAATAATTCCATCACAACATAATCAAATCAATGTAATAATAGGGATAGAAACATAATCCTTTATTATCTTAGATGGAAAATAATTTTGATAAAACACTTAAACTCCATTCTTGAGGAAAATATCCTTTCTAATTCAAAAACATTTTCCTTTCTGTACATATCATACAATTCTAAACTAAAAGAAGTTGATTAAAAGTATAATTGAAAATTTATAAAGGAAGCTTCTTGTAAATAATGTTTTAAAAATCCATTCATGCCGTATAAGTAAAAAAACATTCTTCTCGTACTTGTGTCGGAAAAGTCAAAAAGTACCTCGTACGAAAAACGACAAAATATTCCTTTCATATCTTTTACTAAAAATTCACCGATGGGTAAAATTTGATATAAACTATTGTAGAAGGATATAAATATTACATATTGAGGAAAAACGGATGTGGATGATAAAATACACCCCAGTAAATACCAAAGAATAAAAAAATCTCGGATAAAAATGAGATTGTGATATTTCCCTTACCTTAAGTCTGATTTGCTTCGTAAGTGTCTGAACCTCCTGTATAATGATTTAAATAATGTCATTAACTTATTACAGAATCATATTCATTGTTATTATATCATATATGGTTTACTTATTACTTTATATTACCCGTTCTTTTGTAAATTCCATGTTAAAGAAGTGTTTTGGGTAAAATCGTTTCATTTATCGTAGGTGTTTGGACTTGTTGTTCTTGACATTATTATTACTTATATCATGATTTACTTACTTCCAGAATATAAAAAATGATTTATATATCATATATATTAAGTATATATATATATATATATATATATAATAGATAGATAAATGAAATGAAACACACCGTTCATGGAGACGGTAGTCCGTACGTACGCATGAACGCTGTTTTCGTTTCCTTATTGTCTTGAATGGAAGTAATTAGATGAAATACATATATAAATAAATAAAGTATATTTATAATGTCATATATTTCATTATTATTGATTATATATAGTTTTTAATCATTCTTAAATGGTTAACATGGAGAATGAATCTCATCGCGTCGTGGAGACGGTAGTCCGTACGTACGCACGAGCGATGATATCGTTCTCAGGATCGTGAAATTGTGTTGAAGTGTATGTATAATATTTTAGTTTCAATATAACTTTATAATAATCATATATATTTACTCATTAAACCATTATACCCATCCAATTAAGGTGGTGGCGGAAAATAGATTACACCACGGCGTGGAGACGGTATTCCGTACGTACGCACGCCCGGTGATTTCCTTTTTCTGTAGGATGGATAGAAGGTTAATTAGATTTGTTTCATATTTATAATAACATATAATTATATAAGAAATACTGATGTTATTACTTTATCATGAAACAACTAAAGAAGAAGAAGATGAAGAAGAAAGAAATTGAAAAAGATCGGTAATGGATATTACCTCTTTTTGACGCGCCTTTTCTTAACCTCCACTTAAATAACTAAGGATGGTATAGGATGATACTGGGGAAGTGGAGAAGAGATTTTTTCATGGGTAGGCCGAGCTTTAATGCTCAAATTGGTGTGAGGAGGAGAGGGAGGAGGTGCCCTTTTATAAGGGAGGAGAGGGGTACCTTAGGAAAATCTCAAAATATTATTTTATATTAAGGTCAAATTCGTTTTATAATGGTTCCAAAGGGACTTATATCGAATATAAAGTGGTGATGAGAAGAAAGAATCTCATCCAATAGGATTTTGATAAGTTTAGGCTATTATTTTGACCTTATCAATTAGATTTAACTCTAAGTTAAATAATTTAACTTTTATCGTGTCTTTTTGTTTTCTTACACTATATGGTTAATAAAATTACCATAACAAGCCAAAAGAACCCCAAGTTGTTTATTATTAATATATATATCCTTATCTAAGTCATTTGGCCGATCCTTATATTTTTAGGAATTAAATAAAAATTAATAATATAATATTTGTTTTAAAAACTAATTTATGTCAATTTTGACACTATTTGGTACATGATTTTTATGAAATTCATAACAGAATGATAAGTTCGATCCAAGTTACTTATATCGACAATAACATGTCATATTAACCTATAAAATTAATTTAAGTCATAAAAAGTCTCAAATTACATTTATTTGGGCATTTATAACATCAATTATGTCAATATTTTATTAATAAGACAATTACTGCATCATCTTTGTGTCATAATAAATGATAATTATTTAATCCCTAAAAATTCTAAATAAAATCCTATGATGTAGATAATTTTATTATATTTCTGGAGACTATTCATTTTAGAAGTTTCATGATGTTTATCACTAAATTAAAATTATTATAATTATAATATTTAAGAAAGTGACATGTTGTCACATTCTTTGGTTTTAATAATAATTAAATTATTTTCATGGAAAAAAGTCCATAAAATGAATCTAATCCGACCCTTAGGTTATATGGGTCTACTTTTAGACATCCAATAGCATTTTGCCAAGTTTTAGGGTAATTTTATAATCTTATATTTACCTTTAATTACCCAATTTACATTTAACTATATTAAATAAAATTTACCGTAGTTACTATTCACAATGCCCAAAAATAAAAAGTATCTTATTAGCATAATTTGGACCCACTGATTCCAAATATGGAATCCATTTTTCCAAATTCAATACACAAAATATGATGAAATTAAATTAAAATTAATCCCGTTGTCGAAAGAAAACGGGTTTTTCTTTAAAACATTGCAAAAGATTGAATTGATTTAACCTTCGAATTCAAGGTAAAATCAATGCTAATGAAATACATTATATTAAATGGTAAAAATATATTCTATTTATAATTAAAATCATTCAATATTATAATTTAACCACATAAGATATTACGATGAAAAAAGTTGTTTTTAATTAAAATATAGTGTGTTTTTACTATTCATTAAAATATGAAAGTTATCGGAAAAATATCAAAACTTTATCTAATGTAAATTTTTGTATCCTGATTCAAAATAGGAATTTTATTTTGTCACATTTAACATATAAACATGTCAAAAACTAGATTTAATGTGGGTGCCCCATCAAAAGGCGGCAAAACTGCATTTTTTTAAAAATACTTATTTTACCAGAAAAAATTATTTTGTTCTTATACCATATTCTAGAAAATGTGTAAGATGAATAATAATGTTATAAAATTAAAAATTTAGTTAAAACTATTCATAAAGGCTAGTTAATAACAATATTATAATAATATATCGTTGTTTAGTAAAACCCGGTATTGCTTACAACACTCGCTATCGAGGAAGGTCGCGATTGCGTGTAATGCAAGCCAAGTCAGGGTTGCCTGTAGTACAAAAATCCTTTGTTGTTGCGTATAACAGAATCCTACCATATTTTATGTATACATTGAATATATATATATATATATATACACTCAATGTTGCGTAGAATAACTTCTATCAAACGAACTTGAAATTGTGTGTAACAAGAGCCAAGAAAAGTGTTGTGTATACTGCAAGCTAATACAGCGTTGCGTATAGCGCAAGATAATCTTGGTGTAGAATACAACACTAAACATTAATTAAATTAAAAGAATATTTTTCATAAAATCTCGGGGTGTTACATTCTACCCCCCTTAAAATGAATTTCGCCCTCGAAATTCGTCGGGGTTATAAATGGTTTACTACTCGAAAGTTTTTTTAATAGAAACCCACATCGTAAAAAGGAATACCAAAATATGCCTTTAAAAAAAAAAGTATGAAATGTAACGGTTACCCAAATTAACTCATCACTGGGTTTCCATGTAGGAGAACATAGGTGAAAATATGGATATGGAAGAAAAATCTAACCATCATGTTCTGATGGAGAGTGGTAGATAACATGGCTATGAAAAATCCAACAATCGCAAAGCCATAAATTTGTGATGATCAAGGGTACCATCTGATTCATCAGATAAAAGATCACTAGGACAACATTTTTGGTTTTCAATATCATTTCCCTAAAGTTGAAAAATTTGAATTAGAAGAAATACTTACTTGATTTTGGTACAATATCACTGTTGTTCGTGCTTTGAACAATTTCCACTTCATCTCTTAAAGAAATGAAGTTGAATTTGTTATTCATGAAGTGTTAACCGATCATGTGACAGAATGATGGGTCATTCCATCTATTTCAAACAAAATTTTATCAATTGTTATCAAATATACATAAGTCCTTCTTTGGTGAGGTTAATCATATACGATTTCAAAAATGAACTTATACTTCATATATCATACCGCTTAATAAAATAAAACTAGTTTCTACTAAACAAGGACTTCCTGTAGGCCAGTGGTAGGTGATAAAGGCCAGTCGCACATCGGTTGTGGGTTCGATTCCCACGGCCTTGTCCGACGCGATGGACTGTCGCCTATCCTGCATGTTGTCCTTTTTCTAAAACTACATTAATATTACATCTCATCAATAATATTGAAAAAAAATTCTATCCTTAAACAATAATAACTTATGTCCAACATAATCCATTCCAATCTTTAGTCTTATCTAAAATACTTCGGCCCAAGCTCATTGTATAAAGAAAACGATTACTTGAAATGTCATCAACCAAGCATGTGAATACCATCATTTATCCCCTATATATCTTATTGGTCACATTCCAATCATGTGAATTCCTTAATCATGTATTCTCTTGAAAAATGAATACCCATTTAAACCTTAGTGAAAACATGAATGCTGTCAAAAGTTACCTCTTTCCACATACCAAAATCCAAAAATTTTATATAGTCACACCATGATATAACCTTCTCCTTATATCAGTCATGAGCTCATGAATACTATCAAACATTTAATTTTATCCTTATCCCTTCATTATGCGAATATCATCTACTTTCCAAAAATACTGATACCATTCATCACATACTTTCAAAACATAAGGAAAGACAACAGTGTAACAATCCTTAGATGTCTCTTTATTCCACAGTACCATGAGATTACTTATACAACATTACACTTGATAAACATGTAATCATTCCACTACATTCAATAACCATTGACTGAGCTTCAACAATTCTTTCATCTCACATATCATTTGTAGTCTCATCATCATCATCAACATAAATACTACCCTTACGACCATACTGATTCTCTTCATGAGACTTTCCCTTTGGGAATTGGTTTGCATAATCCCCGTACATTCCATATTTAAAACATTTAACCACTGTTGATGTCGTAGCAAGACCATTATCCTCATCCCTAGTGTTAACTGAACCTTTTCCTTTGCACATACTGGCTTTGTGTCCTTCTTTTCCACAGCCAAAAAATCTTCTAGTTCCTTTGAATCATTCTCCTTGATTCCTCTTCCCACATGATTTAGATAGGGGAAATTGAACTTTCTTTCCTCTATGGTCATCATGAAACTCCATTTTTCTCTTATTAGCCGAGTCAGGAAACTTACCAAATTTTAATTTATTGATCATATTATGAGATTCCTGATTCGGTATAATAATGATGTTTGGTCCTCCAAATCCCATTTCATTTGGTTTCTCATGAAGAATATCATTCCATTGTCCTTCATATCCTCCATTATTGTGAATCATCTTGTTTCTAGCCATTTTCTGAAACCCAAAATGAATAGTGTGAGAGGCAAAAATCAAAATAAAGGGGGAGTAACTTCAATATCTAACATCTTTGGTTTAATCTAATATCGTTACCATAGTTCTAGGACTATATCTATACGTATACTTATCATTAGGGACATCCCTAGACATACCTTAGAAATATCTCTAGGAATCTCACTAACGTATTCGCATCCTAGTTTCCAAAGGTTGACTAAACTTTTCCTATGATACCAACTATAGAGAACCAAATCTCGACATACATGGACATTGCATTACTTTTGCGGAATACTTAGTACATAACAAAAACACACACATAGGGACCGTAACAGTTTAGTGTCTTTGGAAACCCGGAATATAATCTTCTAATCGTGGTGAAAGATCTTCAACATCTCCCATAAAGATCTTTTTTTTCTAAACCTAAATCATTTCATTATGTCCTGGGGAAATGAAAATATAAAAGGGTGAGCTCAAATTCTCAGTAAGGGTAAACAAAAGAAATATCAATCACGTCATATTCATAAGAACATATCTTTTGGAAATCTTAACCTGCAAAAGAGATCATAATTTCATAACATGGGATAAATCATAGCAGTGAAATTTAATCCCAATAATCATAACTTAAAACATGAAACTTTGTGGCATACACACATAATCATAGGGAATCATTTCTTGTTAGTCAAGACTCATTGCCAAGACTATCTTAGTGGACAAAGTCCCTTTATGAATCGAGTCACCCTCATTTCAGTCCTGCTTCACTGAACCGGTATAACCTACCGTTCCTGCCATGTCTATCTCATGAGATATAAAATATTTACCCAATTAATTGGAGGGAGATATAGTTCCCACCCATCTCATAATTATACCATTATTATGTGTGCCATAAAATCATAAATCATACATCATTGAATAAGCCAAGTAATAAAAATGGGATTCTTAAACAACATGACATCATAAAACAATTAATATAAGATAAAGGAATTCATAAAAAAATTCCATCACAACATAATCAAATAAATGTAATAATAGGGATAGAAACATAATCCTTTATTATCTTAGATGGAAAATAATTTTGATAAAACACTTGAACTCCATTCTTGAGGAAAATATCCTTTCTAATTCAAAAACATTTTCCTTTCTTTACATATCATACAATTCTAAACTAAAAGAAGTTGATTAAAATTAAACTTGAAAATTTATAAAGGAAGCTTCTTGTAAATAATGTTTTAAAAATCTATTCATGCCGTATAAGTTAAAAAAACATTCTTCTCGTACTTTTGTCAGAAAAGTCAAAAAGTACCTCGTACGAAAAACGACAAAAGATTCCTTTCATATCTTTTACTAAAAATTCACTGAAGGAAAAAATTTGATATAAAATATTGTAGAAGGATATAAATATTACATATTGAGGAAACATGGATGTGGATGATAAAATTCACCCCAGTAAATACCAAAGAATAAACAATCTCGGATAAAAATGCGATTGTGATATTTCCCTTACCTTAAGTCCGATTTGCTTCGTAAGTGTCTGAACCTCCTGTATAATGATTTAAATAATGTCATTAACTTATTACAGATTCATATTCATTGTTATGATATCATATATGGTTTAATTATGACTTTATATTACCCGTTCTTTTGTAAATTCCATGTAAAAGTAGCGTTTTGCGTAAAATCGTTTCATTTATCTTAGGTGTTTGGACCTGTTGTTCTTGACATTATTATTACTTATATCATGATTTACTTACTTCCAGAATATAAAAATTTATTTATATATCATATATATTCCGTATATATATATATATATATAATAGATAGATAAATGAAATGAAACACACCGTTCATGGAGACGGTAGTTCGTACGTACGCATGAACGCTATTTTCGTTTCCTTATTGTCTTGAATGGAAGTAAGTAGATGACATACATATATACATAAATCCTTTAGCTTTATTATGTCATATATTTCATTATTATTGCTTATATATAGTTTATAATCATTCTTAAATGGTTAACATGGAGAATGAATCTCATCGCGTCGTGGAGACGGTAGTCCGTACGTAAGCACGAGTGATGATATCATTCTCATGATCGTGAAATTGTTTTGAAGTGTATGTATACTATTTCAGTATCAATATCACTTTATAATAATCATATATAGTAACTAATTACACCATTATACCCATCCAATTAAGGTGGTGGCGGAAAATAGATTACACCACGGCGTGGAGACGGTATTCCGTACGTACGCACGCGCGGTGATTTACTTTTTCCGTTGGATGGATAGAAGGTTAATTAGAGTTGTTTAATATTTATAATAACATATAATTATATAATAAATACAGATGTTATTACTTTATCAAGAAACAACTAATGAAGAAGAAGTTGCAGAAGAAAAAAATTGAAAAAGATCGGTAATGGATATTACCTCTTTTTGATGCGCCTTTTCTTAACCTCCACTTAAATAACTAAGAATGGTCCAGGATGATACTAGGGAAGTGGAGAAGAGACTTTGTCTGGAGTTGGACGAGCTTGAATGCTCAAATTGGTGTGAGGAGGAGAGGGATGAGGTTCCCTTTTATAAGGGAGGAGAGGGGTACCTTAGGAAAATCACAAAATATTATTTTATATTAAGGTCAAATTCGGTTTATAATGGTTCCAAAGGGTCTTATTTAGAATATAAATTGGTGATGAGTCGATATCCTCTCATAAAATAGGATTTAGACAAGTTTAGGTTATTATTTTAACCTTATCAATTAGATTTAACTCTAAGTTAAATAATTTAACTTTTACCATGTCATTTTGTTTTCTTACACTATATGGTTAATAAAATTACCATAACAAGCCAAAAGAACCTGAAGTTGTTTATTATTAATATATATGTCCTTATCTTAGTCATTTTGCCGAACTTTATATTTTTAGGAATTAAATAACAATTAATAATATAATATTTGTTTTAAAAACTAATTTATGTCAATTTTGACACTATTTGGTACATGATCTTTTATGAAATTCATAACAGAATGATAAGTTCGAACCAAGTTACTTATATCAACAATACCATGTCATATTATCCAATAAAATTAATTTAAGTCATAAAAATTCTCAAATTACATTTATTTGGGCATTTATAACATAAATTATGTCAATATTTTATTAATAAGACAATTACTGCATCATCTTTGTGTCATAATAAATGATAATTATTTAATCCTTAAAAATCATAAATAAATTCCTATGATGTATATAATTGTATTAGCTTTCTTGAGACTATTCATGTTCGAAGTTTCATTAAGTTTATCACTAAATTAAAATTATTATACTTATAAGATTTAAGAAAGTGACATGTTGTCACATTCTTTGGTTTTAATAATAATTAAATTATTTTCATGGACAAAAGTCCATAAAATGAATCTAATCTGACCCTTAGGTTATTTGGGTCTACTTTTAGCCATCCAATAGTACTTTTCCAAGTTTTAGGGTAATTTTATAATCTTATATTTACCTTTAATTACCCGATTTACCTTTAACTATAGTAAATAAAATTTACCGTAGTTACTATTCACAATGCCCAAAAATAAAAAGTAGCTTATTAACATAATTTAGACCCACTGATTCCAAATATGGAATCCATTTTTCTAAATTCAATACACAAAATATGAAGAAATTAAATTAAAATTAATCCCATTGTCGAAATAAAACGGGTTTTTCTTTAAAACATTGCAAAAGATTGAATTGATTTAACCTACGAAATAAAGGTAAAATCAATTATAATGACATACATTATATTAAATGGTAAAAATATATTCTATTTATAATTTAAAACCATTAAATAATATAATTGAACCACATAATATATTACGATGAAAAAAGATGTTTTTAATTAAAATATAGCTTGTTTTTACTATTCATTAAAATATGAAAGTTATCGGAAAAATATCAAAACTTTATCTAATGTAAATTTTTATATCCTGATTCAAAAGAAGAATTTTATTTTGTCACATTGAACATATAAACATGTCTAAAACTAGATTTAAAGTGGGTGCGCCATCAAAAGGCGGCAAAACTGCATTTTTTGAAAAGTACTTATTTTACCTGAAAAACTTATTTTGTTCTTATACCATGTTCTAGAAAATGTGTAAGATGAATAATAATGTTATAAAATACAAAATTTAGTTAACACTATTCATAAAGGCTAGTTCATAACAATATTATAATAATATATCGTTGTTTAGTAAAACTCGGTATTGCGTACAACACACGCTATCGAGGAAGTTCGCGATTGCATGTAATGCAAGCCAAGTCAGGGTTGCGTGTAGTGCACAACTCCTTTGTTGTTGCGTATAACAGAATCCAACCATATTTTATTTATACATTGAATATATATATATATATACACTCAATGTTGCGTAGAATAACTCCTATCAAATGAACTTGAAATTGTGTGTAACAAGAGCCAAGAAAAGTGTTGCGTATACTGCAAGCTAATACAGTGTTGCGTATAGCACAAGATAATCTTGGTGTAGAATACAACACAAGACATTAAATAAATAAAAAGAATATTTTTCATAAAATCTCGGGGTGTTACATTCTACCCCCCTTAAAATGAATTTCGCCCTCGAAATTTGTCGCGGTTATAAATGGTTTACTACTCGAAAGTTTGTTTAATAGAAACCCACATCGTAAAAAGGAATACCAAAATATGGATTTAAAAACTAAAGTATGAAATGTAGCGGTTACCCAAATTAACTCATCACTGGGTTTCCCCATAGGAGAACATAGGTGAAAATATAGATATGGAAGAAAAATCTAACCATCAAGTTCTGATGGAGAGTGGTAGAGAATATGGCTATGAAAAATCCAACAATCGCAAAGCCATAAATTTGTGATGATCTAGGGTACCATCTGATTCATAAGATATAAGATCACTAGGACAACATTTTTGGTTTTCAATATCATTTCCCTATTTTTGAAAATTTTTAATTATAAGAAATACTTACTTGATTTTGGTACAATCTCACTGTTGTTGTGCTTTGAGCAATTTCTACTTCATCTCTTAAAGAAATGAAGTTGAATTTGTTATTCGTGAAGTGTTAACAGATCCTGCGATAGAATGATGGGTCATTCCATCTGTTTCAAACAAAATTTTAGAAATAGTTATCAAATATACATAAGTCCTTCTTTGGTGAGGTTAATCATATATGATTCCAAAAATGAACTTATACTTCATATATCATACCGCTTAATAAAATAAAACTACTTTCTACTAAAAAAAGACTTCATGTAGGCCAGTGGTAGGTGATAAAGGCCAGTCGCACTTCGGTTGTGGGTTCGATTCCCACGGCCTTGTCCGACGCTGTGGGCTGTCGCCCGTCCTGCAGGTTGTCCTTTTTCTAAAACTACATTAATATAACATCTCATCCATAATATCGAAAAAAAATTCTATCCTTAAACAATACTAACCTATGTCCAACACAATCCATTCCAATCATTAGTATTATCTAAAATACTTCGGCCCAAGCTCATAGTATAAATAAAACGATTACTTGAAATGTTATCAACCAAGCATGTGAATACCATCATTTATCCCCCATATATCTTATTGGTTACATTCCAATCATGTGAATACCTTAATCATGTATTCTCTTGAAAAATTAATACCCATTAAACCTTAGTGAAAACATGAATGCTGTCAAAAGTTAACTCTTTCCACATACCAAAATCCAAAAATTTTATATAGTCACACCATGATATACCCTTCTCCTTATATCAGTCATGAGCTCATGAATACTATCAAACATTTAATTTTCTCCTTATCCCATCATTATGCGCATATCATCTACTTTCCAAAAATACTGGTACCATTCATCACATTCATTAAAAACATAAGGAAAGACAACAGTGTAACAATCCTTAGAAGTCTCTTTATTCCATAGTACCATGAGATTACTTATACAACATTACACTTGATAAACATGTAATCATTCCACTACATTCTTAAACCATTGATTGAGCTTCAAGAATTCTTTCATATCACATATCATTTGTAGTCTCATCATCATCAACAACAAAAATACTACCCATACGACCATACTGATTCTCTTTATGAGACTTTCCCTTAGAGCATTGGTTTGCATAATGCCCGTACATTCCACATTTAAAACATTTAACCATTATTGATGTCGTAGCAAGACCATTATCCTCATCCCTGGTGTTAACTGAACCTTTTCCTTTGCACTTACTGGCTTTGTGTCCTTGTTTTCCACACCCAAAGCATCTTCCAGTTCCTTTGAAACATTTTTCTTGATGCCTCTTCCCACATGATTTACATAGGGGAAATTGAACTTTCATTCCTCTATGATCATCATGAAACTCCATCTTTCTCTTATTAGCCGAGTCAGGAAACTTACCAAATTTTACTTTATTGATCATATTATGAGATTGTTGATTCGGCATAATAATGATGTTTGGACCTCCAAACCCCATTTCATTTGGTTTCTCATGACGAATATCATTACATTGTCCATCATATCCTCTATTATTGTGAATCATCTTGTTTCCAGCCATTTTCTAAAACCCAAAAAGAATAGTGTGAGAGGGAAAAATCATAATAAAGGGGGAGTAACTTCAATATATAACATCTTTGGTTTAATCTTATATCGTTACCACAGTTCTAGGACTATATCTATATGTATACATATCCTTAGGGACATCCCTGGCAATACCTTAGAAATATCTCTTGGGATCTCACTAACGTATTCGCATCCTAGTTTCCAAAGGTTGACTAAACTTTTCCACTAATACCAACTGTAGAGACCCAAATCATGACATAAATAGACATTACATTACTTATGCGGAATACTTAGTACATAACAAAAACACACACACAATGATCGTAATAGTTTAGTGTGTTTGGGAACTCGGAATATAATCTTCTAATCGTGGTGAAAGATCATCAACATCTCCCATAAAAATCTTTTTTTTTTCTAAACCTAAATCCTTTCTTTATGTCCTGGGGAAATGAAAACATAAAAGGGTGAGCTCAAATTATCAGTAAGGGTAAGAAAAAGAAATATCAATCACATCATATTCATAAGAACATATCTTTTGGAAATCTTAACCTGCAAAAGATCTCATAATTTCATAACATGGGATAAATCATAGTAGTGAAATGTAATCCCAATAATCATAACTTAAAACATGAAACTTTGTGTCATACACAAATAATCATAGAGAATCATTTCTTGTTAGTCAAGACTCATTTCCAAGACTATCTTAGTGGACAAAGTCCCTTTCTGAATCGAGTCACCCTCGTTTCAGTCCTGCTTCACTGAAACGGTATAACCTACCATTCCAGCCATGTCTATCTCATGAGATATAAAATCTTTACCCAATGAATTGGAGGGAGACATAGGTTCCACCCATCTCATAATGATACCATTCTTATGTGTGCCACAAAATCATAAATCATACATCATTGCATAACCCATGTAATAAAAATGGGATACTTAAACAACATGACATCATAAAACAATTCATATAAGATAAAGGAATTCATAAAATAATTCCATCACAACATAATCAAATCAATGTAATAATAGGGATAGAAACATAATCCTTTATTATCTTAGATGGAAAATAATTTTGATAAAACACTTGAACTCCATTATTGAGGAAAATATACTTTCTAATTCAAAAACATTTTCCTTTCTTTACATATCATACAATTCTAAACTAAAAGAAGTTGATTAAAAGTAAACATGAAAATTTATAAAGTAAGTTTCTTGTAAATAATTTTTTAAAAATCCATTCATGCCGTATAAGTTAAAAAAACATTCTTCTCGTACTTTTGTCGGAAAAGTCAAAAAGTACCTCGTACGAAAAACGACAAAAGATTCATTTAATATCTTTTAATAAAAATTCACCGAAGGGTAAAATTTGATATAAACTATTTTAGAAGGATATAAATATTACATATTGAGTAAACATGGATGTGGATGATAAAATACACCCCAGTAAATACCAAAGAATAAACAATCTCGGATAAAACTGAGATTGTGATATTTCCCTTACCTTAAGTCCGATTTGCTTCGTAAGTGTCTGAACCTCCTGTATAATGACTTAAATAATGTCATTTACTTATTACAGAATCATATTAATTGTTATGATATCATATATGGTTTACTTATGACTTTATATTACCCGTTCTTTTGTAAATTCCATGTTAAAGAAGCGTTTTGGGTAAAATCGTTTCATTTATCGTTGGTGTTTGGACTTGTTGTTCTTGACATTATTATTACTTATATCATGATTTACTTACTTCCAGAATATAAAAAATGATTTATATATCATATATATTCAGTATATATATATATATATATATCATAGATAGATAAATGAAATGAAACACACCGTTCATGGAGACGGTAGTCCGTACGTACGCATGAACGCTGTTTTCGTTTCCTTATTGTCTTGAATGGAAGTAAGTAGATTACATACATATATACATAAATCCAGTAGCTTTATAATGTCATATATTTCATTATTATTTCTTATATATTGTTTATAATCATTCTTAAATGGTTAACATGGAGAATGAATCTCATCACGTCGTGGAGACGGTAGTCCGTACGTACGCACGAGCGATGATATCGTTCTCATGATCGTGAACTTGTGTTGAAGTGTATTTATACTATTTCAGTATCAATATCACTTTTTTATAATCATATATAGTTACTCATTACACCATTATACCCATCCAATTAAGGTGGTGGCAGAAAATATATTACACCACGGCGTGGAGACGATATTCCGTACGTACGCACGCGCGGTGATTTGTTTTTTCCGTATGATGGATAGAAGGTTAATTAGAGTTGTTTCATATTTATAATAAAATTTCATTATATAATAAATACTGATGTTATTAATTTATCAAGAAACAACAAAAGAGGAAGAAGTTGAAGAAGAAAGAAATTGAAAGAGATCGGTAATGGATATTACCTCTTTTTGACACGCCTTTTCTTAACCTCCACTTAAATAACTAAGGATGGTCTAGGATGATAATAGGGAAGTGTAGAAGAGATTTTTTCAGGGGTTGGCCGAGCTTGAATTCTCAAATTGGTGTGAGGAGGACAGGGAGGAGGTGCCCTTTTATAAGGGAGGAGAGGGGTACCTTAGGAAAATCTCAAAATATTATTTTATATTAAGGTCAAATTCGGTTAATAATGGTTCCAAAGGGTCTTATTTTGAATATAAAGTGGTAATGAGTCGCAATAATCCCATACAATAGGATTTAGACAAGTTTAGGTTATTATTTTAACCTTATCAATTAGATTTAACTCTAAGTTAAATAATTTAACTTTTACCATGTCTTTTTGTTTTCTTACACTATATGGTTAATAAAATTACCATAACAAGCCAAAAGAACATGAAGTTGTTTATTATTAATATATATGTCCTTATCTTAGTCATTTGGCCGAACTTTATATTTTTAGGAATTAAATAACAATTAATAATATAATATTTGTTTTAAAAACTAATTTATGTCAATTTTGACACTATTTGGTACGTGATTTTTTATGAAATTCATAAAAGAATGATAAGTTCGAAACAAGTTACTTATATCAACAATACCATGTCATATTAACCTATAAAATTAATTTAAGTCATAAAAAGTCTCAAATTACATTTATTTGGGCATTTATAACATAAATTATGTCAATATTTTATTAATAAGACAATTACTGCATCATCTTTGTGTCATAATAAATGATAATTATTTAATACCTAAAAATTCTAAATAAATTCCTATGATGTAGATAATTGTATTAGATTTCTGGAGACTATTCATGTTCGATGTTTCATGAAGTTTATCACTAAAGTAAAATTATTATACTTATAAGATTTAAGAAAGTGACATCTTGTCACATTCTTTGGTTTTAATAATAATTAAATTATATTCATGGACAAAAGTCCATAAAATGAATGTAATCCGACCCTTAGGTTATATGGGTCTACTTTGAGCCATCCAATAGGATTTTTCCAAGTTTTAGGGTAATTTTATAATCTTATATTTACCTTTAATTACCCGATTTACCTTTAACTATAGTAAATAAAATTTACCAGAGTTCCTATTCACAATGCCCAAAAATAAAAAGTAGCTTATTAACATAATTTGGACCCCCTGATTCCAAATATGGAATCCATTTTTCCAAATTCAATACAAAAAATATGCAGAAATTAAATTAAAATTAATCCCGTTGTCGAAAGAAAACGAGTTTTTCTTTAAAACATTGCAAAAGATTGAATTGATTTAACCTACGAATTCAAGGTAAATTCAATGCTAATGACATACATTATATTAAATGGTAAAAATATATTCTATTTATAATTTTAAACCATTAAATATTATAATTTATCCACATAAGATATTACGATGAAAAAAGTTGATTTTAATTAAAATATAGCGTGTTTTTACTATTCATTAAAATATGAAAGTTATCGGAAAAATATCAAAACATTATCTAATAAAAAATTTTATATCCTGATTCAAAAGAAGAATTTTTTTTTCACATTGAACATATAAACATGTCAAAAACTAGATTTAATGTGGGTGCGCCATCAAAAGGCGGAAAAACTGCATTTTTTGAAAAATACTTATTTTACCCGAAAAATTTATTTTGTTCTTATACCATGTTCTAGAAAATGTGTAAGATGAATAATAATGTTATAAAATAAAAAATTTAGTTAACACTATTCATAAAGTCTAGTTCATAACAATATTATAATAATATATCGTTGTTTAGTAAAACTCGGTATTGCGTACAACACACGCTATCAAGGAAGTTCGCGATTGCATGTAATGCAAGCCAAGTCAGGGTTGCGTGTAGTGCACAACTCCTTTGTTGTTGCATATAACAGAATCCAACCATATTTTATTTATACATTGAATATATATATATACACTCAATGTTGCGTAGAATAACTTCTATCAAACGAACTTGAAATTTTGTGTAACAAGAGCCAAGAAAAGGGTGGCGTATACTGCAAGCTAATACAGTGTTGTGTATAGCGCAAGATAATCTTGGTGTAGAATATAACACAAGACATTAATGAAATTAAAATAATATTTTTCATAAAATCTAGGGGTGTTACATTCTACCCCCCTTAAAATGAATTTCGCCCTCGAAATTCGTCGGGGTTATAAATGGTTTACTACTCGAAAGTTTGTTTAATAGAAACCCACATCATAAAAAGGAATACCAAAATATGGCTTTAAAAACTAAAGTATGAAATGTAAGGGTTACCAAAATTAACTCATCACTGGGTTTCCACGTAGGAGAACATAGGTGAAAATATGGATATGGATGAAAAATCTAACCATCAAGTTCTGATGGAGAGTGGTAGAGAACATGGCTATGAAAAATCCAAAAATCGCAAAGCCATAAATTTTTGATGATCATGGGTACCATCTAATTCATCAGATATAAGATCACTAGGACAACATTTTTGGTTTTCAATATCATTTCCCTAAAGTTTAAAATTTTGAATTAGAAGAAATACTTACTTGATTTTGGTACAATCTCACTGTTGTTCATGCTTTGAACAATTTCCACTTCATCTATTAAAGAAATGAAGTTGAATTTGTTATTCGTGAAGTGTTAACAGATCATGTGATAGAATGATGGGTTATTCCATCTGTTTCAAACAAAATTTTAGCAATAGTTATCAAATATACATAAGTCCTTCTTTGGTGAGGTTAATCATATACGATTCAAGAAATGAAATTATACATCATATATCATACCTCTTAATAAAATAAAACTAGTTTCTACTAAACAAGGACATCATGTAGGCCAGTGGTACGCGATAAAGGCCAGTCGCACTTCGGTTGTGGGTTCTATTCCCACGGCCTTGTCTGACGCGATGGGCTGTCGCCCATCCTGCAGGTTGTCCTTTTTCTAAAACTACATTAATATAACATCTCATCAATAATATCGAAAAAAAATTCTATCCTTAAATAATACTAACTTATGTCCAACATAATCCATTCCAATCTTTAGTCTTATCTAAAATACTTCGGCCCAAGCTCATAGTATAAAGAAAACGATTACTTGAAATGTCATCAACCAAGCATGTGAATACCATCATTTATCCCCCATATATCTTATTGGTCACATTCCAATCATGTGAATACCTTAATCATGTATTCTCTTGAAAAAGGAATACCCATTAAACATTAGTGAAAACATGAATGCTGTCAAAAGTTAACTCTTTTCCACATACCAAAATCCAAAAATTTTATATAGTCACACCATGATATAACCTTCTCCTTATATCAGTCATGAGCTCATGAATACTATCAAACATTTAATCTTCTCCTTATCCCTTCATTATGTGCATAGCATCTACTTTACAAAAATACTGGTACCATTCATCACATACGTTCAAAACCTAAGGAAAGACAACAGTTTAACAATCCTTTGATGTCTATTTATTCCATAGTACAATGAGATTACTTATACAACATTACACTTGATAAACATGTAATCATTCCACTACATTCTTAAACCATTGACTGAGCTTCAACAATTCTTTCATCTCACATATCATTTGTAGTCTCATCATCATCATCAACATAAATACTACCCATACGACAATACTGATTCTCTTCATGAGACTTTCCCTTAGGGCATTGGTTTGCATAATGCCCGTACATTCCACATTTAAAACATTTAACCATTGTTGATGTCGTAGCAAGACCATTATCCTCATCCCTGGTGTTAACTGAACCTTTTACTTTGCACTTATTAGCTTTGTGTCCTTCTTTTCCACACCCAAAGCTTCTTCTAGTTCCTTTGAAACATTCTCCTTGATGCCTCTTCCCATATGATTTACATAGGGGAAATTGAAATTTCTTTCCTCTATGATCATCATGAAACTCCATATTTCTCTTATTAACAGAGTCAGGAAACTTACCAAATTTTGCTTTATTGATCATATTATGAGATTGCTGATTCGGCATAATAATGATGTTTGGACCTCCAAATCCCATTTCATTTGGTTTCTCATGAAGAATATCATTCCATTGTCCATCATATCCTCCATTATTGTGAATCATCTTGTTTCCAGCCATTTTTTAAAACCCAAAAAGAATAGTGTGAGAGGCAAAAATCATAATAAAGGGGGAGTAAATTCAATATCTAACATATTTGGTTTAATCTAATATCGTTACCACAGTTCTAGGACTATATCTATACGTATACTTATCTTTAGGGACATCCCTAGACATACCTTAGAAATATCTCTAGGGATCTCACTAACGTATTCGCATCCTAGTTTCCAAAGGTTGACTAAACTTTTCCTCTGATACCAACTTTAGAGACCCAAATCTTGACGTACATGGACATTACATTACTTTTTCGGAATACTTAGTACATAACAAAAACACACACTCAAGGACCGTAATAGTTTAGTGTCTTTGGAAACTCGGAATATAATCATCTAAACGTGGTGAAAGATCTTCAAATCTCCCATAAAGATATTTTTTTTTTCTAAAACTAAATCTTTTCTTTATGTCCCGGGGAAATGAAAAATAAAAGGGTGAGCTCAAATTCTCAGTAAGGGTAAACAAAAGAAATATCAATCACGTCATATTCATAAGAACATGTCTTTTGGAATTCTTAACCTGCAAAAGAGATCATAATTTCATAACATGGGATAAATCATAGTAGTGAAATTTAATCCCAATACTCTTAACTTAAAACATGAAACTTTGTTGCATACACACATAATCATAGAGAATAATTTCTTGTTAGTCAAGACTCATTTCCAAGACTATCTTAGTGGACAAAGTCCCTTTCTGAGTCGACTCACCGTCGTTTCAGCCCTGCTTCACTGAACTGGTATAACCTACCGTTCCAGCCATGTCTATCTCATGAGATATAAAATATTTACCCAATGCATTGGAGGTAGATATAGGTCCCACCCATCTCATAATGATACCATTCTTATGTGTGCCACAAAATCATAAATCATACATCATTGCATAACCCATGTAATAAAAATGGGACTCTTAAACAACATGACATCATAAAACAATTCATCTAAGATAAATGAATTTATAATATAATTCCATCACAACATAATCAAATCAATGTAATAATAGGGATAGAAACATAATCCTTTATTATCTTAGATGGAAAATAATTTTGATAAAACACTTGAACTCCATTCTTGAGGAAAATATCCTTTCTAATTCAAAAACATTTTCCTTTCTTTACATATCATACAATTCTAAACTAAAAGATGTTGATTAAAAGTAAACTTGAAAATTTATAAATTAAGCTTCTTGTAAATAATGTTTTAAAAATCCATTCATGCCGTATAAGTTAAAAAAACATTCTTCTCGTACTTTTGTCGGAAAAGTCAAAAAGTACCTCGTACGAAAAACGACAAAAGATGCATTTCATATCTTTTACTAAAAATTCACTGAAGGGTAAAATTTGATATAAAATATTGTAGAAAGATATAAATATTACATATTGAGGAAACATGGATGTGGATGATAAAATACACACTAGTAAATACCAAAGAATAAACAATCTCGGATAAAAATGAGATTGTGATATTTCCCTTACCTTAAGTCCGATTTGCTTCGTAAGTGTCTGAACCTCCTGTATAATGATTTAAATAATGTCATTAACTTATTAAAGAATCATATTCATTGTTATGATATCATATATGGTTTACTTATGACTTTATATTACCCGTTCTTTTTTAAATTCCATGTTAAAGAAGCGTTTTGGGTAAAATCGTTTCATTTATCGTAGGTGTTTGGACTTGTTGTTATTGACATTATTATTACTTATATCATGATTTACTTACTTCCAGAATATAAAAAATGATTTATATATCATATATATTCAGTATATATATATATATATAATAGATAGATAAATGAAATGAAACACACCGTTCATGGAGACGATAGTCCGTACGTACGCATGAATGCTGTTTTCGTTTCCTTATTGTCTTGAATGGAAGTAAGTAGATGACATACATATATAAATAAATCCAGTTGCTTTATAATGTCATATATTTCATTATTATTTCTTATATATAGTTTATAATCATTCTTAAATGGTTAACATGGATAATGAATCTCATCGCGTCGTGGAGAAGTAGTCCTTACGTACGCACGAGCGATGATATCGTTCTCATGATCGTGAACTTGTGTTGAAGTGTATATATATTATTTCAGTATCAATATCACTTTATAATAATCATATATAGTTACTCATTACACCATTATACCCATCCAATTAAGGTGGTGGCGGAAAATAGATTACACCACGACGTGGAGACGGTATTCCGTACGTACGCACGCGCGGTGATTTCCTTTTTCCGTAGGATGGATAGAAGGTTAATTAGAGTTGTTTCATATTTATAATAACATATAATTATATAATAAATACTGATTTTATTACTTTATCAAGAAACAAAAAATGAAGAAGAAGTTGAAGAAGAAAGAAATTGAAAGAGATCGGTAATGGATATTACCTCCTTTTGACACGCCTTTTCTTAACCTCCACTTAAATAACTAAGGATGGTCTAGGATGATAATAGGGAAGTGTAGAAGAGATTTTGTCAGGGGTTGGCCGAGCTTGAATTCTCAAATTGGTGTGAGGAGGAGAGGGAGGAGGTGCCCTTTTATAAGGGAGGAGAGGGGTACCTTAGGAAAATCTCAAAATATTATTTTATATTAAGGTCAAATTCGGTTAATAATGGTTCCAAAGGGTCTTATTTTGAATATAAAGTGGTTATGAGTCGCAATCCTCCCATACAATAGGATTTAGACAAGTTTAGGTTATTATTTTAACCTTATCAATTAGATTTAACTCTAAGTTAAATAATTTAACTTTTACCATGTCTTTTTGTTTTCTTACACTATATGGTTAATAAAATTACCATAAAAAGCCAAAAGAACATGAAGTTGTTTATTATTAATATATATGTCCTTATCTTAGTCATTTGGCCAAACTTTATATTTTTAGGAATTAAATAACAATTAATAATATAATATTTGTTTTAAAAACTAATTTATGTCAATTTTGACACTATTTGGTACATGATTTTTTATGAAATTCATAACAGAATGATAAGTTCGAACCAAGTTACTTATATCAACAATACCATGTCATATTAACCTATAAAATTAATTTAAGTCATAAAAAGTCTCAAATTACATTTATTTGGGCATTTATAACATAAATTATGTCAATATTTTATTAATAAGACAATTACTACATCATCTTTGTGTCACAATAAATGATAATTATTTAATACCTAAAAATTCTAAATAAATTCCTATGATGTAGATAATTGTATTAGCTTTCTGGAGACTATTAATGTTCGATGTTTCATGAAGTTTATCACTAAATTAAAATTATTATACTTATAAGATTTAAGAAAGTGACATCTTGTCACATTCTTTGGTTTTAATAATAATTAAATTATATTCATGGACAAAAGTCCATAAAATGAATGTAATCCGACCCTTAGGTTATATGGGTCTACTTTGAGCCATCCAATAGGATTTTTCCAAGTTTTAGGGTAATTTTATAATCTTATATTTACCTTTAATTACCCGATTTACCTTTAACTATAGTAAATAAAATTTACCAGAGTTCCTATTCACAATGCCCAAAAATAAAAAGTAGCTTATTAACATAATTTGGACCCCCTGATTCCAAATATGGAATCCATTTTTCCAAATTCAATACAAAAAATATGCAGAAATTAAATTAAAATTAATCCCGTTGTCGAAAGAAAACGGGTTTTTCTTTAAAACATTGCAAAAGATTGAATTGATTTAACCTACGAATTCAAGGTAAATTCAATGCTAATGACATACATTATATTAAATGGTAAAAATATATTCTATTTATAATTTTAAACCATTCAATATTATAATTTATCCACATAAGATATTACGATGAAAAAAGTTGATTTTAATTAAAATATAGCGTGTTTTTACTATTCATTAAAATATGAAAGTTATCGGAAAAATATCAAAACATTATCTAATAAAAATTTTTATATCCTGATTCAAAATAAGAATTTTATTTTTTCACATTGAACATATAAACATGTCAAAAACTAGATTTAAAGTGGGTGCGCCATCAAAAGGCGGAAAAACTGCATTTTTTGAAAAATACTTATTTTACCCGAAAAATTTATTTTGTTCTTATACCATGTTCTAGAAAATGTGTAAGATGAATAATAATGTTATAAAATACAAAATTTAGTTAACACTATTCATAAAGGCTAGTTCATAACAATATTATAATAATATATCGTTGTTTAGTAAAACTCGGTATTGCGTACAACACACGCTATCGAGGAAGTTCGCGATTGCATGTAATGCAAGCCAAGTCAGGGTTGAGTGTAGTGCACAACTCCTTTGTTGTTGCGTATAACAGAATCCAACTATATTTTATTTATACATTGAATATATATATATATACACTCACTGTTGCGTAGAATAACTTCTATCAAACGAACTTGAAATTGTGTGTAACAAGAGCCAAGAAAAGGGTGGCGTATACTGCAAGCTAATACAATGTTGTGTATAGCGCAAGATAATCTTGGTGTAGAATATAACACAAGAAATTAATGAAATTAAAAGAATATTTTTCATAAAATCTCGGGGTGTTACATTCTACCCCCCTTAAAATGAATTTCGCCCTCGAAATTCGTCGGGGTTATAAATGGTTTACTACTCGAAAGTTTGTTTAATAGAAACCCACATCATAAAAAGGAATACCAAAATATGGCTTTAAAAACTAAAGTATGAAATGTAATGGTTACCCAAATTAACTCATCAATGGGTTTCCACATAGGAGAACATAGGTGAAAATATGGATATGGATGAAAAATCTAACCATCAAGTTCTGATGGAGAGTGGTAGAGAACATGGCTATGAAAATTCCAAAAATCGCAAAGCCATAAATTTTCGATGATCATGGGTACCATCTAATTCATCAGGTATAAGATCACTAGGACAACATTTTTGGTTTTCAATATCATTTCCCTAAAGTTGAAAATTTTGAATTAGAAGAAATACTTACTTGATTTTGGTACAATCTCACTGTTGTTCATGCTTTGAACAATTTCCACTTCATCTATTAAAGAAATGAAGTTGAATTTGTTATTCGTGAAGTGTTAACAGATCATGTGATAGAATGATGGGTTATTCCATCTGTTTCAAACAAAATTTTATCAATAGTTATCAAATATACATAAGTCCTTCTTTGGTGAGGTTAATCATATACGATTCAAAAAATGAAATTATACATCATATATCATACCTCTTAATAAAATAAAACTAGTTTCTACTAAACAAGGACTTCCTGTAGGCCAGTGGTAGGAGATAAAGGCCAGTCGCACTTCGGTTGTGGGTTCGATTCCCACGGCCTTGTCTGACGCGATGGGTTGTCGCCCGTCCTGCAGGTTGTCCTTTTTCTAAAACTACATTAATATAACATCTCATCAATAATATCGAAAAAAAATTCTATCCTTAAACAATACTAACTTATGTCCAACATAATCCATTCCAATCTTTAGTCTTATCTAAAATACTTCGGCCCAAGCTCATAGTATAAAGAAAATGATTACTTGAAATGTCATCAACCAAGCATGTGAATACCATCATTTATCCCCCATATATCTTATTGGTCACATTCCAATCATGTGAATACCTTAATCATGTATTCTCTTGAAAAATGAATACCCATTAAACATTAGTGAAAACATGAATGCTGTCAAAAGTTAACTCTTTTCCACATACCAAAATCCAAAAATTTTATATAGTCACACCATGATATAACCTTCTCCTTATATCAGTCATGAGCTCATGAATACTATCAAACATTTAATCTTCTCCTTATCCCTTCATTATGTGCATATCATCTACTTTACAAAAATACTGGTACCATTCATCACATACGTTCAAAACCTAAGGAAAGACAACAGTTTAACAATCCTTAGATGTCTATTTATTCCATAGTACAATGAGATTACTTATACAACATTACACTTGATAAACATGTAATCATTCCACTACATTCTTAAACCATTGACTAAGCTTCAACAATTCTTTCATCTAACATATCATTTGTAGTCTCATCATCATCATCAACATAAATACTACCCATACGACAATACTGATTCTCTTCATGAGACTTTCCCTTAGGGCATTGGTTTGCATAATTCCCGTACATTCCACATTTAAAACATTTAACCATTGTTGATGTCGTAGAAAGACCATTATCCTCATCCCTGGTGTTAACTGAACCTTTTACTTTGCACTTATTAGCTTTGTGTCCTTCTTTTCCACACCCAAAGCTTCTCTTAGTTCCTTTGAAACATTCTCCTTGATGCCTCTTCCCATATGATTTACATAGGGGAAATTGAAATTTCTTTCCTCTATGATCATCATGAAACTCCATATTTCTCTTATTAACAGAGTCAGGAAACTTACCAAATTTTTCTTTATTGATCATATTATGAGATTGCTGATACGGCATAATAATGATGTTTGGACCTCCAAATCCCATTTCATTTGGTTTCTCATGAAGAATATCATTCCATTGTCCATCATATCCTCCATTATTGTGAATCATCTTGTTTCCAGCCATTTTTTAAAACCCAAAAAGAATAGTGTGAGAGGCAAAAATCATAATAAAGGGGGAGTAACTTCAATATCTAACATATTTGGTTTAATCTAATATCGTTACCACAGTTCTAGGACTATATCTATACATATACTTATCCTTAGGGACATCCCTAGACATACCTTAGAAATATCTCTAGGGATCTCACTAACGTATTCGCATCCTAGTTTCCAAAGGTTGACTAATCTTTTCCTCTGATACCAACTTTAGAGACCCAAATCTTGACGTACATGGACATTACATTACTTTTTCGGAATACTTAGTACATAACAAAAACACACACTCAAGGACCGTAATAGTTTAGTGTCTTTGGAAACTCCGAATATAATCTTCTAAACGTGGTGAAAGATCTTCAACATCTCCCATAAAGATATTTTTTTTTCTAAAACTAAATCTTTTCTTTATGTCCTGGGGAAATGAAAAATAAAAGGGTGAGCTAAAATTCTCAGTAAGGGTAAACAAAAGAAATATCAATCACGTCATATTCATAAGAACATATCTTTTGGAAATCTTAACCTGCAAAAGAGATCATAATTTCATAACATGGGATAAATCATAGTAGTGAAATGTAATCCCAATACTCTTAACTTAAAACATGAAACTTTGTGGCATACACACATAATCATAGAGAATAATTTCTTGTTAGTCAAGACTCATTTCCAAGACTATCTTAGTGGACAATGTCCCTTTCTGAGTCGACTCAACGTCGTTTCAGTCCTGCTTCACTGAACTGGTATAACCTACCGTTCCAGCCATGTCTATCTCATGAGATATAAAATATTTACCCAATGCATTGGAGGTAGATATAGGTCCCACCCATCTCATAATGATACCATTCTTATGTGTGCCACAAAATCATAAATCATACATCATTGCATAACCCATGTAATAAAAATGGGATTCTTAAACAACATGACATCATAAAACAATTCATCTAAGACAAATGAATTTATAATATAATTCTATCACAACATAATCAAATCAATGTAATAATAGGGATAAAAACATAATCCTTTATTATCTTAGATGGAAAATAATTTTGATAAAACACTTGAACTCCATTCTTGAGGAAAATATCCTTTCTAATTCAAAAACATTTTCCTTTCTTTACATATCATACAATTCTAAACTAAAAGATGTTGATTAAAAGTAAACATGAAAATTTATAAATTAAGCTTCTTGTAAATAATGTTTTAAAAATCCATTCATGCCGTATAAGTTAAAAAAACATTCTTCTCGTACTTTTGTCGGAAAAGTCAAAAAGTACCTCGTACGAAAAACGACAAAAGATGCATTTCATATCTTTTACTAAAAATTCACTGAAGGGTAAAATTTGATATAAACTATTGTAGAAAGATATAAATATTACATATTGAGGAAACATGGATGTGGATGATAAAATACACACTAGTAAATACCAAAGAATAAACAATCTCGGATAAAAATGAGATTGTGATATTTCCCTTACCTTAAGTCCGATTTGCTTCGTAAGTGTCTGAACCTCCTGTATAATGATTTAAATAATGTCATTAACTTATTACAGAATCATATTCATTGTTATGATATCATATATGGTTTACTTATGACTTTATATTACCCGTTCTTTTTTAAATTCCATGTTAAAGAAGCGTTTTGGGTAAAATCGTTTCATTTATCGTAGGTGTTTGGACTTGTTGTTATTGACATTATTATTACTTATATCATGATTTACTTACTTCCAGAATATAAAAAATGATTTATATATCATATATATTCAGTATATATATATATATATAATAGATAGATAAATGAAATGAAACACACCGTTCATGGAGACGATAGTCCGTACGTACGCATGAATGCTGTTTTCGTTTCCTTATTGTCTTGAATGGAAGTAAGTAGATGACATACATATATACATAAATCCAGTTGCTTTATAATGTCATATATTTCATTATTATTTCTTATATATAGTTTATAATCATTCTTAAATGGTTAACATGGATAATGAATCTCATCGCGTCGTGGAGGCGGTAGTCCTTACGTACGCACGAGCGATGATATCGTTCTCATGATCTTGAACTTGTGTTGAAGTGTATATATATTATTTCAGTATCAATATCACTTTATAATAATCATATATAGTTACTCATTACACCATTATACCCATCCAATTAAGGTGGTCGCGGAAAATAGATTACACCACGGCGTGGAGACGGTATTCCGTACGTATGCACGCGCGGTGATTTCCTTTTTCCGTAGGATGGATAGAAGGTTAATTAGAGTTGTTTCATATTTATAATAACATATCATTATATAATAAATACTGATGTTATTACTTTATCAAGAAACAACAAATGAAGAAGAAGTTGAAGAAGAAAGAAATTGAAAGAGATCGGTAATGGATATTACCTCTTTTTGACACGCCTTTTCTTAACCTCCACTTAAATAACTAAGGATGGTCTAGGATGATAATAGGGAAGTGTAGAAGAGATTTTGTCAGGGGTTTGCCGAGCTTGAATTCTCAAATTGGTGTGAGGAGGAGAGGGAGGAGGTGCCCTTTTATAAGGGAGGAGAGGGGTACCTTAGGAAAATCTCAAAATATTATTTTATATTAAGGTCAATTTCGGTTAATAATGGTTCCAAAGGGTCTTATTTTGAATATAAAGTGGTTATGAGTCACAATCCTCCCATACAATAGGATTTAGACAAGTTTAGGTTATTATTTTAACCTTATCAATTAGATTTAACTCTAAGTTAAATAATTTAACTTTTACCATGTCTTTTTGTTTTCTTACACTATATAGTTAATAAAATTACCATAACAAGCCAAAAGAACATGAAGTTGTTTATTATTAATATATATGTCCTTATCTTAGTCATTTGGCCGAACTTTATATTTTTAGGAATTAAATAACAATTAATAATATAATATTTGTTTTAAAAACTAATTTATGTCAATTTTGACACTATTTGGTACATGATTTTTTATGAAATTCATAACAGAATGATAAGTTCGAACCAAGTTACTTATATCAACAATACCATGTCATATTAACCTATAAAAGTAATTTAGGTCATAAAAAGTCTCAAATTACATTTATTTGGGCATTTATAACATAAATTATGTCAATATTTTATTAATAAGACAATTACTGCATCATCTTTGTGTCATAATAAATGATAATTATTTAATAGCTAAAAATTCTAAATAAATTTCTATGATGTAGATAATTGTATTAGATTTCTGGAGACTATTTATGTTCGATG
The DNA here is from genome assembly GCA_963277665.1 of Viscum album. Taxonomy (NCBI): domain Eukaryota; kingdom Viridiplantae; phylum Streptophyta; class Magnoliopsida; order Santalales; family Viscaceae; genus Viscum; species Viscum album. The sequence goes on along the minus strand of OY728136.1, from coordinate 1,808,739,946 downwards.
TTTCATGAAGTTTATCACTAAATTAAAATTATTATACTTATAAGATTTAAGAAAGTGACATCTTGTCACATTCTTTGGTTTTAATAATAATTAAATTATATTCATGGAAAAAAGTCCATAAAATGAATGTAATCCGACCCTTAGGTTATATGGGTCTACTTTGAGCCATCCAATAGGATTTTTCCAAGTTTTAGGGTAATTTTATAATCTTATATTTACCTTTAATTACCCGATTTACCTTTAACTATAGTAAATAAAATTTACCAGAGTTCCTATTCACAATGACCAAAAATAAAAAGTAGCTTATTAACATAATTTGGACCCCCTGATTTCAAATATGGAATCCATTTTTCAAAATTCAATACAAAAAATATGCAGAAATTAAATTAAAATTAATCCCGTTGTCGAAAGAAAACGGGTTTTTCTTTAAAACATTGCAAAAGATTGAATTGATTTAACCTACGAATTCAAGGTAAATTCAATGCTAATGACATACATTATATTAAATGGTAAAAATATATTCTATTTATAATTTTAAACCATTAAATATTATAATTTATCCACATAAGATATTACGATGAAAAAAGTTGATTTTAATTAAAATATAGCGTGTTTTTACTATTCATTAAAATATGAAAGTTATCGGAAAAATATCAAAACATTATCTAATAAAAATTTTTTATATCCTGATTCAAAAGAAGAATTTTATTTTTTCACATTGAACATATAAACATTTCAAAAACTAGATTTAAAGTGGGTGCGCCATCAAAAGGCGGCAAAACTGCATTTTTTGAAAAATACTTATTTTACCCGAAAAATTTATTTTGTTCTTATACCATGTTCTAGAAAATGTGTAAGATGAATAATAATGTTATAAAATACAAAATTTAGTTAACACTATTCATAAAGGCTAGTTCATAACAATATTATAATAATATATCGTTGTTTAGTAAAACTCGGTATTGCGTACAACACACGCTATCGAGGAAGTTCGCGATTGCATGTAATGCAAGCCAAGTCAGGGTTGCGTGTAGTGCACAACTCCTTTGTTGTTGCGTATAACAGAATCCAACCATATTTTATTTATACATTGAATATATATATATATATACACTCAATGTTGCGTAGAATAACTCCTATCAAATGAACTTGAAATTGTGTGTAACAAGAGCCAAGAAAAGTGTTGCGTATACTGCAAGCTAATACAGTGTTGCGTATAGCACAAGATAATCTTGGTGTAGAATACAACACAAGACATTAAATAAATAAAAAGAATATTTTTCATAAAATCTCGGGGTGTTACAGGTGAGCCCGATAAATCTCTCCAATGCATTGGGTAACGTGAAGGGGTTAAACACTAAGGTTTCTACAAAGAGATTTGGGGAATATACTGTGAAGGGTATTCCAAACGTAACCATGATGATTACTTCCTACGTAACAATGTTATGAATGTGTCATGTTACCTTTATTTCATATGATTTCTTTTATTTATTCATGATTTGATATGTAATGTAAAAGTGCTTATGTTTTATGAGTAAAGAATGATTTCATCGATTCTTATGTATACATGGATTAATGTTTTCATTCCGTATTTTTATATACCTTACCGAGCTTTTAATGTTGATCCCATGTTTTTAAATGTTTTTCACATGTCATGGGAAAGGTACATGATGTGATGATAGTGTCAAGGACGTTTCATGAAAGAATCCATGATTTTTTTAAATGTGTTTCCTTTTACAGGAACAGTGAATATTGTTTTTAATGTAACCACCTTGTTTAAATGTTGAATGTAATACATGGTTTATGATCTAATTATCTAAAACTCTAATCCTGAAAAGATCTTCAATGTGTAATCTTATAATAAATCAAGATTAAGTAATGTTTAAAGCTGGGGCCTTATAGTTAGTATCAAAGGGAGGTTTAGATAACATTAGGAGTTAGAATTATATTAAATGATTAACCAAAAATATTTTTTTTGGGTCAAATTGAAATGATATAGAATTTGAATATTACCATGTTGCATCATCTAAGACATGTTTGTTAAGAATGGTTTTCCACATAGGAAACATGGAAGCATTTCTATGAAGGCATACCGAAGGAAATGACCTTCCAAATTAGCATCCTTAGATAGTCGAAATTGGAACTGAATAGTTTGTTATAGTAATGGCGTAATTGACTCAAGAGATAAATCGTGGTGGTATCCATGCACGAGATCTGCTAGATCAACTACAGAGGAACATGTCAGTGGTGGGACATTTCATGAGGCAACATCCCCCATCATTCAGCAGATCATCTGACAATGTGCTAAATGAATGGTGGATTAAAGCACTGGATAATATTTTCGATGACATGGGGTGTTCAGACAATCAAATGGTTAGTCTTGTTGTCTACCATTTGGAGGGTGAAGCAGATCAGTGGTGGTCGATGGTCAAAAATATCAAGGATGCTGATGAGATTGATGCTCTTGACTGGGATGAATTCAAATATATGTTTCTTTAGAAATATTTTCCTAAGTCTATTCGACTTAGGATGGAAAAACAATTCTTGGAATTGAGGTAAGAGGATGACTCAATGGCTGCTTATGAAGAAAGGTTCACTCGATTGGAAAGGTATGCTCCATATTTTACCTGAGACCTTGATAGTAAAATCAATCATTTTTACTCAGGATTAAATCCAAAATATCAAAGGGCTTTAGCTTCTCATGAGTTCAAGAGTTATGAAAAGATTTTTCGATGTGTTGAGAAGGGGGAAATGGAGTTTTCCAATGATCAAGTGTTCTATGACAACCAATAGAAGAAGAGACCGAGGTGGTATGAGAAAGGGATGAATTATTCAAAAACGACTGATAGTAAGAAAACTATGTTTCCAGTTTGGGATAAATGTGGTAAAAGAAATGATGGGGAATGTCTTCTGAATTCTGGAAAGTACTATCAATGTTATAAGATGGAACATAATGCTCGTTATTGCACTGAAAAAGATCAGGGTGATGGTAAGACCAAATTTGATTAATAGTTAGTGAAATGTTTCAAGTTAAATGAGATGGGTCATTATGAAAACGGGTGTCCAACAAAGAGCTCGAGTAATGGGATATAGTCAGACTACAAGAAAAAAGAAGTGGTTAAATCCTTTTCAACTACATCAGCAAATGTTGGGCCATAAAATGAAGTGGTATTAGGTACATTTCTTGTTTTCTCAGATTATACTAATGTTTTGTTTGATTCAGGGTCTACACAATCATTCATCTCTGAAATCTTTTCTAGTAAATTGGGAATTCCATCTCAAGAAATGACTCCTGAACATGTGGTAAAAACACCGGGGGAAAATGTTGATGAAAAAATAATTTATAAGAATCTTCATATCATTATCCATGGAAAGATCCTACTTGAAAACCTTATTGATTTACCTCTTGTAGTGTTTGATGTTATCTAGGGTATGGATTGGCTCACGGTTTACCATCCTAAGATTGATTTTAGAGATAAATATCTTTCTTTTCAGAAAGACTTTCAGTTTGTGTGCAAGAATGAACCCTTACTATTGATAACATATAAAGAGGTTGATAAACTTGTAAAAGATGGAAATGATTGTTAACTTGCACATATTGTTGAAAACAAAGGAACCGTTCAGATTAATGATGTGACAGTGGTAAATGAGTATCCTGATGTGTTTCCTAATGAGTTTCCTGGAATAATACCAGATCAGGAAGTTGAATTTACTGTTGGCATAGTTACTGATGCTAAGCCAATTTCAAAACCCCTTATCGAATGTCTCAAATTGAACTTTTATAGTTGAAGGATCTATTGCAAGATTTATTAGAGAAAGGTTTTATTCAACATAGCACATCATGATGGGGGGATCCTATCTTATTTGTTAAAAAGAAAGATAGTTCTATGAAACTATTCATTGATTATAGAGCCTTGAATAACATCACTGTTAAGAACACAAATCATTTGCCTCATATCAATGATTTGTTTCATCAGCTCCAGGGAGCTCAGTATTTTTCAAAGATTGTCCTAAGATCGGGGTACCATCAGTTGAAGGTAAAGGAAGTAGATGTTCCGAAGACCATGTTTTGTACAATATATGGCCTACTGAATTTGTATTAATGCCTTTTGGGTTGACCAATGCACCTGCTGTATTTATGGACCTTATGAATAGAATTTTCCATGTGCTCTTGGATAAGTATGTGGTTGTTTTCATTGATGATATTTTTGGTGTTTTCTAAAAGTAAATAGGAGCATGAAATAAATTTAAGGGATATTTTGGAACCATAAAAGAACAGAAATTGAATTGTAAATTCAGCAAGTGTGAGTTTTGGTTGCAACAAATTTCTTTCCATGGTCACATTGTTTCTAAAGATTGAATAACTATGGATCCTACAAAAAAAAGGTTGATGAAGAATGGTGAAGACCCACAAACGTAACTGAGACTCGTAGTTTTCTTGGTTTGGCAGGTTATTATTGAAGGTTTGATAAAAAAAATCACGGTTATATAGTCCAATGACTAAGCTAACTCGGAAGGGTGTTAAGTTCATCTGGACAAAAGAATGTGATGATTGTTTTCAGGATTTGAAAAGACAATTGGTGAATGCTCCATTTTGGGCACTACCTTCCAGGAATGGTGACTTTGTTATCTATAGTGATGCTTCATTAAGAGGACTTGGTTGTTTCCTAATTCAGAATGATCAGGTAATTTCTTATGCATCCCGTCAGTTGAAAACTCATGAGGTAAATAACCCTACACATGATTTGGAATTAGCTGCTATTTTTTTTGCATTAAAAATTTGGATGCATCATTTGCATGGTGTAAAGTGTGAAATATATAATGATCACAAATGTTTAAAGTATATATTCACTCCGAAAAAATTGAACATGAGATAGAGGAGACGACTATAATTAATAAAGTATTATTATTTTACAATTCATTATAATCCGGGAAAATCAAATAAAGTGGATGATGATTTGAGTCGAAAAAGTAATGCTTCATTAACAATGTTGCATTTGGAACGAGATCCGTTGGTTAAGGATTTTATGAACTTTGGAATAGAAGTTGTTGGTGCAGGATGTTCTTCTTTTTTGTTTCAGGTTTCAGTGAAATCTATTCTATCAGGCAGAATTAAGAAAGCACAGAAGCAAGATATTGAGTTGCAGAAAAAGGTAGAGTTGGCTATGAAGGGTACGTTTCCTGAATTCAACATTGATAATGATTGTGTTTTGTGGTTTGGGAAGAGATTGTCTATTCCATATGATTCATAGTTCAAGAGAGAGTTGTTATGTGAAGCTCATAGTTATCTGTTTTCAGTTCATCCAGGCAACATTAAAATGTATAGAGATCTTCAGGAGTACTACTGGTGGGATGGAATGAAAATAGAAATTTCTTATTTTACTATGATGTGTTTGGATTGTCAACAGGTTAAATTGGAGCGGTAGTTACCGAAGGGGATGCTTCAGCCTTTACCAGTACCAGAGTGGAAATTGGAGAATATATCCATGGACTTCGTTGTGGGATTGCCGAAGACACCTCGAGGTAATAATGCAATCTGGGTTATTGTTGATCGCTTGACTAAATCTACTCATTTCATTTCTATACGAGATACTTTTTATCTAGATCAACATTCTCATTTTTATCTCAAATAGATAGTTAGGTTACTTGGAGTTCCCCTCTCCATTGTATCTGGTCATGATCCTAGGTTCACTTCTATCTTTTGGAAAGGACTTTAGAAGTGGTTCGGTACTGAATTAAATTCTAGTACATGTTTTCATCCTCAATAAGATGGGTACTCAGAATGAACAATTCAGACATTGGAGGATATGCTACGTGTTTGTTCGATGGATTATCAGGGAATTTGGGACCAACAAATTTCTTTGGTTGAGTTTTGTTATAATAACAGTTTTCATTCTAGTATACAGATGGAACCATTTGAGGCATTATATGGGAAGCGGTGTCGAACTCCAGCTTTTTTGGATGAAGTGGGTGAAAGGAAGTTTATGGGACTATAATTGGTAGAAGAGTTGGAAACAAATGTTCAGCTGATACAGTAACACATGAGAATAGCTCATAGTAGGAAGAAAAGTTATGCGGACAACAGGAGGAATGATCTCTCTTTTGAGGTAGGTGATCATGTCTTCCTAAAAGTTTCACCATAGAAAATTATGATGTGATTTGGTAAGAAAGGAAAGGTGAGTCCATGGTTCATTGGACCAAATGAAATTCTGGAGAGAGTTGGATCAGTTGCATACCGAGTGGACTTACTTACGATTTTATCTCAGGGAGACAATGTTTTTCATGTTTCAATGTTAAGGAAGTACATGCCAGATCTATCTCATGTTTTGAGTCCAGATGTAGTTTAGTTGGAAGAGAACCTGTCTTATGATGAACAACCTTTCTAGATTCTTGACCACATGGAGCATTTTTTACAGAATAAGGTGATTCATCAATTTAAGGTTTTGTGGGAAAAACCACATGATTTAAGATGCAACATGGGAATCTAAAAATGCAATGAGGGATATATACCCCCACTTACTCGACAAGTAAATATATTGTGGGGATGAAATTTTCTAAAGGGGTGAAGGATGTAACATCCAAAGTAAGTAAAGAATTAGGAATTTTTATATCTGTGTCTATTTATGAATTAGATAGTTGTTTAGTGTTTTAAAATTAGAATAAATCCAATCGTAAGCATGGAAGACACTAATATTTTAAAAAGATTGTTTTACTATATTTTGATGGAAAACCATTTTAAATCAAACTTTTGACAATTTAATAACCACTATTTTTCAAAATAATGTTATTAATTATGATTGAGACATTTAAATTTACTTTGGATAAATTTTTGTTATTTTTCTGACAATGTTCATTTTTTTAATAAATAGTGTAAAATATTGCATTTTACATCAAAACTGCTTTTTCATCTAATTTAATTATATGGATAGATTACATTTTTAATTGGGTTTAATTTATAATTAGAATATATTTTTACCATTTAATAAAATGGTTGTCATTATAATTAATTTAACATTGGAATTGGGCATAAACAAGTGGCAAACAATTCATATATATTGTTTAAAAAAACCCCGCTATTTGTTTAGACAACTGGAATTATTTTTAAATTAATTATTGCAATTACTGTGTTTGGAATTTGGTAAAATGGATTCCTTATTTGGAATCTGAAGGTCCAAATTATGTAATTAAGACTATTTTGTTTTTGGACATTATGAATAGTAACGACATTAATTAACTTTAATTATCGTGATTAATTAGTAATCGGGTAGTTAAGGATAATAAAATAATATCATAATAATACAAATGACCCCAAAATGTGTCCTAATGCTAGTAGTTGTGTCATGGCCGACCATGGGATGCCTGGTACCAAACTTTGGGACCCCATGGAATCACTTTTGGTTGATAGTGAAACATTATCATTTTATGTTTTTTAAAAGAAATGTATAACCAAAGTATGTATCACCCAATTAAAACAATTTTAATATTATCTACATAGATGATAATTTAAACTATAAATAGTAATTGGAATTATATAAAGATTACAAACATCATAGTATTTTTTTAATATTTTTTAGACATTATATTAATTAATTTATTTATGACACCACGATGATGATGTGATTACCTCATTAATAAACGGTTTAAATAAAATGAAAAGATAATGTAAAATCTAAGACTTAAACTTGTCAAAAACTTATTGGGTGAGTATATATCGAACCCTTATCACCTTATCCTCGAAATATATCAATGTGGGACCTTTAAAATCCCAAACTCATTTAAATATAAAGTAACATTTCGAGACTTTCGAAGAGTGCCCCTCCTCCCTCTTATAAAAGGCCCCACCTCTACCTCATTACACACACCTCTCAAGCCATTGGCTCGGCCAAAATATGCTCATTACAACTCTCCAAATCCCTATCTTCATTATAGAATCCTTAACTTAGGCAGGAATATCTTCAAGAAACCCTTTTGGTTCAAACCAAGAAAAGATACCTGATTTAAAGGTAAAGTTTTCTCTAAAGTTCTTTTGTTTTATTATTCTTCTCCAAACCCCTAAACTCTTTATATTCATTTGTTTTGTAATGACAGTAGTATCTTCAATATACTATGATTTTTTTATATGAACTATTCGAGCTACACTTACACACACCTTCGTCTAATGGTTATAGAACATACTGTTTCTGTGGATGGCGAATTTCTGCCTCACAAAACGATGATTGTTCAATATTCTTTTAACACATTTAAAGGTTGGCATTAGTATCTGACTATATTTTTATATGATATATAATATGTTTATCTTTTCATTATGCTTCTGAATTTTTCATATATGGCATACCTTATGGTTTCCATTATGGGTAAACGCGATATCTTCATTTTAGGAAGTGCGGACAACCGCCCCCTCAAAGTTATTTGATTCATTAATGCCATATGTGGGACGTCTAAAAGATGGAGTTAATGATATTATATATTATATTATACTATAATTATAATATACCTTTATATAATTATGATATCATTCCATTAAATATGAAATAGAAATTAAAGTAGTGTTTATACGTACATCCGTCTTACCATCTCCATGAACGGTGTATTTCATTTCATACCTCTAAATGTTTTGTAATATTAAAAATTCATGTATATACAGGATATATATGATATGTATGATATCTACATCATGAATATAATTCTGGATATAATGAACCTTTGACCACATGAACAACATGTAATTATAAGAAGTCCATTTTTGGCTCAAGTACCAAAGATCGACAAAATGACCATTATTAACTTAAATAATTACATAATGTTAATAACATGGTAATAAGTGATTTAAAAGGAATAATGAACATGAAAAAGGTTCTTAAGAAAGTAGAAATTAACTCAAGTTTATTATTCAGTAGATTAAAGAGCAATCAAGTCAAGTCAGACACGGGGTAAGGGACTTCGTCTCAATCTCATTTCATTGAGGAATATTTTGTTTTATACAAAAACTTGTTTTATACTATGTATAAACCCATTTGAATTTTATTTTTATTCAAAAGGAATCTTTTATATACGAATCATTTTACTAAACTACAAAGGGGAATGTTTTTTTCATACGTATGTGGCGACAACGACTTCTCCGCCGCCGTGACCATTATTTGAGTTTCGGCTTCCTCTACAATCCAAAACATTTTTTAAATGAAAAATAAATACCATGTTTTACTTTTCATTTATTTTGGTATTGAAAATGGTTTGGATAATTTTTTTATTATATCAATGTGTTGTATTGATATCTGGTGATTGAAATGTGTAAATGTTATGCATGTTTTATAGGATACGATTATGTTATGGTTCATGGGCATTATTTATGAAGATGGGTGGTTCCGTGATAAACTAAGGTCCGGTGAGCCCAATATTTCTCTATAATGCATTGGGTAATGCGAAGGGGTTAAATTCTAGGGTTTCCCTGAAGAGATTTACGGAATATACTGTGATGGGTATTCCAAATGTAACCATGAGGGTTACTCCCTATATAAGAATGTTATAAATGCCTAAAGATACCTTTATGTCTTATGATTTCTATGATTTATTCATGCTTTGATGAGGTATGTTAAAGTGCTTATGTTTTATGAGTAAAGTATGATTTCATTGATTCTTATGTATATATGGAAAAATGTTTTCATTTCATATTTTTATATCCCTTACTAGGCCTTTTCTGCTCATCCCAAGTTTTTGAAATGTTTTTCACATGTCAAGGGAATGGTACATTATGTGATGTTAGTATCAAGGATGTGTCATGAAAGAATCCATGTTTTGTTTTAAATATCTTTCCTTTGATGGGAAAAGTGAATATTATCTTTAATGTAACCACCTTGTTTAAATGTGTAATGTAATGCATGATTTATGATCTAATTCTCTAAAACTCTAAACCTGAAAGGATCCTCAATGTGTAATCTCGTAATAAATCATGATTAAGTAATGTTTAAGGATATGACCTTATACTAATGATAATATATTGGTGGATAATGAAGTTAATCTAAAACATATGGGTCCATATTATCACTTTAAAAAGAATTTCATTATAGTTTTATGTATTTTAGATTAACAATACAATTAATATTAATTAAGAATTTTATTTCATTTAAGGATGTTATTTTCCTAACATAGAATGTCCGGAAGTGAAATTATATAAAATTAATATAGTGTACGATATGGTTATGCCCAAGAGAACACAAACATCAGTCCTGAAGATAATTTATTTTTTCATAGCCCAAAAATCACCTAAAATACCCACACTATCAATATTTAAAGTCCCAATCACCTACATAAAGAGACAACATTCTATACATAACTAAACAAATTATTAATTATGTAACCATATGATGTTTTAAAAAATAATATCAATTAAAAATTTAAACCAATTAGGAATTATTCTTAATATCAAACATGATGAAATATTCTATTCATGTCCTTTAGAAAATGGGTGTTATCCACTCCCACCTTGTACTAGGATGTAATCCACAAGAACATCCTAATTTAAAAACCTAGTTCAATGTGAAATTAAATTAAATTTACAGAATACCCATAAGAAAATTCGTATAGAAATATACCTCTAATGAAATTTAATTCAAACATTTTTATAAATCACCTTGATATGTCATTAATAAACCTTAAAAAAATTCCAACTAATATTCGTATGATTAAACGATTATTTGGGTGAATATTTAACAAAATCATTGATATTGATAAGTAAATAAATGGAAAAAACAAGTGAATTTTATTGGTGAATTGAGGGAATATGTACCAATTAGCTCTAGGTTTTTTACCTTTTATATATCTAATAATAAATGAACAAATTTATTCAAATCCATGGGGAGAAAGTGAGATACACCTGGGGTCCCCCCTTACACTATGAAAGATAAATATAGAGAAAAACAGTATAATTGGTGTAAAAATTTTAGAGTAGAAAAATTATAAAACCATAACATTTTATCATTTATAATACCATGTATATTATGTCTCTGGATTTAAATATGTCATAGTACACATCCTTGAGGCTGACCATCATCTTGGATGTCAAATAACCAATCAAAGGCCTACAATAATACTCAATTTTGGATTGAAGAACTATTGATGCCAATTAGATTCAATACATCAAAAAAATGGATATCCATGAAATTTAGGTCCCTTTTTAGAACAAAAATACACCTTCCATGGTGTCTGAATTGGGTATTTAATCTCTTATGAGTCCTTCAATAAAAAAATTGTCAATAGTGTGGAATCATAATTCTCTCGACTTCTAATTGGGGATCCCACCAATTCTATGGTAAACTGTATATTATAAAAAAATTAATTCATTATATATTACAAAATGAAACTCCTTCATCAACTGAATATGATCATTATACAAAGATTTTTTTTAATTAGGTACTTTGATTATCGAATTTATATACAAATTAAATAGTTTAAGATAAAACATCATAACATTCTTGTAAAATACCACTTCTCTTCAAAACCCGCATGAGATTACCTTGGAATGTAGATAAGAATGTGGTGATATATAATTCCCAATATGGACATAATCAAAAAATAACATGAAAAATGTAATGGATGTAATTAAATAGTTATATCTGGGTAACATAATATTGTTGAGATTCATAAACAATAACATTAAGTAATGACATGCGATGATCACATGGTAGGAACATATGAATGTGAAAACAACATAACACAAAAAATCAAAAGAATATTTTATGGATAACTACCGAGAAAATATAACATATTATTCTTAGTAAAATTTCATATTCTCCATACATAGTATACCATGAGTTAAATAAATTTTCCAATTTATTGGAGGAATATATAATTCAAAACCACGTGTAACATTCAAATAATGTATAATGACAAGTGTTCCACATAGTTTTCAAACAATAAGGATGTATTTAGTCGCAATTAATGCCATAGTTAAATAGTGAAGGTTACCTAATATAAATACCAAATCAAATAATATTGGTTAAAATGAGTTTATTACCCATGAGTTGGAATGGGATGGTTATTCACTGTAAAAAATGATTTTAATGGATAATCTCAAAAATATTTCATCAGCATAATGGGTGTTCATAATGGTTTATAGAAGAGATGTAAGATATTTAAATGGGTATCTCATCTCATGTAAATAATATGGATAATAATAGGTATTTGTCAATACATAGAACATAATTAAGAATTGGAAACAAAATTCATTATATGTTGAATGTTATTTAAACAAGATAACGATATGTCCCCTTACATTAAGTGGGTGATTCTAACTGAATGGTATAAGATTATTAATAGCTTGGGAGAATCTTGTGAGTGATGTAGAAAGGATTTTGAAGATTAAATTATTGATCAATCATTTTTTGTGATGACTAATGGGAGTATGGGCGGTTTTACATTACATTTTATAGAAAAAATATTATAAATTTATAGACCTAGGTTTTGGTCTCTTTTTGATAAACTAATCCAATCCACAATACTTCCCATGGACATTTATCATTTATTTTTAATAATATGGATTTTTTTAATTATTTAATTAGTATATGTATCAATATCAGAAAAATAAATATCTTTATGGTGTGTCATTAAATCACATTAAAAATTAATTATTTTAAAATCCTTAATATATAATTTATGTTTCAAAAGATTCATTAAGGATTTATAAATTTTGTAAGAACCTGGTTCTTATTCTTGAGGTACGAGTTTCTTCTTTTCCTTTTTCTTTAAGTGATTTTGAGAAAATAAGGAAAATGGGGAAAATTTTCAAATTTTGTTGGTCCATTCCAGGTTCGTTTCCACATGTCATGTACATTGGCCGTGTGGGATGAGTTCACAGGGCGTGTAGCCCTATCAGCGATGAAAGGTGTAAAAATGACTACATGCCATGTAGTCGGTATTTATATGCCATGTAGTCAGTCGGAAGGTGAATAGTAAGGCGATGGGAGTAGCCACCATATGAGTGACAGTACACACCGTGTATTTGGAAATACACGCCGTGTACTCATGTTGACCGATGAACAGTTCGGCGGTGGAAAAAGTAGCTACCAGAGGAACTGTTAAATGAGAAAATTACACGCCGTGTATTTGAGAGTACACACCTTGTAGTTTGTTTTTTCTCTTAAAATCATAAGTAGCCTCTTCTGTTCAAATAGGAAGGTTAGAACGTCGTTGGAGATCGGGAGGACAACTGGAGCTTCAGAGATCAGTTGACTGCGCACCGGGAATCTATTTCCGCTTATGTCGATCACGTTCGAACCGCATGGGTGTGTTCTCCATTCTCATTGCACTGTTATTCCTAATTAGTCCTCTAAGGGATGTTATTTTTATGTGAAATAGAATTATTTTATCACAGATCTACATTGTTCTTGGACGATTCAGGAGGCATCGTTCATGTATACCGATCAAAGAATATCGAGGTAGGTGGTCTGGTGTTTAAATTCCAACTACTGTGTGTTTTTGTGTACGGTTGTGCTATGAACCCATGTTGGCATGTCTTGTGGCTGAGGGATTGGCTATTTTCAATACCAAGAACTTTATAGGTAATTAAATGTAATTATAAACTATTATTTGGTATCATTACTTGGATCTTGGACCACCCAGGCGGTGTGTTCCTCTGTTTTGCAGTTTGGCCTGGATACCTAAGGTTATGCCATGATTATATTGTGTATTCAGTTTTCTCGAGATAAAGTGTATATAAATTGCATTTTTATTCTTTGGGATCGGCCTGGTTACTTGCTTAGCCTATGGACAATGTTTCCTTTAGCCTTATGGCAGTGGTTATTTTATCATGAGGGAAATATTTGTTATGGCTGTGGGTAGTAGATTTTGTTCCACTAGGCGACACTTTGTATGCCTGAGGAAAATATCTATTATATCTGTGGTCAATTACATGCGGGATGTGACTCTGATAACCTAAGGGTATGGTTTGTATGTCTTATGACATGGTTATCATGAATGTTCACCGTGGTGATTTTCTTATGTTATACCTTCCAAGATAAAGAACATTATTGGCATTGTTAAATGAATATTAAATTGACAATATAACTGGTAGAGTTAGTTGCTTTTGATTACTGTTTATTTTATTGCATTTACTACTACACACAGTTATATCACATTTTCACTAACAGTTTCCCACATGCCTTTGGTGGTTGCCTACTGGAATTTATTTTTCACACCCTATTTGGGTCATGTCTTCATCCAAAATAGACTATATTGCTGCAGGTGTCAATAGGGGAATGGGTCGCTATAAAGGTACATGATTGTTGCAGAGGAGTAAGAGAGCATGTGACTGATCAAAGACGATTGAGGTAGGTTGTCTGGTGTTTAAATTACTACTAATGTGTTTTTTTGTACTGTTGTGCTATGAATCCTTGTTGGGGTGTGGTGTGGCTGAGGCCATGGCTGTTTTAAATATGTATAATTTTATAGTTAATTAAATGTAATTATATACAGCAGTTTGGGATCACTACTTGGATCTAGGACCACCCTGGGGGTGCGTTCATCTGTTTAGCCATTTGACCTGGATACCCAAGGGTATGCCATAATTATAACGTGTATATAATTTTTGTGAGATAAATTTTATATAAATTGCATTTTTATGATTTGGGCTCGGCCTTGATACTTTCCTAGCATTCAGGAAATGTTTCCTTTAGTATGAGGGCAGTGGTTCTTTTAGCTTGAGGGAAATATTTGTTATGTTTGTGGGCAGCAGATTCTTTGCCTATGGGAAACACTTCATACGCCTGAGGGAAATATATGTTATTCCTTTGGGAAATTACCTACGGGTTGTGACTCCAAATACCTGAGGGTAAGGTTTGTATGTCTGAGGAAAATGTCATCATGAATGTTCACCATGGTGATTTTCATATGTTACACCTTCCAAGTTATTGCACAGGCTTGGAATTTTTAAATGAATATTAAATTGGCAATATAATTGGTAGAGTGAGTTACTTTTGAGTACTGCTTAGTTTATTGCATTTAGTACTGCTCGCTATTGTTGCAAATTTTCACTGACAGTTGGCACTTTCCTTTGGTGGTTGTCTACCGAGATTTATTTCTCACACTCTGTATGGGTCATGTCTTCGTCCCAAACAGACTATATTGCTGCAGGTGTCAATAGGGGAATGGGTCTCTATACAGGTACATGATTGTTACAGAGGAGTAGGAGCGCATGGGACCGAGCATAGGCTTGCGATGATGCTGAGCTCCTATTACATTGTTCAGTTTCTTTATCATTATACCTTGTACATGAGATGTATTGGATTGTATTATAGTGTATCATATTCTAGCAGTTTTAATAGAGTAGTGACATTCTATGTATTTATATATATGACCGCCGATTATCATTTACATCTGCTGTCCATTTCATTTTTATATTGTCCACTACATCCGTTGTTTCATGTTATTTATCTTTTCCCAAGCGCTACACTATTAAAAATGAGGGCCTAGTTTCCCAAATATCGGACATAGACCTCGCTACTAGTCGACCGACTCTGGCATGTGGGGAAATGCACGTGAGCTCATGTGACCAACCGGGATCGGGACACCCGTTGAGTGGCACCCGGATCCAGGATGTTACAAAGTTGTATCAAAGGAGTTATTTTCCTTGACATAATATTTAGAGCCTTATTCAAGTATAGGATGAAATAATTATTAGGTAATAAGCTGTTCCCGGGATTAGCTAACCCGTGTACAGGGAAAAGCCAATTTACCTCGAATTGCAATTATCATTAGTTTTGCAATATTACAGTTGATTTGATTTTCACCGTTAGGTGAGACACTTGTGGTGTGCTGTTAATATTTTTATAATGGGTTCTATTTAGTCGAAAAATGATGAGATGAGGGTGTTCCATTTCATGAATCATTCATGAATATACTGGAAATCACATGTCATGCATTCTTCCATGCCATGTAGGTGCATTAGAAATTTCATGTTGTTGTGATAGCTGTTGTGCTAGAAGTGCATGCTGTTGTGATCGATGCTTTGATAAAAACCTACTATTTCGTAGGATATTTTTGTGTGAGGCCTTGAAAAGATGAACGCTAAAATTTAGTTATTGAGGATTATGGGCCCTCATTTAATGGAATTTGGTGGATCATTGTTTTTTTTACCTTATTTATAACACAAATATGATGCTAATATTTGATTCGTGAGGAGTATTGGCCCTCACGGATAGGAATTTGGCACTTAGGTATAGTTTCAGTGTTTTTATGGGTTCCAAAGTAATATTAGAGTCTTACTGTCTGGAAATACTAGGATACACACTGTGTAGTTCTATGATTACTTGCCGTTTAAAATTATGTTCAAGAAGAAATGAAAACTTTTTAAGTACACACCGTGTACCCTTAGTAAATGCAGTGTAGTCTCTTCCCGTGTCATAAACCGTGTGGGAGGGGACATAAGTTTGGGAATGAGTTGGGGGAAACAAGTCGTGTACCAGTTGTACACGCCATTTAGTTTAGACCTGGTGTCCTCCTGTGTAACCAACAACACAGATGGTTAAACCTTAAGACATACACGTCGTGTTCAACTTAAACAAACAATGTAGTCTAACCCAGGTACCTGGCCTTGTCACTTATAACATGGGTCAGTGTTATCCCTTCTTGAAAACACCATATACCTGTGGGACATGCCGTGTAGTCTTGACCGGGGATAGACCGTGTGGACCTAGCCGTGTGGCTGGGAAGATAGAGTGGTGTACACGATGTGTGCGGGTGTAACACACCATGTAGTATTAGCTGAGTAGTCAGCCGTGTCATGAACGACACGAGTAGTTGGAAATAAAAACATAAATGCCATGTAGAAGTTATAAATGTCGTATATTCTTGTACAGAAGAGAGTCGTGTGGCTAAGCTGTGTAGAAGGTCCCGGGCATGGGAAGAAAAGTCATGTATATGCCATGTAGTTAATATATATTCAATGTGGTCCTATTTTGAAAATCATGAATTCCATATTCCTCATGTTCCCTTTTTTCCCCTAGTTTTTAGTCATTGATAAACTTAAATCTAAGGTGTGTTTTTGACCTTGTAGAGACTTGCCACCTAGACGAGCCCTGGTTGTTCACCAAGAGAGCAGCAATGATTATACTCTGGAAATGGTAGGCCATGGGCTACTAATGGATCCTCCAGCAGAGCCAGATGTGGCACCAGCCGTTATACCAGACAAAGGCATGGATGCACAGCTCTGTAAAGGCATTATGCGGTTCATGAAGTCCTCTCAAGGAGCACTGCTGGCTGCCTCATCTATGGAAGAGCTGACACGTACATTCCAGCAGTAACATCTTCATACGTTTTCTGGGTATGGAGGACCACATGCTTCAGAGTCATTGGTGGATTCAGTGCACACTATTTTCGAGCATCTGGAGACCCCTCCAGGGTGTAGGGTCATGCACGTGACTTATTTGTTGTGTGATTCTTCCAAGAGATGGTATGATGTTATCACTCCATCTGAGAATCACCAAGACATAGGATGGCATGATATTCAGACTGTCTTCTATTAAATTTTCTTTCCTTAGATGCTACGGGAAGATAGATCTTGAGTGTTCATGAAACTGCAGCACGACGCTATGTTAGTGATGGTTTATTCTACCCACTCCACTGAGTTATAGCGTTTTGCACCAGTTCTGGTGGGTGATGAGATGATGTGGGACAAACCCTTTGATGATGGTCATCGATATGAGATCTGTGCTTTGGTGAATGTTTTTAGGTTTCCTACAGAGCATTCTATTGTGAACCAGGCACTGATTACAGAGTGGAACCTGCAAGAAGCTAGTGGTGTGGGCCAGGGTGGTTCGACACCAAGATCCGGTACTATTTACAACGGTAAGTGGAAGAGGAAGATAGATTTCTCTCATGGCGGTAATACTAGTCAGAAGAATACTTCAGGTGGTAAGTTTATTTGCTACCAGTGTGTTAGAGATGGGAACCAGAGACCTTGGTGTCCATGAGACCCAGTGGAGTGCTGATCTTGTGGCAAGATTGGTCATCTATAGTGCTTTTTCAAAGAGTTCCCACTAGAGGCTAGTGAGAGGGGTTCTGTGCAGACTCCGCGTGCAGGAGCTGGACCATAAGCTTCTTACCAATTGGCACAACGGGGATACGTCAGGAGGTACATGCAACAGTGCTGGCCGTGGTCGTGGTAGCCAGACACGAGGATCTCAGAGGGAGCAGGGCGGCACAACTCAGGGTAGCCAGGCTATGTCACATGGCAGTGGTACCGGGCATACATATGCAGTGCAACAGACCCAAAATGATTAGGATCCCAGACCTTCTACTATCAGAGGTTCTATTCTAGTAACTTCTAGTTTTATCTTCTGCACATTTCGATACAGGTGCTACACATAGGATTATATTTTTGCCTATTGTAGAGATCCTTGGGCTCTGTGTTTCTTCTTCTTCTGATGTTATCTCGCTAGACACTCCTTTGGGAACTAGAACAACAATTGTACGTCACTATAGAGAGTGACCCCTAGAGGATGGTGGGTGTCACATTCATTGGGACCCCTATGTCTTAGTGATGATGAGCTATGATATCATCATCTTGACGGACTGGTTGGTTCGCGGTCAAGACTTTGTGGATTTCTATCATCGTAGGGTGAGTTTCACGTCACCAGAGGGTAGAGAGTTTCTACACAAAGGTGAATGGGATGTCTAGGCGAGCTGAGCTGGACCTGAGAATCATAGGCGAGGTGGTGTGATAGCCCCGATTGCATGATTATATCTTGATGATTAGGGTACTGGTCAAAATGATTTCCCTCTAGTGGATGATCGTTTTAGGGATGTCTTCCCGGATGACTTTTCAGGTCATCCTCCGAAGAAAGAGGTGGATTTATCTATTGTGCTTATGCTATGAGTAGGACCAGTGGCCATTAGTCCTTATAGGATGTCTACACCAGAGTTGTAGGAGATCAATATACATTAAGAGGAGTTATAGGAAATGGGTTTCATCTGATCTAGTACTTCTCCTTGGGGTTTTCCTTTCATTTTTGCGAAGAAGGAGTACAGTACCCTCATACTTTTTGTGGATTATCGGAAGCTGAACAAGTTGATGGTTACAAAGAGAAATCCCTTAATGAGGATTGGTGATCTTTTTGATCAACTTCTAGGATCAAGAGTGTTCTCGAAGATTTAAATGATATCCAGATATCATCAGTTACGCGTTAGAACATTGAATATACTGCTTACAACTTTTTGGAGATGATATGGTCTATACGAGTACTTAGTTATGCCATTTGGACTCACGAACACACAATAGTTTTCATGGATCAGATGAATCGTGTGGTCCATCATTATCTAGATTATTTTGTGGTATTCTTCGTGGAAGATATATTTGTGTACTCTCACAGTTGATATGATTATGCCACCCATCTAGATATTTCCTTGAGTACACTGAGAGAGAATCAACTATATGTGAAGCTTTCAATGTGACACTTTTGGATGGACTAGATACATTTCCTAGGACATAACATCTCAGAGGCAGAAGTTATCATGGACCTAGAGAATGTGAGAGAAGTAGTTTACAAGGAGCATCCAAAGAATGTGTTTGAGATATAGAGTTTCATGGGGGGGATGGTTACTACAAGTGCATTATACATGACTTCTCTTTCTTAGAAGCACCATTAATGGGGTTAACTAAGAAGGGTGTGAAGTTCATTTGGTCAGAGTCCTGCGAGATAGCCTTTCAAGAGTTGAAGGGAAGGTTGAAATCAGAACCAATACTGATACTTCCAGAGAAAGGTAAGAGCTATACAATTCAATATGATTCATCAGGTATTGGGATGGGAGCAGTTTTGATGAAGGGCGATCGAGTAGTCGCATTCAGGTATCAGTAGTTGAGGCCACGTGAGAGGAATTACCTGATGCATGACCTCGAGTAGGATAAAGTCGTTCATGTGTTGTGCAGTTGGAGACATTATCTCTTGGGGAAGCATTTTTTGGTTTTCACCGATCACAAAAGTCTCATGTATATCTTTACTCAGCGTGACATGAACTTCAGGCAATGAAGGTGGGCTGAATACCTTCTGTACGTCGATTTTCATCTTGCCTATACACCGTATAAGGGTAATGAAGTTGCTGATGCATTGAGCAGGAAGACTCAGATACAGGAAGTGTAGGAGGTCATTGATGAGTGGAAGCTTATAGATTTGTTCTCTGAGATTCATTTTGAGGTGCACGATAGTCAGGGTCAGACCTATCTTTCTTTCATAGCTGTGACCTCTACCCTCCTTGATAGAGTGAGGATGTGAAATCAATCTGATTCAGAAGGCCTAGTTAAATAGGATTCGGTGGCAAGTGAGGACCCTTCTCTTGGATGGACGATAATAGATGATGAGGTACTACGTTTCCATGGACGAGTATGGGTTCCTGGGGATATACACGAGGAGATAATGCGGGATTTTCTTGCTTTATCTTGGGAAGTGAATCTCGGATTTATAAAAATGTACCGTGACTTGAGACGTCGATATTGGTGTTCGGGTATAAATAGTGAGGTAGATGGTTTTGTTACTAGATGATCCACCTGTCATCAAGTGAAGGAAGAGCATCAGAGGATAGCTGGAATATTACAACAGTTACCCATTCCGGAGTGTAAATGGGATGATTTCGTGATGGATTTAATTACTGGGTTGTCGAGGTCACCTCGAGGCAATGGTGTCGTGTGGGTTGTTGTACACAAACTGAAGAAGGTGGCTATTTTTTTCCCGATCAAGGAGGACTTCGGTGTTAACGAGCTCAGGAAGTAGTATATCCGAGAGATAGTGCGTCTTCTTGGGGTCCCTCGTTCTATCATTTCAGATTGGGACACCCGTTTTACGTCTTGTTTCTAGCAGAGTTTTCAGAGGGAACTAGGTACACAGATGATTCTGAGCACAACTTACGACCCACAGAACGATGGCCAGTCAGAGCGTACTATATAGGTGTTTGAGTACATGTTGCGTGCATATGTCCTAGACATCGGGGGATCTTTGGAGAAGCATATACCCCTAACCGAGTTTGCCTATAATAATAGTTTTCTGGAAAATATCGAGATTTAACCTTATGAGGATTTATATTGAAGGACATTACTATCACCCTTGTGCAGGTTAGAGGTAGGTGAGACATCTTTGTTGGGACCATGCCATGTGCAGGATACATCAGAGTAGGTCAAGTTGGTACATAAGCAAATGGCTACTGCGCAGTATCGTCAGAAATTGAATACTGATCTCCGGAGACGAGCCTTGGAGTTCGTGGTTGGGGATCATGTTTTATTGTGTGGTTCACTGAGTTTGGGACACAGCTCAATCGTGAGACAGGGAAAACATTCACCAAGGTATGTGGGCTGTTTTAGATTCTGGAGAGAGTCGGGACTATTTCCTATCAGTTGCAGTTACTATAGAGGTATTGGGCCATGCACAACGTCTTCCATGTATCTCAGATGTGCCGTTATCATTCAGAACCATATCACGCCATTCATCCAGAGGATTTTGATCTTCATATCGATGTGTCCGTCGAGGAGCATCCAATTCATATCATTTATAGGAGCACATAGGTTCTCTATGGCTGGTCAGTTCCTTTCCTGCCAGTGTAGTGGCAGCATGTCCGAGTGCGGGATGAAACCTGGGAGTGGGAGAACGACGTACGTGCTTTGTGGCCATAGTTGTTCTGTGATTTATATTCTCCACACTTGGAAGGGAAATTCAAGGACTAATTTATTTGAGGGGGGATGTTTGTAAGAACATTGTTCTTATTCTTAAGGTACATGTTTCTTCTTTTCCTTTTTCCTTAAGTGTTTTTGAGAAAATAGGGAAAATGGGGAAAATCGAAAATTTTGTGGGTAAATGTCGTGTACTTTTCCACACGCCATGTACATTGGATATGTGGGATGGGTACACAGGGAGTGTAGCACAGTTGGCAATGAAAGGTGTAAAAACTTACTACATGCCCTGTAGTGGGTATTAACACGGTGTGTAGTTATTCGGCGGTTGAATAATAATGTAGTGGGAGTAGCCACCAGCTGAGCGATAGTACACGTCCTGTATTTGGAAATACACGTCGTGTACTGATTTCGACAGATGAATAATTCTGCGATGGAAAAAGTAGCCGCCAGAGGAACAGTTAAATGAGGAAAGTATACATCGTGTATTTGAGAGTACACACCGTGTAGTTTGTTTTTTATGCATAAAATGGGATGTAGCCTCCTCTGTTCACAGAGGAATCTTAGAACGTCATTAAGGCTTGGGAGGACGGCTGGAGCTTTGGAGATCAGCTGACCGCGCACCGGGAATCTTTTTCTGTATCTGTCGATCATGTTGGAATCGCACGGGTGAGTTCTCTATTCTACTTGTGCTATTCATACCAGTTCATCTTCTAATAAATGTTATTTTAGTTTTAATGGTAAATTTTTTATTCTAGATCTACGTCGTTCTTGGAATATTAGGGAGGCATCGTTCAAGTATACCAATCCGAGACAATCAAGGTAGGTGGTCTGGTGTTTAAATTCGAATTGCTGTGTGTTTTTGTGTACCACTGTGCTACGAACCCATGTAGTGGTGTGGTGTGTCTGAGGCATTGTCTATTTTAAATAAATATAATTGTATAGTTAAATAATTGTAATTATAAAATGCTGTTTTGGATCACTACATGGATCCAGGACCACCCCAAAAGTGTGTTCCTTTGTTTAGCATTTTGGACGGGATACCTGAGGGCATTCCAATATTATAATGTGTATATAATTTTCATTAGATAATGTGTATATAAATTTCATATTTATTCTTTGGGATCAGCCTGCTTACTTTCTTATCCTGCAGGCACTGTTTCCTTTAGCCATAGTGCATTGGTTATTTTAGCCTGAGGGAAATATTTTTTATGCCTGTGGGTAGTAGATTATGTGCCTATGGGTGAAACATTGAACGCTTGAGGGAAATATCTCTTATTCCTATGGGAAATTACAAGCGAGTTGTGACTCTGATTACCTGATGGTATGGTTTTTATGTCTGAGGACAGTGTTATCATGAATGTTCACTGTGGTAATTTTCATATGCAATACCTTCCATGTTAACGAATTTGATGGACGTTGTTAAATGAATATTAAAATGGCAATATATCTGGTAGGGTTAGTTACTTTTGAGTACTACTTAGTTTATTGAATTTACTAATACACATAGTTGTTGCACATTTTCACTAATAGTTGGGGATGAGCGTTTGGTGGTTTCTTACTAGGATTTATTTTTCACACCCTGTTTGGGACATGTCTCCGGACCAAACAGACTATAATGCTGCATGTGCCGATATGGGCCAGGGTCCCATTAAAAGTACATGATTGTTTCAAAGGAGTAGGAGAGCATGATACCGAGCTTAGGCTTGCGATGCTGTTGAGCTCCGGTTGTGGTGTATCCTATTCTAGCTGTTTTCATAGAATAGTGACATCCTGAGTCATTATATATATGACTATCGATTATCTTTTACTTCAGTTGTCCATTTCAGTTGTATACTATCTACTATTTCCGTTGTTGCATGTTATTTTTCTTTTCCGCTACGCTACACTTTGACAAATGAGGGCATAGTTTCCCCACTATCAGACATGGGCCCTCGATGCTATTCGACAGCCTTTGGCGTTTTGGGAAATGCGTTAGAGGTCATGTGACCAACCGGGTTCGCAGCACCCGTTGAGTGGCAACTGGATCCGGGACGTTAAAAATTTAATCCAATAATAGAAATAAATAATTTTAATGGAGAAATACAATTATTGCTATTGAAGACATTTATTGTTTATTAAATATATTTTTGTTTTTTATGATGTCACAATTCATATGGAATAATTATATAATATTTAATTTATTACAAAAAATTTGGTTTTCATAAAAAATAATAAAAAGTAAAAAATTGGATACTTTTAATGCTTGTATTTCAAAAATTGTATTTATTATATGTAATTAATTCCTTAGGTATTTTAATTTATACATTTATATAAAAAAACTAAATTTACTGAGAAATACTTAGTTTATTTACAATAATAATTTTCTATCCCTTAAAAATAATATTTTCCATCATAACATTATATTATCATTAAAATTAATTAATTTTTATTTAATGATAATAATTTATTATAATATATATTATTTGAAAAATATAATTCCTTAAAAATGTTCCCTTTATTGACACTACATATTTTCCAAAAATTGAATTTATATTTCCTTATATCTAGTTTTTATCAAACTCATAATCTATATTTTTATAAATTAATAATAAAAAATAAAAAATATAATTAATTTATTAATTACATAATATATAAAACTTCATACTATTAGGTTCTAGAAGAATTTCACTTTATTAAACTAGAAAATTCCTTATAGGTAAGGTGGGGGATAATGAGATTTTCTTCAGTGGTTCGACAGATATGGTGTTGGTAATGGGCATGAAAAGCTTCTACTACCCCAATAAATGATTTTCCACATTATATGGATATTAAATATGTTTTCATGGTATTAGTAAATAGAAAATAATAATAGTGATTTATCCATAAAATGATCTTATTGGTGGGCTTTATTATGTACGACAAGGCCAGTTGAGACTATCACTTCCATTGTTTGTGGATAAAGGTTTAATCATAACCACATATTTAAATAAATCAAAATAATCATTGTACAATGACTATAATATCAATGAATTTTATTATAAAGAAAATTCAAATAAGATATACTGCATATTACTGCAAAATAACAACATATTTCTTTTATATTTTATATAGTGAAATTAAAAATTTATACATTTAATTTTGTAAAATATATTTTTATTTTTAAATGTTAATTTCCATAACATATTCCCACTTCAAAAATTTATCTTTTAATATTTTTATTTTATATACTAATCTGTATGAGTTTACTTCTATTTCATCATCTCTTAAAGTTCTAATGATGGTTCTTCAATGTTCTGGCTCTACCATTACACTTCGACTAGGTGAGTTTGGATGTATTTCAAAATATTTTATCTATAATCCAGTATATTAAATGACGAATCATTGTATCAATGATCATTTTACAATAGAAAATTATCTATATTTGTACTTTTGTTTGTTAAGGTATGCATTTTTTCCTGATGGATAATAGAAATTATCATTTAATTTTTACATGTTAGGATAGAGTGAATATTGATATCCAACTGCTCCTATCTAATCAATGATCTCAATGCGGTAAATTTATCAAGGATTAAAGTTTATCATCTTCCCAAAACCACAATTATATTTTCCTATGTGGTATATAAAGGAACACATTTTCTATAACCTCAAACTATATGTCTCATTGATTATTTTATGTAAATATTTTATGTAGATTTATTGTAGATTTTATATAATGAAAATTGGTTTGAATATTATCTTCCATTTCCAATATAATATTATGTCTTAGCTATTTCCACTCTCCAACATCATCATACCATTATAGTGTATGAATCCCATATTAGTAAAAATCCTCAAAATCAACTATTCGATGAATAGAATAGATGATGGTGTTATATAGAAACTTCACTAGGGTAAGGTGATGGTCCCATAATCCTTGGAATTAAATTAATGAATATATAAACAAATCTCAAAGACTCTAAATTTTTCATTTACAATAACCATTAATTTTATGGGGATTATTTTTTATGAATATCATTTCATTATACCAAGATTCTTTATGAATAGTGCAGAACGTATAGGTAAACCACAAATCTTAATTATTTAAAAAAGAGTGTGTTTCCCCATTCAGTATTACAACTTATCTTATGTATATCATGGGGAGTTGGTAAAAAGTGAAATATTAACTAATTACAATAAAATGTTCCATCATTATAAGGTGATTAACTACCACCCAAATAGTATTAAATATTATAGGTTTTCTAATTATTATCACAATAGAATCCATTATTTTATTTTCCCATTTCAATATTTGAATAAAAATGGTTTCATCATACCCTTAGACATCAGATGTTTTCTATTGACATGTTGGCATTCAGACAATGGAGATACAATGTATGAAATCTATCTCTTTATATTGTCCCATATAAGGGATTTCATCAAATATCAATACTTCTATGTTTATAGGATTGATAGAGATGGATGATATATTCACTACATCTATAAGTTAACACTACGATTCTAGTTTTTATGGGACACATATTATGGTTCTAAACTGTACAAATACATCTTTATTAATATTGAACTCCATATTATTGAAGAACTATTTTAGGGGAAATTGATCAATCTTATAATCACTTTTGAGCCTCTCAAGAATTGATATTTTAGTGGTTATTTGACAATATAATAATGAATAATGTTTTCTTAATCCTATATCCATTAATTTGTTGTCCAAAAATATAGGATCCCTTGAAACTTTCATCATGGAGAGAGTTATTGGATCCATTATACCTTATGAATCTACAAGGTTTTTTTATTCCTAGTATGGTATATGATTTAACAATCATAATCGACAATCATATTTTAAACCCGTATTGGTGCTCATTGAGTACATTCTTCTTGAATATATACAAGATGAAATTATGGATCTTATATATATCACACTTCTCCACATCTAAGTAATGTTGACAAATCATCAATGTTAATATCAATGATGCCAATTATAGATCATGTGACGTATATATCAACTCATGGTTCAACAATTATAGAGGGTTATTTGATATCACATTGTCATAATTCAGGTGCACACGACAAAGGCTATTTTTTGATTCATTGTTCTTGATAAAAAATAATTAACCATTAGATGGAAATACAATCATAGGTTTAGTAATTAGACCCTTCATTGACACCATAAATCACTCTTTGTATTCATTTTTCTGGAAAAAATTGACACTCATTCATGTTACCATGGTGGGTAGGATTTTAAATTATGATATGATTCTAAAAAATCAATGAAAATAGACATCCTATCCAAGTGAATCTTCGAATTTTAGTCCCAGTTGTTGGTACTGGCCATCCTTAAGTTTCATTAGATTTTCAAGGATCCTTATATATCCATTATCTACTGATAAAAAGAACCATGAAATATAAATTATCCAACAAGAACTCACATTTTATATAAATTGAAATAAAATGTCCCTTTCCCAGTTTATTAAGTACATTGTCGTAATAAACCTTATATTTTGCCTTTTATTTTGAGTAGATATGAATAAATTCTACAAATAATACCAAATTTTTTGTAATTAAATACCAAAGGCTACATTTATAAATTACATGAATATGGATAGAGAAATATTCACTCAATATGGAATCCCTATGAACTCGTACTGCTCATACGTAATACAAAAAGTATTACATGGGATGTCCTCCTTTACCATTACATGATAATATTATGAATGATGACCCACATTTTAGAATTTCATGTATCGACATTGATGATAAAAAATCATAATATTTATCGTATATTATTTTTATTCATTATCTTGATAATGTTGATTTTTTCAAAGTCAATTCATAGGATCATTAACCCATCCATTGTCTTTTTCAAGAAGACTATAACACCCCATGTTCAAGAACATGGGAATAAAATCAAATATCCAAATTCTAATATTGTTGTTTTTTATGCTACTCATGATTAACAATTTACATTCTATTGTGATTCATCGTCATTATAAAAGATTGGGGTATATTCATGTTTGATAACTCAACCTCCGGACATAGAAGCAGACTTTATGATTATCAATGAATCATTGAAGTGTATTCTATCATAGTGGGAATGTATTCAAGGATTATCTTATCCTTAGTATCAATCATTTCATAAAATTGTTGTTTCTCATAGTTTACTAATATATATTCTTGATATGATTATTCCCAAACCAAATTCACCCATCATCATGCATTAGTATAGAATAACAGGATGATTCATGAAACTACAAAATTTTTGATTCCCCTAGAAATTTATGTTGGTTGTGAATAATGAAAAAAATTAATTAGTATAATTTCATTAAATTCTATTAAATAGATTACCCAATGGTTTTTTTTGTAAATCAATCCCACAAAAATTGACTTTGTGATGAGTTATATGCTTGTGATTAAATAATTTCTCCTTTAATTATCTTCACTAAAAACTAAACTACCATGTTTTGAGGTGGTGTTAGAATAATTCTACTAATGTTGTGTGATTCTTTATGTATAATTTATTACTACTATTGTTACGACCACTTCATTTTTTGGATCAATATAATTAAACAACACACTTGGGACCACAATTCCCATGATAAGATAAGATGTGATAACCTATTTAACATATACAATATGTTAGAGTCCTCTGTGATGTCCCAAGAAGGATCAAATAAAATGGGAGGCCATCGAATAATGTACATGTATTCAAACAAAAAACACCCTCAATGAAAAAATGATCACAAATATAATAAATTCTATAATTTCTAGAGTAAAATCATGGATGTAGAAAAATATAAGAAATATATATATGAGTATACTAACGTAATAGAAATGATAAAATAAAAAATATGTTCCCGACAATAAATACTTTTGAAAAAATTTACTACAATTAATTATAATAGTATTAGTATGGGAGAGTCTGAATTTAGATCCTAGAGTATGACCATCGAAACAGGACACTGTCACCTCATAATGATAAGATCCAATGATACTGGGTCATCTATCATTACTAATAATCGTTATGTCCTCTATATAATAACAAATATGTGTGGGGAAACACCATATAGTGATGAGTATATACATTCCCTATCAGACACCCAAAAATCACAAATCACAATGTGTCACGACCCCTCCCCACGATGTGTACCCCTCCTTGGACGGGAATGTGGGATGGGAAATAATAACCCCCGAGTCCCGCATCCATTAGGCCCCAGGTAGGCGACTAGCACAGAGTGTATAGTAAACACACAAATGGGAGGCATTACCCTCTATGAAAACTCATGTGGAAGAGAGAGATAAGATAGACACCAAACAAGTCCATCTCAAAACTGAAATATAAATGAAAACCCAAGTGCAAATATGTAATGACATGAAAAAATTCTACTACTGGAAGGGAAAAAATGTATGTACCCAAAAGAAAATAAAAAAAGGAGCAACTACAAGCCCGAATAGCTCCTGCAACCTCAATCTAGTAGAAACCAGCATGATCTCAAAACTGATCCTATTAACATAAAAAACAGTTTATATATACATAGGATGAGTTTAAGAGTACACTCAGTAGTATCCTCCAGAAATCCTCTCGTGAAAAATCCATGAAAGCATGCTAAAGAACAGTGAACAACAAGTGAAACTAATTCTTCACCTAAATAGTTATACTATGTTTCCAACATCACCATATATACTCTCACCATGTAATACATACAAGAGTACATAATATAATAAATTATATCAAGGGTACCCTTCTACTACTTCCCCACTTGTTTTCCACTTTTCCTCAACATTGCACGCCCTGAGAATCTCAATCCAAAAAGGCTTTCTCGCAGACACCTGTGAAAATCACCCAAAAAGGCACCTCATGCAACCAAACCACCACGTCCACACAAGAAAGTAACCATGTAGTTTTTGGGAGCCACCATAGCTCGCATAATGTGTATCATATGTTGGGTATTATTCCTCAAGCCATTACATCCCTTACACCAAATAAGGATCCTCAAGCCATCCCAACCTATACATGTTACACCTATAGTAGTCCATAGGATACTATATCCAGAATATATTTGTGTGAATAACTACAAGCCATTAAATCCCCATACACACATATATGGGGAAAACAAACCAGTGTGCCAACCAGTAGAAGCATCTACCAAGAGATGAGAGTGGGGCCAAATGGGGTAGTCATCCATTTATCATCCCATAAGAATGTTGGGGAAAACACCCCAACCCCTCAGGGCTCAGAATCCTCGGGGTGTTAGTTACCCATGCTACCTTGGTGGAGTATCATATAGAAACACAATAAGTACAAGATATATTAATACACCCAACCACACTATGATCATAACCTAGTCTTAGACTCAACTGCATCTAACGTATCTCGGACTCCGAGAAGCTACTTATAAGACTATGTATGCTATAAGAACACAACCATTTAAGGAGAATTAATACATTATTTGATTACCTTTTTATCAGTTTCACTTCATGTTAATTAATTCATTAAAAATTAATTAACCAATAACAATTCTACATTAAATTTCATTCATATCACACCCAAAGTCCACTGTCCCTTAAAAATTACAACCGCATCATTATTTTCCATCATACTATGACCCCATGGGATAAAATCATTTATTTGATTAATCATTACAAAAATTTCCTTTCCAAATTACCAAGAATTCATGGAAAACTATCTATGCTACTAAAAACAATGGGGCTCGTCATAGTGAGTAGATTTAAAACTATTGAGTCATTGATGCTTATAGCAAGAGCATAGACACATCATCCTTTGAGAAGTTCAACACGAAAAGCATGTGGCATACCCTGTGCGACTTCACCTATTTTAGAAGAAGCGTAAGTAAGACCAGCTACCTTGAGAATTGGGGAAAAGTAAAGAAGATAATCAACCAATAAGAACCATCATGCATCCAACAATCACATCCATCCCATTCCATCATCCATGGCGTCCTCCCCAACACCCACTTGCATAAACAGATGCATCTCGCCACTCTAGGCATCATCTTTTACCACAACCAAATGTCTCCATGCCCCCACATATCGGAAAAACCCTCCATTCTGACATCACAGCACAAGTAGCATGAAAAAAAACATCTTAACAATTGGGCTCTTGTCCAATTAACAATTAAGAGGGAAACTCAGAACCCTTCAATGAATTACCAAATAATCAGATCATTAATCCATCTGAAATTACCCAATTTATAATTCATAGGATCTATATTTGGGAAACCTAATAAGTAAGCTATTAGAAATAATTAAACATGCGTACTACGCCAATTTGATTAACATCAAATTACAACAAGGTGAACCGGATTCATTTACACGCCTCTTTATATTTAACAAAACAATTATCGATTAATTGATGTTTATGTTCATTACCAATTTACATCATGAATGAAAAACTAAAAAAAGAAAGGTTGGATATCAAACTATATAGAAAAACTAAAGACAATAATATTCGATGGATAACAATTTATTTATCAGGTTTAGATGTTTATTATGTGAATTCCATTTTCATTCATTGGAATAAAACATTCCAACAATAAAGTTGCACGTAAAATAAGAGATAAGCAATGGATCCACTACCTCAAACAGTATTGATGTTCTTTATCCACAGAATGGGTCATGATCCTCCTCTCGAGACAACTGCATTCACCCGAGGATTCCACAGTACGACTACACCAACCGAACCCCAAGAAAACTCAATTAGAATCACGGACAATAAATGCTATAAAATGGAATGGATAATAGTTGAAGATGAACCCCAAAAGAATGATGATAATACATACTTTAAAATGAATATTGATCGATACTACTTTGTTGCACTGAAACAGGGTGTGCACTTACAGCAAGAAGGACGTCGAGGAAGACAATCCACATGGGAAATTATGTTCTCACAATTCCTATCGAAATGAAGGAATTGTTCGAGTGTCTCGCACCAGAGAACAAGGAGGAATAACAAGGGAGGAAGATATATTGTCTCTTTTGAAGATTTAAACGTGCGACGGTTTAAGAGAGGCTTAATTTCTCATTAAAAGAGGACTGCATTAAACCACATGGTTTGACCAATTAATAACTTCCTGAGCCTTAGGAATAATTCATATAAGAGTTACATCCTTCGAATGGGCTTTAGAGTCCTTAAAATAAGTCTTCAAATGCATTTTACGTCAACAGAAACGTCAAAGGGGAGAAACTGTAGGAAGCTCAAAACATTGTTCATGAAATTAAAATTTGGCAAAGGAAAAACATTATTCATGATCCACGCAATTAGATCCTCACTGATAGAACACTATTCATAAACCTCACCGATAGAACACTATTCACGAACCTCACATTGAGAACCTCACAGATAGAACACTGTTCATGAACATAACCATGAGAACACTTTTCATGAACCACACCGATAGGGCATTATTCTTGAACCTCACTGATAGAATGATGTTCATGAACCTGGCCATTAGAAAATTTATCATG
Source organism: Viscum album (assembly GCA_963277665.1). Lineage (NCBI taxonomy): Eukaryota > Viridiplantae > Streptophyta > Magnoliopsida > Santalales > Viscaceae > Viscum > Viscum album. The sequence goes on along the minus strand of OY728136.1, from coordinate 1,808,707,842 downwards.
AACCTCACCGATAGAACATTGTACAACTATAGTTTTGGAAACATTGTTCATAGAACTCAAAATTTGGAAAAGGAAAGAGAGGTTACCTTTAGAGGTTTCCGATAGAACTATTCACCGATGAAACTATTTATAGACTATGGAATTGGCAATGGAAATAGAGCTTAACATTAGAGGTTACCGATAGAACTGTTCATCGATGGAGCTTTTCATAGAATTAAAAAATTTTCAATAGAAAGAGTGGTTACTATTAGAGGTTACTGATAGAACTGTTTACTGATGAAACTATTTATAAAATTGGAATTTTGGAAAATGAATGAAAGGATACCGTTAGAGGTTACTGATAGAAATGTTCACCGATAAAATTGTTCATAGAATTGAAAATTTTGAAAAGGAAAGAGTGGTTACCATTTGAGGTTACTAATTGAACTATTCACCGATGGAACTATTCATAGAATTGGAAATTTGGAAAAGGAATGAGAGGTTACCATTGGACCTCACCGTTGGCACTGTTCATGGATGGTTACTGATGCACTGTTCACAACTGTCTACCATTGGAACTGTTCACTGATGTTACTATTCACATAAGGTTACTGATGCACTGTTCAGAAAAAGGGAAAATTGGAAAAGTGGTGAGGATAAGTCACCATGACCTCCCAAAACACTTAAAACACCATATTTTCACAAAGGAATGGACAAGAGATGTCCATGAAATTACATCAGATTCCAATGAACACATTCTCATCTTCATGAATTCAATGCCTACCTAAAGGGAAAATGAAACAGGGTCCGAACAACCACCCATCAAGATACCTATCAAAAGGGAGCAAGCCAAAATTAGCAACCAATGAAATTCATAATATAATTAAGAATGTTTAAACCCCAAAGGGGACATCATTACATGAAAAGAGTTAAACATCAAACAACTCTGGGTACTGATCACATATCTGTGACTAATGTTTCTAGGTGATCTCTTTAATGCTGTTGTGTTGCCACAAGACACGAACCCAGGGGATAGAACGCCCACACAATACCTTCTCCAGGTGGTCTTGGATCTCCACATGTCTATCCTCAAAGGTTGCATCATCATCAACATCGATCTCTCCCCAATTAATGATGTGAGATTCATCATGATGATAATGAATGAACTTTGATACATGGAAAACATCATGTATCCGAAACATTTGTGGGGGATGTGCTACTCGATACGCCACAACTCCAACGTGGGCTTACACCTTGAAATGACCAAGAATCCGGGAAGAAATCTTACTCCCACGACGAAACCTACACAGCCCACGATGAGGACTCACCTTCAGAAACAAATGATCCCCAACATTAAACACTAATGGTATTATTATTTGATCAATATATGATTTCTGACAATCTAGCTTTGTATTCATCGTCTCACAAATCACCTGGACCATCTCTGTTGTATTCTTCACTAGTTACGATCAGATAATTGCGGACTCTCTGACCCTTGTCCATCTCAATGGAGAATGGAAATGACGGTCATACAAGGCTTCAAACGGTGCCATACCGATGGTGAAGTGAAAACTATTATTTTATGTGAATTCCACCAAGGGTAAGTGACTCATCCATGAACCTCCAAAATTAAGAACGCAAGAGCGTAACTTGTTTTCAAGAGTCTGGATGGTTCGCTCTATCTAACCATCTGTTTGAGGATGAAAAGCCGTGATAAGGCATAGTTGAGAACAAAAATCATATTAGTGACCACCCCACACCCTGGATGTAAAACATGGATCTTGATCATAAATTATCATCCATGGGACTCCATGAAGTCTCGCCACCTCCTCTAGATACTCCCTCGACAAAACATCAACTGAGCTCAATTCCTAGATCGCTATGAAGTGGGATGATTTTGATAAACGATCCACTTCCACCCAAATAGAATCATGTCCTCTCGGAGATCAAGGTAAACTAGTAAAAATGTCAATTTTGACGTCCTCCCACTTCCCCTGAGGAATCTCTAATGTATGGAGAAGACCACCATGAACAAGTTGTTCGGCCTTCACCTTCTGGCAGACCAAACATTGATACACAAACTCTACAACTGAATGATTCATCCCTGGACACCAAAACAGTATCCTCGAGTCTTGGTATATCATTTTAACACCATGATTAACCACTAATGGTGAACTATGAAACTCTCTGATAACCATCTTGGGCATTGTCAATGGAACAAAAAGCCTTCAGTGATATAACACATGGTGTTGTTCATCATCAGACCTCCCATTAGGGGACTCACGGAAAACAATACGGTCTCTCCATACCTCCACCTATAGATCCCCAATCTAGCACTCTTCCAACATCTTAACCGGGGATGATTGTACCATCATCTAAAAAAACAACTTCTGCCCCAACTTCTCCCATATCAAGATGTAATGTTGACAGTTCTTCCATTACTCTCCAGGATTCACCGGATTCATGCACAACATCACTACGTGACTTTTGACACAGTTAATTATCTAAAAACATCCCATTTTCTAGTGTATATATTATCTCGATGTAATGTTCATGTATGAACTCCATCCACTGACGCTGCCATAAGTTCAAGTCATGCTGGGTGAAAACATACCTCAAACTCTTATGAATAGTGAAAACCACAAAGTTCTCTCCAATGAGTTAATGTCTCCACAACATCATAGAAAACACTACGACTACAAACTTGAGATCATGGGTTTTATAGTTACTCTCATGGGTACATAACTTTTGAGACCCATAAGATACAACTAATCTATGCTACATCAGAAAACTACCTAACGCCAGATAAGAAGTATCGCAGAAAACATCTAACTGAAATACCTCTAGGGGAAGACAATGAACAAGAGCACTTACTAACTTCTCCATTATATTATTGATTGTAGCTTGACAATGATCAGTCTATATGAATTCCTAATCCTTCTAGGTCAAATCTGTCAGAGGCGTCACAACTTGTGAGAAATCTGCTATGAACCTCTTGTAGTAGCCTGTGAGACCAAGGAAATGTCTCACCTCTGACATTGTCATGGGGGATACCCATGACAAAACTGCTTATTTTTTTGATGGATCCACAAATAAACCCTTTTGGGACACAACATGCCCCATGAAATGGACATCTATAACCCAAAACTCACACATTAGCGACTTCTCAAACCGCTGATGTTTACGAAGAACTACCAAAATATCGTGTAGATGTTCTGCATGCTCCTCTTCATACGTGGAGTAAACAAGGATTTCATTGATGAAAACTACAACGAACATGTCCAGGAACTGACGGAAGACAACATTCATCAATGCCATGAACACATATAGAGCATTCATCATGCTGAACGACATTACAATGAACTCATATTTCCCATGACAACAATAGAAAGTAGTCTTTGGGATATCTTAAACATTCACATGCATTTGATGAAATCCCGACCACAATTTGATCATTGATAACCAATATCCACTCTTCAGTTGATCAAATAAATCATCAATATTCCAAATAGGATAGCGATTCATTATCATCACTTTGTTTAAGTGACAATAATCGACACACAACCGAAAACTGTCGTCAGCCATATTCAAGAACAAAACTGCTGTACCCTAATGCGACACACTAGGTCGATCAAAACCGCACTATAACAGACCATCATGATGTATATTTAGCTCTCGTAACTCAAAAGGGGCCATCATATATGGATACATAGGGAAAATAGATGCTCTTGGTTGTAGTTCGATCCCAAAATCGATCTCTCGTCGAATGGGTATGCCCGCAACCTCTTCTGAAAAAATATCATGTCACTCTTCTACAACCCTAGGAAACACCAATTTCTTATCCTCTAAAGAACTCAACATAATATCATCCAACATGGATTATAAGGATGAAACACACCTATAAACCATATGAGGATCTCTATCCCCAACAAACACCAACGTCTCTCCTTCCCCAACAAATAAACCGTCCTTCTTCCTAAAGCAATCCACGATTGCCTACACCGAATACAACCAATCCATGATGAGGATGACATCATATGGTTGTATTTGTAAACATATTAAATCTCCCCAAGATCATTGCTACCCCTACACTAGCTCACAGTCTCTACATAATTCAATCAGGTTTGCTGGTCCTCCAATTAGTGTAGTCAACTCCAATAGCACTAGAATCCTCTCTACCTCATGTCCAAAGGCATGGAGAAGGGTAGGTGATATAAAGCTCGTGCAATCTGTCTCACCTGCCTCAGCTGGAACTACCTCAACAGAGGAACCTAGAGTGTATCTCCTGGTGCACGATGACTGATCTGAATGGTCGGGCAGTCCCATTGCTGATGATGAAGACCACCATAATAATAACAATCTCATGATCCCTAGGCATATCCCTAAGAGTTTCTGCATTTGAAAAAACAAGATGTGAAGGGATATGGATTACCCTCGATGGAATAGAAACTCTTCTACCCAGAAAATCGGGAACCCCGGACCATAACTCTGCTTCATGAGGAATCATGATGATTCCCCTCTCGTGACGATTTGGTCGTGTTCAAAGTCTTCTCGACAACCACTTACCTAGCTATAATCTCAAGGTATGTTTTCACTATAAATGTAGTGACTTGGCGTTGGATCTATGGATGCAAAGACTTCTTGAAATGCCTTACCCTATCCTCCTCATCTGGCAACATGCCCGAAGAATACCGTAACAGGTTCCTGAAATATATAGCAAACAATCGAACACTAAAACTCCCCTGTCGAAGTGTAAGAAGCTCCTGGCGACTGGACGCCTTCGCAGTCCATGATAGAAATTCGAATCTAAACTTTTCTCAGAAATCCTCCCATGAGATTGATGACTCCTCATGATCAGTAAGGAACAAGAATCACCACTAAATTGCTGCTCCACACAGCATCATCACAACCATGGAAAACCAATGCTTCGTCTGAGCACAGATCAAACTGAAGCCTATCTCGACCTCCTCCAACCAGTCTTCTATTACTGCATCTGAAACTAAACCCCTATACTTTTATAGACTCTAGAACTAAAACTACCGGAGTGTCATCCCCAAAGTGTCTTCGTCGTCAACCTCTACCCCACGGTGATCTTTTGGAAAACCGTTTTGTACATTTTCTTTCACAAACCTGACGAGGACATCAATATGGATCCATACGTGTAATAAAAAAATCCTTTAGGGATCCTAAACCTAGAATATGGTAGACTCAGCATTTATTAATTAATTTTTTTTATTTCAGTGATTTTACGTTAACCTATCACAATGTCTACCCATTCAATCACTTTCATAAAAAAGAATGAACCATGATCCATTCCTCGGTTTATACCATGAAACTAGTTTCTCATTGTTTACTACCAATTGTAAACATAATGTTTTGTATATCAGATCATAGGGGGCCCTAAACACTTATGTCTCAGTCAGTCTCCAATTTTTACATCACTTGCTAAACATGAATGAAATTGTTTCCCTACCAACCCATGAACCCTCACATTTGCCTAACTCCAATCTCTATCTTATCCCTAAACCAGACCTCTTATACCACTTTTTGAGGACACCCTCCCCACAATGTGTACCCCTCCATGGTTGGAAATGTGGTAAGGGAGATAATGACCCGTGAGTCCCACCTTCAGTAGGTCTAGTGTTGGAGACTAGTACCGAGGGTATAGTAAACTAACAAATGGAAGGCATTACCCTCTATGAAAGCACATGAGGAAGAGAAAGATATGATTGACACAAACCAACTCTAACTCCAAACTGAAATATAAAAGAAAACCCAAGTGCACATATGTAATGTCATGAAAAAGTACTAAAACGTTAAGGGGAAAACTAAAGTACCCAAAACAATGTAAAAACATGAGAAACTAAAAGCATGAATAGCTCCTGCAACCCCAAGCTAGTAGAAACCAACATGATATTCATCCTACTCCAATTGACCTGAGTAATAGTTTATATATACATAGGGTGAGTATAACATTATACTCAGGAGGATACACCCCAAAGCCTCTCATGAAAATGTAAAGAAAGAATGCTAAAGCATAGTGAACAACAAGTGAAAATAACTCATCCCCTAAACATTTATTCTATGTTCCCAACCACACCAAAACTACTCTCACCAAGAAACACAGACAAGAGTATATAATATAATAAATAATATCACAAGTACCGTACTACTACTTCCCAACTGGTTTTCCACTTTTACCCAACACCACATGTCCTGAGAATCTCTCTCCAAAAAGGCCTTCCCACAGACACTTGGGTGAAGCACCACAACATGGACCTCATGTAAAAAAACCATTACATCCACGCAATAATGTAACCATCTAGTTTCTGGGATCCACCATAGAACATATAACATGTATCATACATCGATTATTATACATCAAATCATTACTTCCCATACCCCAAGTTAGGATCATCATGCCATAAAAACCTATACACGTTACACCAATAGTAGTCCATAGGATTCCAAATCCATAATATATGTGTGTGAATAACCACAAGCCATTACAGCCCTCTTCAGACATATATTTGGAAAACTAACCATTGTCCCTACTATCAGAAGTACCTACCATGTGAATAGATCGGTGAAAAAGATGGTAGTCATCCATTCATCCTCCCATCAGAATGTTGTGGAAAACACACCCCCCCCAGGGCTCAGAATCCTCGAGGTGCCAGTTTACATTACTGATAGGGTGGAGTAGCATATAGAAACACAAAAAGTATAAAATATACTAATGATCACAACCACAATATTGGATTAACCTAGTATCATATTCAAATGCAGCTAACATCTCTCGGACTCTAGGCTGCTAACTCTAAGACTAGGTATCATATTAGAACACAACCATTTAATGAGATTTAATACAATATTTCATTACCTTTTTATCAGTTCTACTTTACATTCATTAATTTTATATCATTAATTACGCAATAACAATACCACATTAAATTTCATACACATCACATACAAATTCCATTATCCCATTAAAATTACAACCTCATCACTAAGTTCTAGAAAATTCCAACCCCATGGGTTTACAACATTTATTCACTTATTCGTTACAGAATTACATTCCCATATTTTAAATCATTCCAGAAAAAAAAAATCTATGCTATTAAACACAAGGGGGCTCAACATGGTGAGTAGATGTTCTACCCGTCGAGTCTTTACCACTTATATAAAGAGCATAAACCCATCCTACCTTGAGAAGATAAACATGAAAAGAATGTTTCATACCCCATGCATCATCACCACTTTCCAAAGAAGGGTATGTAAGACCATCTTCCTTGAGTAGTGGGGAAATGTAAACCAGATAATCAACCAATAGGAATCAGCAAGAATCCAACAATAGCATCCATCCAATTCCATTATCCTTTGTGTCCTCCCCGACACCCACATGCATTAACCGATGCATCTCACCACTGTAGGCATCATCTTCTGCCACAACCAATGTTCTCCATTTGTGATGACCCAGACCCCCCTTGGTCCCTTCCTTTACCAAAATCCGGATCCTTAAAGGGTGCTGATCGGTGAGACCGACCGGTGCGACCGATCGGTGAGACCGATCGGTGTGACCGATCGGTGAGACCGATCGGTGAGACCGACCGGTGAGACCGATCGGTGAGACCGACCGGTGAGACCGATCGGTGAGACCGACCGGTGAGACCGATCGGTGAGACCGATCGGTGAGACCGATCGGTGAGACCGGCCGACGTCGCCCGGCCTTGCCACGTTGTTCCAGTAACGCTCCTTTTTCGCAAATAGGGTTTTAAACCCTATTCTGCCTTGTTAAAAATATCTTGGAAATCCGAAACACGCACAAAGGTTTTAATTAAATGCTTCATTAATTCATGGGTCGGTTTAAACCACTCAGCACCATTAATGGTGAGTCAAGCCGTGTGGTCAACCCACGACTTCCACGTCTTACGCGGTTCAGCGTTTTTATCTCAACCGTCCCCAGCTCTTATAAATTAAGGGTTAAGCCGTGGTTTTCCCCCTTCTTCGATCGTGGCTCTTCTAGTGCATCGGGACCGCCGCATCATTATCCGTAAAGTTCCGCGCCCCCAGCCTAAGCGTCGATCATCCATCAACAAGTAGGGAATTTCTTTCGTCTCTCACTTCTATGTATCATGCGGGGCGGGCGTTACTCTTGTCCTTATGGAATGGGTTGAACCAAACCTAAATGAAGATAATAAACAGAGTTCTAAAGAAAAAGGGGGGAAGGGGTTGTGATCGTTGTTTATGCTTTATCTTGTGATCATCCCTTTTGTTGTACTGGTCTATGTTTTCTGAAAATTGAGGCCGTTGGTGGTCGTGTGTGTGCACTTGAATCCCCTCGTGATGTTTTAAATGGGTTGCTGAAATTGTGAACTCCTACTGTGAAATTTGTTAATCACGTATATCCGGCTGAATAATTGAAAGCACCAGGATCAACCCTTCTGTGATAACTAACGGATAGAACACATGGAATTTTGAAATCATGGAGTGTGTTAAGTCGTTTAAATATGAAAATCCCTGACTTGTGTTGGTAGTGGTTGTTGGTTGTTTTCCCTTGGGGCCGTTTGCTGGAAATGTGGGAGGGGATGGGATCCCCCGTTCTTTTTATACTCTCGGTGGCTGTGTGAATTTGGGGGATGGGATCTCCTGTTGGTATGGTTTCAATGGTTGAGAGTTTTTATCACAAATTGGGGAGAGATCCTGTGTTAACAGAACCGGGTGTGAGTGCATTGGTTGATCCTTGCTTTTGACATTTTCCTTGGTTATGATTATGGTAGTTGCCCAGTAGTGCTTGAAATCATTTGAACATTTTAACTGAACGTGAAACAAGAATTGGGACAAATGGTTTTGTGGGCAAGGGTCGTGAACTGTGACTCGGACGCAGTGATGTCGTGTTCTGTAGGTTGGCTAGGAAAACCTAAGTTTTGGGTGAGTGTTTGTTACCTATATCTATATTTGTAGCTTTGTGTTTCTTATTCGCGCCCCACCCAAGTTGAGCACTTAGTGCCGAACACCCCCATTTATGGGGGAAGGGTGTTTTTTCCAACACTATCCTTAGTGGCTGGTTATTAGCTCCTTTTCTGCTCCCTTTCCCGGATAGCCCAAGTATCTTCGGGCAGGCTGTGATGGCCTGAAGTCCATTTTTAGCCCAAGAACCATCAGGCAGGGTGTTCTGGTGGTTGGCCAGGTGTGTGCGGCAGGTGGTTTCCCAAGTGTCTTCGGGATGAGGCCCAGGTGTCTTCGGGCGTGGCAGTGGATCCTTTAGCCCAGGTGTCTTCGGGCGTAGCGGTGGTTGTTCTGGCCTAGGTGTTTGCAGGCATGGTTACACGTGACAGTTGTGGCCCAGGTGTGTGCGGGCGGGATTCAGCAGTGGGACTGCGTGTGGTTGTGGCCCAGGTGTGTGCGGGCCGGATTCGGCAGTGGGACTGCGTGTGGTTGTGGCCCAGGTGTGTGCGGGTGGGTGCGGCAGTGGGACTGTGGTGATAATGGAGGGATTGGTCCGATGCATAGGATGTCTCAATAACCAGTGGTAAAGTGGTGCGGGGTACCCAAACATCGATGTGCTCTTATATATATATTACTTGACTTGCGTTATTTGGGGAGCGAGCCTTGGTGAGGTCTGGGATGGATAGTTGCCTCGTTAGGTGTTTGGTTTACTCTTTCTCACGGGACTTTAGTACGTTCCCCCACTTGTGCACGAGAGTCTTGGTTTCCCTACTGAGTGTACTTGTATGCTCACCCTACGTATATAAAACTGCTTTCAGGTTTCCAGGAGGACTTCGGGGATCACGCAGGACTTTACTAGCTCGGACTTTTGGAGCAGTTGCAGTTGTTCTCTTTTCTTTTTGGTACTTACCTTGTAGTCACCTTTTTGCACTTTGTGGCTTTCACTTTTGAAACATGCATGTGGGAATGGTTTATTTTTGGCTTTACTTTTCCTTCTACCTTAGTGTTGTTGGGTTTTCTCCTCCTTATCTTTCGATCCTATAAAATAAAAAGGGTAATTCCTTCCATTTGCGAGATTTTCCTATACCCTTGGTGCTAGTCGCCACTCCGGGACCTATTGAAGGCGGGTTTCGGGGGTCATTATCTCTCCTTCAACTTAAAGAAGGAAGGTCCTGGCAACCTGCTGACCCTTCCCTCCTTTTGGTGAAGGCGGGTCGTGACAGAATGGTATCAGAGGTGATGGTTGAGAGATAGGACGGAGTCTGGAGTTAGGCACAGTGAGGATTGCATGGGGTGGTAAGGCAACTGTGTTGGGTGACCTTGGAGCGTGAATTAGGCTAGGGAAGACCGGCTAGGACACGGGATTTTAGGGCCCCCCGTGATCCGATGCAAGGACTCTGGACCTACCGAACGACCAAGTGAGGCCACACTGATTGCAGGGTAGAGACCCTAGGAAAGGTACATGCATCATAATGACTTGTGTTCTTATGTTTCTGGGATGTCTTGGGAAATTAAGAATAAATTAAATCTTAATAAGTTTTAAGAATGATTTTCTTTTCACTACTGGGCTTAGGCATTCCTTGTTTACCTTGTAGCTATGGCACCTGGAAGGAGACCACGTGTGGTACAGGCGATCGAGACTCCTGAGACTACTTTGTCCAATCGGCAGAGAGCTGATCGAGAGGAAGAGGACGACCAGTGGCAGAAGACTCTTCGAGCCTTCCAACGACAGGCCCTCGAGAAGTATGAGGGCAGCACCTCCGATATGAAGACGGAAGGCTGGCTAGAGGAGCTAGTCATAGCCTTCGGCCTGATTCGGGCCCCGACTGAGTACTGGGTTCCTCTGGCTGTTAGCCAGATGCGAGGAGAGGCACGTCAGTGGTGGATGCTTCACCTGGGGGGTAGGAAAGATTCTGAGGTTGCCTGGGCGGATTTCGAGAAGGAGTTCCGGGCGGAGTTTCTCTCCTCGACAATGAAGGCAGAGAAGAGGCAGGAGCTACTCTCCCTCCAGCAGGGGAGCATGTCCGTGAGGGAACTTGGAATCAAGTTCAAGGACATCCTACGTTTTGCTCCGGACCTCTTTCTCGATGAGGAGTCTCGGGCAAGACGTTTGGAGGAGGCGCTCCGACCCTCCCTCCAGTATGCTGTTACCCCCTTTACCCTTCCGACATACTTAGAGGTTCAGAAGAAGGCCAAAGTGGTGGAAAGGATGCACGCTCTAGGCGGACTGTCATGAGAAGGGGTCCAGCTGGGACCATCGAAGGGGAAGGCCGTCAGCACCAGGCCTCCAGCATCGCGACCCTCCAGGTTCCGACCCGCAGGGAGCAGACCGCAGCAGTTTCGGTTTCAATCCCCTTGCCCACGTTCTTTCCCTTCAGGCTCGGGACCACGGTGCTTCATCTGCGGGAGCCCTGGACATCTCCGAAGTCAGTGCCCCGATCGAGTGCAGTACAGTAGTGGCAGTCATCCCCAGCATCCGCCGCAACAGCAGTTTCCAGCCAGACCCTTCCAGCAGCAGCAGCAGCAGGGACAGCGAGCTCCCGCTCCTCCGCAGGCAGACGTTGGAGGAGGAGGCCGACCTCAGGGCGCTCCCCAGGGTCCTCGACTAGGGCGTGGTCGGGGAGGTGGCCGACAGCCGAGGGGTAGGGGAGCTGGGCGTGGACAGTTACATGCCACAGAAGCAAAAGTTCCAGCAGGACCGGAGGTTGTTCGAGGTACGATCAGTGTGTTTAACACTCTTGCTTATGCCTTGTTCGATACCGGAGCTTCTCACTCTTTTGTTGCACCAAGTCTAGCCCGCGCCTTGGGTCTAGATGCCGAGAGACTTCCAGTGCCCCTGGTGTTGAGCACACCAGTTGGAGGTCAGACCGACTTGCTGTTCGTTTGTCGGGGATGTAGACTGATGTTAGGGCCACATCAGTCGGTTAGGGATCTCCTTTTGCTACAGATTCAGCCGTACAATGTCATCCTAGGCATCAACTGGCTATATTCTGTGTGCGCCGTCATCGAATGTTTCCAAAGAAGGGTGGTGTTCTCAGGTTTGGACGGCCAGCGTGTTACTTTCACCGGCGAGCGGAGCTGTCCGAAGGGAAACAGGAGGGAGGAGCCTCTCCTCTCCCTGTTGACCGAACTGACGATAGAATCAACAGATGCGGAAATGGTGGAAGTACCAGAGATCGTTCATGAATTTATGGACGTCTTTCCTGAGGAGGTGACGACTCTACCCCCTCGACGTGATATCGAGTTCGGGATAGACCTGCAACCCGGCTCTCGACCAATCTCGATGGCTCCTTACCGGATGGCACCTTCGGAGCTACGGGAGTTGCGGATACAGATTGATGATCTGATGAAGAGGGGTTATGTTCGTCCAAGTGCATCACCGTGGGGTGCCCCAGTCTTGTTCGCAAGGAAGGCAGATGGTGGCCTCAGATTGTGCATCGATTACAGGAGGCTGAATCAGGTAACGATCAAGAATCGCTACCCTCTTCCGAGGATAGATGATCTTTTTGACCAGCTGAAGGGAGCAGGATGGTTCTCGAAGATCGACCTGCGATCTGGATACCACCAGCTGAGGGTAAAAGATAGCGACGTCCCGAAGACGGCGTTCAGGTGCAGGTATGGGCACTTCGAGTTTGTGGTCATGCCCTTTGGTGTTACGAACGCCCCGGCCGTGTTCATGGGGCTTATGAACTCCATCTTTCGGGAGTATCTGGATCGGTTTGTGGTGGTATTCATCGACGATATCCTGATCTATTCAAGGTCATAAAAGGACCATGCAGAGCACCTGAGGACAGTTTTGGAAGTCCTCCGACAGCACCAGCTCTACGGGAAGTTGTCCAAGTGCAAGTTCTGAACCCGAGAAGTGCACTTCCTCGGGCATGTAGTGTCTGAGCCGGGGATAGCAGTCGACCCATCAAAGGTTGAGGCAGTTGTTTCTTGGGCAGCACCCAAGAATGTGGCGGAAGTTCGGAGTTTCCTCGGACTGGCAGGCTACTACCGGAGATTCGTACCCAACTTCTCCCGGGTAGCAGCCCCTTTGGCGGCTTTGACCAAGAAGGACCAGGTTTTCGTGTGGAGCGAGCAATGTGAGTCGTCCTTCAGCTACCTAAAAGAAAAGCTGGTTAGTGCCCCAGTGTTGAGATTACCAGAAGAAGGGATGGCCTATGAGGTATTTTGTGATGCTTCAGGACAGGGCCTGGGATGCGTGTTGATGCAGCGACAAGGGGTGATCTCTTACGGGTCCAGGCAGCTACGCCCCCATGAGCGTAACTACGCCACCCATGACCTAGAGCTTGCAGCGGTCGTTTTTGGGCTAATGTTATGGCGACACTACCTCATCGGGGAATGCTTTGTGGTCTTCACAGATCACAAAAGCTTAAAGTACATATTCTCCCAGTGGGACTTGAACTTGCGACAACGGAGATGGGTGGAGTTCCTCCAGGACTACGACTTTGAAATCTCTTATACTGAGGGCAAGGGCAATGTGGTGGCCGATGCCTTGAGCAGGAGGACGCAGAAGGATGCGGTCCGAGAGTCGGCAAATGCCTGGAAGGCGATGGAGGAGTTGGCATCCTTACACCTGGATGCAAAGATGGATAGTGGCAGAGGCTGCCTATATCAAATGATAGTGCAGTCATCTCTGTTTCAACAAGTGGAAGAGTCTCAGTGGGGAGATCTTGAGGTGGAAGTGTTGCGGGATCGTGTCGATCAGGGGAACGCTCCGGAAGGATGGTCGGAGGACAGCCGACGTCGGATGCTCTTTCATGGTAGGTTGTTTGTTCCAGAGGTGATGCGTGATGAAGTCCTTCGTGAGTTCCATAGCTCAGCCTTGGCAGTACATCCGGGTGTTTCGAAAATGTACCAAGGCCTGAGGGGACAGTTTTGGTGGCCCAGGGTAAAACGAGCAGTGGCAGAGTTCGTGGCTAAATGCCTGGTGTGTCAGCAGGTGAAGGCTGAACACCGTGTTCCTGGTGGTCTGTTGCATCCTCTAGATGTTCCCGAGTGGAAGTGGGACGACGTCTCGATGGACTTCGTCACGGGACTACCCAAAGCTCATGGCGGGCATGATGCTATCTGGGTAGTGGTGGATCGATTGACAAAATCCGCTCACTTCTTGGCTATCAAGGAGTCAGGACCCGTGAGTACCTTAGCACAGAGGTACGTGGATGAGGTGGTGCGTTTGCATGGAGTTCCGAAGACTATCGTCTCAGATCGGGACACTCGGTTCACCTCACGAGTCTGGAAGGGGTTACAGCATGCTTTTGGCACCCAGCTACGCCTTAGCACTGCTTTTCACCCTCAGACTGATGGACAGACAGAGCGGACTATCCAGACATTGGAGGACATGCTGCGGGCATGTGTTCTGGATTTCGGAGGATCATGGGTACGACACTTGCCTTTAGTAGAGTTTGCCTACAACAACAGTTTTCACTCTACTATCGGCATGGCTCCTTTTGAGGCTTTGTATGGAAGGCCATGTCGTTCACCCTTATGCTGGGCAGAGGTTGGTGAGACTGGTACTCTTGGACCAGAAGTAGTGCAGAGCACCACGGAGAAGGTCCAGCTAGTGCGGGAGAGGATGAAAGCAGCTCGGGATCGGCAGAAATCTTATGCTGATCGTCGGAGGAGGCCCCTGAAGTTTGAGGTGGGAGATCATGTGTTTTTGAAGGTTTCCCCTCGACGGGGGCAGCAGAGGTTTGGAAAGGGGAGTAAGCTCTCCCCTAGGTTCATCGGACCTTTCGAGGTGCTGAGGCGAGTTGGCGAGGTAGCATATCAGCTGGCCCTACCACCTCAGTTGGAGAGGGTCCATGACGTCTTCCATGTCTCCCAGCTTCGTCAGTACTTACATGATGACTCTCATGTCATCAACTGGGGGGAGCTAGATGTGGGAGGAGACGCGACCTTCGAGGAACGGCCAGTCAGAATCGAGGATCGCAAGGAGAAAGTGCTCCGCGGACGAACCATCGGCTTGGTTCGTGTGTTGTGGAGACATGGCGGCCTCGAAGAGAGTACGTGGGAGAGGGAAGCACAGATGCGTGCCCAATACCCCGAGTTGTTCTGAGCTTTGAACCTTTGGTTCCTGTTGTGACAAAACGTTTGACCTTTTTGGCTATGAAGTGTACTAGTTCCTTTCCTCTGTTATGTGTGGAAAGCCCCGGCTAAAGGAAAGGGGGAACCCGACCCCTAGTCAAGACGCATTAAGGTGGATGCGATTAAACCCGTGCGGGCGAGTCAGTGCCGCCCAAAGCGGATAATATCTTGACATGGGGGAGGGAAACTCCCCAAACCCACATGACCGGGCGGTTTGGCATGGTATGATGCTTGGTTCTTGACAGGGGAGTGTTTTCAATTAGCGGGGGTCCACTCCTAAGAGGTATCTTGGAAGATGGTTGTTCGGATCCTCTCTTTCCTTCCGGTTTGTTTTGATTCTCGGGGACAAGAATCGTTTAAGAGGTATCTGATGTGATGACCCAGACCCCCCTTGGTCCCTTCCTTTGCCAAAATCCAGATCCTTAAAGGGTGCCGATCGGTGAGACCGAGCGGTGAGACCGACCGGTGCGACCGATCGGTGAGACCGATCGGTGAGACCGATCGGTGAGACCGACCGGTGCGACCGACCGGTGAGACCGATCGGTGAGACCGATCGGTGAGACCGGCCGACGTCGCCCGACCTTGCCAAGTTGTTCCAGTAACGCTCCTTTTTCGCAAATAGGGTTTTAAACCATATTCTACCTTGTTAAAAATATCTTGGAAATCCGAAACGCGCACAAAGGTTTTAATTAAATGCTTCATTAATTCATGGGTCGGTTTAAACCACTCAGCACCATTAATGGTGAGTCAAGCCGCGTGGTCAACCCACGACTTCCACGTCTTACGCAGTTTCTGCATTTTTATCTCAACCGTCCCCGGCTCTTATAAATTAAGGGTTAAGCCGTGGTTTTCCCCCTTCTTCGATCGTGGCTCTTCTGGTGCATCGGGACCGCCACATCGTTATCCGTAAAGTTCCGCGCCCCCGGCCTAAGCGTCGATCATCCATCAACAAGTAGGGAATTTCTTTCGTCTCTCACTTCTGTGTATCATGCGGGGCGGGCGTTACTCTTGTCCTTATGGAATGGGTTGAACCAAACCTAAATGAAGATAATAAACAGAGTTCTAAAGAAAAAGGGGGGAAGGGGTTGTGATCGTTGTTTATGCTTTATCTTGTGATCATCCCTTTTATTGTACTGGTCTATGTTTTCTGAAAATTGAGGCCGTTGGTGGTCGTGTGTGTGCACTTGAATCCCCTCGTGATGTTTTAAATGGGTTGCTGAAATTGTGAACTCCTACTGTGAAATTGGTTAATCACGTATATCTGGCTGAATAATTGAAAGCACCAGGATCAACCCTTCTTTGATAACTAATGGATAGAACACATGGAATTATGAAATCATGGAGTGTGTTAAGTCGTTTAAATCTGAAAATCCCTGACTTGTGTTGGTAGTGGTTGTTGGTTGTTTTCCCTTGGGGCCGTTTGCTGGAAATGTGGGAGGGGATGGGATCCCCCGTTCTTTTTATACTCTCGGTGGCTGTGTGAATTTGGGGGATGGGATCTCCTGTTGGTATGGTTTCAGTGGTTGAGAGTTTTTATCACAAATTGGGGAGAGATCCTGGGTTAACAGAACCGGGTGTGAGGGCTTTGGTTGATCCTTGCTTTTGATGTTTTCCTTGGTTATGCTTATGGTAGTTGCCCAGTAGTGCTTGAAATCATTTGAACATTTTAACTGAACGTGAAACAAGAATTGGGACAAATGGTTTTGTGGGCAAGGGTCGTGAACTGTGACTCGGACGCAGTGATGTCGTGTTCTGTAAGTTGGCTAGGAAAACCTAAGTTTTGGGTGAGTGTTTGTTACCTATATCTATACTTGTAGCTTTGTGTTTCTTATTCGCCCCCCACCCAAGTTGAGCACTTAGTGCCGAACACCCCCATTTATGGGGGAAGGGTGTTTTTCCCAACACTATCCTTAGTGGCTGGTTATTAGCTCCTTTTCTGCTCCCTTTCCCGGATAGCCCAAGTATCTTCGGGCAGGCTGTGATGGCCTGAAGTCCATTATTAGCCCAAGAACCATCGGGAAGGGTGTTGTGGTGGTTGGCCAGGTGTGTGCGGCAGGTGGTTTCCCAAGTCTCTTCGGGATGAGGCCCAGGTGTCTTCGGGCGTGGCAGTGGATCCTTTAGCCCAGGTGTCTTCGGGCATAGCGGTGGTTGTTCTGGCCTAGGTGTTTGGAGGCATGGTTACACGTGACAGTTGTGGCCCAGGTGTGTGCGGGCGGGATTCAACAGTGCGACTGCGTGTGGTTGTGGCCCAGGTGTGTGCGGGCGGGATTCGACAGTGGGACTGCGTGTGGTTGTGGCCCAGGTGTGTGTGGGCGGGTGCGGCAGTGGGACTGCGGTGAGAATGGCGGGATTGGTCCGATGCGTAGGATGTCTCAATAACCAGTGGGAAAGTGGCGCGGGGTACCCAAACATCGATGTGCTCTTATATATATGTTACATGACTTGAGTTATTTGGGGAGCGAGCATTGGTGAGGTCTGGGATGGATAATTGCCTCGTTAGGTGTTTGGTTTACTCTTTCTCACGGGACTTTAGTACGTTCCCCCACTTGTGCATGAGAGTCTTGGTTTCCCTACTGAGTGTACTTGTATGCTCACCCTACGTATATAAAACCGCTTTCAGGTTTCCAGGAGGACTTCGAGGATCACGCAGGACTTTACTAGCTCGGACTTTTGGAGCAGTTGCAGTTGTTCTCTTTTCTTTTTGGTACTTACCTTGTAGTCACCTTTTTGCACTTTGTGGCTTTCACTTTTGAAACATGCATGTGGGAATGGTTTATTTTTGGCTTTACTTTTCCTTCTACCTTGGTGTTGTTGGGTTTTCTCCTCTTTATCATTCGATCCTATAAAATAAAAAGGGTAATGCCTTCAATTTGCGAGATTTTCCTATACCCTTGGTGCTAGTCGCCACTCCGGGACCTATTGAAGGCGGGTTTCGGGGGTCATTATCTCTCCTTCAACTTAAAGAAGGAAGGTCCTGGCAACCTTCTGACCCTTCCCTCCTTTTGGTGAAGGCGGGTCGTGACACCATTCCCCCACATATCTCAATAGCCCTTTATTCTCACATCATGACACAAGCTGCATGAAAACAAATATCTTTAAAATTGGGCTCTAGGTCCTTTAACAATCAAGAGGGTAACACAGAACCTTTCAAGGAATTATAAAACAAATAGTTCTTTAATCCATAATGAATTAACTAATTTATTATTCATCATTTCAAAATTATGGAAACCTAATCAGTAAGATATCAAAAATAATTAAACATTCTCACTACGCCAATTTGATTAATATCAAATCACAACAAGGAGAACCAAATTCATTTAAATTCCTCTTTATCTTCTAAAACAACTATTATCAATTAATTGTTGATTATGTTAATTAAAAATTTACATTAAGAAAGGACAAATAAACAAAGCAAGAATAGATATCAATCTATCTTGCAAAACAATATTTAGTAACACACGATCGAAAACAATTTATTTATCTTGTTCGAATGATTATTATGTAAATTGCATTATAATTTAGTAGAATAAAAACTGCTAATGATACAATTGAATGTAAAAGAAGATAGAATCAATGAATCCCCAAACTCAAACAGTTCTTGGCATTATTTATCCACACAACGTGTCACAATCCACCTCTCGCGACAACTGCATCCACCTGAGGATGCCATTGTAAGATCGCACCAAATGAAACCCAAGAAAACTCCATTAGAATTACAAAGATTAAATTCTATTAAATTGAAATGGGAATAAGAGAATATGAACCCCAAAATAACAATGATAAAACATACCTTATATTGAATATTGATCGATACTGCTTGGTATTACAAGAAATAGGTAGTGCATATGCAGCAAAAAGGATGTCGAGGAAAAACAATCCATGAGGAAAAGATTGATCTCTCGATTCCTACGAGAAGGAAGGAAAGGCTCGAGTATCTCGAACTATAGAACAAGGAGGAATAAAAAGGGAGGATGATATATTTCATGTTTTGATGATTTAACCGAGTGACGGTTTACGATACGCATATTTTCCCATTAAAATAGGATCACATTAAACTATGTGGTTTGAGCATGTATGAACATAACGAGCCATAGGAATAATTTATATAAGAGTTACAACATTTGAATCACTCTTAGAGACCTTAAAATAAGGAATAAAATTCATTTTATCTTAAATGAAATGTAAATTGGGTGAAGCTTTAGGAAGCTGTAAACACTGTTCACGAACTCAAAATTTGGCAAAGAAAAAACACAATTCATGAACCTCACCGTTTGAACCTCACCAATAGAACATTGTTCTTGAACCTCACCGGTTGAACACTATTCATTAACCTCACTGTAAGAACCTCACCGATAGAAGACTTTTTATGAACCTCAATGATAGAACATTGTTCATGAATCTCACCATTAGAACATTGTTCATGAACCTCACCTATAGAACACTATTCAAGAACCGCAACTTTAAAACACTATTCATGAAGCTCGTCGATAGAACAATATACACCTACTGTTCTGGAAACACAATTCACAGAACTCAAAATTTGGTAGAGTAATGAGATGTTATCGTTAGAGGTTACAGATAGAACTGTTCACCTATGAAATTATTCATAGAAAAATAAATTTGGAAATGGAAAGAGAGGATACCGTTTATGGTTTACAATATAACTCTTCACCGATTTAACTATTCATAAAATTGGATATTTTGAAATGGAAAGAGAGGTTACTGTTAGAGGTTAGAGATAGAACTGTTCACCGATGGAACTATTCCTAGAATTTTAAATTTGGAAAAATAAATGAGATGATACCATTAGAGGTAACTGATAGAACTGTTCACTGATGGAACTGTTCAAAGAATTGGATATTTGGAAATGGAAATAAATTTATCATTAAAGGTTACTGATAGAACTTTTTATTGATGGAACAATTCATAGAATTTAAAATTTGTAAAAGGAATGAAAGGTTACCATTGGACCTCACCGTTGGATCTATTCACAGAACGATACTATTCCAAAATTCACAACTTTCTACCATTGGAACTGTTCACCGAGGGTCACCGATAATACTGTTCACAAGAGGTTACAGATGCATTGTTCACAAGAAGGGAAAATTGGCAATGTATAGGAGATAAGTCATCTTGAACTCCCAAAACAAATCAAACACCATATTTTCACAATGTAATGGACCAGAGAGGTACGAGCCATTAAAAAATGAGAAAATAAAAAGTAGAAAGATCATCACCATGATTGAATGTTTATTTGAATATGAGACAATAAACCTAATAATCTGAATAGGAATAAAACATATATGATTAAAAAGGTGACCAAATAAATAATTAATAAGGATCTCTATCTCCACAACCAATCTATGATTTGTATAGTCTTCTAGTAGTTCCAAATTCAATAAATTGATGTCTATCATCATGAAAAATAGTACAATAATCCCACTGGATGGTCCATCCCATATCTATATGATCCATAGTATATGGAGACACAACTATAGTTACCAATCCGATGTAGCCTCACTGTATTCTGTGGGGATAGGCTCACAACATGCAACTTCACTCCAAAATCATGGGATCCAAAAATACGATGGATGACCTAGTACCATCTATAGATAACAGAAGGAGGAGTACCACTATATAGATTGAGGTCTCATGAAATGCTGTAGATTGGTGGAGTACTAACTCTACCTTTTTAATTAGCATGGGCGACTCATTCCGTAATTTGATAGGGGAGTACCAACACCAAAAAATCTATTCACACATGATCACTCCCTTTATTCAAGAATCACTTAATGTTTTGTATGGAACATAAAACCTCACATAAAAAAAATGATTAAAAAATACATAAATCCATCCTCTTATATGTTGTAATTTACTAAGGATAATCTACTCATGTGAAAAAATATGACTATGGAAAACCCTGATGAACATATATTTCTCATTATCAGTATAACAGGATAACATAGATAACAACCAAAATGTCACAAAACAATTTCCTTGAATACATATATTGGTAATGCTCTTTACATCCTCTTAAATATCACATTTGATAGTCTCTTCACATATAACATTTAGAGCCTCAATGAAAAACTTCAATTCATTATACCACACATGATGGGAGATTTATAGGACAGAGTTATGATCTCTAATTAGGTACACAACATTAGTCTTGAATTGACCACATTAATTTCCAGGATGGGATTTCATAGATAGTTAATAATTCCATCACTATCAGAGGAAGATAAATTAAAATGATGGTTTTATAATAATAAAGTTAAATTAATATATTTCTAAAAAACTGGTGAGAAAGTCTCCCTTCCACTGATGCCTTCCATCTAGGTTGCTCCACTAATCTGGAACACTACTCATACTATTATTATTATTCATATTATTATTATCATTGTTATTATTATTATTTGTATTATTGTTTTTGTTTTTATGTTAATTATTGTATTTCTTATTTTACTTTTTTTGTTTTTGTGATAATTATTAAAAATATTATATAAATTATGGAAATAGGGGTGAGGAATCCCACATTCCCTCACTACCTTGTGCATCAAGATCCTTCCCCAACTAGGAATACAAATTCTTCTTTCTACAATATAATTGTATTTTGAAAATAGTTTAATGTAATTGTTATTCATTACTCCTAACATGTTTCCGATAAAAATACATGGACAATGCATTGACCACATCTTAACACAATGACCGAGAACCATGTTCATCCCATGCTCATGGTATCAATGAACCATATCACTATCACAGTCACATGAACCGATTGAACTGAGAATTCATTTAACTCGTTCAATATGACTAGAAATTCCATTATTACTCTATCCATCATCCCAATATCATTATCCTCACCACTCCTCCATCACATCTCGAATACAATAAATAAACTCATGTCCTTTATCTATTTAGAAAAGGATGATCCCATAATGATTGGTCCTTCCATGTGCTTCAAATTCAAATCTAAGATGAACACTAAGAATGGAGGGAGAAATAATCATATTAAAAAGTGACCACAATCGATGAATTTATGTATTTAGCCTCCATTTATTAAATCCATTGATCATGTGTTATGAGATCAACACTAATAAAAATGGTTAAATAATTCTAACATTTCTTAAAATATGAAGAGAAAAAAAACATTGGGATGACACATGGAGATTGATTCTAAAATTAATTAATTAAATGATTTATTTTTTTGTCTCAAAATTTAAGGAGGATAAAGGAAAAAAACATCACATCATGATAATGGATTGATCATTGAAGAAAAGGGAATCTGAATGCAAGGAAGATTATGATCCTATAGTGTTTTTAATTTATATAATGATTATCCTTGAACGGGATGTCATCAATCCTCATACATAATATAAAAATTCCATCACTATCTTCCCACTTTATTCTGTCATACAGTTATATGGAAAATTCATGGGATTTTCCATAGAAATTTATTATTATTGAAGAATACAAGGATTAAAATTACATACAAAATCAATCATTTAAATTAGTTAATTCACATATATAGCCTTCCAAAAACCATGTCAACCATATATCGGATGTTGAATAACATTATTTTGAACATAGGGTAAACCCCAAATTCAAGAATCAACCCATTTCTCATATTCTTGATCTGAGACACCATTCATGAGTTATTCTATTAAATAAAAAACCTTGTGTATGTGGTTTAATATAATTAATATTTTAAATAAATCCACACTAAACCTCTTTCTAAATCATAAACTCATGCTAACCCAACCCACAAAATCCTAAATATTACTCCAATTATATAAATGTATTATATTGAATAAAATTATTTTTTAGAATCTTGCCACATTCATCTATTTTATTGATCAAAATTGAAACCCCACTCACTAGTGATGATATTTAGTTCCCATCTTTGACCCCAACAAAAATTATTTATCCAGAAGGATATCATGTTCAAAATAATGTGAACCCAATGGAAACACATTCACATGAAGAATTTCATCTACTAATTCTCGGGAAGCACCCAGTACCCCATCAAATGTAAATCCATCCTCAATGCCATGCTCCACCGAGTTGATACTGTGGAACAATCCATGAACATATATCCTCAGTTCTGACACATGGAAATCATAATGATCTACGAAATACTATGATTAATGGGATATGATTTACACTTAATCACTAACAATATGTATTAAATGATGAAAATTCATATGATTCGTAGAGATAGTATTTTGTCCAAGGAAAATCCATGAAACCTTGTATAAGGTGATATTTATTGTAACATAATATTTTCTCATTATAATACAATGAAATCTCGAATTTATCCTAATGTGACTCCTGAAATCTATGGGTAGTACTCATCCTCCCTAGAGTGAAATTCACTAATTACATAAATTTTTCACATCAATGATTGGTTAGATTGAGTACCTCTAGATGAGTGAGTTGAGTTTCAAAAAAATCAGGTTAAAATGGGTTTAAATTTAATCCCCCAATAAATTAAAATAAATAACACTTAACCAAAATATTTGATCGATATAACATGAAATCTTTTATGTGAATTCACAATGATTTATTTTTTCAATGTTTACTAAATATATTATATTACATTAATGATTGATATCGTTTTACTCTATAAAAATATATATACACTCAAATTAATGTTAAATATAAATGTTTTTATGTTAAAATTGTTTCAATTTTAAATCATTGATGTAAATTAAAAAACAAACTATGGAAAATTAACCCAAGATTATTTGTTTCGTGATATGACTTAGTCCCCTCCACATAGAAATCACCAGCATCCAAGTAGAAAATAAAACATTGATCCAAAACCTGGATTGGGTATACAACAGTGTGGAAACCATAAAATCAACATAGGGACCCATTCCATAATAATAGTGGTATTTAGAAAAGATAAAATTCCACACATGGTCCTTTTATACAGTATTAATTGGAATACAATTAAAATATATTTTAGAATATATCTATCTATATTACAGTTTAACAAAGGATAAAATATTTTTGTAAAAATACATAATATACACATAATGCTCGTAATGTATTTATAAATAGAAAAACTGATTAAATTAAAGATCAATATATTATTGTTTTCCTATACATTATGATATATTCAATTCATAAATCAATGTATGTATCATGAAATTTGGATTGAGTCAGGTTTCTCAAATTTTTAGAAAAAAAAGTTTCGTAAATTCCTTCTATTCTAATTATAGGATTTGAATATTCATTATGCTCAAAAATCATAGTTTTATGTAAATAATATATAGTGTATAAGTAATATTCTGGTTCATACAATGCTGTTTACCTTAAATAACATGTGAAACTCTATGTGTATCATAGGTATACACATAAGGGAGTCGTCTTCATATTTTTTTGAAAATACAATCAATAAAATTACACCAGATTTGTTTCTCCTCATAGTATATGTTCTTATAAGAATTTTAATGAATATATATCAAGCAATTTAAAAAAAATCTTTTTTTTAAATTTTGTAATTAAATTATATAAAATTGATTATAGTGATATTTAAATAAAAAAGAAATTTAAAGTAGTATAAATGAGTATTCATAATGGTGAGTGGTCTTTAGCGGTGTCTTGATCTAGTAGTGCCATTGAGTTGTCTATGTCATAGCCAGGCAGTGTATGAGTTCTGTGGTGAGATAGATTGACGTTGTATGGGTTCATCATTCTTTCAGACTGGAGATGACTCTTCTTAGTAGCATGTGACTAGAACACGTATCCTCATTTTTTTTCCTGGTTGTGACACCTGGATGATGGTTTATAATTTCATTACATATATGATTTTGGATATTATTGGATACTCATCATCAATGGTGTCATCCTTGTAGGTGAGATATTCTAGGTGGTGACTAATCCATGACGATGAGTCTTAGTGGAGGTAAGAGTTTTTTTATGGTGAGTCATAAATATCCAAATTTCTCTAATATTAGTTATAATATAATATTTTATCATAGAACATGGAACTTAATAATATCATAATAAACATTTTTTATGATTATTAAAACAAATAGGCCAACAATCTCCCCCTTTTTAATGATCTCATTTCATGTAATTCAATATAAATTGTATCATTGATAAATCAATGTATTTTATAAAACATGAGATAAAAAATAAAAATATTTACATGGTATAAATGATATTAAGTATACGGATTAAAAGATAAAAAATGTCACATGTTATTAAAGTAAATACAATAAAATAGTATCAATGGAAAAGTAGGCACATATTTTATCAATTAAATATTACTAGAAAATAATAATTGCATCATGAAAAAGAAAATAATTCCCTAATATATTTCTCCAACTTTTTATTGTCACAATGCGCAAAATACAACAAGAAAAGAATAATAAATAGTACGTAAAGAATATAATTTTCTTTCGGAATCCAAAAGAAGTTCTAAAATAGGTTAAAACCATCAAATTTCATTAAAATATATACAAAAATCCCATTATTACAATATGTATAATATTAAATGGTTGAAAGGATTGGATGAAGGGTCAACAGGTTATTTTAATTTGTCATTATCTATGGTAGGGTCTTATTAATATAGATAGTAATAACAACATGAATAGTTATGGGAAAACATCCGCAAGAAAATGAGGTTCTATGATGAGGATTGGGAGAAGGTTATGTACTGCTTCTTTGGTAGATAGGGAAAATAGTTGGAATGTGTATGGAAAATGGTCATGGGGATATTGGTCACACTATCTCTAAGAATGCAGTATATGTAGCTAGAGGAGTTAGATGGAAAATAACTGGTTTGGAGTCACTATACAAAACAGTTTTTCCACAAACATGTAGAAATTATTTCATAATATTTATGAAATCCATGATTATCCTTCCACCACACAACATAGAACTGAATAAGTGTTTCTTTCTTCCTACAATCCATAGAACGATTATAATCATCTCATTTAAATGGTTTACATTCACTTTGAAATATTGTGTCATTAGGGTCATCCTCATTTTTTCGGTATGATATTTAAAATTTTCATTCAACATAGCCTTATTGAACACCATTGAAAAATAATAATTAAATGGTTTTATGGTTTATGTGGTATCTTTTATGCCATTCACATACAACTTAACCAACATGAGTACATTATCACCATTAAATCATATTTTTCATAAAATATGTTGAGGCTGATCTGGAACTCTACCTGATGATATAACAACAGAAATCTATTCTATAAATATACATCTTATCATATCATCATCAACATGTGGTTCACCTAAAGATGAATCCACTGAAGTATGATTACCAATAATTCCAATATAAAGAAAATATATCCCTAAAAGATGAATATATCTCTTACATAATTGATTTTATGGATTCAAAATCATTTTCCTAAATTTTATTTTTTATTTCAACTTCATGGATTGGATGTATCATTTTTTCTAAATATATTGAATCAGTGGTTAAAAATATACTGAGCTTCTTTTTTAGTTAATATACAATTCACAAAATTTTGGTTTTACATCGTTTAATAAAACTATGATAATGTATTTTGACTGAAACAATATATCTAACCCATGGTGACAATATCCACATGAATTTGATGGATTGTAGGAGGAGGAAAAGGTGTAACATGGTTAATCTCGATGAACACACAAATAAATAACTCTTATTATTATTGAGAATGAATAATTAAAAATATGATCACTTAAGATCTATTTCATCTTAATTACTATGTCCCCCATTCATTGGTGGGCTCGCAAGTTCATCAGATAATGTTTTCTATTCATTACACATGGTGTCAATCCATCTTTTCAAATACATACTAAGAAATATAATATATGGAGAACCATAAATTGTACAAAAAACTATAAAACGGACAACCAATATGTTTTCAACATTTATCTGTTTATAAAAAACAATCTAAACAAT
This sequence comes from Viscum album, assembly GCA_963277665.1. Classification (NCBI taxonomy): domain Eukaryota; kingdom Viridiplantae; phylum Streptophyta; class Magnoliopsida; order Santalales; family Viscaceae; genus Viscum; species Viscum album. Next base: position 1,808,680,904 of record OY728136.1, on the reverse strand, counting down.
TTGAACATCCATTTTCTTATCTATAGGCTGCTTAATAGTAGAAAAAACAATAATTTTATCAATAACATCTTGATCTGAAACTATCTAATCATCCACAACAAGTACAATATAATTTCTATAAATAGTAGAATCCACTTGATGACTTTTCATAATTCTAGATTTTTCTCTGAAAACTATTTACTATTTTACCAATATACAAAAATTTTCACAGTACATGGACATTACATAGATTTAGAACAAAATACATGTTGAGAAAATACTAGATCATGATGTATCTCTTCATCCTAAAATCCAGCATAACTACTAGATCATCAGAATATCCATCATCATCACATCTATCACAAAATTATTTTATATAAACAATATATTCTTCATCTTCTTAATCTTTCTCATTAACATCATATCTATTTTGATCAGAATATTTAGAACATATTTTGAGCAATTCTTCTCTAGACACTTTTATTTCATCAAATTAACGTCATTCATTCCACAGTTTCTCCTGTTTAGAGAGATATCATGGTTTATTGGGTACTCTATTGGTAATATTATGATATATAAATAAATTATTACCAATTTCTCCATCCATATGAAATTACTAATCCTAATTTCTATAAAAAAATCCTCTTTACTGTCATTTTAATTATAAAATTCAACTAATTCATTTAGATCCAAGATAGGTTCAACAATATCTTTCTGTTATTATGGATATTCTATAGATTTGGGATCAATATTATAATTTTCATCGGTAACCATTCATTGAAATTTCCATGGATTCTAACTCTTCTTCATCAATTAATATATTATTCTATAGATGTAAAATCCACCAGAATCAACTATGGATTCCTCATCTTTACAATCAAATCCTTTGTATTTCAAAATAGCAAATAAGAACATTAGGTTGATCAGTAAATTTGATATAGATACATGATTAATAATTTCATTCATTTGTACCATTAGTATAATAAAAATACTTATATGGTGTGGTGATTTAATAAGACATAACAAATAGACTTACCAATACCGTAAGGTAGAAAAATCACCCTTCCATTGTAAAATCATATAATGTAAAAACATGAAAAGAAGTCTATACTCACCATCAAGATCTCAGTTAATTGGTCTTCTTAAAAATTCATATTCTATTACCTCTGAATGAGAATATTCATAAACTAAATAGTAAATGACAATGTAATAATCCCATGATAATCATTACACACAACTTCATATGGATCATTAAATCATTAAATCCACACCCTTGAAGAATATATATATATATATATTAACTCCGAGTCTTACTAGGTTTCCATTCTCACCAAAATTGAAACTGATATACTAATATAACTGATATGACATACCAGGATAGAAATTATTAAAATTAAAATAGAAACATTCCTTTCATCCATGGTTATGTTGAATATGAAGTAATAGATATTTTTATTAAATAATCACCTCAAAAAACAAATCTTTTTTTTGTTAATGTTTTATGATTTACAATATCGATATTTTCTAGATCAACTGTAACTGTATGAACAACTAACCCTATTATTCTTTGAAAAATATGACTCTTACAGAAAAGACATCAAATGATAAAACACTTTTTCCATAGACATCGAAACAATCGATTTGGGGGAAGGTGATGGAAGTTAGTATGACTAGATAGGAAAGGGATTCAATAGGTATCGAGAGAAATGGATATGGGAAATATGTGTAATTTTAAATCATTAAGAATTTTGGGATTTGAAACATCAAAATTACATTTGAAAAATGAAACATAGATTGAATTTTTGATTGAATTAAAATTTTAAATTACATGTATACAAATTTAATTTAATGGATTATGGAATAATAAGTGAAATAAAAAATTAATATGGCATGTGAACAATAATAGCATGAAATTTTCAACGGTGAGATATTTTAATGAAGAGAAATCAATTTGCGGAGAAATTTTCAAGGTTTATGAGTTTCTAATGGTGATACAATTCAATGGTGGGAAATCCCAATTGGGAATAATTTTAAACTGTGATATTTTTTAACAGTGATATGTTTCAATAGTGAGAAATCACAACATTAAAAAAATTTCAATTACAAGAAGATACAATAGTGAAAAATCCACAATGGTGTGAAATCAAATCATTGATAAATACACCATAGTGAGCCCCAGAAAACTAATAATAACCTAAATTAATCATTCCTAACAAATTATTATTGTAATTCATTCTATCGGAATTCAAATTCTTAGTAACATTTCAGCAAGTGGATTCCCTATAACAATGTATTGAAGAGTGATATTTCCATTTTTTAAAATATCTCTCAGAATGTGGTGTCTTACATAACTATTATTTTTTATAAAATGGGATCACTGATTCCTATAAATGTTTATAGGTATTTTATTAAAATATTTAATATTAAAATATTGGAATTGATTTCCATATTAAATTAAATTGCATTTTATCAACAAAATTTGGGCGTAGAAGCTACATGTAACTCTTTATTCAACATCAATAGTAGACAATACAACTATAGGTTGTTAAACAATACACAATGAAAATATAGACATTTTTAAAGGTGACATGTTCCATATGTTATATTTCTATATTAATTTCATTCAAAAAATTATCATCAGAAAAACTAACTATGAAAAATGTTTATTCTTCTCTGTAGAACAATCATAAATTTTAGTATATTTTTTTTATTTTTTTTCAAAATTATTGTGAAATTCGTTTTTATTTCTTGAAAATTTCCACACATACACAATCTATACATAATATCTAGTGGAATAGAAGTTTTTTAGATTTGAAATCCATTCATAATTCTATAACTATTTTGATACACTGGTTTCCTGGGATCATAAAGTTACCACATACACGTAGCACACATAAGAAATCACTACACATAATGATATTTTGATTAAACCATTTTAATAGATACTTATTTTATATAAATTGTTTTAAAATAAATCCTTAATTATTTTAAAAAATATGAAAACAATGAAATAATTTTTTTTCATGCATAAACCCTGTTTAAAAATCCTTTTTCATTATTTTTAAAAAATTAGAACATAGAAATATTAATTAAGACACAAAAATAATATCTGCATATTTTTTTACTACTAAAACAACATTATAAATTCATGTTATAAAATTAGTTGGATTAGAAATACATTTATAAAACCATCTGAAATAAGAAATTTGATGATCCTATCATACTATACAATGAGATCATATTTTAAACTCGGTAATGATTTTTTCAGTTTAAAAACCTGAATTTGAAAATGGGGACATTGAAAACTAGTGGGTTGTTTAATAAAATATCCAATACTATATACCCATTTATGAATGAAATTATGACATCCATTTGAAAATGTACAAAATCTAAATGAGCTATAAAGGCTTGTTGAATCCAAATGGATTTATATTGGGATAAAAGTGGGAATGTCTACTCATAGTCTATTCCTTCTTAATGACTACATTATTTTAGAATAATTCATTCCTTATTATTTATTATCATGACCTATTCATCTACCATGTTTCTAATAACCCATTTAGTGACTATATTTAACTATATTTGGGACTATGAATAGGTTCCAACACATTATATAATACCAGTATATTTTTCATTCTTGCATTTCCATTACCCATAATTGATCATTGATTATATATTTGATGTGCATTGGTTCATGATGTTAAATGAATAATTGATTTTCTAACTGATTTTATGGAGAATCTATAGTTATATACGTATATATATATATCCCATTCATAAACATCAAATTGATGTTAAATAATGCTCATAATTATTATACAAAAAGTGGGGATCATCACCTAATAGTTCTCTATAGGGTCATGTGTCTGTTATAAAGGTTCATTAGAACTTGATGATTTTTCATCATGCTTTTGCTGAAATATTTGAATGCTTGTAATTTATGTTCCCAGAATAAAAATCATCCTCAAGGAATCAATTGAGTTTTTAGGCTCCTGTGAATTTGACTCATCAATTTTTATATGAATAGAATCTTCCACATACATGGTAAATTTATTAACATATCTATTATATTTACATGTGGTTTAGAACCCATCAAAAACTCATTCATAACATTTTGAAGAAAATTCATCTTTATTATAAATTTTGATAAGACAAAAATGTATGAAATAAGAAACTCTAAAGTAATTAACCATTTGATATCTAATATTCCAAATCTCATATGGGGTATTCTTTAAGATAATTAAAATTAAAACAATAATGATTATATAAAAAGATGAATTCACAACCATGTCTAAAAAGTAGATAGGTAATTCATGCTCATTAACCATATTCTGGGAAATTTATTGAAGTGTTATATTTCTTTTTTTTACAACTCCATTCTTCCAAGGGGTAATCAGAGAAGAAAAGTTATACCTACATACATTTTTTGAGTCAATGGATTTAATGTTCTGATTTCAAATCACACAACCATGGTCACTTATTAAATTCTTATTTCTATGTTCATTTTTTTTATATAGATCTCTTATAATTGGTATTATTATAATAATATTGACACACATGATATATAAAGAACACCAATGTATACCTTGAAAATCGATCTAATTTCACAAAAACATAGTTCTTCACTTTTAGAATGGAAACTATAGATTGTCCGAAAAAATCCACATGATCCTACTCAAGATTTTGTAAATTTAAAACTTATTTCATTTATTTGAAAGGTATCCTATGATGTTTCACTTTTGGATAGAGGATACAAATTTTTTTTTTGGGAAAACAATTTTCGGTTGACCCCTTACTAATCTATTCCATGTATGCTTCCTCAATGGGTGAACATTATAGTGGCCAACATTACTATTCCAGATCTAGGAATCATTAAAAAATATATTCAAATCATTTTTTTAGAAATCAATGAATTAAGATCAATAGCATAAACATTTTTATACCTCAAGGCAGTTACAATAATTACATGTTAATAATGAACAATATTAAATGTATTATTTTAAATTTTTAAATGAAAACCACATTCACATTATTATTAGGTGATAATTAAATTATACCTTGAACTATATAATAAAATTACTTTGGAAATTATAATAGAACTTCTGTGACCTATTTAGCTAAGGATGATTATTTTATTCTGAAAAATTGTCAATGAAGATGACACGAAAACCATAACATTTTATTCAGATATTAAAAAATTGGAAGTCTCTTATAATATTCTTTCAATATACACAGTCCAAAAACAATAAACATTTATATAATGTCCACAAGAAGATTTCATATAAAAAGTTATATAATGAAAGATTGTGGTACCAATATTTTCATGGGTCTAGAAGTGTTAGTAAAAAGGGGTTTAGGAACCCATATATTTTTAATATGACTATAAAAAAAATATTTTTGAAATGAACACCTTGTTTGGTCCTCTAGAATAATAACTGATAATAAAACATTCAATATTAGATTCAGGTATAAATGTCCTACTGAGTATTCTTCTATTTCATGGTCGGTATCCTATAAAGGCAACATAATTTGTTGATTTTTTTTACCTAGAATCCATGTAATTTTTTAAACTCCACTATTTAATTTTATTAAATATTTCTTCATTTTGACATTATAAATTTTATGTTCATTATTTTCCATTAACTATTGGGAATTCTTCTATTTCTATAAAGCAATGATAGATTTATATTTTCCTATAAATAATTAATTTTTACGGTTATATTTAACATTATGTTCCTTTAATATTCCATAGTGCTTCTTTCAAAACTCAAATTTTTCATATTTAGTCATATCATCATCTATTTTTTAACGTTTAGAGTTATCAAAATTATGGTTCGATGGTGTAGAAGGTACCTCAAATGACATTTTACAGTAATCACATGTTGGATTTGTTAGGATTAATAATTAGAGTAGAGTCTGAGTCACTAGAGCTATCCTCAATGTCACTCTGGGATGCATTACTAGATTTATTGATGTTTTTGTCATTGACATAATATTTATTTTTTACTTCATTATTGGGAATTATTCCTTAGAATATTCTTTAAACATGAATTCTTAGTAGGTTATCTCATTTTTTTATCATCCAATTTTAAATTTTTTCCATGTAAATTTAATATCTTACATTCATTTATAAATAGGATTTATAAATAAATATTTATTAATATAATTTTTTTAAAAATTATATATAAATGATCCATTTAATTTTCACTATTATGTGGGGGTGCATTGTAACAAGATATTTTAGATTCATTATTTTCATTATCCTTTTTGTTTTGTTTGGAAGTAGTTAATATGAATGAGAAATATTTTATTTGTGGTTCATCATATTATTCACTTATGACATTCATTTCTTCTTTGTACATCACTAACCAAAAAATAAATTCCTTAACTGGTAGATTGAAAATTTCATATGAGTCTATCATTGAATTTTTTTTTCCAATCCATATTTTAGTAAGGTATATGAGGAGTCTTATAACCTGTTCCTTGTTAGACAATATATTTCATCGGGATCTAATATTTTTTGAAAATTTCTCTAAACCTAGGATACATATCATAAATTTATTCAACATGTTTTATCTAAAATGAATCATACATAATAATATATGTCTTCAATATCATCTCTGTAATATTTGTAGTTCTATCTTATGAAACAACTAATATATCCCACATTGCATAAAATGTTTTATAAAAATAAATTTCATTCTATAAATCATCTTTAAAAAGAATATATATTGGAAATTAATGTATTTTCTATTATTTATATATGATGTTAGGATATCATAACAACAATATTATCTAGTAATCTATGGTAATTCATGCTTATAGATAATAACATCCCATATTATAATACTCATACTCTCTATATGAATTTTTATTTTTGTCTACCACTGAGCATAATAATTATTGTTAATGAAATGTGGTCTGTTAATAGTAGAACCTTCCGATTAATTATCCATTAAATGAAATAAATTAGCAAATAACTATTATTTATCACCTTTAAAACTAAAACTAAAATAATTGTTGGAACATTTGGAAATAAATTTATTACAAATCATAATAATTTTATATAAATGTTTGACAGAGTGATTATTGAATGATGGTTGGTAAAATGACTACCTAATAATGATTAATGATAATAGATGTTTAAATAATTTACCGACTATAAATTTAAATATCACCCACTTAAACAAAATAATGAATCAATATAAGAAATGTCCTTTTAAGTGATTTCTCAATGATTGATTAGGTCTCAGTTAAAGCAATATAAACTTTTAGATGTTACTTTTAAATAAATATTCATAATAGAATACATATAAAAAACTAATTATGGTTAACTATCAATGTAGTGGTTTTTTCCTTATTAAAACTAACCCAGTTTTGATGATTATAAGAAGAAAAAAAACCACCATCCATGGAGAAAAATAAATAAATGTGGTTTAGTCTCAAGATTAGACTGCGTCCTCTCCACATTGAAATCACACAATTACTTGTAGTTTATGTAAAAATAAACATTTATCCACAACCGAGATCAGGTTTACATTAGTATAAAAATAGTCCAGGCCACAGATTGTTACACTCCAAAATATATGTTGGTGTACCATATCTAACGTTCCACTGAAGGCATATTCCACATTTATCGTGGGAATATAGTTAAAAAAATTAAGAGATATATATTGATCATCAATTATAACATAAGATAAATTATGTGTGTAGAAATTTACAGTACATACACAATGATTTTAATGTAATGAGAAATAAAAAAATTAATAAATTGAAATATGTAGAGGTAATAGTATTACAATGTATTATAATCTTTACATCCCATGAATCATTGAATGTAGTTTTAAATAAGTCTTCAATCATGTATCTGAAATTTAATGTATAATATAGTGTTGAAATTTTCATCTTTTCATTCAATAAGATTATAATGTTTTTTCTCCTCTCTATCATTCATGTATAAATATTATGTTGCATGTAGGTACTCTTCTGGTTCATACAACGACGTTTGAATCACTTCATGTGTGTATATCAATGTGTATATCAGGAATATGCATGAGGGATTATTAATTATATTATTATCAGATGCTACAAAATGACTCCACTAGATATTTTCTCTCTCCATATTTCACATTCTAAAATTAATTTTAATGCATCACTATCGAGATATTAAGGAATAATAATTAAAAGAAGATTTAAAATTAAATTCCAAATAATAGTTGTTAGGGATATTTAAGTAAATATAAATATAAAAAAATATCACTAAACCTTTAGATAGGTGGTAGGTGTCTTGTGGTGTCTTGATATAGAGATGACTCAGATTCTGGTACAGTTTCACAGTAGAAGTGTCTTAGACTGGCAATGGAACAGATTGAAGGTGTCTACGTATCATTGTGTTTAAGGCTAGCAATGACGCTTTTCAGTGGTAGGTGACTCCATCACTTAGATTCATTTTGTTTTTGGTGACTACATATATATAATGGTAGGTAAATCTTGTACATATCTGATTTTTGATCTCAGTAGTGACCCACTATCCATGGTGTCATCCTTAGTAAAGAGATATTCTCTGTGTTAACTCGTCCTTAATAATGAGTCTTCCTAGTGGTGCGACTTCTTTGATGGTGAGTCATACATAGAAAAGTTTCACTAATATAATTTATAATAAAAAATTACACCATTGAACATGATACTGATTAATATCATATTATGCATGACATTTTTATCATTAAAATAAAGAGGCTAACGCCAACAATTGGACCAAAACTGTCTTCTCTCACTAGATTCAACCTATACATTGTTGACTTATAGTTTATAGTATATATATACTCAAATAGTTCTAAATTGATTATGGTGTTGTTTCCCTTATGTTATACAATATCCACCACTATAAATAATATTCCATGTTATGGCTGAAAACCAAAATTCATCTCATATAATTTTAACTAGTACCTAACATTTCTCTTTACCTGAAATTTTTTCAAGTGGATACAAAAATATAATCAATTATAACTGTTTATCAAATCCATATACATCATCACTTTTTCATGATGTTTAATGAACATCATATTTTGAAATGATCATAGAGGGAAATCCATGATGCCGTACTACCTCCTACACACATGTGAACCCAAAAATATCCACCAATCTCTTTACATGGATAGTTATGATGTGGGAAAACCTGATGAGTTATACTATGATCACTCAAATAAAATATTCCCCTCTCATTGGTCTTAGAAATAAAATTATAAGAACCAATTTGATACCATCATCATTCCATTCCATTCATAGAATCCCATCCTTCACCTATAGGAAGGTGCGACCATGATATTTACTTATCAATTTGAACATTTTTCTTTCACCCATCCTAGTGCCACATGACCCTAATACATCTTTAGATTTTCTAGATGTTTAACGATAAGAAAGAACCCTCTTCAGTACCTCATTTTATAGCTTTAATGGTTTCATTAACCATCCATTGAATGAATATATAATCGTAACATTAATACAAACCCTTAGGTATATATCCAATAGATACAGGGTCCTGAAATATCTCACAATAAATATCTCAATGTTTTTCCACAATGAATTGCTAAAAAATAAGTGGGGTAATAACCATATATTGGAGGTATGCTACACCGTCCTCACGTCCAAGGGTCAAATGTAAATCCATCAATTGTACTGTCATCTTACCCATCAAAAAAAGATGAAAAATTTCATTGTGTGAATTTCTGGAATGACCCTCAACTGTTTCAGATTCTCTTGTCAGATTCAGTGTAATTGACATATTAACATAAGAAGGGAAACATGAAAAGATCCATTATGTGTTGAAGTAACATCATTATTATCACATACACTAATGGGGTATTCAATATGATGAAAATAATTATGTTGAACTCTACAAAAACATAATGCATTATAAATAAAACATCATTATAAATACTCTTAAACCAGGAGAAAGTTATAACAAGAACTATGGTTAATATCAAAGAAACACTTAAACTAAATTCATATCCAACAAATTCATCGATTCTAAGATGTGGGTACTCCTCCTTGATATTCACCTGGATCAGGTGAAGTCAGTCCACACCTCCCTTAATCTTCTTATACATATAATAGGAAATTATCATAAGGATTCCAAGTGAAACCCCGATGTATTATTTATATTTACCCATATTAATACACCAACTATAACTTTAACTCTCATAGACCTGTGTGGATTTTTGAAAACAACTGTAAAAAATGGTTGTACCTACTACAAGACTATGAAGCATTTTATCTCTGAGGGTTGGGTGGTAAAACTGTAACATCCTTATGAAATAAATCCTCACACTTGTCCACCACTATAGGTAGCTGTGATCATATAATATATCTCAATATAACTTTAACCCTATAATATTTACATATTATATGTTGTGGGCTCCAGCACAGGAGACCACCCGACTTTTTATAGGATTCCATATTTCTTAAAAAGTAATTTAATGTAATAACATCTCTGGTATATTTATGTCCTACTAGAAATAATCATCTAGGAATACATAATAGATGACATTTAAATGATGAGGAATAAATTATATACCCTCACAAAAATTATGGAAAGATTTCATGTGATGTTCTCTCCTCCCTAAGGCAAGAAACACTGTTGGTAAATGTGTGGGATATCATGATCCTCTCTACACGAACTTATGAACATAATAATCAAGATTTAAGTCTTGATTATCTCCACTAGTCCTGGAATCTGGAATACCATATAAGAAATGTGGATTATGATTATGATGAAACAATATCTGGAGAAGTGTAGATGGATGTTAGAACTCAAACCACATAGGAACCCTTTGGCCGATAATCTATTACAACTTGATGTAATAATTTTCCTTTCAACCATTTCACCAAATGATTGAGAATTCATAAATATTTCCACAAACAAGAATTATTGTAGAAACACAATTCAAATGAACTCAAATACCACACGTTGACACTATCTAATTTATGCAGCTTTGACTATCGTCAACGGTATTTAAGAAAATCATAATAACACATATCAATGGAGGTGATTTCATCTAATTATTTTGTGTCTGATGGGACATAAAACATCAATAATACAATGATTTATCGAAACCTTATGTCACCCTTGACAAGCCTCATTGATTGTAGGACTGTCAAGGTGTATTCTATCCATGTGGGATATTTCTAAAATAGGCTTCTTCCCATCCTTTAACATTGTATTAATGGGTTTAGAACACACTGAATTATAAGAGACCTCAAAAATTTAATCCCATGATTCCTAATCAATAAAATTATTTCATTTTCATGCACCACTGGAACCAACTATAGATCCATGATCAAGTTTAATCACGAGTGCTGCCAGAAATTTGTCCAGGGTCTGTACAAGATGGGTAAATAAGAATGCAACATCATGATTATCATCCACTACCTAAGGAATTGTCTTATTATGGATCCCCAATGGTCTCTATAAATAAAATTCATATAACACACTAATACTAGGTGTACCATTTTCATTTTTATCGAGATATATGGATTTCTAAACATACGAATCATTTTCTTCTTGGAACACTAGAGGTTGGTCCATTCCCTTCTAAACAAGTGGTTGGAATTTTCAGTGCACTCCTAGAGAAAACATATCATCTTTGTTTGCTTAAAATGAGGCCTAAAAACTACAAAACAGGCCTCCAATAGAATTTCCCTCTATTAATTCTATATAAAGGTGTGATATATTTTCTCTTTATTAGTTGTTATATTTTTCACCAATAATGTGAATTGTTTGTCAACAATTTATTTTTAGTTCCAAAAATATATTCCCTTATCACTAGTACATTTTTAGCAAGGATTAAGGGATGTGTTATCAACACTGATAATGGAACTGAATAAAAAGAAATAATTAATGAAATAAAAAATAACTATAAAAAATTAAGAACATTATTTTTCATTTTATCCATTTAATAATTATTGATAAAAATGAATAAATTTAATATAAATATATATAGATTATAAATATTAATAAATAGTATATATGAAATTTATATATTTATATATATATGAATTTATTTAATTTATCAGAAATATGATATATATATATATATAATTAATTCGTTAAATTTAATAATGTATAAATTTTTTTAATCAATCATTGAAATAAAAAAATAAAAATAACTGAAAATACTCACTATTTGCAATGTGTAAAAAATAATTGAATTTTCATAAATATTAAATTTAACATTTATAAATCTTTTTTATATTGATTTCACATATATACACCTAATTAATTCATATTAATATATAATGTTGAAACTTATATATTTACGTAGTTAATGAAATCATATATAGAAACAAAAACACATTATATTTATGTAATTCATTCATATTTTAGCATTTATTGTAGAATTTTATTTTAACTTGATAAATAATATATATTATGCGTACAGTCAAAATAATTTATTTATTTAGTTAATATTATTATAGTTATGATTTTCCAATTTTTCTTTATTTTTCTAAAATTTAAACATTATTAATTAGTTATTTATTTATATATATTTGTTTATTTCTTATAATTTATTTAAAATATATTCATCTTTACTTCAATATATATCTTTATTTTCATTATTAATTTAAAATTAATTAATAAAACATATATAAATTTTCAGTATTTAAAATGTGTACACCTTTTTAATTATTCAATATCTCTCATTTTTAACACGCTTACATTTAAGAATATATATTTATTAATAAAGTTAAAATTATATTTTCATAATATTATAAATGAAAATATTTATAAATTAAAATTTATTATATTTATATATTCATATATCTATAAATATAAATAAATAAAAATTTTCTCTAAACATTAATTTATATAATATGAAATATTTTAATATATATATATATTTTCAAAAATATATAATTTTGAAATGATTATTAGAATAATGAATATATGTACTATATTTTTTATTATATTTATATATAATTATTTAAATAAATAAATATATATAATGATATAATTATATAATTATTGAAATATTTAAAAATATAACATTTTTAAAAAGTATTTTTGTAATATTCTATTTCTATACTTAAAATAATTTGATATATATATATATAAATATTGAATATCATTAATATATTTTTATTTGGATATATATATATATATTTATTATATATATATTTATATAAATATATTTAACGATATAAATATGTTTATTATTATTTTATTATAATAAATATAATAAAATAATGAATGTATTTATATTATATATATATATTTATAATTTTATAAATATGTTTATAATTATAAATATATAAACATAATTTATTTTAAAAAATTATGTATCTATTTATAAATTAATAATTATATATTTGAATAATTATAATGTAATACTAATAATATATATTGATATAAATATATTTAAATTTTTTTATTTATAATATTAATTATAAGTCCTTTAGAAGTGCTAATGATTTAACAATGATATTTTTTCCCAATATCATTTCTTCTATAGAGCTAAAAAAGATGATGTTTTATCAGTGCTAAAATAGCACTGATAAACATAATCGTTATGAATGACAAAACATTTCCTATAATAAACATGGATTTTATCACTAATTTTATTGTTGATAAACATAAAACATTAACAGTGTTAAAAAAAGTAATAAACATTTTCTTCACCACATCTTATTAATTTCCCCACAATTAAAGGTTTCATTATTCGTGATTTTGCAAAAGCACACATAAATGGTTCTCCAACTGATTTAATAACCCGAAACACCACAAAATATATCGTTATTCTCAACTTATCCCGGTAATCCACCTCCTGTCATCCCACCTCATTAGGGAATCTATCATCAGTTCAAGTCTCTAATAAATCCAACTGTAGAATTTAAGGCCTGGACAAAATAAAGATCGAAGAATCCATGGCTCTAGAGTATCAATTATTTCACTTAATATATCTCAATTTATTTTACATGCTTATGATCTATCCCTTTATGACATATTAATGACTTTCCCCTTAATAAGAATTTGTGTAAATCTCATTCTAATGTTTATATTCCCTATGATAAAAATATGTGTATAACCTATGTTGGGTCTAGATGTGTTCAAAATACGGTTCGACTATGGATAAAGTTTCACAGGAACCATATAATAAGAAGCTTATATACCTGATCCTCAATGACAGTAAACCATATATTCATGGGTTTATGTGATTATTGTGAGATATAATGTTTAACATATGGTAATGATGTAAAATTATTATTGGTTAATCTCAATTATTATAAAATACTATATATTTTGAAATTCATTTAGAATTAGTCCTAGGAATGTGGTTCTCTGAAAAAACATAAACATGGGTGTTTTCCAAATACTTCAGTTAGTCTCTATTATATTTTGGTGTTTATATCACCATTCCAAGGATCCATTACCACGACCATGGAAGTTTCAACCTATAAAATAATGATTGGTTTCTATCCTACTAGCCACACATAATAATGAATCTAATTTTGTGAAGCCTCACTCTCCCATGTGATATCGTGAGCTCTACACCATGGTTTTTCCCATGTAGGTTAACCAATATTTGAAATCATTTATAGGTCCAAATTACATTAATATGGTACTCACTTAAGTAAACTAAACAACAGTTATGCCCCCAAAACACATCTTAAAACATCACCATGAGATGGTCCAACACTTTGATGCTCAATTTGATTCATGTTTCTCCATATGAATCCTTCAAAAAAACAAATCATTAATATTTGTGTGGAATTTCATAACTCATAAGAGACATGGGGTTTTACAACCTCCCCATCATAAACCCACTAATACATATGAAGACTCAACAACCCATACAAATAAAACGGGACATATCCAAGGCCTCAATCCATGACTAAATCATGTTGATACACTATAGTATTCTAAATGATATTACCTTATGAGACTCTAATTAAAAGATTCACCAATCCTTCAAAAGATAGATACATTACACCACTATCACTGAAACAACAATAAGACTCTTTCTCATCCTCATATATACTATAGAATATAGGATTTTTCAATTAATTATTTTACTTAAATATGGTGTACAATACTATATTAATCATATAAAAAGGTTTAATTTCAATCCATGGTGTTGATAACTATTTGAATCTCCTAATGAAACACTTCCTCAATGTGATTTTGACTTGTTCCTTATAGTCTCTATCTGGCCTGCCCAAATACATGAAAATCACATGTTGGGATTCCTATGAAAGGTTATTCCATAAAACATATGTCTATGGTCTCTAACACACTACTCGGTCACATAATCATGATTAATATACTTTATAAGGAACCATGGATTCACACTGATAATAACACCAAATTTTTAACAAAATAATTATTGTAATTATGTGATGGGATACTCAAACAAGAATATCTATCATCACACCACTTTCTAGTAACATCAATGTATCTATAATCCTACTACTGAATTGATCATATTTATACCAGATTATCATATTTCTAGATATGATCTACAATAGAAATCACATATGATCCTCAAATTTGGTTTTGATGAAATAACTAAATATAAAAATATTCCTATTCTCAACTATATCTAAATTCCACATTAATAATCCAATGAAAAATATCATCATATCCATGAAATAAAATTCAAGGATCATTCTTTCATGGACTTTGACCCATCCATTATATCGCATAGTGACTGGACACCATCATCTAAATCATACAAAAATTCTATCCTAAAACAAAAATTATTACCCATTTATGACATATTAGGGAAATCATCAATGGAGTCAACTAAATTTCAAACAAAATGAGGTTTCTGACCTTCAATGTCCTCAGATTCACTCTCTTCGATAAAATTTCATTATACTACTACATGTCTGAAAACTCAATGGGTTAATAAATAACAAATGTGTCACTTCTAAAAATCCACCATCATCCATACAATTTAAATTTGGAAAACGATAATCAATGATTTATTATTAATCATAGAGATAAAATTTCTCATCACAACAATAGGGAAATCATCCCATAATCATTACATCAAATCCATTATATTCAGATCATATATTTTCACATTCAAATCCGTAATAAATGGAAATTACTCATAAAAACACATAAAATCATGAACTCATCCAAACACAGTTGTCTTATAATATAGTGTGATGCAAAAAAAACCTCAATACTATTCCCATTATTCACATGTCATTAATATAGTATCACATTTTCGATATGTTGACTATGACTTTGACATGAATACAACATTTACATAAAATACCACATACAAATCCCCCTAAAAATCATCTATTTTACATAAAACATAGTATAAAACACAAAACGACCCATTGAGGTCATTTTTACAAATGACAAGCGTTTACCTACTTTGTCAACACTTTCATATGCACATACATAACCATCATGGATAGAAACTCAATATGTTCTTCCATTTAGAAACCATCCCTCCTAAAATAATTACTATTAGTGATTCTAATCAATGGGGCCTCATGGCTTACATATTTATAATCTATATATGTGTTATTACTATTCATGTTCTAAAATCATTACTCGATAAATTATCCACGATTTCCATCGTATGGTTACTCACAAATATAGGATATATCCTATGTTTTGTTACCCTTGTATAAATGACATTGGTGTCCAAAATTATGAGTTATAAAATATATCTAATTTTTTCTCTAAACAATCCCTTATGTCATATCTCACATAGGTCATAGATGAATGGGAAAACCTCTGTTTTTCAATATATAACATATAATGGAAAATCACATTTCAAACCACCCACTCTATGTTTTTGAAAAATAGTTTTACAAAGAGGGAATTGCATGCCCCTTCATCATCCAAATCCTCAAAATGATCCTCACTAGGAATATTCCCATATGAATACAAATATTTTACTATATTATCCACTTAAAATGTATTTATATAATTAAATTTTTATGTAATGATTATTGTTGAGTATACAATTTTAAAAGTATTTGATTTTTAAAAATTAATCTATCAATTTGAATTGAAATTTTTCATATTTGTTTTTGATGACATATTAAATAATCAAAAATAGTTTCCAACGTAAGAAATGTGATTGCATCAAATTACTGTACTACTATACTAGGGTTACTATAAACCCCTTATAATAGGAACTTTATATGAATAATTAATCATATTCTCAGTATAAATCCACATGACCGATCATTTGAAGAGTGGAAAATTTGAATTAATATTGAATAATTCCACAAAGTTGTTACCTGGAAAAAATATTTGTTTTTTTATATATAAAATTTTTGAACATGTTATATTCAATAAAATTAATCACACATAGGAATGTGAATCCATGGTGAATCTTACATTCCAATGATAATTCATGTACACCATTTTATTTCCAATAGTCCTATACATAATGAAAACAAAAAATAAATCTAAAAATATTATAGGAAAATATGTTAAAAAAACTAATTTGTATCTAAAAAATTGTATTCACATACCCCTTGTTACCTGGCCCCCCCAATAATGGTGTTCAAAAAGAAGAAACCATAATACACTATAGAAGATGATAAATCAATTTTCAATATCTACCATCTCCATACAAATAATAAAAAATTTAAATCTCTGATACAATTCATATCCAACTAGGCATGGACCATTGATTGGTGTCTTGGATAGAGAAATTCAAGGAGCCCTGTTGTACCTACCCTTATACCGAATGATCCCGACTTGCATTATGTGTCTTGTGTAGCTTCATGGGAAAACTATACCCCTTATTTGAGTGTAAATAAAATTTTAAATATCCATATAACATACATAATAATAAAAATACATCAAAGAATATGGATCCATAATATTACACGACATGATTTTTCTAATGAAATGTTTGATAATATAGTCCAAAATACGAATGTCCATGATAAAAAACATTGAATGATAAAATTATTTGCCTATATAAAAATGATCTAAATAGAGAATAAATATATTACACTCTACTACATCAATGAATCATATCTCGTCTATAATCTATACTAATTCATGGTTTAAAACAAAAAGGTAGAGCCATAATCCCATGAATTATCTGACCATGAAAATAGTGAACATGTTCTTAGGTATCCATGATCCATGGACCCCCCGAGTTATGTATGACTTCTATTTATGGGGAACCAAAAATGTCGAAAAATAGATAACTACATAATGATGTGTATGTATATGTTTCATGATGTAAATTAATAATTTAGAAAATAATATATATTTTTGTCAATAAATTAACAACATCAATATCTGGTTTTTAAATAACCCATGGGATCAACCATACATACTTCAGACAGTTCTAGAGAGTCTCTAATCATGTGACATAATACATCCCACTAAAATTAAGCCATAAATCTATATTATAGAGAGTGAAAATCACTATATCCATGGAAGTGTCTAATTAAATATCAATTTTATTAGTAACAACAATCAAAATAACTTGATATTATCTTTTTATTTAATATGTATAATGAATGGAAGAAATTTTCTATGATGATGAAATTATGAAATATTAAATTTTATGCACATTAAAAATTCCTATGAGGGATTCCTTGGAAATATAATATCATGAATATTTATGATTCCAATGATCAGTTCTAGGGTAATCATATAGATTACTGGGAACATTACCAAGGTCTTGTGAATTCTATATAAGAATAAGAATATATTAATGGCATTTCTTAAGGAATTAATATAGTTTTATGATCAATTTATAGATGTTAGGTGCATGTTTTATGAAACCCAAATATCATCAAGAAAAAAGTCAATATTCAGTTACACATGAAACATGAAGTAAATAAAAAAATGTATGAAACAATATCAACATGTAATATATCAAACAATACATCTCATAATGATTGCTTGTATTTTTAAACTCATTTTTTATCTGGGATTTTTTACCAAATTTAATGATATAACTCAATTAAAATAGCCATATCAGCCTCATATCATCCATAAAGGAAAGTTGGCCACACCAAAATTCACAGAAACCCTTACCACATGAACCACACTAAGGGTTTTGATATTACGAGGGAACTAACTACAGTCCCCCTTAGTGACATCAGTCATGGAAACCATACATGGTTTCATCAATCATAAACCATCTCAATTTCATAGTCTATCACTTAGAGAGCCTAGAATCCCTCAAAAATATCCACAATCAAATCAAATCATAATTTTCATTATACGATAATCCTAGGTAGTATCAATTCAAATTGGTATGAAAAATCCCATTTCTCCTCCCATGTAAACTCATCAGTTGTCCCACACAAGCCATCTAAAATCAAAATAATGAATTGACACCATGGTACACACATAATTTTGTTGAATGAATACTTTTGACAAAGTCATTATAACATTCCCTTAGTCTATAAGTCATCTCATTTCTCTATTATGGCCCAATTGGGAAACCATAGTTGTCTTCCACTATCTTCTAACAGAAGTTCTATATGGATCCTATCCTAGGTACATGATATAGAGTTTATTTCATATAATTTATGACCCCTGGGATACCAATTTAGTCAATGTAATGTAGAAGCTTACATAATGGTGGTTATTACATTATTTATCCAATTTATAATCATTTTAGTTTAATATAAAATTAATTTTTTAATTTAATTATAGGATTTCAATCACATATAGTGGAGATACTCCATGTCACAATTCAAATTAACAAATTATAATATCATAAGGGTAATAAAGGGACCACCTACATCAATTTCTGAGTTATTCCCTCTAATCATAAACAAAACATAACAAGAAAGACTCATAAAATATTTATATAAAATTAAAATAATATATATAATGGAAGAACATACAATAAATAATTATCCAAATCAATTTTACAAAAATATAATTACAATTAATTTTTTTTCCAATTATGAATAATGCCTAAAAACTAAACTGATTACATTTTAAAAATAAAACCATAAAAGAAGTGGTCTGGTAAAATCGTATAATTTACTCAAATAGAATAGTTATGAAAAGAAATTATAAATTCCCAATTCAATGAAATTTTACATTTAATTTCTATAATACCATGAGAAAATATATACATATACATACCTCTAACAAAGGAGAAACCAACGAAACATGTTCATAACCTTAAGGCATCATATAAATATCTAATGAAAAACTCTATATTGTTGAGATGAATCCACCATTATATAGTGTATTTATAAGAAACCAATGTCAAAACCAATAATAGAAGTGTTAGATATAATAAAATATAAATTATATAAGAATATAAAAATATCTAAAGAGGTTGATGGATTTACAATGATGTATTTATGAAATTGGTGAATATATATCTTGAAATCGAAGGATAGGTAATAAGTGATTCCAAGGGTAACTTTTAAAGGGGATATTAATAAATAAGGTGTTAAATTATTGATCATAATTTTAAAATCAAACATGGACATAGTAGAAAAACATAGAAAAAATAACATTGTTTAGAGTTAAACTATGACACTCTCCCCTTCCACCACAATGTGGTGTATTTAACTGAGCAAAAACCATGCACTTGACATGATAATACTTTACCCACCCATCTTCATTTCAAATAGGATAAAAGTGAACTACAAAATGAATAATTTAAAATAATACATATCGTTTTCTTTGAGGTAACTAATTTGATCATTAATATTATCTCTATAGTGACCAACCCATGAGTTTAACCACTTGTGAGTCCCCTGAAATTTTGAGGACCATGACTAGGGTACTTAATTCATATTATTTTTCATAGGGTTTAATTACACTTGACCAAAAAATAATTCTTGTAACGAAGATCAACATGACTTTACCCAAAACGGTTAAGCCACATTCCTATGAGAACCATTAAAAGGTACTCATAGATATTTATTCCTCAATGCGCAACATACCTTAAAATACATCATCATTCTCCCAGTGGCCACTAAAATTATCAACCCAAACCCCACTATGGTTTGGGAACACAGATTATTTTAGTAGGGAAACACTCCAATAACAAGAAACGTAACATTGGAACCATTCTAGACCACTACGAATTTAACACACATCCATGTCTAGGCTCATTCAAATGGTGGTGTTTGTTTTATCAATTAAATGATCTAGTAGATCGAATGATACTATGATTTACTCCATATTTATTTCATGACCATCCAATTTAAAAAACTCTAATACAATAAAAAATAATTTGGTAACCATTGTCACACAATCATGATTCCCCTATACTATATTATGCTCTACACCATGGTGTTATACATGGTTGATCACCTATAGAAAATATAAGATGTACGTACAATTGAACTATATCTATTTCTATAATTATATAAAAAAACAACCAATACGACAAAGGGAAATAAAAAAAACATATCCTCATGTGTTTTTATATATTTTATATCTAAATATATGTCTTGGTTCCAAAAACAAACCCTGTAGAAAACTATAAAACAATAATTATAATGAATCTCATAATTCATAAAATAAATTAGTTTTCATATTATTTATGATATCTTCCCCAGATAGGGGAATCTATTTTTATTTAGGAATATGTATTATTTAATTAAATTTTACAATAAAATTTTTTATGAATTTTCTAATCATTCTATAAGGACCATGCCTTAAACATTACTTATTATTAAATTTAATTAATAATTCGCATTGAGGATATTTTCATGTTTAGAGTTTTAGAGAATTAGGACATAACTATTACATATCAATGGCTACAAAGTATATAAATCTACTCAGCTTTCATTTTTTTTCTCAAAAAAGAACTCATGAACAAAAGAGTCATGTCTAGTTCCTTGTTTTTGACAGCCTGACATTTCCGTGATCCCATCCTTGACCCTATTCAACTTTATGTCATGTGAAAAACATTTCAAGAAAACATGGGATGAGCATAAAAATCTCAGTAAGGGTTATAAAAATATCGAAAGAAAACATTAGTCCATGTATACATAAGAATCAATGAAATAATACTTTACTCATAAAGAATAAGCAATATAACACACCTCATGAAATCATAGGATTTACGAATAACTCATAGAAATCATAAACAAAAAGGTAACATGAGTCATTCATAACATTATTAGGTAGGTATTAACCCTCATGGTTACATTTGGAATAACCATAACTGTATATTCCATAAATCTCTTCGGAGAAACCTTAACGTTTAACTCATTCACGTTACCCAACGCATTGGAGAGATATATCGGGCTCACCCTCCCTAAGTTTATCAAGGAACCACCCGTCTTTATAAACAATGCCCAAGAACCATTACATAATCACAACACATACCTTAACATAAAGGAAGGATTACATTCCCACATTTCAATAACAATATAACCTTTTACGATATTGAAATAATGAATCCATTCTAAAAAACCATTTTCGAAACAATTTAAAACCATTTAATAAAGATATTTTTGAATAAAAGTGTCTCATACCAGTTTGATGATTTTAACATTTTAAACCATTAATATACATATAAATAAATCCTTAAAAACATTTTGAAAACATGGATATTAATGAGAAATATTTATAAGAATAAATCAATAAATTATTTAAAATGATATTTTAGTTAAAGGGTTTTTAACAAAATGAGAGACACTTGAATACAATAATTGAGGAATAACATTTAATCATTACATTATAATATCATGAGAATAAATGGATTCATGATATAATATTCCAAAGGATAGTATATACACCATATAAGAGTGAACTGGTTCATAACAACAATGAAGTCTCAATAGAAACATAAAATGAGATAAATCCATTATAAAGAAGTTATCCTTAAATTAAAGATAAATCTATCTCATAATTATGTGTGATAAAGATAAATACACCCAATATAAGTGGATATTATGTGTAAAAAAATAAAAGGTCATTCAAAAATATTCAATGGATGACATATTCAATAACTACATGTTGAACCAAAAGATATTGAAGTTGGGTTAAGAAGTTCCCTTGGTAAAATTCGACAGCCTAACAGCATCATATTAAAATTCATAAAATTAGTTGATGAGAGAGAAAATGGTATCTCATCACTTGGACATAAAACATACAACAATTAGGATATATAATAACATATCCCAACATAATAATATGTAAAATAAAAGACATAATACAATAAGTCTTTTAAAAATAGGAGGGTGAAAGGTTCCCTTACCGATTTGGTTAACTTTCAAAACGTTCGCCCCATGAAAGAAGGACCGTAAACGTTGATGTAAACACCCAAAAAAGAAATTATATTACACAACGAGTAGAATAATGGGAATTACATAAACCACTCAAAAAATAGTGGAAAATGTTGCATAAATCTCATGGGAATAAAAGTGAGATGAAAAATCCCTTACGAAAACTCGGCAGCCTAACAATGCCACTTAAAAAATCAAAAAAAATGGTCTGATGAAATATAATATAGTCTCTATTCATATTAACATATAATTTAAAGAATTATTAATATAAAATAACACCCCAAAATAAGAAATAAGATCTTAAAGTAAGTTACATAAAAAAGATTACTTAAAAAGATAGAGAAAGGTAGGATCCCTTACCTCAAGTACGACTTGTCTTGTTCGTTTCTTTATATTCCGGAATAATAAAATTTGATCAATTTATAATTTCTTAAGTTACTCCTTTAAAGATTATTGTTCAGTTCATATCACATATTATAATGATATAATAATTTGTTATGTGAGTTCATATTAGATGTTTTTGTCGATGTTTGGTACAAGAGTCAAAAATGAACTTGTTTGAAAATGAGTGTCCATGTAGTTAAAAGTAAATCATCTCCAGAATAGTATTAAAGATTTAAATATCATATATGTCCATTAAATATTCATTTTATACTATTCTATAATAGTGGGGGATAAAATGAAATGAAATCCACTGTTCATTGAGATGGTATGTCGTACGTACGCATGAACACAACTTTCATTTCTTTGACATATTAATGGAATTTAAAATAATTGAGATATAAATATATATTATAATTCCAGTATAATTTATATGTATTATAGGTCACATATGTTCATTAATTTCATTCATTATACATTCCATGTATTGCATGAACGAGTCAAATCACTTGAGGGGGCGGTAGTCCACACTTCCTCGTATAAAATTATCGCATTTTCACAACATGCAAAGCATAAAGGTATGTTTTAAATATAAAATACAGAAGCATATTGAAAACATAAATACCATATATATCATATATAAAATACAGTGACATCATAATGGCCACAATGAAAGGTGTTAAGAGAAGATTAAACAATCATTGTTTCGTGAGGCAATAATTCGCCATCCACAGAAACAATATGTTCTTTAACCATTAGACGGAGGTGTGTGTAAGTGTAGCTCTAATCCTTCACATAACAACATAATATTATATTTATGATACTGGTGTTTTTACAAAAGAAATGAATAAATTAGTTTAGGGGTTTGGAGATGCAAAATAAAACAAAAGAACACAAGTGAAAACATTACCATTAAATCGGGTAACTCCTCTTGGTTTCAACCAAAAGGGTTTCTTGAAAAGCATTCTGCCAATGTTGAGGCTTCAATGATGAAGAGAGGAATGTGGAGAGATGAAATGGGCAGGGGTTGGCAGAGCCAAAGGCTTGAGTGGTGTGGCTAATGTGGTAGAGGTGGGGGCCTTTTATAAGAGAAGAGGAGGGGCACTCTAGGAACGTTATAAACTATTACTTTATTATAAAATGATTTTCGGATTTCAAAGGTCCCAAAAGGATATATTTCGAGTCTAAGGTGATAATGTTTTGATATACACCCATAAAATAGGTTTGTTACAAGTGTAAGACTTATATTTCACTCTATCTTCTCATTTTATTTAAATCTTTCATTTATGAAGTAATCATTGCATCATCACAGTGTCATAAATATAGTAATATATTTAATGTCTAAAAAATATAAAAAAAATATCATGATGTAGGAAATATTTTTAAATTTATAATTAATATATATAGTAAAAAATATGACTTGTATAACCCCATGTAAGTATTGTTTTATTAAAACAATACATGTTGTGACATTTTAATTTTAACTTTAAATAAAAAGTTATTAATGTCATTTTCCAACCAAAGTGGCTCCATGGGGTCCCCAAGTTGACCCATGTATTTTCTTGGTCGTCCATGACTCATAAAATAAGGTTAGGCCATGTGTCAAGTTAATTTAATATTATTATAACATTATCTTTAACATAAATTACACTAATTACCTTTAATTGCGATTAATAAAACTTAAAAGTTACTATTCACCAAAAAATTATTTTAATATTATTGAACCACATTTTACTTCTTAATGGAAACAATGTATGTAAGATTTTAAAAAATAAAATCATATAAGTGGCAATATTTCATTTAAATGAAAAATCAATTTCTTTAACTACCACTTAGTGGTTTCACTATTCATCAAAAACTGATGTTTTTTCGGAAAAATACCAACAATTCACCCTAAGCTATATTTTTATATTCTGAATTAAAAAAATGATTTATATTTTACAAAATGAAATATATATAAGTTGCATTAACTAATTTAATAATTCATTCCCACTGTCAAAACAAATAGTGTGTTTTTAAGAAACAATATCTATTAAAATATTGACACTAGTTTAAGTCTAATTTCAAAGTGAAATTAATTCCAATGACCACCATTGGATTAAATGGTAAAAATATATTCTAAATACAATTTAATATCAATTAAAAATACAATCTATCCATATAAATAAATCAGATTAAAAGAAGGTTTTGAAATAAAATGATACATTCTCACTAAAAATGTTCTTTATCGGAAAAACAACAAAAATTTACACAAAGTACTTTTTGATGTCCAGATTCTAAAGAAGGATTTTATTTTGTCAAATACAACATATAAAATTGTAAAAAGAATATTTAAAAAGGGTTCTTCATCAAAAGGTAGTTAATGCACATTTAAAATAATATTAGATGATTTATGCTTAAAATTGGATTCATTTTCATTTTAAGCCTCTATCATTTTTTGGCAAAATGTAAAAATATTTAACAAACATATGTAATCGTTTTTTAGTTATTTATGTTCATTCCTGCCATTGAAACAGCTAGGATTTAACTATTATAATATTATTATATTATTGGTGTGTAATGTAAGATTTCAGAGAAACTCGCTGTTGCATATTGGGTACGCCATAGAGCATATCATTCCCATTAAAGTAGTATTAAAAATTTATTCACAAATACTGATAAACATTAGAATGTAATATTATTTATTTACCTGGGATGTTACATCCTTCCCCCCTTTTTTGAATTGCATCCTCAAAAATTCAAAATTGTTCTTGGAAACTTCATTGAATGTCCCACATCGGAACAAGAGTCAGTAAAACTATCACATTAAAAGAAAGGGAGAGAAGTAAAAAGGTCACCTGAGATAACACATACTAGGATTCCAAGTATGAATATATTGATATGGAGGAGAAAACAAAGGGTCATGTTTTGATGGATAGTGACATTAATCTTGTCTAGGAGAAAGTTAACCACAAGAAAATCACAAACTTGTGATGGGTTAAACGGTATTCGATTCCCCAGTAGGAAAAGTTAACAGACAACATTTTGGTTTTAAGTTACTCTTCATTGAAGAATTTATTTTTGATCTTAACTAAATCATAATGAAACATACATACATGTCACGTAGACTTTCAACTTTTACTAGATTCTTTAATCCAAATCATATTTTTTCCAAAAGACCAGTATTTAGGAATACATGTTCACATTAAGAGTACTATAATTAACTTCTAGAGAATCACCTAATCCAAAAAAGAGAACTATATATTTCCCATGTCTTTAGATCTCAACCAAAACAAAACCAAAAAGATTAGTACGAGGTCATATAATAACCAAAAAGGATATTTTTTTTACAAAAAGAACAACTACTCATATTCTTCAAAATTTGTCAAACAAAATCTAAAGTTCAACGAAGACCATTTAATAAATAATTTTCCTATAAAATTCTTCAAGGTAAACCCAACTCAAATTGAAACCCAAATATTCTAAGGATTTAATCACATTGTCTCCCAAGGTTCAAATTAATATTTATCTCCAAATAACATCAGTTGCTCTTAAAGTATCATATTGAAAAGTAATTAACCTAATCACATATCCTCCATGATAGGTTCATAATTTCCATAGATAACCCAAAATAAACTTACAATTTATTCATAAAATCATCTAACAAAAAAAATAATTAGTCAAACTAACTAGGGACTTCATGTAGTCCAGTGGTAGGCATTAAATACCAGTCGAACATTGGTTATGGGTTCGATTCCCGTAGCTTTGTCTGACGCGACGGGTTTTCAAACAGTCTGCGTGTTGTCCTTTTTCCAATACTATATAATTATTAAAAAATTTCCCAAAATGAGATAAAATCTTCAAAAAAACCATAAAATAATTTAACCGACAGTTTATCTCATGTCGTTCATATTCCATCATAACGTATAGTAACCCATAATTACCTAAAAAGTAATTATCATATAAACCCTAATGGTTACCTTTATAATTATTACCTAAACTTCCATGTAGAGTTGGTTCTCTCATACATGATGCATTAGAGAAATAACCAAGGTTCAAGTGGTTTATCATGACTCCGGATAGTTGGTTTAGAATAACCACGAGATTTCTCATTGAATCCCCCATTTCATCCAGTCTCTTAATCAGAGAGCCACCACAGTTTCCTTCAAACCCATTGTCACTTCAGGGCCTGCTAGATCAATCCATTTACTAAAACCAGAAATGTTAGTGTTAGTATATCAATAAAATCATTATTTACTATAGAGGAAGATTAACACTAATAAATACTTATCCAAGTTATCTCAAACTCATTCCAACCATTAAAAATAACAATGAATCTATCTAATATAATAAAAATTATGGTTATACACAACTTGTCACTTAACACTCTAACCTCTAAAGTTATCTAAACCGTCCTTTGATACCAACTATAAGGACCCAGCCTTAAACATTACTTATTATTGAATTAAATGAATAATTCACAATGAAGATTTTTTCATGTTTAGAGTTTTCGATAATTAGGACATAACTATTACATCTCAAAGTTTACAAAGTAGACACATCTACTCAGCTTCAATTTTTTTCACAAAAAATAAATCTTGTACAAAAAAGTAATGTCTAGTTCCTTGTTTTAGACAGCCTGACATTTCCTTGATCCGATCCTTGACCCTATTCAACATTATGTCCTGTGAAAAACATTTCAAAAAAACATGGGATGAGAATAAAAAGATCATTAAGGCTTATAACAATATGGAAAGAAATAATTAGTCCATTTATACCTAAGAATCAATGAAATCATAATTTACTCATAAATCATAAGCAATTTAACATACCTCATGAAATCATAATATTTACGAATAACTCATAGAAATCATAAGACATAAAGGTAACATGAGTCATTCATAACATTCTTACGTATGGATTAACCCTCATGGTTACATTTGGAATACCCATCACAATATATTCCATAAATCTCTTCAGAGAAACCTTAACGTTTAACTCCGTCGCGTTACCCAATGCATTGGAGAGCTATTTCGGGCTCACCCGCCCTATGTTTATCACAGAACCACCCGTCTTCATAAGCAATGCCCAAGAACCATAACATAATCACAATACATAACTTAAGCATAAAGGAAATATAACATTCCCACATTTTGATAACAATATAACATTTTAAGATATTCAAATAATAAATCCATTCTAAAAAACCATTTTCAAAACCATTTAAATCCATTTAATAAATAGATTTTTGAATCAAAGTGTCCCATACCACTTTGAAGCTTTTAACATTTTAAACCACTAATATCCATATAAATAAATACTGAAAACCAATTTTAAAACATATATATTAATGAGAAATATTTATAATAATAAATCAATATAACATTTAAAATGATATTTTAGGTAAAGGGTTTTTAACAAAATGAGAGACACATGAATACAATAATTGAGGAATAACATTTAATCAGAACATTATAATATCATGAGAATAAATGGATTCATGATATAATATCCCAAAGGATAGTATATACACCATATAAGAGTGAACTGGTGCATAACAACAATGAAGTCTTAATAGAAATGTAAAATGAGATGAAATCCATTATAAAGATGGTATCCTTAAATTAAGGATAAATCTATCTCATAATTATGTGTGACAAAGACAAATACACCCAATATAAGTGGATATTAAGTGTAAAACTATCAAAGGTCATTCACACATATTCAAAGGATGACATATTCAATAACTACATGTTGAACCAAAAGAAATCGAAATTGGATTAAGAAGTTCCCTTGGTAAAATTCGACAGCCTAACGACGTCACTTTAAAATTCATAAAATAAGTTGTTGAGAGAGAAAATGCTATCTCATCACCTGGACATAAAATTTACATCAATAAGATATATAATAACATATCCCAACATAAAAATATGTAATTTAAAAGAAATAACAAAATAAGTCTTTTAAAAATAGGAGGGTGAATGGTTCCCTTACCGATTTGGGTAACTTTCGAGACGTTCACCCCATGAAAGAAGGACCGTAAAACATTGATGTAAACACCCAAAAAAGAAATTATATTACCCAATGATTTGAATAATGGGAACTACATACACCACTCAAAACAAATAGTGGAAAATGTAGCATAAATCTCACAAGAATAAAAGTGAGATGAAAAACCCCTTACAAAAACTCGGCAGCCAAACGACGCCACTTAAAACATCCAAAAAATGGACTGATGAAATAAAATATGGTTTTTCTTCATGTGAACATAGAATTTAAAGAAATATTAATATAAAATAACACCCTCTATCGTAAGAAATAGGAGCTTAAAGTAAGTAATATAAAAAAGAGTAATTAAAAAGAAAGAGAGACGTAGGATCCCATACCTCAAGTCGAACTTGTCTTGTTCGTTTCTTTATATTCATGAATAATAAACTTTGGTCAATTTATAAATGATTAAGGTCATCCTTTAAAGATTATTATTCAGTTCATATAACATATTATAATGTTATAATAATTGGTTATGTTATTTTATATCAGACATTTTTGTCGATGTTTGATACATGAGTAAAAAATGAACTTGTTTGAAAATGAGTTTTCTTGTAGTTAAATGTAAATCATCTCCAGAATAGTATTAAAGCTTTAAATACCATATATATCCAGTAAATATTCATATTATACTATTCCATAACATTTGGAGATAAAAAGAAATGAAATACAATGTTCATGGAGACGGTAGGACGTACGTACGCATGAACACTACTTTCTTTTCATTAACATATTAATGGAATTAAA
Organism: Viscum album; assembly: GCA_963277665.1. NCBI lineage: Eukaryota > Viridiplantae > Streptophyta > Magnoliopsida > Santalales > Viscaceae > Viscum > Viscum album. Next base: position 1,808,650,553 of record OY728136.1, on the reverse strand, counting down.
AATAATTGAGAGAGATATATATATTATAATTACAGTATAATATATATATTTTATAGGTCACATAAGTTCATTAATTTATTTCTTTATACATTATATGTATTGCATGAAGGAGTCACATCACTTGAGGGGGCGGTAGTCCACACTTGCTCGTATGAAATTCTCGCATTTGCACAACATGCAAAGCATAAAGGTATGTTTTAAATATAAAATACAGAAGCATATGAAAAACATATATACCATATATATCATATATAAAATACAGTGACATCATAATGGACACCATGAAAGGTGTTAAGAGAAGATTGAACAATCATCGTTTCATGAGGCAGTAATTCGCCATCCACAGAAACAGTATGTTCTTTAACCATTAGACGGAGGTGTGTGTAAGTGTAGATAGAATAAATAACATAAAAACATCATAGTTTATTGAATATTATTTTTTTGTTACAAAATAAAGGAATAAAAGTAGTTTAGGGGTGTGGAGAAGCAAAATAAAACAAAATAACACAAGTGAAGACATTACCTTTAAAGCGGGTAACTCTTTTGGTTTGAACCAAAAGGGTTTTTGAAGAGCATTCTGCCAAAGATGATGCTTCAATGATGGAGATAGGGATGTGGATAGATGAAATGGGCAGAGGTTGGACGATACAAACGCTTTAGAGGAGTGGATATTGAGGTAGAGGTGGGGTCCTTTTATAAGAGAAGAGGAGGGGCACTCTTGGAAAGTTATAAACTATTACATTATTATAAAATGATTTTAGGATTTAAAAGGTCCAAAAAGGATATATTTCGAGGATAAGGTGATAAGGTTTCTAAATACACCCATACAATAGGTTTGTGACAAGTGTATGACTTATATTTCACCATATCTTCTCATTTTATTTAAATCATTCATTTATGAGGTAATCACTGCATCATCACGGTGTCATTAATTAATTAATTTATATAATGTCTAAAAATTAGAAAACAATTATCATGATGTAGGAAAACTTTTTAGATTTATAATTAATATTTATAGTAAAAAATATGACTTGTATAAACTTATGTAAAAATTGTTTTAGTAGAATAATACATGTTTGTGACATATTAATTTTAACTTTAAATAAAAAGTTATTAATGTCATTTTCCAACCAAAGTGGCTCATGGGGTCCCCAAGTTGACCCATGGATTGTCTTGGTCGGCCATGAATCATCCAATAAGGGTAGGAAATGTGTCCATGTAATTTAATATAATTATAACATTATCCTTACCTTTAATTACACTGGTTAACTTTAATCGCGATTAATAAAACATAAATTTTACTAATCATCAAAAAAATTATTTTAATCTCATTGAACCAAATTTTACTTCATAATGACAACAATTTATGTTGGATTTTTAATAATCAAATCATAGAAGTGTTAATGTTTCCTTGAAACAAAAAATCAACTTCTTTAACTACCACTTAGTGGTTTTACTATTCATCAAAAATTGAAGTTGTTTCTGAAAAATAACAAAAATTCACCGTATGATATATTTGATATTCTGAATTAAAAATGATGTCTATTTTTAAAAATTTAAAATTTATAAGTTTCATTATTTTATTTAATAATTCATTCCCGCTGTCAAAACAAATAGCATGTTTTTAGGAAACAATATCTATTAAAAGATTGACACTAGTTTAAGTCAAATTTCAATGTGAAATTAATTCCAATGACCACCATTGGATTAAATGGTAAAAATATATTATATATACAATTTAATATCAATTAAAAATATAGTATATCCATATAAATAAATCTTATTAAAAGGAGGTTTTTAATAAAAAGGAAACATTATCACTAAAAATGATCTTTATCGGAAAACTAACAAAAATTTACAAAAAGTAAATTTTGATGTCCAGATTCTAAAGAAGGATTGTATTTTGTCAAATAAAACATATAAAATTTTCAAAAGAATATTTAAAAAGTGTTCCCCATCAAAAGGCGGTCATTCGACCTTTTAAAGAATATTAGAAGATTTATGCATAAAATTGGATTCATTTGCATTTTAAGCCTCTATCATTTATTGGCTAAATGTAGAAATATTTAACAAACATATGTAATCATTTTGTAGTTATTTCTATTCATTCCCTCCATTATAACATCTAGTCGTTGACTATTATAATATTATTATATTATTAGTGTGTAATGTAAGATTTCAAAGAAACTCATTGTTGCGTATTGGGTACGCCATCGAGCATAGCATTCCCTTTAAAGTAGTATTAAAATTTTATTCACAAATATTGATAAACATTAAAATGTAATATTATTTATTTACTTGGGATGTTACACATTCAATGTCATGAGGCGATTTTTCTACATATAGATTCTTTACGTGAAATGGGTTAATGGTTGGTGTAGTGAAATATGAATAGTAATATCACACTGAAGTATAAATAATTATAATATAGTAATTATAATTTTTGTATTCATTGATATATAACACATTATACTTTATAAAAATTGTATCATTATGTTATATTGGTGGTATTCTATGGATATGTAGGAAACATTCAATGAATATTTAAGAATAACAGAGTAAATATATAATCCTTAGAAGAAAATTTGATACTAATATTATCACCCAACCAATGTTGATGATTTAAAACACTAAGAAATTAATATATATATATATATATATATATATAATCCAATGTCATAATGTAATGATAAAACAATATAACGTAATAATGAATTTTCTATAAGGAGAAAGAACAAAGACTATGTCAAAGAGGTTGTAGTGCATAATGTATTATCCCATGAAAGCATAAACATGATTTCATTACCATTTTGAAAACTATGGTAATAATAAGGTGAATACATTGGGTGTTATATTTATTATATATTTTTCATTTTTCACATTCTATGAATGATTTTTATATACTATTGATAAAATAAACGGTATCCACAATCCATGATGTGGTTAATTTAATGTAAAAAAGGTAGTCATTTAACAAATCATTATTTTCCAATAGTTTTTATTTAAATGATGTTGATCAGGGGGTGAATGGTTATTTATGAAAATAACTTGTTAGATGAAAATATGATAAAAACAATTGAGTGATATCATATTGTAAATTTATTGAGAGATAGATTTTAATTTTTTTACTACTAGTATGAGATTGTTAGGCCACTTATTTTTTTGAAAAAATATTTACCATTGAAGAAAGAAAACATGAAAATATCTCACCTTGTTTTAATTTTGATTCATACGCCAACAATTGGGAATGATTTATTCATTTAATATCTCAGTATTCATTTTGGTTAAAACAATCACTTATATAGAACATAATAAATTCATAAAATCACATTGTCTCTTCATTTAATAAAAAATTATTAAAAAAAAGTAATTAACAAACAATAGAACATGTAAATGTTTTTTCATAGAATGAATAAAATTAAGGCCTTAGTTTATTCCTACCACATAAAAATTGGGTACGTGGATTTCTATTAACCATTTAATGACAACATTTTTTTTGTTTCCTCCACATTGAAAAAATGGATGATTCCAATTTTCTTTCACACTGATCCAATGTAGTGAAATTTTGTCACATACACAACTCTTGTGATGAATATTGTAATAAATAATGTTTTTAATTACCATAATTGGATGAAAATACATATTCACTCATTATTACATTCATAACATTAGATTATTTCATATAGAATCACACCGATTGTATATTCATAAGTTCCAAGTAAGTATTATATATATTATACCAATAAATTAAAATATTATACATTATCTTATTCATATATATATATATACTGTTTTAGAGTTTGATAATTCACTCCCCCACCCTATATTATCCACAACAATACGGGTCCAGATATACCAAATAATGAAAACATCGTTACCCAAAATTACAAGATATTCTCCATAAATCATACCGTAGCTCATTGAATCACATCTATTAATAGTGGGGATGTTCTTAATGATATAAACCACTTTAGAAGAAGTCACATGATTTTTACACATTATATTATTAAAACACCACAACTGTTATCCACAAAAAATCTAATAAATCCTAGAACAACTCTTCAGTCAAAAAAACATACTTTTGGAACACCTTTCACAACCTCACTATTATTGTCACTAGAAATTTCACCAATACAAAATGAGTGACCCAATATAACATAATAACCCATTCATTTACTTGAATAAACTATGTACAATTATAAATTCACACATATTGAAATAATAGTCCAATGACTAGTTTATTTATTTATATTTAATTAATAACATAAAATCCCAATAATATCTTATTGTATCATTTTTAAAAATTCATTCATTGATAATATAGTAGATACTATATAGTTTGGCAATTTATCTAGTAAAAATGTCTATATATAAATGTATATGGGGTGATTTTCATACAAATATTTCTACAATTAAAGATTTATATTAAATCAATTTCTTGTGGTGATAATTTAAAAAATAATCTTATACAACCACATTGATTATATGATCAATACTTCAATGTCACAATATATATTACGACTTCTTACATTCCTTGTTATTATTCCATTAGCTACATATTTACGAATACTCAACCTAAAAAATGATTTCAACCCCAAAACAAACAATACACATAAAAAATATTTGGGTCATATCAATCGATTACGTTTTACCACAATTAAAAAATAATGTTAGGTCAGTAACATATTCATATTAAAATATTACAATTTCCATTATTTTGACTTATTTTAGTGTTAGAACAATGATATTAAAGAAAAAATTTCAACTCCACCATCATACACACAAACATATTACACCAACCTCATTATTTAACTAAATTGTCACCACTCAATAATCAAAAAAATAATTTCATTTAATATCAATATTCTAAAAAATAATGAATAAATAATAATATTACATTTTTTAACAAATATATCATAATTAACTGGATAATTGTTTGATCAAAACATCATCACTCTACTACAGATGTTGTGAACCTTGAATTTTTTTATCACATATAAATAAATTTAACTCCTATAACTTTTATTCAAAATGGTATTAAATTTTCCTCGGACTCGTGAAGTCACATTTAAAGTAGATAATTTTCAAATCCTATTGATAACCATGACCATTCTAGTCCATATCAATAATATGACACATGAATAATAGATTGTGACTCAATAAATAATCGAAAATGTCAATTATTTTAATTAATAAAAAAATGCTCTAAAAATTCTTAAAATATGAACAAATTATATCCCATTAAACAAAAAATTTAGTGATTTATTATAATTCCTTATGTATGGAACCATTAAATTAAATATTAGTTTCCTAGAATCTGAAAATTTTATATTTCATTTATCTTGACAAAATAACCACAATACATTAAATCAACACTATACTGAAATAACAAGAGTTTGATGTATGACTATTGGAAAATAAATTAAATTTTTGTTGTAAATTCATCATCTTATTCACTCAAATGAAGTGTTTTCTGTAATAATGAGTTATAAATGTTTTAATTATAACAATTATAATAAATATAACATTGTTCTTTATGGTATATTCTCAATAACTACCAAATATGGAAATAGTAGACAACCAAGGAATGATTAATAGGCATCACACCCAAATTTATATTTTATTCCCACATCCAAAAATATAAGAACTATTGATCTAGATAAATTCAATTTACATGATTTTTTATATTTTTTTTAACAATTATGAAATAAAAAAAATTATTTTTATCATACATGAATTTATCATTAACATAAAAAATAAAACGTAATCAGAATTAGTGAAATTTAGTATATATCATCTGGAAAATTCAATCACATATGAAAAATTATAATCTAAAACATATTTAAACTCTCATCTATATGATATATCTAAACATATATATAGAATTTGAATTTTATTATAGTGACTAGTACTATTTAATAAATCAACAGTCCTCTATACACATCATTTTTATAATAAGATATTGATTATACTCTTATCGATGTTGGCTTAGTGGTCAATAGTGGTAAACATCATGCCAATTAAAATAAAATTCAAATGATATTTTCAGGAGTTTCTAAATTATTATCATTTCAATGTATTATAAAATATAAATTCAATTAGTGTTGAATATGATTTCTTCATATGTTAATGATAAAAATAAATATAAATGGACTCTATTTTTTGTTTTCCATGGGAGTTTCTAAAATATATATATTTAGTTTTCATTAGATATATATTTTATCATATAATTTATCATCTCATCAACACTTTATTGAAACATTTAAATAGATTTATAGTATAACATCCTAATTTATATAAACACAGCTTTAAAAACCCATTAAACATCTATATGTCTTCATCATTCAGTGCTTCTTAAAAACATAACTCCCTCATTATCATAGCACATGACATGTATATGTATATATCCATTATTTTATATAAAATTTAGAATAGTTAAAAATTTAATAAAATAATTATAATGAATTAAAATAATATATGAACGAATATAATGGTTCATTCCCATCAATATAATCATTTTTATACTATGTAATCTTGTTCATTAGTAATTAATAATAATAATTATTAGGAATATTATTCTTACCAACACAACTTTTAATGTGATTTATTATGAACCAATATTCGATAGTTGCATAGAATTTTTTGTTCAACGTTATCCAAATAAATAAATTCATGTGGATAAATAAAACATCCATTAAAATCCAATAATATAAATATATCATTTATTATATTATGGTATGTAAACCCCACACAATAACACCATTAATAATACATTTGTAGATAATTGAATTTAATTATCTATAAAAAGTTTAATTAGAATCACCTGTAATTGTTCATAGTATTGTAATAATTTGAAATATCATCCACCAAATCATAGATAAATATATAATAATGAAATAAAAATATTCCATAAACAACAATCTTCAATATAATAGAAAATATTATAAATAATGAAATCTCAACATACAAATGTCACATCCTAAAATGTGTAATTCATTTTATTTTTAAATATAAAAAATTAGCATGATCGACCAGTTGATGTCTCCAAGACATATAATAACATATATACCATAAATATCCATACTCAAAGGACATAAAATCATAAATAACATAATAGATAAAATGAATGAGTATCCATATATTGGTGATAAATAATACTAAATCTAGTCATCCTATGAAATCATCTAAATCTGATAAAACACTAGTCATAACACATATATATATAGTATATAAAGTATTGAAAAATCTAAATATCTAAATAAAAAACATATTTGTAAATTTATAAAATTTAAATTCCATTTAATATCATGGTTTTTAGTATCTCTCATTTATTATTCCTAATATATATATATATATTTACACCTAATAATATCATAATTATAACGGTCTTAATGTACTACTCCATGTTAATGTATTGTGGGAAAAAAGGCTTTATACTACTTACATAAAAATTATCATAGATTTATTGAGAGTGGTAACAATCGTAACATTATTTACTATTAGAGATTTACGATATGGTTCCCCTGATATAAGATATAACTCCTCAACCCCATATGTTTATGGAAAAAATATGAAAACATGTCCCCATTTGTCTTTCTAAAAAACAACTATAAGAATGATATTGAAAAAATAATGTATGTAACGAATAAAATTAAATAATACTATCATATCGCACATCCCATCATAATTCCGGGTCATATGATACACAAATGATGGCACACTATAGTCTTACTACGGATATACCACTACAGGTAGCCTCTTATTGAAGAAGTACCCCATCTAATACTCTAGCTCTGTTATATTTTAGTATGTGTGAAAAAATATGTAATTAGTGCATCATCATCTACTTATATCCTAGTGTTGTGTGACAAAAAGTGTGAAAAAACTCGTATGAATCATCATCATCCCTTGACATATAATAGGGGGAGAATTAACAAATATCCATAAAATAATCAAGAGTTTCAACCTTCAGATATAATTGAGAATGATAATGAATACCCAAATATATTCAAATTTAATTCTCTACCAAATAGTTATGGGATAGAATTTAATCAAATCATTGATGTCACCATTTCCCCCCAACATGTGGTGTTGGATGAGAAGATGAGTAGCGATGTTAGTGTAGTATCATATTCAACATCCACCAACAGTGTGGTTTGGTCACACATATAAAGATAGGTGCATAATAAAATAAAAAAGCTCCCAAAATACAAAAAATTATTTATTAATCAATCACATTTAATATAGCATCCCGTCTTTTTATGACATAAACTTTCATTTCATTACATGGAACTGATGATCTTTAAGGTTTAGTGTCTTGGAAACAAGGAACATAATACATGACAACAACATAAAACATTCTTCTTAAATACTTGAAAGGCTTCTCCTTAAGTTCATCCTAGGTTCATTACTGCATCTCATAACCTGGGGACATACATCAAAAGAAAGGGTGAGCAGAAGGCCCAGTAAGGGAAACAAGAGAAACATTTTACAAGTGAACTTGAGATACTTCAATAAGGACATGAAAAGAACGTTAAGGCATGAGAATTAAATCATTAGATACATCATAATTAAAATCACATTTTTTCATAACTTGAAGATGTGGCTACAAAATTTAATATTGAAAATCGTTTCGTTTCATCGAGGTCCATCCCCAAGGTGTCGTTAAAAATTACCAATGTTATTCACCAAGGCGTCGTTAAAATGATCGTCTCTAGAGATTTAGTCTTTACCCAATGCATTGGAGCGCTATCAGAGAAAATCCTTAAATTTTCCTTTATTATCATGTGAGACACATATATCATCATCAATCATTTCATAATCAACACATATAGCATAAAATAAATGGGTTTCATTTCATAATCATAACGTTTTAAAAACTACTTTAAAGACATGATCTTTATGTCACTTTAAACCCACAGAAAGGGGAAGTGGGTTTCATGTATGTAAATCCCAGAATTTAAAATAGGACATTTTTATATATATGTGAATACCCTTTTATAAATAAGAGCTTTTAGTATTGACTTTATATCATAAAATAATTTTGAGAAAAGAGAGAGGCATTTTGAGATGAAAATTCTGCAGCATAACGGCTATGTTACAAGGTTTTAGAAGACATTTAATAGAGAGGGAAAATGGGACACTCACTAATAAATGATCCATAAAACAGTAGGGGAACAGAATATAAGGGATATAAATCATGGTAATGAAATCTTAAGGACATAACATTTGAAATGAAAATCATGGAAGTAAGACAAAAATAAGATTTCTCTTATAAAAATTTGGCAGCCTAATGGCGTCACTTAAACTTCAATAAAAAATTATTTGACAAGATCAAATAGGGTCCCTTCTCATATGATCATAAGAGATCAGTATGATAGATATAGAGATCATAACCCAACATAATAAAAATGAATTTGAAAGACTTGACATGAAAATAGAACTTGAAAAATGAGAAGGGTGAAAGAATCCCTTAAAAATTCGGCAACCTAACAGTGTCACTTAAACATTCATAAAACGAAACGATGAGAGTAAGAGGGGATATCTCACCATATAAACATTAAAAGGGAAGTAATAGGAATATAAAATAGCATCCTCTCACATAAGAACATGGATCATAAAAGGAATGACATAAAAGGGATTGCATGAAAAGAAAGAGAGAGGTCGGATCCCTTACCTTAAAACGTAACTCTTAAAACTCAATGGTTTGGACCTTGAGAGCTTGGGGAACCTTGGGAGGACTCCTTGGGAGGTAAGGAGACCAGAAATTCGTTGGGGGAGAGTTGGGAGTGAAAACTAAAGGAGGAAATGGTGGGTATTTATAGGGAAAGTGAGGGGACAAGGCATTAATGGCCAAGGGACACCTCACAAGTGCTTTTCTCAAAACCATGAGCTCTCCCTTGGAATTTACCATGGAGTTAGGCCCTATGGGGCCCCCAAAACAATAATTCATCACCCTTGTCCGGCCAACCCTTAAAATATTTCATGACATCATCATAAAACAGCTATGATGTCATTAAACATACCGAAACCCTAAAACTGCATTTTTACTATTTACTGAAAAATTCATCTTTCTCAGAAAAAATCCCAAAATTTCACCTTAACCAAATATCGATGTTCTAATTAAATTAATGAACTCCATTTTATAAAAATAATTTTCTAAGTATTTTTAATTTAATTTTTAAATAAAAACACTATTCATCGATAATTCATTTTTTCCAGAAAAATCCTCAAAAATTACCACAACACAATATCGATGCTTTGAGTTCAAAAATAAATTCCTTTTTATAAAAAATATTTTATAATTACTTTTAAATAAATTATTAATTAAAAAACACTATTCATCCGAAAAAACTAATACTTGGCTAATAATTTATTAAAACGTTATTTACCCATTTTATCGTATCACATTACTTAATCTAGGTGTATAAATTATATTAAAACTTTTTTTGAGTGAAATTACTAATCCATTTGGTAACATTACTAATCCTAAGCGTAAAATCACTATTCATAATTTACTATTCATAAAAAATTATGTTGATCTTATTAGACTCCAAATTCTGTACTGAACACTTTTGTAGAAGACCATTTTTTGAAAATAATTACACATCATTAATTATTTAGGGTTTACATAAATATTTTAAAATATCCTTTTTCAAAATTTCTTCAATAAAATACATCCTAAAATTATCCCGACATTTGAAATCTCACAAACATCACTAAAGGAAGAAATATCAATTCATTCATCCCAAAGGATTACACAAAGAGGCTAGGGTCTCATCACATAACCCCTTATAACACAGGCATATGACCTAAGTGTAAGGTGTGCTATGGTGAGAGAATCTGATGGAGGCTCAGATAACATTTCCCTAGTAGTAATCTCTACTAACTTGAACTTCTCCTGCAGACGTTTCCGTTCATGCTTGACACGCTGGAGTTCGGCTTGGGCTTGGTCCAAAGCGAAGCCCACAGATGCTACCTCCTTCCCAAGCTCTGATAAGTGGGCTTCATAAGGTTCGAGTCTACTAGATGAAGCCATTGACTCCTATTTCTGCATTAACCATTAACATCTTATTAAATCATTAAGAGTCAGTTAATATACTACTCAAAAAGATTGGGTCATTACATTCTTCCCCCCTTAAGAAATTTCATCCCCGAAATTTATACTTGAGGCCTAGTAAAAAAGGTGAGGGTAATTTTGCTTCATTTTTTCCTCAGGCTCCCAAGTCGCTTCTTTAAATTTATGATTCCTCCACAATACATTCACAGGGTAGGTAGTCTTGTTTCGTAGGACCTTGTCTCTACGGTCCAAGATCTCCACTGGCTGCTCCTCATAAGAGAGGTCATGTTCCAGTTGTACCACCTCTGGGTTCAGTACATGCGAAGGGTCGGGTATGTACTTCCTCAAGAGAGATACATGGAAGACATCATGAACTTGAGCTAGGTTCGGTGGAAGTGCTAGACGATTGGCCACTGCTCCTATGAGATCAAGGAATTCATAGGGGCCAATGTACCTAGGGATGAGCTTACCTTTCTTCCCAAACCACATGACTCTCTTCCAAGGAGAAATTCGAAGGAAGACTTTGTCAGCAACACCAAACTCCATGTCCCTTCGACGATTTGTCAGCATAGCTCTTTTGCCGACTCTGAGCAACCTTTATGTGTTGTTGGATGGCATGAACCTGTTCTGTCATCTCTTGCACAAGATCAGGCCCAATATGCTTTCTCTCACCAGCTTCATCCCAACAAGTAGGATTTCTACATCGCTTTCCATACAGAGCTTCATAGGGCGCCATCAGAATACTCGAATGGAAGCTGTTGTTATAGGACAACTCAACTAATGGGAGGTGTTGATCCCATTAACCTTTAAATTCCATTGAGCATAATCTCAGCATGTCTTCGAGTGTCGGAATAGTCCTTTCAGATTGGCCATCAGTTTGAGGGTGATAGGCCGTACTAAAATTCAATTCAGTATTCAGAGCATATTAAAGACTTCTCCATAATTTTGATGTGAATCTTGTGTCACGATCAGACACGATGGATAGTAGTACCCCATGCAGCCTTACCACTTCCTTAACGTATATCTTGGCAAGCTAATTTAGAGAGAAATCTTCCCGAATAGAGATAAAATGGGTTGTCTTGGTGAGGCGGTCCACAATAACTCATATCACATTGTTTCCTTTGTATTTTTTTGGGAGACCAGTTACAAAGTCCATAGTGATATTATCCCACTTCCATACTAGTATGGGTAGCGGTTGTAATACCCCCTTAGAAAGTTGTCTTTCTGCCTTTACTTGCTGACACACCAGGCACCTTGTAGTGTAATCAGCAATCTCCCTCTTCATGTTATCCCACCAATAATGATCACGAAGGTCTCTATAAATCTTAGTGCTTCCCGGATGTATAGAGAATGTAGAGCTATGAGATTCATCCATTAGTTCTTTCTTTATCTCCGGAATAGATGAAAAACATAGTCTTGTATGAAATTTCAATACACCTTCTTGATCAATATTGAAATCAAGGAACTTCCCATCTTTTATAGCCTCCAACTTCTCCTACAGCAAAGGATCTTCTTTTTGAGCCTTCTTGATCTTGTCTAGTAATGAAGGTTGAGAAATCATTTGGGATAGGGTTGATGATGTCCCTTTCCTTAAAATTCCCATGTCCAGTTTTACTAGATCTTTAATCAAGGGATCTCCTAGGATCCTCAATTTTGCCAGAACAACAGGATCTTTCCTGCTTAAAGCATCTGCGACTTTGTTTGCTCTTCCGGGGTGATAATGAATTGAACAATCATAGTATTTAATAAGCTCCAACCATCTCCGTTGCCTCATGTTCAATTCTTTCTGTGTGAAAATATACTTTAGAATTTGGGGGTCAGTGTATATATCACATTTCTCCCCATAAAGATAGCGCCTTCATATCTTTAGAGCAAAAACAACTGCCGCCATCTCTACATCATGCGTAGGATAATTCTTCTCATGAATCTTCAACTGTCGAGATGCATAAGCAATTACCTTGTCATTTTTCATGAGGACGCTCCCAAGCCCTTTCAGAGATGCATCACTGAAAATAACGAATCCTTCTTCGATAGAGGGTAGTGTTAACACAGGTTCCGTAACCAATCTCTTCTTCATCTCTTGAAAAGATTCCTCGCATTTCTTTTTCCAGATGACATTAACCCCTTTTTGAGTCAACTTGGTTAGTGGATTAGAAAGTTGTGAAAAGTTTTTCACAAACCTCCTATAATATCCCGCTAAACCAAGGAAACTACGAATCTCAGTTACTGTTGTGGGTTGAGGCCACTCCTCCACAACCATTGTCTTTGTAGGGTCAACCGAGATTCCTTCATTGGTTACGATGTGCCCCAAGAAAGACACCTGTTGTAACCAAAACTCACACATGCTGAACTTTCCAAAGAGCCTCTCCTTCCGTAGAGTTTTCAAAAATAACCCTCAGATGATCTTCATGCTCCTCACGAATTTTGGAATATATCGAAATATAATCAATAAAAACTACCACAATGTTATCAAGGTATTCCTTAAAGACTCTATTCATCAAATCCATGAAATTAGCAGGAGAATTAGTCAAGACGAAGGGCATAACAGTAAACTCATAATGCCCATATCTTGATCAGAAGGAAGTCTTCGGAATATCTTCCTTCTTCACACTTAGTTGCTGATAACCAGATCAAAGGTCAATCTTGAAGAAGAATTGAGCCCCAAGAAGTTGGTCAAATAAATCATCAATTCTTGGAAGAGGGTATTTGTTCTTTACTGTGATCCCGTTCAGTTCTCTATAATCAATGCATAGCCGCATTGATCCATCCTTCTTCTTCACAAAGAGAACTGGTTCTCCCCAAGGAGACACACTCGGACGGATAAACCCTTTCTCCAACAAGTCTTGGAGTTGATTCTTTAACCCTTCTGGCTCCACATTTTACATTCTATATGGAGTCTTTGATATCGGTTGAGAACCAGGTACGAGTTCAATGGAGAACTCTACGTCTCTTTCGGGGGGAGGTCCAGGTATCTCCTCAGGAAATACATCCATGTATTCCCGAACAATTGGAACATCTTCTATTGGTATGATCCCTTTTCCTTCTTCATCATCACTGATTAACTCCATAAACAAAGCTATAGGAGGTGCTTCTAGATAGGGATCAGTTCTGGATATCTCTCCCTGGAAGATAACTGTAGGCTGGTTATTCAAGACTACTGAGATTTCCTTACTTCTATATTTGATTCTAGCATTATACTTTGAGAGCCAGTCCATTCCTAGTATAACGTCGAATTCCAACATGGGAATGACCACTAGATTTGCGATAAGATTGTTCTCACTAAAGTAAACACTAGAGTCTATAAACATTGTTGAATCATGGATAATCCCACTTGGAGTCTTGACTGATAACTCTACCTCATGAAATTCCAGGATTGATTCTATATTCTTTGCAAACATGGAGGAAATAAATGAATGCGTAGAACCAGAATCAAATAAAGTACATGCTAGTTTTGAGAGGAAGACAAGAGTACCTGCTACCACATCGTTCGGGACATCAACTTCAGTTGTTGTGATAACGAAAGCAAGACCTTGCTCCCATGGCATCTGTTGAGGTTGATGGTGATTCCCCTCCACCTCCCTCGGATTTGGACATTGATTAGAAAAGTGCCCAAGCTGTCTACACTTGAAGCATGTGACTTCGAGTAAGGCCAGAACCATATTTCCTCTGTCGTTAGCGTTGGTGAGTTGAGGCTTCTCCTCACTATGACAATTCCGAGCAATATGGCCTCCTCTTCCACACTTGTAGCATTTTCCACTTCCGTTCAAGAAGTTCCCCATATGTTTCTTCCCACATTTATTGCATGTGGTAAGTTTCATTTGCTTCCCACCTCTTCCCAGGTCAAAAGTCTTCCCTAAAGTGGGCTCCAAAGATCTCTTCTTTTCATTTGATTTATGAGACCACTACATCTCACCAAACTCCAGCTCGACTTTCATTGCACTCCGCACGATATCCTCAGAGCTATCGTAGTCCTGATTGGCGAAATTCTTCCTCAGATGAGGTCTCAGCCCACCGAAAAATCTATCAACCTTACCACATGGATCCATGACAATGCTAGAGGTATATCGTGAAAGTCGGGTGATGTTCATCTCATAGCATCCGACAGATTCGTTCTCATTCTGCTTCAGCTCGAAAAACTCTTTCTCCATTCTCGTTCACATTGAACGAGGGAAATACTTGTTAAAGAATATTCCCCGAAATTCTTCCCACTCCATAGCTTCCATCTATCCTTTATGATTCGTGTTTTTGACCAGTGACCACCACTGGTCAGCTTCTCCCTCTAGGCGATAAACAGCAAGGGTGACTTTTTTTTTTCCGAACAAAGGAGTACAGAAAAGATCTTTTCAATGGAGCTTATCCATTGTTCCGCAACAAAAGGGTCAGTAGATCCACTGAATGATTGTGGTCGTTGACGCATGAAGGACTCAACAGAGTGTTGTCCCCTTCGTTGTGAGGTCAGCCTCTCAGCTTGATTCAAGTTATTACTCATAACATGAGTCAGTTGGTTCATTTTTCGCATGAATGTTTCCATTCCTGCTTCTATTGGAGGGTCGTCAGCACATGGTGCATTGCGGTCACCATCGGCACGGTTCCTCATATTGCCCGCCATTTTCTAAAAGAATAAAACATTAGTAAGAAACTTAATTAATTTATGAATCTTTTAACTAAGACTACACGCTTAGCAAATTACACTTCTCTATAATTCCTTCATAATTATTCATAAAAAGCTTGTGATTAACCAAACATATCCCCCGGGAGTGTCGTAACCAAGAGTGCAGCAAGACCCGTTATCGTGCACCAGTTCCCGTTCGAGTATAGCTCAAAGCGGTGTTTTCAGGTTTTACCCCTATGTACATCTGTGCCAGATCCGCCTCTACCTGCTCGTATCCAGACATGGATGTATTTGTTCGATAAACCACTTACTCAATACTTACCAAAATACCAGGAAGTTTTCCTATATTTAAACTTTTTATAGGGTTCTTCCTAATGTTTTTATATCCTAATTTCCACAAATAACTAAACCATCCTTTGATACCAATTATAGCATCACATATTTTTATAACATAAACTTTCATTTCGTTACACGGAACTGAGGATCTTTAAGGTTTAGTGTCTTGGAAACAAGGAACATAATACATGAAAACAACATAAAAAATTCTTCTTAAACAATTGAAAGGCCTCTCCTTAAGTTTATCCTAGGTTCATTACTACATCTCATAACCTAGGGACATACATCAAAAGAAAGGGTGAGCGGAAGGCCCAGTAAGGGAAACAAGACAAACATTTTACAAGTGAACTTGAGATACATCAATAAGGACATGAAAAGAACTTTAAGGCATGAGCAAGAAATCATGAGATACATAATAATAAAAATCTCATTTTTTCCATAACATGAAGATGTGGATACAACATTTAATATTGAAAATCGTTTCCTTTCAGCAAGGGCCATCCCCAAGGTGTCGTTAAAAATTACCAAGGTTATTCACCAAGGCATCGTTAAAATGGTCATCTCTAGAGATTAAGTCTTTACCCAATTAATTGGAGCGCTATCAGGGTGCACCCTTAAATTTTCCTTTATTATCATCTGAGCCACATATATCATCATCAATCATTTCATAAACAACCCATATAGCATAAAATAAATGAGTTTCATTTCATAATCATAACGTTTTAAAAACTTCTTTAAATACATGATCTTTATGTCACTTTAATCCCACGGAAAGGGGAAGTGGGTTTCATGTATGTAAATACCAGAATTTAAAATAGGACATTTTGATATATATGTGAATACCCTTTTAGAAATAAGATATTTGAGTATTGACTTTATATCATAAAATAATTTTGAGAAAATATAGAGGCATTTTGAGACGAAAATTATGCAGCATAACGGCTATGTTACAAGGTTTTAGAAGACATTTAAAAGAGAAGTAACATGGGTAACTAACTCATAAATGATCCATAAAATAGTAGGGGAACAGAATATAAGGGATATGAATCATGGTAATTAAATTTTAAGGATATGCCATTTTAAATGAAAAACATGGAAGTAAGACAAAAATAAGATTACTCTTATAAAAATTTGGCAGCCTAACGGCGTCACTTAAACTTCAATAAAAAATGATTTGACAAGATAAAATAGGGTCTCTCCTCATATGATCATAAGAGATCAGTATGATAGATATATATATATTACCCCAAAATAATAAAAATGAATTTTAAAGACTTGACATGAAAATAGAACTTGAAAAATGAGAAGGGTGAAAGAATCCCTTAAAAATTCGGCAGCCTAATGGCGTCACTTAAACTTTCATAAAACGAAACGATGAGAGTAAGAGGGGATATCTCACCATATAAAAATTAAATGGGAAGTAAGAGGAATATAAAAGAACATACTCTCACATTAGAACATGGAGCATAAAAGGAATGACATAAAAGAGATTACATGAAAAGAAAGAGAGAGGTCAGATCCCTTACCTTAAAACGAAACTCTTAAAACTCAAAGGTTTGGACCTTGAGAGCTTGTGGGAACCTTGGGAGGACTCATTGGGAGGTAACGAGACCAAAACATCATTGGGGGAGATTGGGAGTGAAAACTAAAGGAGGAAAGGGTGTGTATTTATAGGGAAATTGAGGGGACAAGGCATTAATGGCCAAGGGACACCTCACAAGTGCTTTTCTCAAAACCATGTGCTCTCCCTTGGAATTTACCATGGAGTTAGGCCACATGGGGCCCCCAAAACAATAATTCATCACCCTTGGCCGGCCAACCCTTAAATTATCTCATGACATCATCATGACACAGCTATGATGTCATTAAACATACCGAAACCTTAAAATTGCATTTTTACTATTCACTGAAAAATTCATCTTTCTCAGAAAAAATCCCAAAATTTCACCTTAACCAAATATCGATTCTCTAATTACATTTATGAACTCCATTTTATAAAAATAATTTACTAAGTATTTTGAATTTAATTTTTAAATAAAAACACTAATCATCGATAATTCATTTTTTCCAGAAAAATTCTCAAAAATTACCATAACATAATATCGATGCTCTGATTTCAAAAATAAAGTCCTTTTTATAAAAGTAATTTTCTAATTATTTTTAATTAAATTTTTAATTAAAAAACACTATTCATCTGAAAAAACTAATACTTGGCTAATAATTTATGAAACCGTTATTTACCAATTTTATCGTATCACGTTACATAATCTAGGTGTCTAAATTATATTAAAACATTCTTTGAGTGAAATTACTAATCTATTTGGTAACATTACTAATCCTAAGTGTAAAATCACTATTCATAATTTACTATTCATCAAAAATTTATTTGATCTTATTAGACTCCAAATTCCTTACTAAACACTTTTGTAGAAGACCATTTTTAGAAAATCATTACACATCATTAATTATTTAGGGTTTACATAAATATTTTAACATATCCTTTTTCCAAATTTCATCAATAAAATACATCCTAAAATTATCCGGACATTTTAAATTTCACAAACATCACTAATGGAAGAAATCTCAATTCATTCATCCCAAAGGATTACACAAAGAGGCTAGGGTCCCATCACATAACTCATTATAACACCGATATATGACCTAAGTGTAAGGTGTGCTATGGTGAGAGAATCTGAGGGAGGCTCAGATAACATTTCCCTAGTAGTAATCTCTACTAATTTGAACTTCTCTCGCATGCGTTTCCGTTCAAGATTTACACGCTAGAGTTAGGCTTGGGCTTGGTCCAAAGCGAAGCCCACAGATGCTACCTCTTTCCCAAGCTCTGATAAGTGGGATTCATAAGGATCGAGTCTACTGGATGAAGCCATTGACTCCTCTTTCTGCATTAACCATTAACATCTTATTAAATCATTAAGAGTAAGTTAATATACTACTCAAAAAGAGTGGGTCGTTACATTTAATATCCAACATACTAATCCAAAACATCATTGTTACATTATTAGGGATTATAAATATTCTTATCATATCTAAATCAAAATTTAATTCAGTGTATGTTAATATACATTCCTCTAAAAAATATTTTTTTTATTAAAATATCCACATAATATGTTCATATCTACATTATTTTTTGTTATTAAAATAATTTTCATTCAATTCCCAAAATAAAATTATTAATTCTCCACTAAATTATTTAAGAAATTTATCTTAATATGATATGATTTATATAATCCACTCTATAATTATAGTAATTACAGATTATCAATTAATAATTTAATGTATCCCTAAAGTAATATTATATCATTTCAAGGACATATATATCACCACGAAGATTAGTATTTTTCCTTATTTAAAATTCATATCATCAACCAATATTATCCAAATGCGACATCCATATCTTAAATGAATATTTCTATCAACATACATATTTACAAAATAAGCCTTATCAGAATTTGGGTAATTTGGATATTTTAAATCACCTATAGTTTTATTGTCTATTATATCAGGGGAAATGAGTATTCGCTTAATATATGTATATAACAACACTTTTATCCATGAGACCTTAAATAAATAAATATGATACATTGAGTTCAATTGTGATACAATTTATTCTATAGTGTAACCTTATTATATGAATTATTCAACGTCCCTTCATTAATAATAATATGCATCACTATAAATAAATAGTATTTTTTTTATGTAATCTGATTCACAATAATAATAATGTTCTATTCTAAAATAATCCATTAAATTTTTAATGAAATAATGTTACTCTTTTTTTCAGAAGTGATATCTTGAACAAGTATATGACCGCTTCTCTTATTTCCAACAATAATTAATGAAGAAATCATAAATAATCTATACCCTCACATTGAGAAATTTTAGAAAACACTCCATTATATCTAAATCCTCAAAAAGATATATAATTGAATGAATAAATGATGAAAATTCAAAACAGAATCATGATTTCTCATTATGTAAATTGTTTTATTATTGGGGTTTTAATGATATCATATAAGCATTCATTGTGTTATACTTTAGAAGATGAAAAATATGACACACTATTAATTATCTTGCACCATATTATCATTTATATTATTCTCATATTGATTGCAATACCAAAAATTGAATGTTTAACGAATGAAAACTTAATTTTAAAAATAATAGATCATGATAAATATAGAAAACTGAGTGAAATGTTTAACTAATTTAAACAAAATAGAAAATGGAATGAAAATATGTTTTTTTCACCCACATTATATAATATATTATAAAAATAATACTATTGTTGTAGGTTTTAGAATTATCATAACTCCCATATGTCTAGGTAATTTTAATCTAATATATATATATTATATAATTATTTTAAATAGTAAATTAATAGTTCTGAGGCACATCTGCGATTTCAAGAAAATGGTATGATTTTTTTAATATTTTAATTTATTTTTTATTAAATTAATATATTTATGAAAATTTTACTAAGAAAAAGTTATCTCATTTTAGAGGTATAATCTAATTGAAGAAATTTATTAATTATTCTTCAAAGGAAAATCCATTTTCACTATGATTTTAGTGATATATTTGATAAAATTACTTTTTTAATAAATGATCATGGATATAATGGGATTTATATGACCAATATTTGAAATATAATTTTCTTATAATTTTTTTATAATTAGGAGAATTAAAAATGAATATTTTTTTAAAAATAACTATGAAATCTCCTGAAAATATAGGGAGAAAATTTTTATCACATCAAATTTTCGCTTTAATATCATTCTATTAATGCATCATATGATCATTCTCACATTTTTTATTGTTTTATAGTTTTAATTTAATCAATGATATGGATTTAAAAAATACTATGTTATATATTTTGATATAATTCTTTTTATTTTTTATAAAATCTCTAAAAAATATTTCCCTAAAAAATATCATTTAATAAAATTCAATAAATTATATACAATAAATGTAGAAGTCTCTTCATATAAAAAATATTATACATTTCATGAAACATATTTTTTGAGGGATTAAAATTAATGAGATATTTTTATTAATATCAAAATTCATTATTTGAATGACCTCAATCGATAACACCTATTTTTATTATTTTAATTAAATAATATTAATGACATTTATTATTTATCATTGATCATTTTTATTTAAATATTAATTACTGAATATATAACATGTGTTGGGTGGGAAGTAGATTGAAAAAAAACATTCAACAAGTTCTATATCAAATATAGTTGCATGTATCACTAATGAATCAATGATCTCAAGATAATTATTTTATCATGATGGATTCCTCCATATAGAAAATCCACGAGTTTAGGAATTCCATGATATTACTCTCTAAAAATTTAATATATAAATAGTTTTAGGTCAATGTATTATTTTTATATAATATATATTAATTATTTCAATCTGTTTCACCAAAACAATGTTATGGGAGTTATAAAATACCAAATATCACACCCAAAAAAGGGAATTCTTATTTATAAATCAATAGATTAATTCAATATAAGTGTTTTAAAAAAACTAAATTTATGTTCTACCCTTTATATGTAAAAATATTTAATATATATCTCAACATACCAATAGACAAAACTAAATCACTAAAAAAGATAATGATAAAAAAATGAGTATTATATAATCCAATGACAGAAATAGGTCAAAAGATTCATCTTCCATTGAATTTTTTTCTCCGGGGGAAGTCAAAATGTTTCACACCATCTATCTTTACATGGGTGTCATCTAAATAATATTTATATAATGAAGGGAACTTTTATTATTTATTTATTCAATAATAAATTCAACTAATTATTATTATTTTATTTATATTCCAATTTTATTGGATAATACTTTGAAATAAATAGAACAAATAAAACATTTTGAATTTTTATATAGGCTTCAAGATTCATGGATAATTTAAAACAAATAGTAAAATTCATTATCTAATAATAAACATAAATAAATTTATGTATTTAGATTATCAACACCATATATTATGATGAAACAAAAATTAATTAAATATGGTTTCGAATATTGAAATGTCCTTCAAAATTTGGATAACATGTCACGACCCGCCCCAACATGGATTGATATGTGGTTCCTCATGACTACCACTATAAGACATATAATTGAGTATAGTGCGGAGTTGAAATATCGAACATATTGGAGGCCTTATCCGATCATTACTATACATTTCCACCCACATTATCCCTCATGTAATTGTACAAATATAGATAAACTGAAAAGAAATTCATGCTAAAAACATTCCCAAACCATAGTACAATAGAAGTAAAAATGTAAAAATACATTCCCATCAGATAAAAACTATAAAATAATATAACCGTATTAGATGTATAAGTTCCCCATTGGGAACACATTTAAAAAATGTTCTCGGTTATTCCCTAATAAACCCCTCGGTTTGTCTAGCTCCCAAAGCACTGCCTTTTTCAATTTCGTTCAGTTCTCAGTCAATAGGTCTATAGTGTGAACAATAAACATAATGTGTGTAAAAATACCATGTTGGGATGAGTATAACAATACACAATATTTCCACCAATTTTATAAAATAAAAGGGATAAAAAATGGAGTAGTCCACTCTGCTTGTATTGTTGCAAAATAAATTAGAGAGAAAATCCATCATGAAAACATCTTTTCTTAAACAAGAATTGTTGTATCAAATAAAATTGTGTGTAATCCAGATTGAAAATAATTCAAGAACTTCTAGAAAGACTCCCATATACACTCATTTCAGACTCCATTTCCCTAGATGTTCTGACCACATATTACGTTATTTGAATATACTATATGCTCGAAGGATACAATCAACCAAGAGCAGACACATAATGATCTCTTTTATCCCGTATGAAACTCATCAAATAGATACTCTCCACTATGTTCAACCAAGCCTTCCATTTTTGAACATCTAAAAGATACCACTCAATATAGTATCACGATTTCAAAGGAAAAACAATTCCATTGAATAGGGAATAAGTCTAAGAAAACATGAATGTTATATATTTCCGTTATGAAAATTAAGGCTTGAGACCATATGATCCTGATACTCAGTATTGTGATCCCTAACATTCTTGATGTGAGTCACTAATAACCTTTATGATACATTATATGTTATAATTACTCTGGAATGACATGACTCCAAATATACTCATGGTGAAAATATGTAATTAGATTGAAAAAATGAATTCAACACCTTCCTCGGAAATGGGATCAACCCCAGTATCCACTGGGGGACACCATAACCCAAATTTGTATCTTAGGATCTATCAGAACAGGGATAACACTTATGATCCCCATGTGGCACAAAAACTCAATCTAACATTCTTAATATCATATCTCTCATATAAATGGTCAATACCCATGTTGGCATTGTCAAGAATAATCATCCCAAACCAACATATACATATCAGAATGTAGAGGATCTTATAACCGATGACACTAAAAATCGTAATGAAACCAACTGTAGAGTAGTGGATTTCATTCCTGAGAATTCCCCAACTCCTATTCTAACTGACGTCCATGTATGGTAAGATATACCCAATGATCCAGAGGACCTTATTGGATATCATTAGAGATAGTGGATTAATGACTGCATAGTGCTGGTCCCAATGATACTGTGAAGACAATCTTGGTAAAACAATTTTCGAGAGGTTCCCACAAGAGCCTCTATAGAAGGATACAACAACTCTAATGGAAATGAAATTGGATCCCAGCCATGATTCTCTAAAAAAATACTCAAACTCTATCCAATATTATCATATTAATGTAACGAAAATCTTGTATTGGGGACATAATACAATATATACCCTCATAAGGATAAACAAGTGGAACTTGCTAAACCCCTACTAGTCTAAATGTCACTAACCTAGGTAGCCAACAACACCACCTCACCTCATATCTCCTAGCCCTAAATCAGTTCCACAGTCACATTTTATTAGGTAAAATGATCATGATATTATACTCACATGCCTCAAACCAAGCCCTGATGGAGGAGATATGTAGGGTGGAAATTCCACTAAGAGGAGTTTTCAAATCGTGTAAGGGGGTCTACATGATGTGAAACCCAAATTAAATATTCATATATGTCTTAAAAATTCACTTATTGGATAGTAATTTTTGTTATATTGGTCTTAATTGTGGTACATGGTTTATATCTCCTCACCTAGTACCCTACAATGTCTTCCCTACACAAGGGCCATTCATTAATGTTTAGAAACAACGTGTACCCACGGGTACATGGTGTGTTTCACCCATAAGGATCCATGGCCATGTATTTTTCCTATTATTGTTCATGAAACCATACTATAGTTTACCCTATCAATGTACATCTACATGAATATGTACGTTTATATGGATTCCCTAGCCTTGTGCTTAGGCCACACAACATGGGTTCACTAAATGACTTGTGATTCTAGTAAACAACATATAGTCCCCAAAACTCATATTTCACGAATAGGAAGAACACATGGAGGGATCCACTACACTATATTTCATGTAGATAGAAAATACGTCTATTATTTCCCTATGAGCCACCCTAATATACAATATTTTTCTGAAACACACATATTAAATATCATGGGGTTCCTCACAATCATCTAGGGGATATGGAACATTAAAATGATGCATAAAAAATGGGCTCAAGTCATAAAACTCATAACCCCAATATCATGAAAAAATGAAAAATCATTAAGGTCATATCTATTCTTCGAAGCCACTTCTCCAGGATTATATAGTAATCACGATCGTTATCAGAGACTGGCCATGCTTCTCATCCATGATGTGGTCCATAGGCCATCCACCAATCCAACGGATGAGGGGTGCTTAATCAATCCTCTTTTTTATGTTCCATGGATGTGGGGAGTATATATTGTTATATTTTTCTAAAATTCAGTTTCCATCATCTAACACCCCGATGCTAACTCACACCCGATTCAACAATTGATGGTGACAAGATTTCAGTCACATTTACGGTAAACACAAATTTTTAAAATTAACTATTATATCATAAATCAAATACATGAAGTTTTTATGAGTTATTACATGTTTCAAATGAAACTATGCAGGAATGAAAAAATATTTTTTTTTGAAATCTTTGCACCAAGGATCTCCGCCCCTGGAAACTCATGTAGAAGTATTTCCTAACGTTACAATTTTTCATTGATGTATTATAATGTATTGTAGGAGAATATTTGTGCCACTATAATAGTCAAGTCCTATAAATATTTCATAGAATGTTATATCTCAATAAATGACTATGTATATTAATATATGAATTAAATTCAAGAAAAATACAATTATATAGCAAATATAACACAATAAATGACTGATCCTAAATATCTACTTATTCATATCATTAAGAAATTACTAATTGTGATATTAGTTTAATATTACATATAAACATGGGATGATTAATTAATCAAAACATATTTACTACTATATTTTTTGAAAATTAATTTTTACAAATATGTATAAGAATTTATTTTTGAGATTTTATATAACCATTATGTATGGTTATTAATCCATTTTAATATATTCTAAGATAGTATTACATTGATTTAATAAGAAATAATTAATAAAAATGTGATTAATGTTTTTCAATTCCATCGGTTAGAAAATGTTAATCCATTTAGTTTATTTATTATGTATTTTTATTCTAATTTATTTTATTTTGTACCATTTTGTTAGTATATTATTAATTTTTTTGAATATTATATTATCTGAAATTGTTGAAAAATAAAATTTAAAAAATAGTTTGTTTATCGTTTTTATTACAATATATTGAATAATAATTCTATTTATAATTTACAATAGAACAAAAATCTAGATATATATCCTTATCTATATAATGGATCTAACCAATACCCAAGCATTAATATCTATAATAAACTCAATATATGGAATAAAAAAGAATTATCTTCCTCGAGAGGTGAGGAAAGATCATCTAAGAATATAATAAGAAGTGTCTTACAATAATTAATGATAAACATGTTATCAAATGAAAAAAGATCTAAAAATTAGATAAAGTGATAGAAAATTAATGAAACTGAAGAATAAAAAATGATTCAATGGAAATAACAATATCCGTGGAGAGGTCGAATAATTTTTATTATTTCATGGACCCCAAATTATTGAATAAGAATATCATCCATAAAGCCAAGATAAAAAATGGGATTATGTTTTATTAAGGTGGTAATGTATCCTATATTGGTATTTACCTATATCTATACATTACTCCACTATTATGTGGTAACTCACATCTGTTTGGTCTACACAACTACTGCAATCAACAAAATATATCCCACTGGTTTTGTTGGTTCCACTTATAATGACAAAAAAAAAATTAAATAAAAAACCAATTGTAATTTAATTATATATATTATTATGTAATATAGTTTTAGAATATGGAAATACTTATTGGGCTTTATTATGTCATATTAGATCTATAAGGTCATTATGAATATTTATTGTGGATAATATAATTGTTGAAAAATAATTACATGATTAAAATAATTATAGGGTTTTAACAAATCCAATTGACATTGACAAAGTAGAAATGGCCTATATCAGTAGGATCATACTATATGAATCTTATTTATTGGATCATTCAAGGGAAATAACATCAATTGTATTTTGCCTTAACCAATCCCAATCCAATATCCAACAACATTAAAATTGAGAGAATCTATTTAAAATAGTCTTTCATTCTCACAGATATTAGAACCCAAACCATGTGTGTTTAACGACCCCATGATTGTATTGGAGTCCAACCTCATACACATGGGAGTAATGATGGTACATTAATGGGGTCATATATTAAGACCTAAGATTCTGTGGGTGTTGAATTTTTTAGAGAATAATCAATATATTCTCTTCCAATTATTGTAACATTACAATTTATTTTTATTTTGATACTATAAAACACAAATAATATTTTTTTGTATTATTCAAATTAAATTAAGGGACAATTTTTCATAAATTAATAAGTTGTTGAAATAAATATTATTTTATAAAAATATAAATATTTTATTGTTTTTAATAAATAAATATGAATATCTAATTTTTTATAATTTCAAATGCAATTTTTATAATTGAACAAAAATTAAAATTTCCAAAAATTCCAACATTTCATAATAAACACAAAAATTATTATGAAATTGAAAAATCAATTAATTATAAAATTATTGAAGTAAAATTAATATTTTTTTAAATTCATAGTGTCTAAATTATACAATTGTGAAGGGTTCTTAATTTTTGTATCCTGTCGAATATTCAGGTAAAAATTTAATATTTTAATTTTATAAATTTGGTATTATGACATCATAATTACTCCAAAGAGACGTAATAAATACTATAAGATGTGTCTATTACAAAATATATTTCTTATGATTACAATAATTATATTTTGAGTTTATTTGATTAATTTAATATATCCATTATGAATTCTCCAAAACTATTAATATATATTATTCTTTTAAATTCATTACATTAAGATTAGGAATCACCTTCACATATGAAAGGGTATCTTTTATGGACCATGTGAATATAAGATAATTAAAAATACTCACATTCAAAAGAAACATGGGGAAAACCCATGGTAATGTTTATGGTTTTAGTTATTTTATTATATAGAGTCCAAAAACTATATTTGATAAAAAAATCAATTAATCCCCACACATTTCCTATATAAACGCACACAATCCACCATTTATATTTACAAGAAATATTTAGAGCGCATATTTAATGTTCCCCCCCCTCGCTCTAGAGTACTTCAATGGACCTCCAGTATCTCAATATGTTCCTCCAATGAATTTGGGGTGACACACTCATGTAATGATTTTTAATCTAATAATTTCTATTGAAGCAAATCTTTTTTGTTATGATTCATTTACTAAATATTTTGGTTTATTGGGACTGTTTTCCTACCACCCTTTAATATATATATTCATTCAAATCATGATATTCATATTTAACCATAATTATTCCCTTCCCTGGACTTTTATGTACACCTGATACCAAGACAATTTTTATTATGGGATCATCACATAATCTTCTTTGTTTTAGTTTAATTATTATTTTATTCCTTCAATTTCCAATTCCTAATGGTATGAAATGTATTTCAATGTCTCTATTATATTCCATTTTATTTCCAAATTATGATATTCCCATTTCACATTAATCATTAAATTTTAATAATTTTATGTGATGTTTTTAGGCTTCTAAAATATCACCATGATTTTTATGCCAAAATAATAATGTATTTTTACTGTAATGAATTCCTATTAAGGGTGTTCACATGTATAAGAATATACATACGTTACATGGGATTTAAATTTTTTTACCACTATCTGTAATCATTGAATCAAATAAGATGATTATTTAATCAATGATGTGTGATATATGTGAAACAAATAAGAATGAAAATAAAATTAATGCGAGTAGTTTCCCATAAATTTTATAGCACTCTAAGGAATTGGGTAGTGTTTAGAATCATGAAATGTTATTGTAGGACGGTTAGTGGACCATATTTCTATTTGGGAATTTTTTATTCATGTTGTCTTGGTAGTTATCCTTCACTTATGTTTATGATTCCTTGACTTATCTTGTTTCCATATTTCAAATTTTTTTATTATCAATATATATCATGCCTTATTATTCCTATTCTTTAAATTCTCCATTGATAGGACTAATTTATTACATGCATTAGCCCAATACAAACATATTGAATTTTTCGTATTTATATATAACACCATTATGTTGTATGTCTCAACTCTATCGCCTGACGTTTTAGGTACAATAAAAAATTATGATCATTTAAACAATGTTTTCAATAAATATGATATATTCCTTGATTTAAGTTGTTATGTAATGTAACTAATTCCAATGTTTACAAGACATCACTATCTATTAGGTTTCTCTATATATAATACCATGTAATATTTTAACTATTGATTTTTAATAATGATCATAGTGGTTATATTAGGTATCAATCTGAAATTGTAGTTATTTTTATGTTTAGGTTTATAAACTATAGGAAAAGCATTAGGAATAATAATATTTATAAGAAAAAAATTAATTTTTTATGAAATGAGTATTTGGTTTATCAATAGAAAACATCGATGTTTGGATACTAAATGTGGGCATGGTTCTAAAAGAGATGTACTTAAATGTAACCACTCTGATATAGTTCATCGAGCCTTACTTGGTGTATCCTGGTGCAAGAAAAGGGGCCAGAATGTGCATCTTGTTTGACAACAGTGTGTTATAATCTTCGTCAAATTCATATTCTCATTAATGACCATTATTATGGGAGAAAAAAATTCCCATTACAATATATGTTAAGATATAGTTGATAGATAATACATATGGAAGATAAAAAATTATTAAATTAACAAATAATTTTTTATATGTTAGCCATATAATATCGTTGTATGTCCCCTATATTTGCATAAAATTTTAAAATTAATCACTATTATTTATCAATTATTATAGATAATTTCTGTCACAAAAAATTAAGTCAAACAACCAATGAGAAGTGATATGTGATGGCTGTCAATAAAATATGTCAAATCTGATGGAAGTGGGATTCAAAAACATTTTTTTGATACCCTCTCTATTGACTTAGGTTCTAAAAAATTACTAGTTCGGATGGACCTCAGAAATAACATACTAATGAAAATGTTTTATGTTGTCATTTATGCACAATGGCCTCCTACGATCAATTGATCACATGATCCCTTAATCGAGGAATAACTGAGTAATTATATTGAGGTGATCTTCTACATCCTTCATTGTTCCGAACATGAGAACGTTGCACTGGATTGTTATTATGTATAGGTATAAGAAAATCAGTAGGGGACATTGATCGATAATATGATACTTGATGAATAGATAGAAGTATTGGGTGGAAACAATTCCATAAATTTTTTGGTTAAATATTTTCTACGTACTCTCTAACATAAAATTAAAGATCATTTCTATCCCTGCAAGAATAAAAATGATAACTCCATTATTCAATATAATTAAAACCAAACAAGAAATGTGTTATATTGTCCAATTTCTTTTACCATTGAATTCAAGGTTTTCTTATTCATTGGTGAGACAAACCATAGTATATGAAAATACATATTGATCTAAGGCATTGATAGATGTGATAAAATAGAATAATTTGTCCTCAAAGCCTATATGTATATCATTAAATCTCAATTGTATAAGAGGTATATGAAATGAAAAGTGGAGTTTAATTCATGACATTTGATGGAAAAAATCTAATGGTGGATAAAAATTTATAGATTTTCCTTTTCAGTGGTACAAATAAACCAGAAACAATATTTAATAAAAGGGATGATGAAATAATTTTGGTGTGGGAAAAATGGGAACCTATATAGGGATTTCCAAATATATAAAACCACTAGTTCTATAGAGGAATGAAATGATCCAGTCATACCTCAAAGCATTGTTCATTTCGTCAACTACAATTATCTGAGGCACTTTGGAAAAAAAATTCATTGATAATGTTTTTGTAGATATCCAACAACCCTGAGAGCGTTAATGGAAATACTTTTCCTTCAAAACACTGATGAAGATACCTTAAATAATTTTGTGACCAGTATGGATGTTAATTATTCAATAATTTTGAACAAATTGGTTGATTCTAGTATATGAATTATTTGATATCATCAATGGTTTGTATAACTATTCAAACACCACCATAATTCATGGAACTAAAGATAGAATTAAAAATAAAATGGGGTAATTATTTCATCCTAAGTATATAAATCTTCCCCTATCTATATTTCAAGAATGTAGTTCCCATAATATATTATCATACCCCCATTGGTGAAATTTGATCCAATTTTGTTAGTGGATTATCTTTCCCAATATATATCCATCATAAATACTATTGGTATGAAAATAAATCTCCATATTACAAATCTACCCTTGATTCAATACATGTGAAAAGAAGATGATAAATCATCTTTATCCCCACAATATAATGAATTGATATTATTAACATATATGAAATAATATCTAGTTAAAATAATTGAGACTAATGAGATATTGTTAATTGAAGAAACACATATTATGAACAAATACATTAATACGATTAATGAGGAATTTTATCATCATCCACCTTTCCAAGAGGTTGAAATTTCAATTGGGCATAAACCAGGGTAGTTTCCATTATCCAGCAATCCACATAGAATGGATTATGTGGAACAAGAGGGAGTATTGAAATAACTACTGTATAATATTGAAAAGGGATTTATATGCCCATGTGAATCACTATGGGGTGCACCGGTCCTCTACATCAACATGAAGGATAGGTAAACATACCTTTTAATTAATTATCATGTGATTATAAATATCATGATAATGAATAAAAATCCATTACAATGGATCAATGACTTCTTTGATCAACTATTATGAGGACAGCAATTTTCCATGGTGGATCTATGATCGGTATATTACCAGCTATACATGAATAAAGTGGATTTCCCCAAGACTGATTTTCATTCAATGTATTGTCACCATCTGTTCATAGTAAGTCTATTAAGACTATCAAATTTTTACAAAATATTCATTTAAATTAATAATTGAGTGTTTAGATATTAGGTCAACAAATTTGTGGTTGTCTTTATAGGGAATATTTTAATTTCATCCAAAAATGGGGGATCTCCATGAGCATATGACAATTGGGCTGAAGACTTCTATAAAGGATAAGATTTATGGAATGTAAAATATTTTTTAGTTCTACACGAAGGAATTCTCATTATTAAGTAATACCATAACATGAAATATGATATTATTTCCCCCTTAAAAAAGAAGGAATTGGTGAAGAATGACGCCAACAACAATGAAAAATATTCCCAATTTCCTAGGGATAGAAGGGTATTTTCATCGATTTTTGAACAACGATTATTGATTTTTCAAACACATCAACCAATATAACTCAAATGAAGGTAATTTTTTTACTTAATGAATGTGAATATTGCATCATGGAGCATGGTAAGAGACTAATCAATATCATTATGCTCACACAACCCAAAAGATGAAAGCCTTTTGTGGTGTTCAGAAATGCTTCATAGAATTTATTATTCTATGTTTTAATGCATAATGAACAATTAAAATCATATAGTTTATAGATGTTAAATGATCACGAAAAAAACTACCCAACACATGATATGAAGTTGGTAGCAAGGATATTAACTTTGAAAATATTAAGACATCTTCTCAATAGGGTGATGTGTGACATATATATAGACCACAAAATCCTCATGTATATATTATCATAGAACAAGTTGAATATGAATAAATAATTTTGAGTAGATATGACTAAAGGATATGATAGCTCAATCGACAATCATATTATGAAAGAGACTAAAGTATCATATTATCTATGTAGGAAGTATCCATCAAGTCCATCATTATTGATAATTGGTAGGGATCGAACTATGTTATATTAAAATAATATTTATATGGTAGCCATTAAAGAAAAAAAGTAATCAATCCTTTCACAAATTATTTCTCAACCGTCCAATTGGAAGAGGT
The DNA here is from genome assembly GCA_963277665.1 of Viscum album. Lineage (NCBI taxonomy): Eukaryota > Viridiplantae > Streptophyta > Magnoliopsida > Santalales > Viscaceae > Viscum > Viscum album. The sequence continues at coordinate 1,808,617,950 of OY728136.1, read as the reverse complement.
TAAACATTACGAAAAGGAGTGATATCAGAATTCTCAATAAGTTGAAATATATAAGAAATGGGAAATCCTAAATGATTAAGGTTAATTATGAAATGTTTTAGATATTTTGGTCACAATTATGTATACTATCATTTCATGATATATGGAGGAATTTTTTGAATATGAAAACAGTTTGAATATATCCATTCACCTATAAATCATAATAAAGTATTGAGATATCTGAGATATCAATTTGGTGGACTATATGATTATAGATATCCAAGAATATAAATTTATGTCATCAACTAATGATAGAAAGGCAGATGTCTAAGGGGATAATGCAACCATTACACATGAAAACATGGAAATGGTAAAACATTACCCTGGATGTTGTTACCATGCATCAATGAAATCTAGGAGAAATAATCAAATACGAGTATTCAGGATTTTTTTAAAGTGAAATTTCATATTATCACTTTTCAAGAAGAATTCTCACTGGATCATCTTGCCCATATACACCTCAGAAATGTAGTATGGATGCATGGTGTAACCTAATCAGTTCTATCGTAATGATATTTTTGATTTACATTTTTTTCTGGAATAGTCTACATCATGCTATTAAAATGAAATAATGTTTGTTACATCCTATAATACCCAAAATTATGGCCAATTTTATTGAGCTATTCACACACTAGAAGACATTTTTCGATAACATTCTATGGACATCATAAAAGGTTAAGGCCAACATTAACCTCTAGTCGACATCTCAATTATGAATAGTATCTACTCAATTATCCAAATAATCCCAAATGAATACTTTTATAAGATGAGGTGTTGAATTCAAAAATGTTGTGATGATTTTGTGGAACCTAGAGTATTATTTCATGAAATAGTAAAGGGAACGAGGGAAAAGGTGAAGACCATTCAGCTGCCCAACATGCCTGCATAGGGTCAACAAAAGAGCAATGCTGAGAATCATCGATGTGACCTAGAATTTTATATTATAGAAATCATATTCATTTGGATTTCTATATGAGAGAATTTAGATCAATTTGGGAAGAATGTAAGGCTTATTCTAACAAAAATGTTCAACTATTATATCGTTAATTTTTTTAGTAGTTTCTTATTGACTACAATCCCAAAAATACTATCGTAAATGCTTGATATATTCCATTTATAACTCTAGAGAAACAATATACTAGACCCCTCAAATGTACTCAATACATATGTGGAAATTTCTTATAATGTTCTTTCCTAACTATAAGATAGTGATGAAATTATATCCTAGAGACTATTATTTATAATATTAGACAATTGAATTTATCAATGTGATAAAAAAAAAAGTTTGATCTAGTGACATTGGAAGTAGAGGAAGTGATGAAATAAAGTTAGTCAAATATATTTTAGTGTATGAAATTAAAAAATTTAGGGTAAATTTTTTTATTTGGAATATTTTAATGACCCAATCATTTATAAATAATATTACCCTATAAATTTAATTAAATTTATTTTTATGTAATATTTATATAGAAAACACATGAACATCGTTAGATTTATTATATAATATCTTATTTTAATTACTATTATGAAAATGATACCATTGATTGTAAATCCATTAAACAATGATAACATTATTATTATACATATAGGGTCTTAACAAATCTAGTTGGAACATACCGGGGAATTGATGACCTAAACCTGACGAATCATACCTTATGAAAGCCCTTTATTGGTGATTCCAATGGAGGTAATGTCACTGGTACATTTACTTAACCATTCCCATGATGAGATCTAAAAAAATAAGCTAGATAAAAACCATTTACGAGGGGATTTCCAACTTATTGATATCAAGACCCAAACCATGTATGTTTAAATGCCACATGAATGTCTCACTATTATATAACATACTGAAAGATTATTTTATAAATTTCTTATAGAATATGTATAAAAATATTTTTAATAAGAATATATATATTTTTTATATAATAATATATATTTTAATCATATTATTGTAACTTTATAAATGATTCTTATATTCATAAAATAAAAAAATATATTTTTTATTCAAATTTAATAAATGAATTTTTTTTGAATGTATGTATTTTTGAAATAAAAACTATTGTAACAAAATATTATTATGAAAAAGAATTTAATAATAAAATGATCGTATTCATTTTTATGTAAAATGTAATTTTCATAATGGTTCAAAAACTGTTATTGAAAAACTTGCAACAATTCATAATAAATATTGATATTACACTCAAAGTGAAAATTCACATATTTAAGGAATTGTATATTTCAAATTATTACTATTGTTTCAATAATAACATGAAAACTATCAATTCATTAATTTTCCATATTTTCTGAGTGTGTCAATTTTTTGGGTAAAAATTAAATTCCCTATAAATATAATTTGTGTATTATGATATCATAATGCACCAAAAATGATTTAATAAAAGAAATAAAATCTATCCAAAAACATATTAATGTGTTCTATTAAAAAATGTATTTTATGTTTGATTGATTTATTTTTGAATGCCATTATGAATCCTCTAAACCCATTAATATATTTTCTGTTTTTTTCAAACAATTTCTTCAAGAGTATTAATCACATCCACATAATAAAGGTTCTTGTTAATTTATGTTAGGACAATATATTTATATAATAATCGAAAAATAATAAATTGGAAAAAATTGGTTTAATTGTTGTTTTAGATATTTTTAATATAGAGTCAAATCCCAATGATTGTGGAAAAAACCCCACACTAATTTCCTTCATAAATCCAACCAACCATCAATTTATATTTACATTAAATCCATGGAACACAACCAAACTCTCCCCAGCATTAGATAGTGACCATTTAAGGCTCCCCAATATCTCATGAAGCTTCTCCATAGCATTTGAAGTCACACACTAACGTAATGGGTTTCTCTCATTCATTTTCATTCATGCAAACCTTCTATGTTATTATTCATAGTTTCATTTAGTGGTTGTCTGTATAAATATTCATATAACACCATTACAATTTATCTAATTAAAATTGAGGATATATATATGTTAACTCTCACTAATACCTCTAATGGTCCATTATGTACAGTCTTTACAATGTCAAAATATTGTATGGGATCGCACATTCACTTCCATATTCAAGTATATTTATTATCTTATGCCTTATATTTTCAATTAAATTTGTTGGGTCAATCATTCCATGCCCCTATTAATTCCCATTTTATGTATAAATTATAATATAACTTTTTCTGTCATCAACACATTTTATTAATTTTTATGTGAGGTTGTAATGATAACAAAATTTCACCATGACTTTTCATAACAAAATATTTTGAGTAGTGAATACATTAACCAATTCCTATAAAATGTGTTCAAATATATACACTAAAAATTATTTGAACTGGGAAATAAATTAATGTATTCCACCCTCATTAATTGTGGGATTAAATATAATGATGAATGAATCTATGAAGTATTGTCTAAGTGGAACACATAAGAGATATTATTAAATGAATGAAATGGGTGTGTCTGGAATTATATAATTCTCCAATGCATTGGATATTCATTAGAATCTTAAGATATTATTTTGTAAAGAAAAGTTATCAATATTACTTAATGGAACATTTTCCATCATGGTGTCTTGGTATCTAGACATAACCTCTGTTTAGGAAGTTGTTTTTTATGTTGTTACCCCATTTCCCCTATTTATTGTACCATAATATAAACAGACTATATATTAATTTTCAAATTAATATCCATTGATATGGATTTTTTATAAAATGTATAAAATCATTAGATACTAATTTTTTCATTGGTATTTATAGATAATCCATTTCTCATTTATTTTACCATGTTATCCCATACATATTTATGTTCGACTGAATATTATGGGCATGTTATAGATGTTTTTAATAATCATGATGTATTCCAAATTTTATGTTGTTATGTAATGTATCTAATTACCAAATACACTGTAAAAATTAACATAATAATATTAGTAATGTATAATAATAAAAAAAATATAATTAATTAATATTCAATAACTAACGAGGATGTTATACCAATATTATTAGACACAACATCATTCAAAATATTGAGTTTTGTGATTATAGAATTAAATTGTTACATAATAAACAATATTTTATTTTAAATGATAATGATCTATATGAATTTTCATGGATTTAAATTTTTTAAAATGAGTATGTATGTAGAAATCAATGACTATAATGAATGTTTATAGAGATTTTTATTTGTTATGAATTTATTTTATGTGAAATTGGAAGAATATTTTTTATTTGAAAATAATGTTCTTTTTTAAGGAAAATAATGAAATTAATAATATTAATAGGGAAATAATTTATGTATAAATAAATTTTAAATATTTTCCATTTGATTTTAATGTTACATACAATTGGGAGTTTGACTATTATTATAAATCGTTCCCTTTGGAATGTGAGAATTGTGATATTGTAAATTCATTAGTTTTTTTATGAGAAATTGTTAATGGAGTCGATAGACTATTAAAGAATATTTTGATTTACATTTTTAGTGAATATCTATCAATATGTTATTTTACATTGAATATATATTTTAAAATGTGGATTAACAATTATCTATTATTATGATATATAATGAGTAAGTATAAAATTATTTACTTATGTTAACTTTAATGATATATGGGGGAAGTGTTCATGTAAAATAAAATACTTTTAAACATCATATATATTCGTATTATAATTTAGTCTATTCCAGAATAATTTGTAGTTGTTCTGGGAGAAAAATACGTCATGAAATACACATGTGCATTTATGATAAAAGGAAATTGTAGTAATATGAATGTTGGATTGAGTCGTTAGTGAAAATTATGGGATAATGGTTAAAAGAAGTCGTGAAAGGAATATTCATATATCTCAAACCAACCTACACATGAATAAAAAATTAATGTTAATGTATATCATGATATTATTTTTGTAATGAATATATAAATCCAATAAAATAGGATGGGGATGAAATATTTTTTAAACATAGAGTGTAAATAATTAAAACATGTCTAAAAATGTATGAATAAATGAGGAAGCAAGAAATAATCACGGTGGATTTATTTAAAAAGATAATGATGAAAAATAATATATTTCCCCCAAATCAATAATTATAATCATATTAAACAATAATATATTTGTGATGTGCATACAATATTGAATGTATAAGAAACACAATATGTTAAATAAATAATAGTCTACATACTATTTTTGAAAAATTAATTGATTCTGATATAGAGATGTACATAAAAAAGATTATAATTATGAAAAAATGTTTGAGGATACACATAATAATTATTTTTATTTATTTATATATGATGATAATCTCATTGAGTGTCTGCCAATATTATTTACATCTGATGATACAACCTACTAAAACATTTTTAATCAATTGATGCTATCGAAAAAGAATACTTTTCTAGAATAGTCTATTTGAATCACTGATTATGTAGGTGTAGTGATGTAACATCATATATTATTATTATTAGATATGGGTACTAAAATTTATTGAATAATAGAAATGTTGACTAAGGAAGCATATAAATCTATACAATATAGAGTTATATATGAGAACTATGAAGAGGACGGTTATGGCATTTATTGTAAACAACTAATGGAATTTTTATGTTTTTTTCATGGATTATTATTAATATGTTAAAAAATATTAAATTATACCAATGATATAATTATAGGGATGAATTGAAATTTTCAAGAAATCCAAGATGTTCGTAAAGGATCCACAACAAATATAATTTCCCTTATTGTTCCCCGTGGAATTGTAATGATGTAAAATCCACATAGTATTACATTTATAAATATAAAATAAAATTAATATAGAATTAATGATACTAATAACATTGGATAAGGGACTATAATTATATTCCAAGTCAATATTAATAAATATAGATCTTAGATTTTATTCAAATTCTTATGTGTATGCATTATTGTGAATCACTAAGAGGGGAGGGGTTGAATAAATGATCACTTAAAATACCTTTACTAGTTGATTATTTTTAATTAAACACTTTTGTATGGATATTTACACTATCCACTCTTCTGGTGTCTCTCAGACTTTCCTTAAATGATATTATAAATGTAAGGGCACTGAACACTAGGATATACAAGGTGTGGTTCAAAGTCCTACTCCTGTTGTGTTGGTTATTCTCCACATCCCAAATTCTCCACTATAATCATATATGAAATTAAAATTGATGATATATTTTCACAATGTATCACTCTTGATTCACACATCTGGTTCGTTATACTACTCCCACAGTATTTCCAGTGTCCCCATGGCCTTCCTTAGAGTCGCACAAAAGACCGGTTCCTCATGTATTTCACATGAGAAGCTTGTTGATTCACTGTGGATGGATCATCTGGTCATCCCTCACGAGTTTCTAGAATCTCACATGCTCTTGAATCTCATCAAGATTCTTCAATAGACTTTTTTAAGGTCTGTTGGCCTTTCTCAATAAATATGATCACTTTTCAGATCAGTATGCAGTCTCAAAACCCCTATGGAAATTCATTATTATTCTGATGAAGACCCGAAATCACAGAGATGTGTTTCAATGGTGCACATAACATCATCAAGAAAATAATAAGGATGAATGACCTTGAGCAATATTAGAACTACCTCGATTCTTGAATTTGCAACCACTATCAAGTCAGATATAAGATATTCTATAAATCGGTATGGCTTCATTCTCAATTCAAATCAACATCACGCATTGATTGAAGGACATATAAACTTATTATATTGGATATATCATTTACATATCACATGTACATATGATTACACATGATTACATTCATGTTTCTCATGCTTTTTAACATGTATTCCTTATTAATTTCATATTTCTCAATATGCACACACACAATGTCTACCATTATGTTTATTTACGTGTCCATGTCCACGCATGCATCCATGCACAAATATTTTATTCATTCTTGTTTTAAAAAACCTAATGGTTATAATTCATTGATCACAAACACTTATTCTTCATCACTACCATTTTTACTCTTACATTTTGGTTCTTTTAACAAACACACCTGTTCTTTTTAATTTTTGTTAAATATCTTGTGTTTTCAATTTTATTTCATCCTCCTTTATCACATGTGCACTCACACATTCTTCTTTTGATTTCATTTCATGCACCTGAACTCAACCATATATGCACTCTTCTTTATCTTTTTCCCTTTAACATAAAACCTGAATTTAGTATATGGGTGGTCTATTTGATAATTTAACTTCTAAAAAGGGTTTTTTATCTGTCATGTATGCATCACTTTAATGTTTGGGTTCCTCTTCAATTCCATGGGTAGTGTATGTGTACAATATCCCTTTATAAACTCTTCTTCTACACTTCAAGAATACGAGAGGGATTATGGGATCTTCTTCATTCATGGTTAGCATTTGTAACTCCTTCACACAACCTCCAAGGATCATGAATCTTTTGTCTCCAGGAAGTACTGGAATGCATAGCACCAGTTTTGTTCTTTTCGGAGGTTCTTTAAGCAAGAAGCCCAACGAGGGATCAATGGAACCTGTCACGTGTTTGAATTATTTCATGAACCAGGGTGGTTCATGATTCTACATCATGAAAGGGATTCAGATGATTCCTTCACATAAGAGATGTGTAGTTCCTCTTTTTTATAGCAAGGCTACGTGGTACTTTTCCTTTCAAGAACCATATATGTTCTCGATGGATGTGTTTCATCGGATAAAAAAATTGTTTTCTCATGAGACTACAACATCATTTCTCATCTTAGCCTCCAAATTTCATTAGCAAGGGTGACTTCTTCATATGTGTTCAAAATCCTTGAAATATTCCATGAAGATCAATATTTGAATGCATGAGAAATATGGTTTTTTGAAATCTTCAAACGTGGGATAAGATTTCCAAAATCTCTTGATTTATTTATCTTCAATGATGTCTCGTTATTTCTCTGTGAAATCCTCACATGTATCCTTTTTCGAATTCTTGCATATTATATACGGGAAGGCTTAGAGCTCCATGAAATGGCCATGTAATTCCATTTTATTTAGCAACATGTATCTCTTTATTTCGGTGCATGCAAGGAAATGATATTACATGCATGTATTATTGTTTTCTAGAAGATCATAAGGGATAGTGTTAGATCATTATCATTTATCGGGAGAATGATCTTGGATGTTGGGTGGCTTCTCTAGTTGACTGGTTCGTGTCGGGTGGAAGGAGGAGGATGAAATCACTATTGAGGGATCATTGAATGGACTTGGTATAAGAAGATGTGGCAAGGATTGATCGATGGTTCATATTGCGTTGTGAGGAGTGGGATAAGGCATGCAGTTGAGATCTCGTTCATGATCAGATGGATGTCGGAGATTACATCCATGATTTTAAATTCCATCCTACATTGAAACACGCCATGGTGTGGAGCTTCTTTAAATAACACGTCACAACTACTTCATCTATGACTTCTCCACCATATCTCACAGTCTCTCCCTACACTTTTATTCTACAAGCGTGCTTATGATCCCACTCTATCTTCCTCGGAAGCGCTCCTGGTTCCTACTATGCATGCATTACCCATGTGTTGATCACCGTGAAATCTCCAGTACGCTTATACATGGACCACCCTCTTGTGACACATGTGGGTAGGCTTCAGATCCTTCCCCTTGGGTTCGGTAGACACTCAGGTCTTGCATATTATTTGGGTGAGGGATTCAGCTAGCCTGCATGGTTGGCCCTATTGTTTGGTAAATGAATATACTATATAAACAGTATAAATAATATGTAAATTCATCCTTAATATGAAAACCACCCTTCTTCATTAAATTCCCATGAATTATTCCATTCCCCTTATTCATCTTCTGACAACATCCTACTTTTATTTTCAGAATAAAAAATCCAAGATCTTCAAAATTCCTCATTTGATTCAAAAACAGATGATGCATGGAACATTTTTCAATTCCTCATTCATTAAAAAACATGTAGGGTCTTCAATGTTTTAATGTGTAATTTTTTCTCTTTAAAAAGTTTTATTGGACATTTAGTATCGACACAAGAAATCATTTGATTTTATTTAAAACATTCATCAAATTAGAAGTCATTGGATTGATCATTCAATTTTTTCAGGCAATAAAGTATTTCATGTGGTTATTTGTGATTGTGTAAATATGTATCACTATGTTACAAGTCATTGGAATTTAGGACTAGCTCAATCTGTTGTCTAATTTTTACACTTCATCAATTTAGATTCATTGGATGGATCTTTACTACATTCTCATGAAACTGTGTATTTCGTAGGCAACATCATGTGTTATAACAATTTATCACCTTGATAAAAGTCTTTTAACATAAGACCAATTCTACAATAATTATATTTTCTTCTGATAATGATCAATAATTACATCCAATGTAAAATAGTAATTCTACTAAGTGACATAGTATTTGGATCATCTTCGCCTTGACATTCTCCTTGTATCAGTGGCTTCCAATGTGGAATTCATGATCACCACATTGATCATAATTATCACTTCATTTAGAAACATTCCATACATATATTGACACCTGATTAACAATTAACTCGTTATTGATATATTTTTGACAAAAAATGAAACATCGTGCTCAAAAATCTCAAATTTTGTATTTTTTTCAATATTACATAATCACACTTTTAATGGGTCAATATGTGTGCCAATATTTTCTCCCCTTATTGGCAACCGAATGCAAAGGTGTAGTGGATTCAGTTCAAAACATGTTCTCCTCCCATTTAATACTATATTCATGAATATTTCTGAGAGATGGATGATGTCACATGGCTCACTTAGAAAATAGAATTTATTAAATCAATTCCATGACTGATTTTGGCTAACCCTATGTAGAAAATAATAGAGAAATGACCATGGTTCTCAATGCTAACCATAAACTAATATACATGTTATATCAGGATCATAATGGTTCAATTAGTTACCATGGGATTGGATATTATCATGTTTACCAATGAAATTATAATCATGCACATACTTCACCAAACATATTATAATGTTCATGTGAAAATATAAATATCCCCTATTTATCCCATTTTTTCATCAATCAAGCACTAGCCATTAATTGAAATGATAAAAACAATTAAGAACAAGGGATGAATGTGTGATAGGAATACCTTAGTTTTTGCTTCTTGATATGATATGAATTTCATTATTTTTATGACATAATCATTGATGTCATATACGTAAAATTTTCTCCCCCTCATGGGGAGAAATCCCATTGATTAATCGTGGTTGGAAATGTCATCACATATTCTTCATGATAATCACGTTGATAATTTTACACAATGGTAAATTTCAAATTATTATCAAATCATGAATAATGAGTCCACTTTTCTCATTCAACATTTAATATAAGAATGACAATCATATTCAATTCCATGTAATGTAAGAACAAATATAAAACAAATATATATGGGAGTATGACAGAACACTTGTGAGTTTCATAATAGAAGAGTTGGCGCATATAATTTTATCTCAACCCAAGAACTCCATTCCATGAAGCTCAAATGTGTCTGGTAGTCTTCATGCTAGTGTTTCCTCTACATTAGAAATTTTGTTCTTTCTTTGTCAGAATTATCACTTTGCATTCATTTACATTCAACGTTTGGAGATTATTTGTCTAAAGTTATTCTAGTAGTGAAGTATGTTCCACTAGTGCATGTTCATCAATTTTAAGCATCACCATTAAGATTGGTAAAATATTAATACTTTTATTTTCATGATGTCCAAACTTCTATGCTCTTTATACATTGTAGTTTTGAGACAATTGGGTTGAAATGTGTGGACAACTTCTCAAAAAATTCAAATTTTACTTCATGTGGAATAATATGGTCTTCAAATTTTACTTCATGTGGAATAATATGGTCTATGAATATTTTCATCATATTCCCGAGGCATGGTAGGAATAAACCATCACTCATCATAAATGTGACTATTTCTATTACAATTATCATTGATATCTTCAAGATACTCAAATAAGTTTTTTATAGATAGAACCTTCTTCATATGTGTTTTCTGCCATTTCTTTTTTGGTTTCCTAATTTCATCAAATCTAAATCCCCTGAATGTAGTCCTTTTATTATTTTCATATGCGGAAATATTATTCCAGTTTTAATGAGCCTGATTCCCAAACATCTGTCAACACTAATAGTAGTTAATAAATGTTTTTATTTCTCTTGTAGTATCTATATGTCTAAATTCAATTCTTTGTTGTTTCTATAATTTTCAATCATTATTTAGAGAATCCATTTGGGATTGGTTCTTTTTAATCATCCCAATATCCATCCTTGATGTATTGATGATTGTATTAAAATTTTTATCAATCCACTAATTCCAATCTTTTAAGATTGAACATGTACTTGCAAATGAAAATGCATTAGTAAAAATAGAAATAAATGGGTTTCAGAATACCATCTACGTGGAGGATGATTCCATTGGATTATATGATGGTATGAATTTTTTCTAGGATAGAAATTCCTCAATGAAAATATGAGTGGAAAAATCTCTTATTTCAGTGGTGTGGGATGTTTCATCATGGAGTGATTGTGGTTCATCAATTTCTACTCCATATCTAAACACATAATTTTGTTGGAGTTATTTTCATCCAAAACTAGACTCATCATACTTTCCCAATTCCCCTTTGTCTTTTTTATTTTTTCCATGCACATTTCATAATTTTTTAAAAGAGGTATGGAGCTCTTTTACCTTGTTGGATTTTTCTTCTAGTTTAGCATCTTTGACAATCATTGTGACATTGTGAAAATTTTCATGTACCTGGAAATCTTATATAAATTCAATCTCATATAATTCGTTATTCCTAGTACTTCCTTTAAATTATCCAGTAACTTTCTCAATTTGTTAATTGAAAAAAAATTGTTTCATTCATTTCTTTCACAGGTTTGGTGACTATGTTGGTATTCAAACTTTTTTATCTAATCCCTCTTCCATGGAATAACCTTCTTTTTCCAGTTGTTGTTTTTCAACTTGAGGATCACTAATACTTCCAAAAATATGTTTTCACCTTATTTATGGATTTTTTTCATATGCTATTTGAGTACTAACTAAATATCCAAATATGATCTATTATCACCACATAATGAACATGATTCATCAGAAGAGTAATATATAAAATAATTGTAACATGTTTTATCTCTCAGATTAATTATATAGAAGATGCCTCTCCATTAGTTATAAGAATATTTTTTATATTCTATGTCAGTTTATTCATTCTATATTTATGAGTCTTGGTAGATATAATCATTTTAGACTGTTCAATCATTTCATCAAATATGAACTTCATAATGACTCACTTGGATATTTTTTTGGTAACCTCCGTCTTATACCCGTTGAATTTTCAGTATCAGTGTGAATCCCTGAGAGACGTTGTGGTGAACCAGTTATCCCTTTAAATATTTTTACATATTGATAATTTTTTACTAAAATTATATGTATAGTCAAAGCCATGATCTACACTTCTTATGTCTCTCATTCAAACCTCGAATGATGATGTAAATGTAAGGGAACTGAACACAATGATTTACATGGTTCGATTCAAAGACATACTCTTTGTAGTGTTAATTATTCCCCTCAACATATATTCTCCACTATAATCAGAAATGTGATTAAAATAGGTGACACAAATTCAAATTGTATGTCTCCTGAGACCCACAATATATTCTTTATACTGCTTCCCACAGTGTTACCAGAGTCCCACTGGCCTGCTTCAGAGTCCCACTAAAGACTTTATCCTCCTATATTTCAAAAGAGATGATTCTTGATTCACTATGGATGGACCTTTTGATGATCCCTCACGTGATTTATGAATTACACTAGATTGTGAATATATTCAATAATATTCAATAGCCTTTGGTGGGGTCTTCTAGCATTACTCAATAAATCTGATCACATTTCGGATCTGTCGTCAGTCTCATCAATGCTCGGGAAATTTTTTCTTCATCTAATGAAGCCCCGACCTCACCGAGATGTGTTCCAATGGCTCACACTTCTTCTTCAAGAATATAATTAGCATAAATGATCTTTCACTATATAAACACAATATCTATTTCATAATTATCAAACATTGTCAACTCAGATATAATATCAACTTTCACTCTATCTAGGTTCCGTCACAATTAAAATGAACTTCATGCATAGATTTTATGGAATAAAATTTATTTTCCCTGTATACCTCAATTACATATATCAATTAAATGTTATTACACATGATTTTATGCATGTGTCTTATTATTTTTCCCATAAAATCCTTATTGGTTTCTTATTTCTCAATATCCTTGCACAAAATCTCTTCATTTATGTGTCTTCATGTGTGCATGTGAATGAATGCATGAATGTAATAATATTTCCTTGTTTCTTGTGTGAAAATAGTAATTAGTATTATTATTTTCGCACACCCAATTATTTATCTTCTTTCACCCTTTTCATCTTCGTTTTTGGTTTTTATCGCACAAAAAATTTACTTTTTAAATAGGGTTCATTGTTTGTGTTTCCCATTTTGATTTTATCCCTTAAAATGTATACACACATGTTGTTCTATTGTTTTCATTTCATACCCATGCACTGCACCATGTATGCACTCTCATTTTTCTATTTCCTATCAGACACTACCCGAATGGGTATATGGGTGGTGTGTGTTCTTGAGTTTTACTTCCCATGTGGGAAGTGTATGATTCAGGTTCGCACCTCCCAAATTACTGGGTTCCTCTGTATCTCCAAGGATAGTGTGTGTGTACATTTTCCCTTTATGAACCACAACTCTTTTCATTATGAAACCATGAGGGATAAGGAGTTCTTATTCATTAATGGTTTATATATTATCACCTTCACAAAACCAGACTGTTTCTTGGGTCTGTCGTCACATGGCACTATAAAGATACATAGCACCCGTATTGTTATTATTGGAGGTTCTTCATGAATGAAGAATGAATATGGTTCACTGGAACATGCCAAGTGTTTGGATTCTTTCTTAATCTATGATTGTTTATGCTTCTCCTTGGTTCAGGTGATGTGTGGGACTCTGTGGAAGAGATGCATGGTACCTCTTCTCCGCGTAGCTAGGCACCGAGGAACTAAGAATTTAGCGAACCATATAATTTTTTTTAGATTTGTTTCTTTGGAGAAAAAAGAGCTCCATATTATTGGATGGAATCAGCATTTCTAGTCCAGGGATCCTCCTTGTTCCTCATTCAAAATCCTATAAATATTTATAGGAGATGATAATTTGAATGCACTTGAAATATATAATTTTGAAATCTGCTTGCATGGTAAATTATTTCCTAAATCACTCGGTTTTTTTATATTCATTGAGGAATTATTATTTATTGGTTCAATCATTACGTGATTGAATTTTGTAAAGCATGGAAATAATATTCATGAAGGATTCGAGCTCCATGTCGTGGCCTCACAACTCGGTTTCCTTTATCAACATACTGTCACATTTTTTTGGGGAATGTATGCAAATGAAATTGATTAAATGTATTTGTTTCATCTAGATAATATTCAAATATATTTATTGATCATTAAAAATTGTTTTGATCTTGATCATGGTGATTTGGTGGCTTCTTCGATGGACTGGTTCTAGTCGAGTGGCCTGAGGATGATGGTGATACTGCAGAGGGATCATCGAATCGTCCTGGTTAATAAAAATTTGACACAAATCGATGGAAAACTCGAATATCATTTTCGGATGTGGGATAAGAGGTGCAATTGAGATCTCATCAATGATGAGATGGTTTTCATATATTTCGTCTATGTTTTAAAATCCAATCCCACATTGAAACATGTCACGATTTTCGGCAACATTAAATAACAAGCCCCAGCAACCTCAACTCAAAATTCTCTTCCCCCATCTATTAGTGAAACCCAACACTGATTTTCTATTGGAGTTCATTAGTGACCACGAAGGCCTCCTTGGGAATACTCCCTGTGCCCACTATGGGTACTTCTCTCACTAGTTGATAACCGTTAATGCTCATTAGGGCTTATACAAATCCTGCACTCCTGCAACTCTTGCGGGAAGGCTTCGAGGCCTTCCCCCTTGGGCATGGTAGACCCTCAAGTCCAGCATATGCCTTTCTTGAGGGCTTCAGCTGGCCTGCAAGGCTGGAAATTATTTGGTAAAGTTGTATATTAAGTGCTTATTATAAAAACTAATTGAATTCATCCTTAATATTCCAAACCCCACATCACCATTCAAATCCCATTCGTACTTCCTTTCTCAATCTTCATCTTCAATCATCATCCTTCTTTTTTTAATAACAAATACACGATCTTTAATATTCCTCCTATAATTCAATAATAGATGAATCATGGAACATTTCTTCATTACTCATGCATTAAAGATTAATTAATGGTCTTCAATGTTGTAATGGGGGATATGTTCTCTTTGAAATCAATTCTTGGACTTTTATGATCAATAACAGCAATCGTCTAATTTTATTCACCACCTTAATCCAATTAGAAGTCATTGGAATGATCTTACACATTCATCAAGTAATAATGTATTACATGGGGTTCATCAAGATTGTATAAATATGTATCACATTGATATAACTATTTGGATCATAGTACTAGATCAATCAATCGTTTGACTTTTAAACATTATCCCTTCATATTCAATTCATGGATATTTACTTATTTCCTTATGCAATTGAATATTTCATGGTATTCTTCATGTGTTGTAATAATGTATCACCTTGATACAAGTATTGGAACATAAGACCAATTCTACAATAGATTGATTTTTTTTGGAGAATGATCAAGGATTACATCCAATGTCATGTAGTAATTCTCCAATGTTACATAAGATTAGGAAAAACATCACCTTGCTATATCTATGTATTAGTGTCTTTCAATGTACAATTCTAGATCACCACTTCAAAAATTATTATCACATGAACAAATACCTTTCCATAAAAATATTTAAACCTTATTAACAATTGGATCCTTACCGATATCTTATGGACAACAAATACAACAATATGAAAAACAAATTTCTATATGTGGTTTGAAAGGATAGTTTACATAGAATGAGTAACATATCATCTAACTACAAAATTTCTAGTTTTATGGTAATTTAAAATAAAATATTGATATTAACAAATTATTATAAATGATTATTTTAATTTGATTCGAATAGTATTTGTTTTTAATTAAATAATGTATTTTACTCTATGTTTTGAAAAATGTAGTGCCTCACCAAATTTCATAATTTTTTAAAGTAACGGGTATTGTATATAATTAAATTACAGTGTGAAATTAAAAATTTAAAACCCCTCCTACTACGAGTATCAAACTTAATATGGGTTCTATTGACATAAATATGTGGGAAGAATTATTTTTAAGAACATTTCTGTATGCATTTCTGAAGGATAGATTGCTAACTCTCTAGAATAGTTGAATAGGATAACTAAATAAATAGAATCCATTAACACTTTGTATTTTCTCATATAGATAAGTTGATCATTAAATAATATAATACAAATGATATATTATATGATTAATATAATAAATAGATGGAAAATGTTAATCTACATATGATATAACTGAAAAAAATAATGTGTTTCGTCTTAACATCATGTTTCATAAGGTAAAAAATTATATCAGGTAGAATATTAAATATATATGCCATAATGTTCAAACATTATACAAATTAAATTTTTATATTGAATAATTTTTTGGTAATAAATTCTTATAAACATTATATCTTCCATAATTATAATATTATTATGTCCCAAGTGGTTAATAATATTAACTTATTGGGTGGAAGATCATAATATTTACCTTATTCCATTAAATAGTTTTTATTGGAAGTACATTGAAAAACTATAAAAACATCACATTACATTTCAATAGTTATTAATGCACATAATTCCACTATGTTATTTCCTCTATGATTCCCTTTTGACACACAATGTATATTAAATGCTAATAATAATATTATGAGTTTCAACTCTTCAGGGAATTGAATTATATATTTAATGATTTAATTATTATTGACTTAATTATCATAGAATTGATTCATTTAATATATACATTGTAATGAAAATATGGCACTTGATTTAAAAAAATAAGTTTTTTTACTTTGTTCTGTTTTATACAGTAATTTTTACAATAGTTATTTAAATATTTAATATTTAAAACATAATAATAACGCCAATAATGAAAATAATATTAATACAACATTTTTTATGTAACATATATGTTAGTTTAATTGGATAATTATTTTAAAAATATTTTACATATTAAATCTAACATTTTAAAATTATATAAAAAATATCTATTTTTAATACAAAAATGAGGATAATGTTTATTAAAATCATATAATGTTATTTTTTATAATACCTTAATAGTAAACATTAATGATATATATAGATAATCATATCTTTTTAATTGGTATGATATTTTAATATTATAAAATGATAGATTATATTAAATATCAAATACTTATATTATGTAAATTTCAAAAGACAATTATTTTATTAAGTATTATTAATAATTGTTAAGTAATTTTTTAATACTATTTGAATTATAATAAAAAAAAATTTACAATTGACGATACTCATTATTTTATAATGAATTATTTTCCATGAAAAATATGAGTATTGACTGTGGGTTATATTACGGATGTTTTAAACATGTGTTGTCAATTATGAAGTGAAACATGATTGAATATGAGTTCAATTAAATCCTAATTTGAATACTTACGGTTTCTTGGCTTAATTATAATCATGTTGATTATTTAGCTTAATATATCTAATCATTATGATTTTTTTTAATTTGATACATAACTACGGATAATAAAATTGAATTTCAAAATTCGAGAAAGGATATTTATTATTTCAAATAGAATTTACGAGGACTATTAGATGATTAAAATATGATGATGCATGTGATGGTAAATGGAATGGATTTCATTTTATTATAAATGAAAATAAATTGATAATGAATGTACATGAATTGACTGTGACTATTTTTTAATTTATTATAAATTAATGGATCCTAGTGGCCACAAAAACCATATCTAATTCTAAAAATACTATATGAATATAAAGGATATCAAATTTAGTGTTTTCTACACCTATTAAAATAATTATTCATTTTTTATAAAATTATTTTGATTAGGTCATTTTTGAGGAAATATTTGTATCAATATACAATTTAGCTTCAAATATTATCTGTGAATTTTTTTTGTACTTTAATATACTATACTGATAATTACTTTTCCCTCAATACTATTATATTAATAAATATGAACATTGGTAATAGTTCATACTCCCATGATCCACAATCCATTTGAAAATTATTTACATCAATTTTTTCCATCTTGAGTGAAACTGAAAATTAACAATAATAGAATACTCATTTTCTTTAGAAAAACAAATAAAAATATACTAGATATCATATCATTTTATTGTATTTTTAAATAATATAGAAAAAAAATATATTGTAATATAATTATATTTTCTAACATTTTTATACTATAAATATGGATTTAGTATTCATTTAATCATTAATAAAATACATTATATATATTTTTTATGTACTACTGAATAAAGTTTTATATTATGATACAAAAGATTGGTATAAAATATAGTTGTCTAAACAAAAATAATTTTCCCTTATTAAAATTTTTTGTGTATAATATATCTTAATATATAGGGTTATTATATGTATTTTAACTCATTAACTAGGGATTTTGATGTTTTATTTGTTACAATACCTTTCTAAATCGAATATATACTACACTAAATAAAATTATCTAAATGATTATTTATTTTTATAAAATGATATGTATTCATTTTTTATTTTTTAATTAAATTATGGTTTTAATATAAATAAAAATAAATTTTCCATTGGATTATTTGTGTATTTATAATTTTACTGGTAGTTAGAGAGGATTAAATTTAATAATAAAAAATTAATTGTTCGACAAACAAGGATTATCCCCTTACTATTTTTAAGTTGGGATGTGAATTATGGTTAGATGATTACATTATAAAAGCTTCATGGGGGTTCATGATGGTTGTTGGAAGTGTTTCAGGGAATTTAAAATTTATATAATATAATCCAATAAAAAATATGACTTTTTCATTTCAATATAAGATTAAATCATAAGAAATGTGTTCTAAAATGTTTATAATTTGAAAACTTGTCTAATTTAAATTGTTGTAATGAAATTTAGAAATATTAATTTAATATAGGTTATATAATAATTAAGGGACCTGTATTATTTTCAAATGTTCATTCATGACTTAAATGATAGGGTATAAATTATATTTTATTCATGATTTTCAATTTAATATACTATTTCATGAAATCATATTATAATCACCTATGTTATTTGATCCTAAATTTAATATTTACAATTGTTATAAAAATATAATTTCATATAAAATGAGAGATGATTTGATATTGGAATGGTGTTTTAACATGGAGTTTTGAGGATATAATTGGATAAATCCTCTAATATATTTGGAGAATAATGTATTTCATAATGGAATGTTTGTGAATTTTCAAATTAATTTGATAAATAAATTATCTAATTAAAAATATGATCCTGAAGTGTTATGGAATGATATATAATAAACTAGTAAGTGTTCAACTAGAGAGGGGGGATTTCATGATAGATTTTTTGTTATAAATTGTTGAATATCATCATTTTAAGAATAAATAATTCATCATTTACCAAAAGAGTTTACAAATATTAAAATAATTTTTTTAGTGTTAATTTATTTTCAATAGTGTATTGAGGACTTGTTGAGAAATTAAAAATTATTTCTCATTTTTTTGACTGGATAAAAATTAATAGGGATTCACATTCTTTATTATTTAATAAACTAGAAGTGTGCAATAGTTTATCTTAGTACACCAACACATATTCGAGTATATCATCCTATGATATTTCAAATGAGTGTGAAAAATTTGAAATTGATTATGTATCATTGTGTTTTTTTGTCACATATAAATGAGGGAGATAGTTAAGATTATAATAATATGATTAAATGTTTATTTAAGGGCATATTTTAAATGAACATAGTGTATTTCACCCCTACCCCCACAATGAATCCTCCTGAGTGTATGGGTATCACGTAGTATTGAAGTTTAAGGCTTAGTTATATGATGTCATCTCTCTTAGGAATATGTGGATTTTTTGGTGAATCAGAATTGAATTGTAATATAATATTGTCACAACATCCGAATATGAAATAATTTGAATAAAAAGCCCTCTATTCTTTCGTATTTTATGAATAAAAAACTATTATTCATAAATTTTTAATCAATATGGATATCATAGAACTAAAAAATAGATTTAATAATAATATTGATGTTGAAACTGAAGGAATTAATTTTAATGTGGTCGATATTAAAAATTCAATAAATTTGGATGTTCTATAATTTAAATCATTAAAATAGATCCATTAAATGTTTTATAATAAATATTATTATGTTTAAAATGATTGGGAAATTATATATTTGGTTCTTTCGGAAAAAATTTATATCCATATACATATTCCATGTTAAATAAATTGATATATATTATTATTAGGTTATTCATGTTTTCCATGACATTCTTAGATATAAAAAATTAAATAATGATATTGATAGTCATTGTCATCAGAGCTTCTAAATTTATTTGTGAAAAAAAGTACAATAAAATAGTTATCCAAGGTTTTTCTCTTGAAGATTAAGTGAATTAAACATACCAAAATTGGAAAAATTAAACTATGATAATTAGTAAAATCAAATGTAAGAATATAGGAGGTATTGGTGTAGATAAATTTGGAAAAAATAAAAAACAAACAGACAAGTAATAATAATCAATAAAACAATTTCCATAAAAAACTTATATGAGAATTAATAGTCAATCTATTCCACCCCCTTAACTATTTAATTTTCATTATAACATATTATTATAATTCTTTCAATTGTGATCCCCAAACCTTTTCAGCCCTTGAATCGCATGGAAATTAACATGTACATAATTATTTGAAAAACATATCCCTACCTCAAATTTCAGACATCCAAACATAGCACCATATATTGATTATGATCTCAATTCTAAATTATTGTCATTGGTAAAATTGGGAATCACCTCTTCCTTGGAATTTAGAATAATGTTTGTTTGGGGATGAGAATTGAACCCTATAATTATATCCCAAGTTGATTTTATTTTTTGATTAATGGTTCACAAACATGATTGAAAAAAGTCCAACCATGTGGTAAAGTTCATGTCGGTTGAGTTATGTGGATATTAAATTTAAATTAATTTATCACAATTTATTATTCATTTTATGTTTATGTTTAAAAATATTATAATGAAATAGTGTAGGGATTAGATCATCTACGAATGGAATCCCTCTATTATGGTGTCGTTATCACTATATATACATTTTTATAAGAAATATTTTTGAAAAGGATACACCCAATCATATATATATTCTTAGAAAATACCATGAATAAAAATAAAAAATATATAATGATAAGAAAAAATAATATAAATTGGAGAGAAATTAATATTACAAGCACGACAACTGAGAAACCCAATGGGGATTTGGGAGAGTAGTGCCTTCTTGGAAGAGTTGTTTTCACATGTCTATACAATTTCTAAGATGTTATATATATTTCAAGAAGATATCTATTATGCCACACCTTTCTAAATCCATGGCCATCCCTCTCAATGAGTGAAAATATCATTTACATTGTGTTTGATAGGGTTTGGGTTATGAAACATTTCATGTATGAATGTAGTAATTCAGATAAATATATTATTCCAAATGTCATGGTCTATTCTACCTGACACATGCGTGAATCAGCCTTCATTCCGGATGGATTAGTAGTGAATAATTGGTTCAATAGATCCTCTTGATATTTGGGCCCATTCCATTCACATATGAAATTTTTATAACCCAAATACTAAAATGGTGTCCAATATTGGGGGTCCAACCCATCTTCAAAATCATTTCCCTTTTACTCCAATGAAATGAACATTTTAGTTTCATAGTCCTCAATAAAAAATACATCCCATTTAGTGATAAATAATTACAAAATAAATTATGTTCAAATAAATCAAATTACATATATTTTTTTTCAAAATTACTACAGTGCACTTTAACTAGTGAAACTGAGTTTTTCATCAAAATACAAAAGACTGATCTAATTCCAAATAATATAGAAATAATAATATTTAACGCGATGTGAGGAAGTTAAATCATTTATTATTAAAATAATAATTAATAAAATTGTGTTTTATAAACTTTCACACAATTAAAATTTTAACTCTCAAGTAAATTCACATTTCATGTATTCCCAAAAAATTGTAACAAGTTATGCAGGTTCATATTTTTCAATCTAAACGCAAAAAATATGAATTAAAAGAATCATGTCAAGAGTCAATATCAATAAATTTAATATTCATTGTCTAATAAATTGTTCCAAAAAAAATCATGTGATATTAATTACACTGATTAAAGTGAAAAAATGTCATCTTTCTACCATCCCACGAATTCCCCACAAGTGAGTGTGCCAATCATTTCATGATTTTATCTACACCCTTTATCTAGAATATTATTATCAATAATAACTTATTTTTTTACCTTCTTTTTTTGGCATAACCATTTAAGGATCCGGTATAATAAAATTCTAAAACCCACTCATGTAATCATTCAGGGAAGTCAAACCATGATCTATACTCCTAAATATCCCCACATGTAGTAAATTTTTTCACTACCCTCTTTATATATTTTTAGTCTTCTTTTATTTGTTTCTTAATTGTTTTTGAGGAACTAATATTTAGATATTATTTTTACATGGATATGTCAATTTTGTAGAGTGAGAGAAATGATCAAAAGAGAAAAGTGATTTTGAAAAGACCATGTAATAAGTTGAAAAAAATTACATACTCTGAATATAAATTCAATTGGCTAAGAGAACTCACATGTAATTATTGTTTGAAAATATTGGTCAAAAAATAAATGACACAATTTCCTATGAAAAAACTAACAATAAAGAGTTTTTCAACTTAAAAGGTTTTATTATGACATATCCTGTCATAAAATTACCTTGAACAATTCTTATAAAAATAAACAGGTGATGCTAAAATGTTGCTCATTATTATCATGCTACAAATGAATTCGGAAAACAGTCATTTTCAATATATTACATATCCCAATGAGCATGATACATGATTTTTTTAATTTATTTTTTGATATAATTTTTGGTATTTATTTGTGAAATTTTTACTCACAAAATAACACAAAACACACACAAAACACACAATCAAATATCCTAAATATATACCAATAAATTATTTCACCTACACTACACATAAAATATTTTATTGTGCTCATTGTGAACCCATGTGATGATATGTTCAACTAATATATATAATTTTAAAAAGGAAAATTTATATAACAGTGAATGGGTTTTGAACACTTGGGTATTCTCATGTAATGATGGGGGCGTTTATTATGATGAATTCAACTTCATCTAAAAATTCTCACTAAATATATTTCATCAAACATTTCAAATTTAATGTTAATCTCCATCCAGTGTTCTCTTGTGTGATCTCCATGGACCTAACCATCTAGAACATAACATTACATGCATCAACTTCAGTAGCGAACTGTTGATATGGACTTTCTCCCCTAAATGAAACTACCTTTTTTTGAATCATTCTACCATGATATGCTTTTGATATTTTTTCCTAGATACTTGATTTATCATATGATTAAAATTAAATATCCTCATGTTCATTATTTTGTAGCACATGTTAAATTCTAGCCTAGTCCTAATCCTTGTTGTATTGCTTGTTTCCCAATATTCATTATGCTCAATATCTATGAGGAGATGACATTCATTCCTAAAAACAATCGGAAATAAGGACATACTTAATGGGTTCTTGTTTTCAATCCTACAAGGCCAAAATGAATAATCCATGAACTTTATAAAATCCTTCCTATTTGGTGGAATATATTTATACAATATGTGTTTTATCTGACAATATGAATCCTCTGTTTGGCCAATTTTGGGGGGTGGTATGGTGTTGAGGTTTTGTGTACCACCCCATAAATTCGGAGGAGGGAATCCAAATTAAAATTATAAATTTGAGACCCTTGGATATTGTTGATGGTATTCGGTAAACCATACCTAAAAAACATTTTTCTTGAACATGATCACTACCAAATTAGAATCATTATTCTAGGGGGCCTTAGAAACCACCATATTACTCAAAAAATAAAAAACAATCAAAATTATAAAAACAAAATGAACAAGGAAAATGACCCCGAATATTGATTCCACAAAAGTAAAATATCACATATAATAATATATGTTATTGGGGGTATCTCCTGTCACCATGAATTTATTCTAGTGTATTGGAAATGTGAGCACGACATACAAAACATATGAGCATAATGAAAAAAGATAGGCTAATATCATACAGTTACTAAGACTTTTCTAATGGTTTTTGGGGTCCAAAGTGTCCTCCACATTAAATTGTATTGCATAAATGTGAAATTGACTCAAACACAATGTCAGTAACACACCTTCTAATAACAGTATCACTACACATGCTCCATAGGTAGGGATTACCCCCACCATAATATATTAACTAATGTTTTTTACTTTTGGACGTAATATTTTTTTATATTTCCAAAAAATTTAGATGGAAAAAGGTCGACAACAAAATCAACATTACAATGATGTGTACCTAATATGGAATAAATATTCTTATCACGGACAGTCTCGCAAAGGGGTACTTGGTACATAGTTTTTTACTCTAATTTGTGATAAATCCTACTCTTGTGGGATTCCACTGAGTTTTGTAGTCCCTTTTTATCCTATAACATGATTTCAAATTCTTGAAGAAGCATCATACATTGAATAATTATATCATTTCTGTCTGGATACATCCAGAGGTAACTTGCTGAAGCATGGTAAGAACAAACAACAAATATAGGGCCCGATAAACAAGAATAAAATTCCTAAAAATAAAATATTATAGAAAGAAACTAATTTTCTGTGGTTTTATATTGTTATTGGGATGATTCTAATTTCAACAAAGAATAAAAAATCACATGTGAAAGTCACTTCACCAACTCTGGTAATATATCTCTTACTCCGATGTAGGATGCATCATACATAAGCTCGATGGGATGGTCCAACTATGGGGGATGTATGATCGGTGGAGGGGACGGAATTTTCTTTATATCATAAAAGGGTGTCCTATATGAATCATAAAACACAAAATCAGTATCCTTTTGAAGTAATCAAGATATATGATGATAAATCATAATGAAATATTTGATGAAGCGCCAAAAATATTCTACTACCGGAGAAGATATCGAGCATCACATACACATGAAGGATTGGGTACTGAGGAAATTATCCTTACCTTAGTAATATAAACCCATATAGCATGTTTATAAACTATATGTCCTAAGACAATTCCATGTTTTACCATGAAATTACACTTTTCAATGTTTGAACATGATTTTTATCAATGTTAAAATTCTACACCTTTCCCAAACTAATGATACATTATTCATATGAATATCCATACACTATAATATCATATATAATGACATCAATGTAGGTCACACTTGAGATATGAAAAAAAATTCTCACCATAATTCTCTAGAAGGTACCTGGGTCACCTCATAGTACAAATGGGATCATTAGGTTGGAAAATGTAGCATATGGACAAGAGAATGTTGACTTCTCCAGATCCTCCAAGGTATAAGTTCCGGAAAATAACCAAAAAAATATATCTAATAGAAAAAATAAAAGACCAATTTTTTAGGCACAACATAAATATGACTCACCCACTGGGAATTTGAAATTAGATAAATTATACCCACCATGAGTAAATTTTCGACTTCTTTTTTATCAAAATATAGATGATTTGGATTCAGTCACCATTGTGGTTTCCTAAATAGTTTAGACGCATCCTAGAAAATAATACTATGCATGAAAATGGAGGAGAAAATATCATATATGTCATTGAAGGTCCACCCGACCACCCTGATGATCTCCATCAAAATATTGGCATGTTTTTCTTCTTATTGAAATTGAAAATCAATAGAAATTATTACAGTTAATTTCTAAGCATACATAAAGAATTATTATTATATATTTGGTGGAAATAGATTATTTTTCAATGTAGGGGTAATGTATGGGTGAAGATATTTATGGAGATGAAATATGTTCACAATGAATATCAGTTCCAGAATAGACATCATCAAAAAAAGAGAATAATGCATCAAACCCATCATCATTGTAACGACCCAAAGATTTTCAATGGAAATTACCTTCTTATAAATATGTCATAAAATAACATTAAAACACAAAAAAATGAACTACAAAGTGATAATTAACCTTTAAACAAAATTTTATCCGTTCTATGTTTGGAATTTTGAAAATCCGATATTCACGGTTGTGTTCAAGATGATTTTTGGAGTCTAATGAAACAAAAATATTTTTTGGTGAATAGTAACCTACCCTTATGAATAGTAACCTACCCTTATGAATAGTAATATGACCCTTATGAATAGTATATTAGAGTAACATTACCTATGAATAATAAAATAAAATGTGGACATCTTAGAAACTGACATTTTGACCTTAGTAAACGTTTTTGGTATTTTATAGGTCATAAACACTTAATTATAAATAATAAATTAATTTAAAAGAATAATAATTTCCCCTAAATGTATTCATAAATTATTTAATCAATGTATAATAGTTTTTAGATAATTTTATGAGACCCTATGTAATTTTTGAATGAACTAAAAATCAATTTTAATCTTAAAAACTGTTTTTTTAAAGTAAATTATGATTTTAATTGAATTTTAAAATAATAATATTTAGAAAATTAATTTTGAAAAATAGACTTCATTTTTGGATTCTACACATCGAACAATTTTTGGAGTATATTTTTGGGATTTTTCTGAGATACATCATTTTTTATGAATAGTTGAATCCAATAATTCACAATAAATGCTAAATAATGTATTAATTGAGTCATCGATGATTTTATGTTGATGTAAGCTCACTAGATTCGGGATTACATTTTAAAATTACTATTATTGGTCATTTAAGACTCACTATTCCTTGTCTTAGGTGAAATTAATAAACTAATCAATTTTATATTAAGGAAACCCCTCTCCCCTCCATTATAAAAGCCACCCTTCACTCTCTCTTTTCCTCACACCCCTAAAGCTCCATGCCTTCTCTAAACTCTGCCCAAAAATCATCCCTAGAACCTCCCCCACGTCCAAATGTTTCTGGTCTCATCAAAATACCAAGACTAGCTTCCTTAAGGAGGATCTCAAGAGGATGATTTAAAAGGTAATTTCTCTCCCTCTTCTACTTTAATTTCCATTCATATTCAAGTTCCTTTCTTGATCTCTCCCCACCTATATTCAACCAAATTGTTTTTTAACTCCATTATTATACATATAATGTAATTTTATGATTCTAATGGGATATTATATCACCCCACATCGTTTCCCACTTCCTTTTATTTCATTAAAGAGAATGTTGTTCATGAGGTGTTAATTTATCATCTTCAAAAACGACATGCTCTCATCTTCCATTTCTACCTTCAGATCTGGCCATGAAACCATTTTTATTGTTGAAACAGAATATTTTATATGTATTATGTTCTATTATAAGTTCTGGAAATAACTTATGGACATATTACTAAGTGAAATGTTAAAACAAGTTCGGTGTGATCCAAAAACCGCTCAATTTAACCCAAATAATCATCATTTAATTCTTATATAATGATTCACCAACATTGACCTAATATAATTCATTATAAAATCATTCCAGCTCCTTTAATATCACTAATAACATTTTATATCATTTATGGATGTTTACTCATGTTCTACCCAAACTTCAATTTAAGAATACAAGTGAACCACTCAAGAAAACCATAAAAACGAGCATCCCTGAAAAATGTTTTTAACCTCTATAAGTCATCGAAAGGAACTAAATATGACATAATGAAACCATAATTAACCCTATTAATGTACACATGGTTCTTCATTTCTAATTAATGAATATAATTTCATTATACAGGGCATTAAAGAGAAGGAAGCATTCGGGTACAATGTAAGGGGAAATCTCAAATCCAATTTTATTCCTTCGGGTTCTCCCTCTTTCACTCCATTTTTGATATGTTTACTCCAAAAAGATAATTTTTTTCATCATTGAATTTACTTTTCTGGGATATACATGTTTTTCACTTGTTTTTATGACCATCAAAATTTTTTCCAAAAGAACTCTTCATTCAAGATCACACCTTTTACCTCTCATTCAAGGATGATGGTTCTTGTATCAAGTATGTTGTTCCCCCTTTCTTTTGGGAACCCAAAGCTTATGAGTGTGTTATTATGAGATGAACCCCATTCCATTTCATGGGTTATTTATGTACATGTTTCCTATGTTTTCTATGTGGAAATCACGATAATGATAATGATATGTTGTGACGGGTGCTCCCGAAATTATATAGCGCTCCAATGCATTGGGTAATGAGATGAATCTCATGAGTAAATGTGAAATGATGTGTGACAATATACTAGTGTGGTTCACAATTATGTGTGGTATTTAACCACTAAGACATGATGTTTCATTTTATTCATTGCCACATTTCAAGTCTTTTATTTATGCTCCTCTCATGTTCATGATCTTTTTCCTATGTTATGATTATACTCACCCCATGATATATTGTTCTTATCTATCCTTTTATTGGTATTTTAACTGAGCCCTTTTGATGTATATTCTTAGGTGGCTACATGTACTAAATAGAGTACAAGTTACATTAAGAAGCAATAGAAGAAGAAATCAAATTAATGTTTATGATTAATGTTTTATTTGTTATGTGTGGTCTTAGTTTTCCCAAGACACTAAACCTTTGGATCCTTTATGTATAATACTATTTTGTTTTTTATCTTTGAAATGATGTAATATTAATGTATGAAAAGGAGGGGTCGCAATAGTTGGTATCAGAAGAAAGGTTTAGTTAATTTGGGAATTAGGATTAGTGAACCCTACAGAAAACCTCTAGTATAAGACTAAGTAAAAATATGCACAAAAGAATATTTACCTAGGGATCCAATATGTTATGTTTTTGGTATAAATTGTTTAAATGAATATGTTATTCATGACTAGATTACTTATGTTTGGTTCTAACCTTTTATATTTTAGAAAATGGTTGGAACCAGGAGAAATCAGGCCAACAACTCATGCGAGGGCCAATGCAACGATTGCCCAAACGACATCCCCAATGATTTGGGATGTGGAGTTAAAAATATCATGGCAATGCTTACACAATTATCTCATGTTATGAACAATAACCATAATAATGGGGAACTTCCTCCTTCACCAAAGAGGAAGAAAGTATCTACTGAATATTTTATGTGGAAATGACCACTGACGTTTTTTGGAACATCCAATCCACTAGTTGTAGAACAATGGGTCAACTCCATTGAGAAGATATTTATTGTGATTCACTATTCTGAGACGGAGAGGGTGACTCTATCCATTTATCGTCTAGATGGTGAAGCCGATCAATGGTGGGATTTGATTAAGAACACCAAGCCAAGGGAGGAAATTGAAGAGATGTAATGGTAAGACTTTAAGATAATGTTTCTTAATATGCACTTCCCATGAACTCTTCACACGAAGACGGAGAGAGAATTCATAGAGCTCAAGAAAAAAGAAGGAGAATCTGTCACAACCTATGAAGATAATTTCACAAGACATTAAAGGTACGCTTCAGGTTTTGTTATGAACAATGATATCAAAATTTATAGAGTCATTAGTAGATTAAAACCACACCTTCTAAAGGCTCTTGCACTTCGAGACTTTGGGAGTTATGAAGAAGTTGTTCGGTGTTCTCTCAAAGTGGAGATGGAGTTTGGGGAATGGTCCAATGGATTTGAAGATATGAAATAAAAGATGGATATTCAAGCTGGTGGATCTAATGGCAAAGGTGGGAAGAAAACTCAACGACCCACATGGAAAAAATGTGGGATGTTGCACAATGGGAACTGCCTCAAAGGGACGTGGAAATGATTCAAGTGTGGGAAAGAAGGACACCATGATCAAGAGTGTCAAAAAGAAATGAAAAGGAAAGAGAATGTTGCCGATGAAAGGAAATAACCACCCATGGTTCAATGCTAAAACTGTAGGGAGCTAGGTCACTTTTCAAACCAGTGCACTAAACCTCGAGCTCTCGAGGGTAATCAGTGTATTGAGCCACTAAATCCAAAGGAACAAGGGAAGGATTATGTCATCACTACTATGAAGGTGGAGCATGATAATGAAGTCGTACAAGGTACACTTTCTATTCACTCAAGAATGGAAATAGTCATATTTGATTCTGGTTCTACGCATTCCATTATATCATGAAAGTTTTCTAGAACTATAGAATGAAAGATCGAAAACCTTGAAGTAGAGATATCTGTAAAAACACCAAGTGGTGCAATCATTGAAACCCAAGTGTGTGACTCTTCTCATATTGATGTATGTGAGGAGATTCTTCATGTAAATCAAATAATACTTCCCTTGGTGGAATTCAACGCTATAATGGGAATGGAATGTCTCTCATTATATAGAGCACATATCAACTATTAGGAAAAGGAAATATCTATTCATATTATGATCCAACCCATGCTCCTCTACAAATGAATGGAATATCATGAATCTCCTTTTAAAAATCCTTCAATTGTTTGGGTGTTGATTCTCTATGATGAATCATACCTTTCCCAAATGGTTGAGTCAAAGGAAAGTTCCAACCTTGAGGAAATGCCCATCGTGAGGGAATACGGCGATGTATTTCCCGAAGAGTTACCCGGAATTCCCCCGGATCGTGAGGTAGATTTCTCAATTGAACTCATACTTGGAGCTACTCATATCTCGTAGTGCCCCTATATGATGGCTCCTATCGAACTGGAGGATTTAAAGAAGCAGCTGCAAGAGAATCTAGATAAAGGGTTCATACGCCCTAGTGCATCACCTTGGGGTGTTCCAATGCTCTTTGTGAAGAATAAGGATGGAACAATGCGGTTTCTTATTGATTATTTTTTGATCAGTCATGAAGAGCTTAATACTTCTCAAAAGTGGATCTTCGTTCTGGATATCATCAGGTAATGCTGGAGAAGGACGATATTCAAAAGACTACCTTCCATACAAGGTATGGGTAGTATGACTTTTTAGTTATGCCCTTTAGACATACAAATTCCCCTGCAATATTCATGTAATTGTTGAATAGAGTCTTTAGACATTACCTTGACAAATTTGTGGTAGTGTTTATCGATGATATTATCATCTACTCCAAGAGCAAGGAGGAACATGAAGAACATCTAAGACTTTTGATGGTGACATTGAGAAAGGGGAAGTTGTATGCCAAGTTCAGCAAGTGTGACTTTTGGATGAATGAAGTCACGTTCTTGGGACATGTGATCACAAGTGAGGAAATTTTTGTGGATCCTTCAAAAACAAAGGCAATTGAGGAAAGGCCATGGCCCTCTAGTGTCACAAAAATCCGTAGTTTTCTTGGATTATCTGGGTACTACCAACATTTTGTGAGAACCTTCTCACGACTATCAAGCCCGCTAAATAAGTTCACATGGAATGGGGTAAAGTATGTCTTGACGGAAGATTGTGAGGAAATATTCAAGGAGCTAAAGAGAAGGCTGATCACTGCACCTGTACTCACACTACCGAAAAGTAGAGAATGTTTTGTGATATACAGTGATGATTCAAAGAAAGGCTTGGGTTGTTTACTCATGAAAAATGATAACGTGATAGCCTACGCCTCACGACATGTGAAGATCCATGAGTAGAACTACCCGACACATGATATAGAGATGGAAGCCGTGATTTTTTCCCTGAAAATCTGACGAAACTACCTCTATGGCGAGAAATGTGACATATACACCGAACACAAGAGAATGATGTATATATTAACACAATAGGAGCTCAACATGTGTCAATGGAGATGGTTAGAGCTAATCAGGGATTACAATTGCTCTATTCACTATCATCCTGGAAAGGCGAACAAGGTAGAAGATGCTCTCACCAGAAAAGAACCTGCTACTCTATCCATGTTGCGGATTTAGAAAGACCCAATCTTCTTGTATATGTAAAGGATGAATTTGGAAATAATAAGGGTAGGGGATACATCCTACCTTTCCCAAATGATTGCGCAACCATCCATTCAAGAGAATATTAAAGGAGCACAAATGGATGATGTAGAGATACAAAATAGGGTGAATGTAGTAAAGGAAGGGAAGCAGTAAGAGATACATATCGACAATGATGGTGTGATTCAGTTTGGAATGCGGCTTTGTGTGCCTTCATCACCTGGGATAAAGAAGGAGCTATTGGATAATGCACATAAGTCAACTTTATCTATCCATCAAGGGAGTACCAAGATGTACCGTGATCTCCGAGAACACTTCGGATGGGATAACATGAAGAAGACGATTGCAGAATATATATCATGGTTCTTGGTATGTCATCATGTTAAAGATGACCGAAAAAAGTCCAAGGGTATGATGCAGCCATTTCCTATACCCATGTGGAAATGGGAAAATGTTACTATGGACATTGTCACAGGTCTCCCGAAGACGTCAAAGGGAAATAATTCAATATGGGATGTGGTTGATCGACTCACAAAGACTTCCAATTTTATCACTATTCAGGAAGACCTCTCGCTTGAACAACCTGCAAGGATATATGTGATGGGAGTGGTGAGACTTCACGGTGTTCCACTCTCAATTGTCTCGACCATGACCCAAGGTTTACATCTAAATTCTGGAGGAGCCTTCAACATGCTTTGAGTACTGAATTAAATTTCAGCACGGCCTATCTCCCCCAAACCGATGGCCAGTCTAAAAGGACTACTAAGACACTTGAAGATATGATAAGATCCTGCTCTCTTGAATTAAAAGGTGGTTGGGATCAGCATCTCCCATTGGTTGAGTTCTCATACAACAATAACTTCAACTCGAGTATTCAGATGGCTCCGTATGAAGCTCTTTATGGGAAGCTATGTAGAACTTCAACATGTTGGGATGAAGTTGGAGAAAGAAAGCTGCATGGACCCGATATTGTAAAAGGGACGACAAAGAAGGTTCATGTCATCCAGAAACACATCAAAGCTCCTTAATGTCGGAAAAATAGCTATGATGACAATCATCGAAGTGACTTGTAGTTCGACATTGCAGATAAATTATTCCTTCGAATATCTACATGGTAGAGAGTCATGTGATTCGGGATTAAAGGAAAGCTAAGCCCAAGGTACATTGGCTCCTTTGAAATCCTTGACCGCATAGGATCTGTGGCCTATCACCTTGCACTTACACTGAATATGGCTCAAGTTCATGATGTGTTTCATTTATCACTACTGAGGAAGTACATACCAGACCCCTTACATGTACTAAACTCAGAGGTGGTGCAGTTGGAAGATGATCTCTCCTATGAGGAGCAGCCGGTAAAGCTTATAGACCGAAGTGATAAGGATCTACACAACAAGGCAACCCATCATGTAAAAGTGTTGTGGTGGAATCATACGTTTGAGGAAGCAACATGGGAACCAGACGAGGTAATGAAGGAGAAGTACCCTCACCTGTTTGTGTAAAGTGAAATTTCGGGGGCGAAATTTCTTAAGGGGGGAAGAATGTAATGACCCAAAGTTTTCCAATGTTAATTCCCTTATTATAAATATGTCATAAAATGACAAGAAAACACAACAAAATGAACTATTAAGTGATAAGTAACCTTTAAACATTTGTTTGTCACTTCTATGCATGGAAATTTGAAAATCTGACATTCACAGTGGTGTTCAAGATGATTTTTGGAGTCTAATGAATCAAAAATAATTTTTGGTGAATAGTAACCTACCATAATGAATAGTAACCTACCCTTATGAATAGTAATATGACCCTTATGAATAGTAAATACGAGTAACATTACATATGAATAATAAAATAAAATTTAGACATCTTAGGAAGTGACATTCTGACCATAGTAAACGTGTTTGGTATTTTATAAGTCATAAATAATTAATTATAATTAATTAATTAATTTAAAACAATATTAATTTCCCCGAAATTTATTCCTAAATTATTTAATCTATGTCTAATAGTTTTTAGATAATGTTATGAGACCCTTTGTAATTTTTGAAAGAAATATAAAATGAGTCTTAATCTTAAAAAATATTTTTTTAAGTAAATTATTATTTTAATTGAATATTAAATTATTATTATATAGAAAATTATTTTTGAAAATTGGAATTCATATTTGGATTCTACTAGTTGAAAAATGATTGGGGTAAATTTTTGGGATTTTTCTGAGATACTTGAATTTTTGATGAATAGTTGAATTTGATAATTCACAATAAATGTTAAATATTGTATTAATTGAGTCATCGATAATGTTCTACTGATGTAAGCCCACTTGGTTTGGTATTAAATTATAAAATTACTATTATTGTTCGTTTAAGACTCACTATTTCTTTGTCGTAGGTGAAATTAATAATCTAATCAATTTTATATTAAGGAAACACCTCTCCCCTCCACTATAAAAGCAACCATTCACTCCCTCTTTTCCTCACACCTCTCAAACTCCAAGACATCCCTAAACTCTGACTAAAAATATTCCCTAGAACCTCCCCCAAGTCCCAAAGCTTCTGGTCTCATAAAAAGACCAAGACTATCCTCCTTAATATGGATCTCAAGAGGAAGATTTAAGAGGTAATTTCTCTCCCTCTTCTCCTTTAATTTCCTTACAAGTTAAAGTTCTTTTAATGATCTCTCCCCACCAATATTCATCAAAATTGTTTTTTAACTCCATTATTATAAATATACTACTATTTTATGATTATAATAGGATATTATATTACCCTACACCCTTTCCCTCTTCCTTTTATTTCTTTAAAGAGAACATTGTTCATGAGGTGTTAATTTATCACCTTCCAAAACGACATGCTCTCTTCTTCCATTTCTACCTTCATATCTGGTTATGAAACCATTTTTATGGTTGAACCAGAATATGTTATATGTATCATGTTCTATTTTAGGTTCTGGAAATAACCTATGGCCATATTACTAAGTGAAAATGTAAAACAAGTTCGTTGTGTTCCAAAAACCGCTCAAATTAACCCAAATAATCATCATATAATTCTTATATAATGATTCAAACACATGGATCTAATAAAATTCATTATAAAATAATTAAAACTCCTGTAATATCACTAATAACATTTAATAACATTTCTGGATGTCTTCTCATGTTCTACCCAAACAACAATTTAAGAATACAAGTGAACCACTCAAGAAAACCATAAAAAACAAACATCCCAAAACAATGTTTTTTAAACTCTATAAGTCATCAAAAGGAACCTAATATGACATAATGAAACCAGAATGAACCCTATTAATGTAAAAATGGTTCTTTATTTCTAATTAATAAATATAATTTCATTATACAGGACATTAAAGAGAAGGAAGCATTCGGGTACAAGGTAAGGGGAAATCTCGAATCCAATTTTCTTCCTTCGGGTTCTCCCTCTTTCACTCCATTTTTTATATAGTTACTCCTCAAAGAACATTTGTTCATCATTGCCTTTACTTTTATGGTATATAAATTTTTCTCACTGGTTTTTATTTCCATCAAAATGTTTTCCAAAATAACTCTTCTTTCAAGATCTCACCTTTTACCTCTCATTCAAGGATGATGGTTCTTGTATCAAGTATGTTGTTCCCTCTTTCATTTGGGAACCCAAATATTATGAATGTGTTATTTTGAGATCAAACCCAATCCTTTCCATGGGTTATTTATGTACATGTTTGATATGTTTTATATGTGGCAAGCATGATAATAATAATGTTATGATGTGATGGGTGCACCCGGATTTATATTGCGCAATATGAATGTTTAAATGTGACGGGTGCGCCCGAAATTATATAGCAGTCCAATGCGTTGGGTAAAGTGATGAATCTCATGAGTAAATGTGAAATGATGTGTGAAAAATATGCTATAATGGTTCACAAGTATGTGTGGTAGTTAACCACTAAGACATGATGTTTCATTTTATGCATTGCCACATTTCAAGACTTTTATTAATGCTCCTCTCATGTTCATGATCTTTTGACTATGTTATGATTATGCTCATCCCATGATATATTTTTATTATCTATCCTCTTACTGGGCTTTTATCTCACCCCTTTTGATGTATATCCTCAGGTGGCTACATGTACTTAGGAGAGGACAAGTTCCAATAAGAATAAATAGAAGAAGAAATTTAACGAATGTTTAGGCTTAAAGGTGTATTTGTTATGTGTGGTCCTAGTTTTACCACGACACTAAACCTTTGGATCCTCTATGTGTAATACTATTTTGTTTTTTATCTTTGAAATGATGTAATAGTAATGTATTAAAAGGTGGGGTCGCTATAATCATACACAAAAACCAAGTCATTATCGAAGTTGACATGATCAAAATCAGAATTTCAATCCTTTTAAAAATAACCTCAATGAGAGTTTAGAGAATTATAAAAAGATGTAGATGTTATCATACATATTAAAATAGAACTAATTCTCATAATCTCTCTATGAATGGTATAATAAAATTCCATTGTGTTTTTACCTAGTAGTTCAAAATTGGTGACAAAAAAAGAATAATGGTCATCTATGGGTTAGTTCATAGAGTCCATAAATTTAAACATCAGAATTTCAACTAAATAAACAATGTAATGTTTTCCTTCATGGACATTTAGGATGGGTTTTTAGATTTTAGGATATGACTGCCTAAGTTAATGGGACCACAAGAACATACTACTAATCCACTATGTTAAGAATGTAGAAATATATATGGAAGATCATGTCTCTTTACCGAATTTTTACATCCTCATGAAATCTAGCAGGATATTTCATAGATCTATTTGTCAACTACTCTACTAGTGTCATTGGATTCAACACACCAACTTGTAAAAAAATTAATGTGGAATCACATTTATTGAAGCTCCCAAATCAAATAATTTATCATAAAAGTGAAACTCCCATATGATTCATTGGATGGTGAATATCCATGGATCATAGGACATTGATGGAATTGATATAGTTGGTGTAATTGGAGTTGAAACCATCATTCCAAGATCTAGCCTCTCATTTAACTTATGTCAACTCCGATTGGTACAAATTTCATTTATTATTTAGGAAAACATTGGGATTTTCTTAATGGATTCACGTTGAAGTATGTTAATCTCAACATGCTTAAATGCATCCAAACCCCCATTTTTGAATCATCTCTTCACCCATATTTTTTTATTGTACATTAATCATTGGAAATATAATGTTTTTAAGGTGAACATCATCAATTATTTTCATACCATTACATTTATTCTAGGGATTCTACTTAGTTAGTATGGACAGGGAATTCTCAAGGGTTGTGGTAAATCCCGGTGGAACAAATGGTGCAAGTGTATTTGTTGTTTGCTTGACACATATAAATGTGATGGAACTTGTATTTACCATGGGATTTGGAATAGGTTCAGATGGTGGGTTTCTGATTTTTATACATAAAATATCATAGAGGGCGATGAAAATGTAGATTATTTGAGTCCTCAATGCCCTCAGCTGTGAGCCATGACTCTTCATCTCATTTGGTTGATTA
Organism: Viscum album; assembly: GCA_963277665.1. Lineage (NCBI taxonomy): Eukaryota > Viridiplantae > Streptophyta > Magnoliopsida > Santalales > Viscaceae > Viscum > Viscum album. The sequence goes on along the minus strand of OY728136.1, from coordinate 1,808,580,182 downwards.
ACATAAACTAGTTGCAATAGATTATCAGTAATAGATTCTACAATTGGTTTAGAATATCATTTGTGTAGACTTTTTGAAGCATGATATTCAAATATCTATTTAGGCTATTAGATGCTCTGTTATTAAGGTGAAGATTTCTTGATATTTTGGTGATAAGGGGGACTTTGTTGTTGTCCAAATCAATTCCTCATATCGATTAATCCTTCCACCACTATTTTGATGATGGATAAGAAAATCATACTTCTTCAGGGGATGTAGTTGCTTCTACTTCTAATATGGCCTCCCATGTAATAATGCTACACAACCCTCTATCTCTTATAATGAAGGCCAATTATCACTGAGGAGATCTGTTTTACGGAAAATTACACATAGCCTAGTAAAAGAGATTTGGGATGTATTTTGATCCAAATAAATCTATCCCACCATATTATACAATTCATCTACCTAGGTATCAAGTAAAATATTTTCAAGAGAAGAAGGACTTACCTGATGTACTATACCAAAATGTGGTTTACCTTGATCACCAAATTGATGGGTTTTTTGTTCCATATTTTCAAGAAATTAACATGATGATACTAGTGTTTGGTCTAAAAATTACCCTCTAGCAATGGAATCCAACATGGTTATCCCCATATATGGGATACCATCAGAGAAATTCTAGATGAGTAGTTGGTAATTCAAAAGGTGGTATCGATATCCTATGGAAAACATCTTCAATTGATCCCAGTACTCATACATTTAATCCCCATGGGATTTCTTGATTCATACGATATCTTTTTGATTGTAAGCGGTTCTTTATACTAGAAAAAAATAATCTTGAATATACATTGCAAATCATTTAAATGAGTTACATCATTAGGATGTATGTAATACATCCAGATATTCAGGGTTTATATTTATAGAAACGGAATTCACATCGTTTCAATTCATCTTTATATGAATTTTTGATTTAAGGGTTTATGAAACCACATTTAAATTTTATATATATATATATATATATATATATCTCGGCTCCCCGCCAGATAGGTAATGAATCACTGGACTATGATTAATTAACACAGATTTTCATTCAAGGATGTCATCAGGGATGAGATATAAAAAATGTCATGGTTGATAGTTAATGTTAGGTACAACCAATTATTAAGTATTTATATTAAAATCCTTTCCATTTTATGAGATATTGGTTATTGTTTTAATATAGAACTATAATTACATCCTATTTTAATGCTACAATAATTGAGTAATTCTCTAACTGGATGAAGGTTGAAACTGCCCATAGACTAAGAATGTCATATTCGAGCTTGAAGGATACGTTCATCCCCAGATTAATGAAAAAAAGATCCATAGGATTATTTCATGTAATAAATAATTTAAAAATTAATAGAAAAGAGGTTGAAAATAAAAATTGATAAGTTTGAGTTGATAGTCCAAATAAAAAAAAGAAAGAAGAAAAAAAGACGAAAAAATCGGATTCAGAAATAATGATGAAACAAGATAATAAGATAATAAAATGAATAATAAATATAATACCTATAATTGGATGATATAATTACTTACCTCAGTAACAGTGCCAGTTTTAAAGGTGTTGTAGTGTGAACTTTAAATTTTTTTGTGATTAAACTAATTGAAGTGCAGTTGATGACCCTGGTCATGTTGTCAATGATTAAGTGAATTAAACCTCTAAAAACAGGCATTATGAATCAGTGAAATTTAGAAAAGACAAATTTCAATTATTTTGGGGTTTCAGTATATAAAAATTATAAAAAAATTAAAATCATCGAAATAAGAATAAAAAATCAAGGACACAATTTCTATAAAAACCCGAATATTGGAAGATGTAGTAAATCTTATTTAACCCTTATCCATTATATTATTATTGTCCCATTAGATTATAATTCATTCAATTGGGATCCCAAAAAATTATCCTCCCATTAACCCTTAATAAATAATCCTGGCAATAAATATCAAGAATGAAATAAATCCTAGGTCAAATTTGGGACATCTAATCACATCACCCTAATTTGATTAGGATCTAAAAGAGAACATATGATCAATGATAAATTAGGTTAGAAAATCCTCGTTGGATTTTAAAATGAATTATGTTTTGGGATGTAACATGAACCCTCAATGTATATCCCATGTTGATTGAATTATCTAATTAATGTTTCTCTCACATGATTGACAAAACCTACCACACGGTTATGCGCAAGTCGATCGATTTACAGAGAAATTAAAACTAAATTATCATATCAAATTTTTTGAATCTTAGTATGTTTATGGATTCATGGAAAATAAATTAAGGTTGTAGGAATTAGAACAACTAATAATGAAATCACTCTATCATGTGTAAAGTTTTCCTCAGGTGGACATTTTTCATAAGAAATACATTGAAACGGAAAGACACAATATCGTCCCCACACATAGATTACAGAACTATGAAGAAAATAATTATGAAAATAGAATATCTAATAATATTAATTGAATAAATATTCAAATTAAAAGACAGAATACTATGAAATCGATAGTAGATACGAGAGGGGAGTGCATTTATAGAGGAGTTTTTTTCCAAAATCCCTTACAACATCCAAGTAGATTGATATGTTTCTAGTAGACACCACTTCTTCAAAACCTTCCCTAATATACTAACATCCATCCCATTGAATGAAAATCTTTTTTATGTAATGATTGGGGGGGTGGGGTCTAGGGTTACAAAAAAAATCATGTCTGATTCAAGAAATTCAGATTAATATTTTATTCAAACTTCATCTTCTAGTTTAACCTAAAATAAATGTGAATAAGCCATAATTCCATAAGGATAAGTTGTGTGAAATTGGGTACTCAATATCTTATACATAATTGGGCCCAATCCATGTGGGGTGAATATTTTATGGCCAAAATACTAAAATGGTATCCAATTTGGGGAGTCCATCCCATTATTGACTTCATGAACCTTTTACTACAACCAAATGAATGATTTAGTTCCATAGTCCTAAATAAATGTTTTAACCAATTTAGTGAGTAATAAGTTAAAAAATGATCCACTAATGGTTCAAAGGAAAATATATATCCCTAAATTTCTATATCAAACATTAAAGAGTGAAACTTGAATTATTATCATATATTATAATGAATGATATATTGTAAAATATTTTATAAAGAAACATATTTAAGAAAAAATTATGAATTTATATCACATATTATCAATAAAATAATAAATATAAATTTTTTTATATGATATCAATATTTTGTATTGATTGTTGAGAATATTTCCACCACACCTTAATATAATGGTTTTAATGATTGAATAAAAGTATAGAATAATAGTCACATTGGATGAGTTAAAAATAATAATTATCACATATGAGATGAGTAAAAAGAATTATGATCATTGTAAAAGGACAAATATATATAAATTTAATTAATATAAAAGAGAAATATTACTATCTAGGATAATGAAGAGGAAAAAATATTTTGGGTGTTATGTTATTCCTTTCCCATTATTTTTACAGGATGAATAAAAATCACAAAGTGAATCTTCATCTATCATAAATTATGTGCATAATGGTTTTGATATATGTTTTAATATGTCCCCAAAATTTTTGATATGAAGAAGAAGATAATTATACTTTTATAATATACTTTTGAGTCAAGAAGTGAACACTTGTTTTATAGTTCAATATATAAGTAGCCAGCCTTAAAGTTTTTATAATATAGATCCTTTAGACTTTTTTTAAAATTATTTATTTTTTTGATCATTAGACATTATATTTTTAGACTAATTAACTCATAACACCTACATAAAAACCCCCATATATTATCGAGAATATCATTATACTATACATCCATTTTCCCACAATAATTTTATAAAAAATGAAACTCTTTTTTGTTTCATGAGAAATATTCATTAAGTTAAACATTGCTTATATTTTCTATTCTCATCATTAAACATTGTTAAATATTTAAAAATTGGGGGGTGAGAACAAAAATAATAACAAGGGATGTAAAAAAAAATATTAGTCTAGTAAAATAATTAAAACTCATAAAAATTCACATTTTTATCATTAATATTGTAGAAAATAAATAAATAATCACCTCAAAAAAATATAATCATTTATCAATGAAATAATTTTAAAAGAAAAGAAATAAAATAGTACCAGTCATGACACCCTACCCTCAATCTATACCACTCCAAGGACAGAAATGGTGGAATATTGATTGTGACCGCTAAGTCCCGAATCTAGTATGCCCCGGGTTGTTGAATAGCACTAATGTTATAAAAAACACATTGATGGGAGGAATTACAATATAAGAGATCGCATCGTAAAGAGGGAGATATGATAGTCACCATCCAACTCATATTCAGAAAAACATATAAATCAAACCCATGTTCACATATGTAATGTGATGAAAAAATAATATAACTAGAAGGGAAATTGTTGTTACCAAAATAATGTTCCTTGGTAGTAACCACTGACCCCAAAAAGCTCATGAAAATCCCCAAATTTGTAGTAATTGGCCTGATCTCCAACCATATAATATATTATTATATCATAGGATGGATATAAATATATACTCATTAGTATAATCTATATAGATTCTCATCTGAATGTATAGAAATAATTCTAAAGCAAATTGAGAAAGATGTGAAAGAATCTCATCACATTAACAGATATACAATGTTCATGGATCCACTAAGGATTTTTCATGAATTATCACATACAAGAGTATATAATATAATAAATAATATATTGGGTACCCCACTACCACTTCCCCAATGATTTTCCTCTTTTCCCCAGGGTCAGACCTTATATACATCTTTTTCTAAAAGGTCTTTATGGAAGAAACCTTAATGATGCACCACAATGCGAACCATATGAAATAAAACCACAACGTACACAAATGCAAAAGTGACCTGGTAGTTTTTTGGGAGCCACCACATCTCACATTATGTGTATCATAAATCTGGTATTATAAAACAAGACATTAGACTCATAAACAGAGTAAGGAACTCAAGATATCATAGAACATAGACATTTCACATTAAGTCCTCATACCTTAAACATTACAAAATATTGATTGAAGTGAAAAATTCACATTAATGATATTTTAATTTTAATACTTTTATAGCGTTAGGATAGAACTATTACATGACATCTCAAATTTATAAATAATGGATAAAATAAAATAGTATGAATTCCTTCCAAAATATAAATCTTGTTCACAAAATAACCATGATTTATATTCTTGATATAAAATTCTTCTTGACTTCTTAATTTACCTTACCCATCCTTATACCATGTGGATGAAATTTAAAAAATGTAGGATGATAAAAGAAATATATTTAAGGTATATAAAATATGGAATGAAAAATTCTTGTCCATGGATACTTATTACACCATGAAATAAAATGTTTCACTAATAAAACAAAATATTTTTGGCATAATACATGAAACTAGAAGTTGTTTGAAAAAATCATAGAAATAATGATTCCAAAATGTAACTTCTAGCATCCATATCATAATTAGATTTTATATTTCACAACTACATAGGGTGTAACATTAATTTTTACATTAGGAATACCCATTACATTATATTCCCTCAATCTATATGGAGAAACCCTATTATTTACCTCTGTCACATTACCCAATGCATTATAGAGATATCACATGCTCAACTTCCAACATTTTATCAAGGAACCCCCCATATACATAAGCAATTCCCAAGAACCAGATCAAAATCATTACAAATGAACAAGCATAAGGGAAGAATTACATTTCCACATTGAAATCAAAACATATAATTTCAAGATATTGATATAATTACAAAATTATCAATAAAATGTCAATACCATAATAACTAAAATATTAATATACTATTTAATTTTATTTTATAGACATTATGGAGTGTATGGAAATCCAAAAATAATAATTTTCATGGCATTAGAATGGCCATTATCAACGTAAATGTTATGAAATAATTTATTTTGTCATCTAGTAAAACCATTCGTATAACAAAATATTCCATTTGAAATTTGTTTAATGAAATTAATAGAAAAATTTGTTGAATATAAATCATATTAATAAAGTTCATTTATAAATCAAAATATTCTTCTATGAAAGGAGATTGAGACAATGTCCATTACCTTCAGTTCTCCATGACTCATATAATCTTTATATTCATGAATAGTAAAAATATATTAATTTCTAAATTCTGGACAAAAAAATTCAAATTTATAATATCTATTATTTTTTGAATTACCATGTTATAAAAATTCCATAATTTTTAACGTTCATATGTGTTGTATTGTCGATATTCGATACTTGTGTCAAAAATGAACATGCTTTTGATGTCACAATTCCATATAGTCATTTTTCCTTCATTTCAAGAATAGTATTCATTAAATAGTAATCACTTTTTTATATTAATTATAATATAATATTCATTCATGATATATAGGTATTAAAAATTGATCAACGATAAAATTATGTGGACTGTAAGCCACAGGTACGCATGAAAATTGTTTTCCATTTTGAACTATTTGTTATAGACATAAAGTAAATATTATGTTTTCTCTCAAGAATTATCATAACATCATTAATATAATTATAATAATTTTAAAATACTTATATATGTGTTTATAACGATAATTCAATATTTAATGTGTAGAATGAATCTAATATCATCATTGGGATGGTATGTCGCGCATACACATTAGCGATAGTATCATGAAATTTAATGGTTAAATAGTATACAAATTGTAACATCACAGGTAAATTAGGAATATTAAATTTTCATATTTATTAATATTTGTGAATTAAATATTAATTTTACATTAAAGGGGATGTTATGATCAATTGTGTACCTGATATTCGACAATGGGTTTCTATGAGATCTAATGTTGCACACAAGGCAAGGTCATACTAAAAAAATAATAGTATAACATTATTTTAAACAGTAGATAATGACTAGGAATTCTATTGGTAATAATGAACAAAAATAACTAAATATGATTAAACATGATTTCAATTTTTTTAAATTTATCCATTAAAATTTAGAGGCATAAAATGAGAATGAATCCAATTTTAAGGATAAATACATTAATATTTTTAAAAGTTCGTTTTACCTCATTTTAATGGAGAACACCTTTTAAATATATTTTTTGTTTCTTTTATATGTTCCATTTGAAAAAAATAATATTCTTCTTAATAATTTGTACATAAAAATGCACTTTTAGTAAATTTTGTTATTTTTATGATAATGTTCATTTTTAATGAATTCTGATAAATACTTCCTTTTAATTCAAAACAGTATTTTTATATAATTTATATATATAGTTATATTTTTAATGTAATTGGTTTTAAAGTTTAATTGGATTATACATTTACCATTTAATCCAATTTTTGTCATAATATGAAATTTTACTCTAAAATTGGACATCAACAAAGGTTAATCTATTGAGAGATATTATTTCATAAAAACACGCTTTTTTTGTTTTGAAAACATGAATTAATTTATAAATAATTTCATCCAATTTTGAGTTTTGAATGTGAAAAAATGGTTTCTCTATTAGGAATTAGGTAGTCCAAATTGTGTAAATTGGTAACTATAATTTTTTACATTATGAATATTTACATTAATAAATATTTAATTTACCATTATTAAAGTGTAATTATATTAAATATGGGAAAAAAATAATATTATAATAATATTAAATTACTCCAAAACATGTCTAAACCCTATGGGATGTGATACTTAAGACCAATTCCATCTTTGGGTAGATTTTGGGACACCATGGAGGAACATTGTAGTGATAATGCCACATTATATTAATTAATTTAAAGAAAAGGCCAAACTCACAAAAAACATATATCATTAAGTAAATAACTTATTATATGGGGTTCTATAAGCGATCTCTATGAATGTAAATAATAATTTGAATGATAAAACTATATCCTAAATTATTTTATTTTATTCATAATTTTAAGACATAAAATAATTAATCTTAATTATTACACAATGGTGATGTGGTAATTGGTTCATTAATCACGTATTCAAATAAATGATATTATAAATATTAAAATTAATTTATTTTAAAACATTTTATTCCATAGACTAATTTATGGGAAAATAATTACTAGTTAATTTTTAAATAATGTTGGGTTTTCGAAATAATAGTGTTTTTATATATTTTTTTAATAGTATTTACATTAATAATTTAAAAGTTGACTTAAATGAGTTTTTAAAACAATTAATAATTTATTAAAAGATAAAATATTATAAAAAATATAATATTCTACAAAATGGTGTTAAATATTGTTAAAAATGACATAAATGATCCATTTTGGGTCGATTTGACTGTTATTGAAAATATAGGAACAATATAGTATGAATATATAAGAGGATATGGTAACATTTAAATAAGTTAACAAAGGGTAAAAAAAACAATGTTAAGGATTAAAAATATCCAAACCCTATCCAATTCATATTGGATGGTTTTATTTCTACTTATTTTCACCTTATCATGTAATTAAATATGTTTTGGACTTTTTAAATATGAAAATAAATTTAAAATAAATACACTTTCAATCATTTCTAAAGAGCCCCTCCTTCTTATTATAATAGGCCGCCACTTCTAACCCATAACTCAAACCTCTCACGCCCACTGGATCATCCAAAATATACTACTAAATGTCCTACACATCCCTATATTAGACTTATAAGACTTACCATAGGATAAAAACACATCAAAAATCCTTTTGGATCAATCCAATGGGAGTCATAGGATTTAAAGGTAAAGTCATCTCTCAAGTTCTTATTTTATATTCTGTCTCTAACAACCTAAACTCCTTTTATTGCATTATATTATAATAAAGCAATAAATCATATATTATAGGATGTGTTTTTGAGTTGTATTAGAACTAAAAATTCACACAAATCTATCTAATGGAGATGAATATACTGCTTTTGTGGATGACAATCTACTGCCTCTTAAGATGATGATGGTTCAATTATCTCCTACCACCTCTTATGGTGGACACTATAGTGGAAATTTATTTATATGTCATTTGTATTATATTTATTTTTTCTCCATGTTTCTATATTTTTCATTTATGGAATACCTTTACTGTTTCCATAATGTGTAAGTACTGTAATTTAATTTGAGGAAGTGCAGACAACCACCCCCCTCAAAGTAAGATGACTCTTTCAATCCATACACAGAACTTATAAACGATGGTGTTAATTAAATTATATATGATATAATTATGGAATTATAATATACATATGTATCATAATGTTTTCACTCTATTAAGTATTAAATACAGAGGAATGAATCGTTCATGCGTACGTAAGACTTAACGTCTCCATAAATGGTGGATTCCATTTTTTTCTCCAAAAGATATGTGTTGTTATAAATATATATATATACAATATATATATATATGATTTATATGATATCTAAATAATTATTATAATTCTGGAGATAATATAACATTGACCGCATAGGTAACTTGTAAGTATAAGACGTTCATTATTGACCCAAGTACCAATTATCAAAAAAATGACTTTTATTAACATGAATGATTTTGTAATATTTATAACATGGTAGTAAGTAAAATAAATGAAATAATAAACATGAAAATGGTTTTTATGAATTTATAAATTAATTTTTATTATTATTAATGAGATTAAATAATGAACTTGTCCTTTCAGACATGAGTTACGGGAAATTATCAACACAATTTCTATTCTTGGTGTTAAACTTATACTTCATCATTATGTTTTACTATGAATGTGTGTGAATGAACTCTGATTTTTTTACACTTAAAATTCACATATATTGTGTGTATTTATGTTTTTCAAACATAATTATGTCATTAATTTTCCATTAATGTAATGATATTATCATTGTAAGGAACATCGTCTAAATATCATTTTATTAAGGAATATTTTGATTTATACACGAGTTTCTTTTATAATGTGTATAAATACATTGGGATATCAATTTCATTAAATTTGAAGATTTTTCTATGAAGAATTTTAGTAAACAACAAAAATAAATGTTTCTTTTTAACGTACTCGATGACAAGGACCTTTACACCGCTGTGATTATTATTTGATCTTTGGCTTCCTTAACATGACATTATTTTTCTAGTGAAAAATAAATACGATATATTACGTATTTTGGTATTGAAAATGGGTTTGAGAAATAATTTATTATTTTATTATCATTAAATGATATATTTTGATTTAAATATGGAAATGATATATTTACTTTAGGTTTTTATGTGTTTTGAATATGTTATGATCATGGGCAATGTTTACAAATATGCGTGGTTCCATGTTAAACCTAGGGTGGGCAAGCCCGCGATATCTCTACAAATAATTGGGTAACGTATTAGAGGTAAATTTATATGTTTCTCCTCAGTGATTTAGGGAATATACAATTATGGGAATTCCAAATGTAACTCCTTATATATCTATGAAATATACAACATTAGTATGAGATGGATGCCATAAGTTAACTTTATGATTTATGATTTCGATGTGTTATTCATAAAATCCGTGATTTTGTGTTATATTTTAATGATTGAAAATTATTATATCATTAACATGTATGTATTGATGGAATATTTTTTTCATCCTTGTTTTATAACCCTTACTGAGATTATTTTTCTCATCGCTTGTTTTGAAATGTTTTTCACAGGCTTAATGATTAATATAGTCATGTATGGGTTCATTGAAAAGTAATAATGTCTAAAACATGGAACTAGAAATGTTTTTTAAGAATTTTTTTATGAATGATTAAAAACTTTATTTCAGTTTCTACTTTATAATTTTTGAAATGTATTGTATTATTTATGGCTTAATTCTATAAAACTCTAAACATGAAAAAATCCTCAAAGTGAATTCTTTACATAAATTATGATTATGTAATGTTTAAGGTTGGTGCCTTAAATTTTTTTTAACAATGTTTGGTTTAAACAACATTAGGTTTTAAGAGTTTTTGTTTGACACATGGTTAGTATCTATGCATACTTCTTAAGTTAAATCCTTATTTTTTACCCTTTTAAGATCAAGGATATTTTGTTACAAATTATAGGAGGAGGATTTCAACCAATATTCCTATCTTTTCTAGATTAATAACTTGCAATAATTATATTGTAGTCAGGTCCAAAAAATAATAATTTATTTTCTAACATATAACTCACTTGCAAGAAATTGTTTAAGATATCAAACACCTTCGTTATACCTCGATACCATCGTAGATAATGATTATATTTAATCAAATCTTATTATCTCAATATTCTTATATTTTCAATAAATGTAAATATTATCAAGTTATTTTCAAATATTTTACCTTATCACAAGATTTTGAAGCATATTATGATTTTTAAAAAGGTCCTGAAAAAGGAGACCCTTGTGCAAACTATTTATATTTTCTTGTATATTGTAGACTTTCAACACATACTTATGGTATTTAAAAAAAACTTTGACTGAATGTTTCAACTTGAATTGGTCCGAATATTTTATAAAATGAATGTTTTATCAGATGTTTTGAAATTATAGTTCATAAATGGAAATTTTAAACACTATTTTTTAATAAACACTCAACTAACTGAGATGATGATTAGTCTAGGTGGACACCATGTTCAAGGTACGATGTTATTTAATTGGGTATAGTGTTATTTTATGGAGGTAAAAAATTCAAATATATATAAATCTACATGAATTAATATATTGATGTCATTATGAGTTGGGATTAATATTAGAGGTGTTAGAAAACCATAAAGATAAATCATCATAGGGTTATTTTTGAGGATTATAAAAATGGACAACACGCAAGATGGGTGTTAACTCATCACATCCGGAAAGGATTCAAGAATCGAACCCTTCACATAGGTGTGATTGTGATTTATCACCATCCCATGGCCTATGTTAAGTCACTATTTGATAAGAATTATTCTTTTATGTTAAATGATTTTATCTATTAATAATATATAGATTTTTGGAAGTTATGTTTTTTTTTCAAATGGATATCCTTACTGTATGAGAATGACTTCATGATTAGGTGTTAAATGTTAGTTTGGAAGATGTTATCTCTTTTGGGAACACAATATTCTTATGAGAAATAGAACACTATGGGATCTCAATTGTGGAGTAATAGGGAAAATTTTATTTTGAAAGATTATTTTTTTATTTTGGACATATAACAATTTGGATTTTTTACGGAAATGATTAACCTGTCATATAGAATATGTGATTTGGATAATTACATTTTAGAATGATTCTTTAAGAGTATCTAATGTAATTTGGATATAAATGTTAACATTTTTATGGAAGACTATGTGATAAAATCTCTTTGAATATTTGGATTCAATCATTTGTTGGATTATATTAATGGATTTTAAGGAAAATAGTTTTTTTAATCGTTTATGGTGAACTTATTGTACTCTTTGTTGAATTTTGGATATTAAGAGTGGTATTTATTTTTTCCCGTTTGTGGATAATTTTATGTTGTATAAACCATTTTTTTGGATAATGTATAAATAAAAGGGAAATATATAGTTCATATTTTTTGGATTTTTTGATTTAGTAGATGTTGATTTTATATCATCTGGTGTGATAAAGTCATCTAGAAAACTTATAGTTTTGATAAAATAGTTTTTTTGGTAGAAACTTATTAATGGGTGATTCTTCACATGAAAATAATGTATATTTAGTTATGTTCATAGAAAATATGAAAATTGAATTCTCCGACATTTCGAAAGGAAACATAATACAAAAAAACATTGTCTAATTACTTTTCCTACTGGTAAATCTAAGACCTTTTAACATGTCTCATGTTTGTAATTTATGGTGGTTAAATTTCACATAATCATGTTTTTTATAACTCTCCCTCTTAACATGACACTTAGATTCCCTTAAAAATCCATGTTTTCATCGAATCCTTATATGGATTATCTTGACAGAAAAAGTCAAGTTCTATTTATTTCTTTAAAGTGATAGTTTTATTGACTCTTTTTCTGATGTGGGTATTTCAATTATGATTCTAAGCCTAATTTTAAAATTGTGATGATGCAATTTCTAAAAAGGGAAGGATGTAACATCCCAGGTAAACGAAGAATATGAAATTTTCATATTTATTAATATTTGTTAATTACATATTAATTTTACATGAAAGGGGATTCTATGATTAATGGCGTTCCTGACATGCAACAATGGGTTTTTCTGAAATATCATGTTGCATACAAGACTGATTTATACTAAAAAATAATAATATAATATTATTTGAAATGGTATATAAGGCCTAGAAATTGTATATTAGGCAATGATCATAGCTAACTAAGATTTGATTACACGTTTTTTTAAATGTTTTTATCTTTATCCATTAAAATTTAGAGGCTTACATTGAGAATGAATCCAATTTAAGACCAAAATACTCTAATATTTTTATAAGGTCATTTTACCGCCTATTGATTGAGAACCCATTTTATATCTATTTTCTGTTACTTTTGTATGTTCAATTAGAAAAAAAATAATCTTCTTATTTATAAGAGTGGAATCAAATATTAATTTTGGTAAATTTTTTGATTTTTTTGATAATGTTCATTTTTTATGAATTGTGAAAAATACTGCATTTTAATTCAAAACTGCCTTTTTATATAATTTATTTATATAGTTAAAAAATTATATTTATTTATTTAAAGTTTAATTGGATTATATTATTACTATTTTATACAATTTTGGTCATTGGATGAAAATTAACTCTTATATTGGACATAAACAAAGGTCACTCTTTTGATATGTATTATTTCTTAAAAACAAGCCTTTTTTTTGACAATGGAAATTAATATTAAATAAATTTCTTCAAATTATATGTTTTGAATTTGGAAAAATGTATTTGATAATGGTAATAATGAGTTATAAATTGTTTAAATAGGTAACTTTTGTATTTATACATTTTGAATTTTTTACTTCAGTAAATATTTTATTTATCATGGTTATAAAGAAAATCCAGTAAATAAGGGAAAAACTAAAATTATAATAATTTTAAATTATAATTACACTTATCCAAACACTATTATATGAGATATTTATGACCAAGGGAATCCTTGGGACTATTTAGGGACCCAATAGATCCACATGATAGTGATAATGATACGTTATACTAATTAATTTAATGTCAGGAAAAAGGACTATTAACAGATATCTTTTATTAAAAAAAATTATATAGGGTTATATAAATTATCAATTCTAATGTAAATGTTGATTCTAAATAGAAAAATAATTCCTACATAATGGTATTTTATTTGTAATTTTCAGATATTAAACAAATTAATTTTATAATGACATAATAGCGATGAAATAATTGCTTCATTAATAGAGGATTATAATAAATTATATAATAAAATTTTTAAAAAAATAATTTTGAAATGTTTTATTCCATTAATGAATTTAATAAATACTAATGGAATGTTATTTTTGAATTAATGATTGTTGTTAGTGACAATAATGTTTTTATATATTTTTTAAACGTCTTGATATAAATAATTTAAAAATTGTTATAAATGAGTTTTTCGAACAACTAATAATTTATTAAATGATAAATTAATCCTAAAAATATTGATTTGAATAAATAACACAAATAACCATTTAAATGTCATATATTATCCATGTTGGGTCACGTGGCATTTTATTTTAATTATATTAACCATATACTAGGATTATACAAGATAACATCGAAAAAAATAAATTAGTTAATAAAGGGTTAAATAAAAAAATATAGAAATTAAAAAATCCAAACCCTATCCTATTAAAATTAGATGATTTTATCTAGATTTATGTTCACATTATCTTTGATTTAAATTATCATTGGTTTTTTTTAAACAGAAAATAATTTTATAATAAAATAATACTTTCAAACAATAGTAAAGAGCCCCTCCTCCTTCTTATAAAAGGCCACCACCTCTAACACATTACTCACAGCTTCTCATGCCCCCTGTCTCGACCAAATATTGTTCCAATAATCCCTAAACATCCCACTCTTCCTAATTTAATCATGGACATAGGATGAAATAACTTCATGAAATCTTTTTTGTTCAAACTAAAGGGTGTTACCCAATTTAAAGGTAGATTCTTCTCTCATGTTCTTTTGTTTTGTTTTCCTTATCCAACCCTTTAAACACTCTTTATTCAATTATTTTATAGAAAACATTATATAAAACATACTAGGATGTTTTTATGTGGAGTATTCACACTACACATCCACACACCTCCATCTAATGGATACAGACATACTGTTTCTGTGGACAGCGAAATATAACCTCACGAAACGATGATAGTTCAATATTCTCATACCACCTCTCATTGTGGCCATTAAGAAGGAAAATTATTTATATGTGATATATATTATTTGTATATTGTACTTATGCTTCAATATTTTTCATTTATTTAATTCCTTTATGATATCCATAATGGTTAAATACGATAATTTCATTTGAGAAAGTGTGGGCTACCGCCCCCACAATGTGATATAACTCGTTCATGATATTCATTGAACATATAAAGTATGAAGTAAATGAAGTTATATAAGATATTATCCAGTAATTATAATATACATATGTATCATTATTTCTTCATTCAATTAAATATTAAATAGATATGAAATTTTGCTTCCACGCAGACGTATGACTTGCCGTCTCCATGAACATTGCATTTCATTTCATACCTCCAATTGTAATGAGTTGTTTTAAATACAAATATAAACAAAATAAATATGAAATATATGATATATAAATAATTAATATAATTATGGATATAAAGAACCTTTGACATTATAGACAACATGTAATTATAAGATGTTCATTGTTTACTCATGTCCAATTTATCGGCAAAACGGTCGTTACAAACATAAATTATTTTGTAATGTTTACAATTTTTTAATAGGTAATATAAATGGAATAATGAAAACTAAAATTTTTCTTAATAATTTATAAATTAAATTTAGTTTATTATTCCAAATATTAAACAATTAATGGGTCATGTCAGACACGGGGTTAGAGAACTACTTAACCAAATTTCTATTCTTTGGGTTAAACTTCAACTTCTTGATTATGTGGTTCTATAGATATGTGTGAATGTCCTCTGATTTTATTAGACATAATATCTACTTATATTGGTTTTATTTATTTTTCTCACAACTAATTAGGTCAATAATTTATCCTTAATGTGATGATATAATCATTGTAAGGAACTTGGTCGCATTATCTTTTAATTGAGATATATTTGGATTTATACACGACATTCAATTATATAGTGTACAATAACCATTGAATTTTCATTTCATTTAAAGGTAATTTTTCTCTATGAATCATTTTACTAAAGGACCTAAAAGAATTTTTCTTTTTAATGTATGTTTTGAGAATGATCACTCCGTCACCACATATATTTTTTTATCTTTGGAATCCATAACATGATATATTGCATTTTTAAAAAGAAAATAAAGATCATATAACCTTTTTACGTATTTTTTTATTGAAAAAGTTATTGAAAATTATTTATTATTTCATTGTCATTATATGATATATTTTGATTGAAATGTGGAAATTTTATGTTTCTTTTATGTTTGTTTTATGTGTTATAAATATGTTTTGGTTTGTGGACATTGTTTATGTATATGGGTGGTTCCATGATAAACCTTGGGCAGGTGAGCCTAAGATATCTCTCCAATGCATTGGGTAAAATGACAGAGGTAAACATTGTTGTTTCTCCAAAGATATTTTTGAAATATATCGTGATGGGTATAAAAAACATAACACCTTATGTAGATATGAAATATACAATGTATGTATGTTATAGAATTCACATGTTACCTTTATGATTTATGGTATCCTTGTGTTATTCATAAAAATAATGAATTTGTGTGGCTTGTTGAAGACTAAAAAGTATGATTTCATTGACATTTATGTATTGATTGGATAATATTTTCATTCCATGTTTTATAACCCTAATCGAGTTTTTTATGCTCGTCCCATGTTTTGAGATGATTTTCACAAGAAATAAATATCAATATGGTCAGGGGTGGGATCAAGGATTAGTCATGATATATAAAACATGGAACTATAAATGTTTTTAATATTTCTTTATATTATAAAAAATTGAATACTATTTTGAAGTGTCTAATTTTTAATTTTTGAAATGTAATGTAATATTTAGGGCCTAATTCTCTAAAACTCTAAACCTGAAAAGTTTCTTCAACGTGAATTATTAAGATACCATAAGATTATGTACTTTTGTAGGCTACCTCCATATTTAAATGGATGGTATATTAGTTAAAAAAATAATTATCATGTCATATTCATTATTTATAATAATTCATACTAATAATTATATCCCATAAAGTAATATATAAATGGAAAAAAAATTTCACAATGGTGTGCAGACTCTCATTTGTATGGATATACGCACGGTGATATTGTTTTTTGTAGGATTGGTAGAAGTATTTATATGTTTATAACAGAACCAAAAAAATATCATCATATATTATATTCTTTATTTTTTACATTATAATGGAAAAAACATACAAAAGGATGTATATAGAGATATAAAATATAAACACATAAATAAAATATGCCCCTTCTTTTGTTGATCATCTTTGAAGAACACCATAACACCCCTAAGAAGAATTATTTTCCTAAATTATGGCCTAAAAATGTAATTAGGGATTCTTGGAAGGGTTTGGTCAGGGATTCACAAAATCGATGAGTTCTTTATGTGTGAGTATTAGAGAAGATATGGTACCATTTTATAAGAGGGGCAACAAGCACCATTAGAATATTCAAAATTCTTAAATTAATATTAATTAATTTTATACATCAAATGTCCCCAACATTAGATATGTCAATGATAAAATGTGTATAGTTTTAAATCCTCTCAAAAAATAATTTCTACAACTGTATATATTTTATTATAAACAATATCCTTTTGCTTTTCCATTAATTATACTATTTTCATTTTAATTGGTTTACAAAATTTTAATTATTAACTGGATATTAATTTTAGTTAGATGGAGTGAATTTACTGTATTTGAAAAATTAATGAACTATTAGACATTATAATAGTAACATTGAGATATTTAATTTTTTTATGTTTTTTAAATAAGTTTAAAAATTACTATTTTTATGTAACATAAATTATGTCAATTTCTAAACTATTCATTTAATTTAATATAAATAAAATCCAAAAATAGATTATGCCAGAAATTGTATCACATAATATTTATTTTAAGATTTATAATATAATTCATTTAATTTTTTCATTAATAAAGAAATCACTGCATCATATTTTGGTTATACTTATATTTAAATATATGATATCAAAAAAATTATATAAAAAATGAAATGTTATAGGATATATTTTTATCTTTATAATTAATATTTATAGTTTTAGAGATGTCTTATATAACCCCATATTAAAATTATTTTAATATCAACATATATGTTTATATAATGTTTTATATTACTTTAAATAAAATTTATAAGTATCATAATCACACCCATGTGGTATCCATAGGAAATATTTTTCTTCCACTAGTTTTTTTAGTCAGTCATATATCCTAAAATATTATTAGGACTGGTTTTTGGGTAGTTTTATATTATTGTAAAATTATTTTTACACTTATTTACCGGATTGTCCCTATAACTGTGGTAAATAAAAATAATTACCAAAATTACATTTCATAAAGTCCTAAAATAAAAGTGAACTATTTGAATAATATAGCCCAATTTTTCTTATTAGGTAAATATTATTTCAAATTCAAAATACATATGTTGTATTAATTAATGTAAAATCAATTTACATTGTTAATATGATAAAATGAGGTACTAAAAGTATAAACCATCAAAATATTGGCATGTGTTTATATCAAATTTCAATTTCAAATTACTTCCATTTACCAAAATATGATTAAATGATAAATGCATACTTCAATTATACGTTAAATAAAATTCATAGGATATGGTCACAATATAAATAAAATGGACTTAATGTTTGTTTTGAATAAAAAAGAATTATTTTTCCCTATTAATCCAAAAAATGATTTTTATCCTTAAAAAGTACCAAAATACAAGAAAACTAAATTTTTATGTCACTATTATAAATAATAAGCCTTTTTTTGAATAATATATCTTATAAAAGGGACCAAAAATAGATTTAAAAAGTTATCTCTATAAAAATTTTGTAAAATTTCATTTTTATTAAAATAGTCTTTTTATTAGTAAAAATGAATTTGTTATTAATGAATTTTTGTAAAACATGTACGATGATTTTTAAAAATTAAATTAAAAATATTAAATATATAATAAATTAATAAAATTCAACTTGAGTGATTTTATTATTTAACATAATAAATTATTATCAATTTATATATTTTTTTAGAAAAATGTGTCCTTAATATTCAATTGGTTTTTATTTAAATTTTTATTTAAATTGGGATCCAATGAATAATTATTTAATAATGTGTATACCATATTTTTGAAATTTATTTATTCATATTCATTACCACCATTAAAATGGATATTTGATAACAATAATACTAAATATCAATGTTAAGTTCTTCAATTTACTTTCATGCATGCTATATAACATAGTATTTATTTGAAAAACTCAGGATTTTACATTCTTCCACTCATTTGGAAACTGCATCCCTAAAATTTGAAGTTGGGGATTCAATGAAAGGTATGTATTTTAAAAAACTGTTCTTTCAAAACCACATAAGAAACGGGATTTACAAATATCCACTATAAAAGAAATTATAGATGGTATGATGTTCAACTGAGATAACACATAATATTATTTGAAATATTAAAATTCAAATATGGAAGAAAAATGACTATAAATATCTAATGAATATTGATATAAAACTTGATCAGGAGATCGATAACAATCACTACGCCACAAATTAATGATTGGTTACATGATCATTGAATTTAATGTGGTAAATGTAAATAGAAAATGCACTTTTTTTAAGATCATTTTCGTAATGATGGGGAATTATTTTATTATATAACATTAGAACATATAGAAATATAGGTAATTTACAAGAAGAGTTCCATCCATTAATGTAATTCCCCCACAATGTCATCTTTTACTCAAATTGATTAGTATTTATGATGACTTTGTCACACATGAAGTACTAGAATAATATTATATAGAATCACATACACCATTAATGTTGATCTATATATTATCCATTCCTTTAGAAATTATCCAAAACTATAATGGTTAGTACAATATCAGATAGTTCCCCTGGAAATAATAATCCTTTAAAATAATATGGACGGATTTTAATATACAAAATTCAAAAGGAATTACAAATTTCTAAACAAACCATTAAAAAATGTCTTCAAAATTCCTCAAAATAATCCAAACAACTATTGAAATCCATAATTATAATGATTTTATCACATAGTTTTCAGGGATAAGTTTTAACATGTACCTCCATAGATCACACTTATTGTCTCATACCACAATGTACATTCCTAATACCATATTCTCACAGATACATTAATCATTTCCATAAATAACACAAATTGATAAGATTCCAAAATAAAATAATATATTTTTACGAAATATAATTCAACCATTACTCCTTCTTTAATTCCCTAATTTTTCTATTTTACTTAACCATAATGGGTTCATAAAATAGTGAACGTATTCTGAAATAACATTAATCACATAATAAAAAAAATAATATTCTAATACCATGGTTATCTATTCCATAAAATACATATCTCCAATGCATTATTATTCTTAATAAATAAAAACATTTAACTAAAAACAAAAGGCCATAATGAATAGGGAATTCATGTAGGGAAGTTTAGGTTATAAATGCTTGTCGCACATCGGTTGTGGGTTCGATTCATGTAGTATTTTCTCAAGTGACAGATTGTCACCCACCCAACGAGTTGTCATTTTTCTAATACTATATCATTCTTATAACATTCCCAAAAATAATATATTATCGTAAAAATTAACACTGACCTATTTTAATCTCAATGGATACTTCAAACCTTTCCCTTTTCATCCAAAAATTAACCGCCATAAATAACCTAGAAAAGGATCAAATAATCCCAAAATTTTATCCAATACATTTATTATTATTTACAGAGAGGTTAAGAAAATTACTCCGTGAATAAAATTTCTACATAAAAAACTTCACGGATAAACATAATAAAAATTGACATCAAAATTAATCATATCATCCAAATAGAATTAATATTTATAAACACTTCATCATCTTTTAATCTACCATAACTCATGAGTCCATTGTATGGATACTTCTTAATCATTTGGTGTTCTTCAGGATACTATAAACATGATTTAACCTATTATTCATTAATAATTACTTCCAACAAACATAATCATTAATCGTGTACTAGAATTAAATAATTTCAAAAAATAAGACAATAAATTATTTATACCTTAGATCATTTAAAGATTCATCACATTTAATTGGAATGGAATTTGGTATTTCTCAAAATATAATTTAAAATTTTATACTCATCCCACTCAATATACTGCTTTGTAATATAACTATTTACATCATGACCACAATCCCCTAATTTGAAACATTAAATTCATAAACTGGAATGAACTTCATTTCCTATCCTAGAATCAACTGAACGCTTCCTTTTTTCCATAGAATATAATTTCATTATGGAAATAATTTAAATATATATATCATCTTACCATCCATTTAAATCATTTTAAAAGGGGTTTTCTTCCACATCCTTGACAAATATTTTGTTGAATATATATATTTTTGATAACTATTACCTGAACAACCATCAGGATTTGTTTCTCTCATATATGATGCATTATAATAATTACAATGGTTCAAGTGGTTAATCATGACTCCTGATAGTAATGCAATTATTAAAACAATAGATCTGATTATAGATCCTATTTAATTTGATGTCTTATTCAGAGAATAATTGTATACTACATAACATCCATTGTTACATTCGTGTTTCTCATCCCAAAACTAAAACAAAAACATCTACTGTAATTATATTAAAAAAATCATAACATATAATTTGATGAGGAATAAAAAAATAGTATATACTTATTAATGTTATCTAAAAAGATTTAAAATTATCTCAAATAACTGTTACACTCTATAAAATGGAAACTATTTTCATTAAAAAAATTACTTATGATTGAATAACTCCCAAAACTATTAATATATATAAGCCAACCATTGATTCCGACAATAGGGCCCCATACATTAATCATTACAAAATCATTATTTCTGTCATGATTTCATTTTGTGGAAATCTATAGGATTATTGTATTATAGAATTAGGCTATAACTATTACATAACATCTAAAATTTATAAACATAGGATACAAAAAAAAAATCCATTAATTCCACATTATAATACATTTTTATAAAATAAACATGATTTATTTTATAGATAAACATTCATCTTGACTTCTTTCTATCCCTTAACCATCCTTAGACATTGAGGAAGACATTCCAAAAAAATAGGATGATTGAAAATATCTTAGTAAGTGATATAAAATAAGGAAAGATATATGTTAATATAGGAATTCATATAATTAGATGAAATCATACTTCTCACCCATAAAACATTATCTATTTAACATGAACCATAAAATCATAATATTCCTGTAAAACCCATAGAAATCATAAATCATAACAGATACTTATGCAATCCCTATCATAATAAAATTATTTCATTCTAAACTACATAGTGAGTA
This sequence comes from Viscum album, assembly GCA_963277665.1. NCBI lineage: Eukaryota > Viridiplantae > Streptophyta > Magnoliopsida > Santalales > Viscaceae > Viscum > Viscum album. The sequence goes on along the minus strand of OY728136.1, from coordinate 1,808,557,397 downwards.
ACCTTCGTCATTACAATTGGAATACCCATCATAGTATATTCCATTAATAAATTATGAGAAACATTATTGTTTACCTTAGTAATTTTACCAAACTACCATTCCACATTGCGGCAATAAGATATCATTTCTAGATGTTGATATAATTAACCCATGTCAAAAACAATTATAAATAAAATATAACATAAAAAATTGAACATTATTTTTACATTTCATCTACAATAATTATGTCTTGTAGAGGAATCAAAATAAAAAATTATGGCCACAGTGACAGAAATGTCATTCTTGACACATATGTTAAAAAAATTTCCTTTTGTAGTTTACAAAAATGATTCTAATATAAATTAACTCTTTTGAAATACTTTTAATCTATGTAAATTTCAAAGGGTTTCGATATACACCATATAAAATATAGTCATTTATAAATCAAAAAATACCCCAACGAAAGGAGATTGGGACAAAGTCCCTTACATTGAGTCCAACTTCTCTCATGTAATCATTATACTCTTATACAATAAAATATTTCTATTTATAATTAATTGAGATCCCTTTTCATGTATATTATTATTTTTATATCAATTATTACCATTTATACAGATTACATAATTATTTATGTTCATATCAGACATTTTTTCAATATTCGATACCTGAGTAAAAAATGATCATGGTTTTGATGTCACTAGTCAATGTGGTCGTAAGTCCATCATTTTGAGAATAGTATGGATGAAATAATAATAACATTTATATGCTAACTATTCCTTTATATTAATTAATTAAATATGTATATTAAAATTTCAAAAACATTACAATCATAGAGGCAATAAGTTGTACGTATACAATTGTAACGTTTTCCATTTTAAACTAAAAATTTTGGGAAATAAGGTAAATATTCTTTTATCATTCAACAATGATCATATCATCATTAATATAATATTAATCTAATAAAAAAATTTATATTTGTGTATATAATTACACATTAATATATATATTTTAGTATGAATCTCATTGTGTCGTGGAGACGGTAATTCGTACTGAAACACGAGTGACAATGTCATTCAATTTAATAGTAAATGGTATTTAAATTGATGATATGATGTATTATAAAGTTTAATTATCATGTAATATTCAAAATTTATATCCTATATAATAATTTTTATATCCATATAAATAATATTTATATGAAATATAGATTTCATCATTGTGTGGATATGGTAAGTCATACATACACATGCTTGGTGATATGGTTTTCCCGTGAATGGGTAGAAGGAGGAATATCATATTCTCATAACAATAGAAAATAATAATAATATAGTATATTCTGTATTTATTACATTATTTAGGATGCAATATAGGAAAATTAAGTAGAATAAGAAATTAAAAAAGAACGCTGAAAAAAGATACATCTTCATTGGTTGATCAACATTGAAGAACATCTTAACAAAAAGAGAATGGTTTTCTGCCTAAAATAAGGCCTTAAGTATGTGGGGAGCGATTCTAGTAAGTTATTGGGTAGGGATAGTCTGAACCACAGGTTTCATCGAGTATTATTATTAGAATATATAGACTTCCTTTCAATAAGAGGGGGAAGAGGCACCCTTGCATTCTCTAAAATTATTAAATTAATATAAATTAGGATTTTAATTCAAAAGTCTCCAACATAAGATATGTAGAATATATGATGAGGAATGTGTTAAATACTCTCATCCAATATTATATAGGCATGTAATGATTTTATTTTAACCATTATTTTTCTGTTTACCCATATTTATTCCCTTTTAATTTTAATTATTGTAACACGATTTAAATTATTAAGAGGATAACTTTTTTTATATTAGTAAATTTTCTATAATTCGACACTGAATAATATTTTGGATATTATAATTGTTAATTTTTGATTTAAAAACATTTTTTTTATTTTTATATAATTTATTTAATTAGTATTTGTATAAAACATCAATTATATCAATTTGTACACTATTAATTTTAATGAATTTAAATTACTTCTAAATAGATGGGATAACATAAACTAAGATAATATAATTGTGTCTTATCATGTTGTATTCACCTATAAAATATTAGATGACATAAATTTTGTCCAATAAAGTTTATATTAATAATTATAATATAATTTATTTTTTTCCTTCATTAATAATGTAATCACTACATCACCATTATGTCATAATTAAATTTAATTATTTAATATATAAATATTATAAATTAAATAACTTGATATATGATTTCTTTAATAAATATAATTACTATTTATGTACACATATAACATATATGAACTGATATTAAAATTGTTTTAATCAGAATATATACGTTTATATCATATTTTCTTTTAAGTTAAATGTTATATGTATCATATTCAGATCCTAGTGGCTTGAAAAGGCCAATTTGTCGACCATTGGGTTTTCATGGTAGGCCATATCTGATAAAAAATTATTATGATAAGTGTTTTCATTTTTTTTATATTTTTATAATATTATTTTTACAAATATTTACCAGATGTGCCCATTAACCATGATTTATAAAAATAAATACTATATTTACTATTATTAATATAACAAAATAAAAGGGACAGTTTTATTTAATTTGGAACCAATAATTCCAAATATGGAATCGATTTTTCTAGAATCATAAGAAAAAAGTTGTAGTAATTAATTTTAAATTAATCTCAGATGTCCAAATGTGTAAATGAGGATTTAAAAGTAATAACCACTGTAAAATTGACATGTGTTTATAAAAAATTTCAATGTAATTTTTTTTTTTAAAAAATTTTATTAAATGATAAAAACATAGTCCACTTAATCATTAATTCAAATTAAAATGAGAACCTAATAATGCAAATAAATTAGATGAAAGGCAGTTTTGAATTAAAATTCATTATTTTTAATTATTCATTAAAAATTAATTTTATCATATAATATGTAAAAAAATCAACCAATGTAAATTTTTATTTCCATATAATAAATAATAAGTTTATATTGACAAATATAACATATAAACATGGGAAAAATTTGATTTAAAATTGGTTCTTTATCAAAAGGTAGTAAATTTTTTTTTATTAAAATATTTTTTTTATTTGTAAAATTGAATTTGTTCATATATAATTTATATAAAAATAATAATATGAATATTAAAAATATAAATGAATATATTAATAAAATATTTCACTAAATAAATCTAATAAAATCAATATTACTATTTTATTAACTCACATATTTTCCTTTTATATTGTTTTCTGAAATAAAAACATCTATTATATACAGTTGGTTTTTATTTGATTTATTATTTAATTTGGTTACCAATGAATCATTATTTATACATGTAAAAACTATAATTATATAGTTTAGTTAATCATTTTCATTCCCACATTCTAATATCTATGTGATACCTATCATATTATATAACTCTATTAAATTATTCAGTAATGTATCATGTCTATATCTTTATATATTGATTCCTTTTAAAATATCGGGATGTTACAAAACATATAGTAGTCTATAGGAATATATAGCAAGAATATATATTTGTGATGTAAGAAAAATCCCTTACATACCTCTACAATCAATTATGGGTAAAACTGGCATGTATGTGTACCAGCACATGTAACTACAAAGAGAAGAATGTAGGGTCAAAGATGATAGTTTGACATCCATCTTCCCACTAAGATGTTGGGGAACCCCATCCCCCAACCGAGGGATAATAATTACTTTATTGAAATATTTTCTAACTGACAGGGTCGAGTATCATATTTAATTAAAAAATTATAGGATATGATATAGATCAAAAACCAAACTATGGGCATGACATAGTGTTAGAATCTACTACAGCTCACATTACTCAGTCTCCTAGCTGCCACAACGAAGACTAGATAGCCTATAAGAACACATCCAATTAAATATATTAATTATAATAAATTATCACATTTTATCATTTAGTATTCTCCTTAAATAATTATTTAACCATTAATTATCCGTTATCAAAACCACAACAGTTTAATGAGCATTCCAGCAAAGATCCATCCTTCCATGTATAAGAAATATGCATCAAAATATTATATTATATATAACCCCAAAATTTCATTCCACCAAGCTCCAACCTCATGGGTTAAATAGTTATTCATTCATTAATTAAAGGTATTATCACTTCCCATATTTCTAGGTTTTCTATGAACCATTATATGCTACCAAAAATAAGTGGATTAACATGGTTAGTAGATGAGCTACAAGTATAGTCTTTTCCATCGATAGAATGAGTGTTTCCAATCCATCCTATGGAATCTAATCATGAAAATCTTGTGGCATAACCCATTCTACTTTTCATCAGTTGGAAGGAGGGGAAAAAATATGATCTCCCTCTAGTAGTGGTGAGAATAAATCAGATTATCAAACAATAGGTTCCACAAACATCCAACTTTCAAATCAATGGTTAATCCCATGTTTGACTAGTACAATCATCTTTGGTATCCTCCCTAAATAACATATGCACAAACTAAGACATATCACTAATATAGGCCTCAACTTCTACGAAAACCACTAGGCCTCCCTACCCCCACAAAGAAATACAACAAATAATGGATCATCCATCCAGGGATCACACCACAACACATGAAACAGGTAACAAATAGTATAGAAACTATGCTCTTAGACATAAACACGGCGTTCATCCTTCACACACATGAGCACTTACATATCCAATGCAAAAGGTCCATGGCCTTTAAAGTAATGAAGGTAACTCAGAATCCTACAAGGAATTATCTTTTAACCCACAAATTGTTATTTATTATATAATAAATTTACTAGTTCAATTTAACATGTCTAAATACATCACTTTGATTATCATAAAATAAAAAAAACAATTATATTAATTAACATACCTATGGTTTCATTATCAAATTAATTTATAATTAAAACTAGATTTAGGTTATTTTCCAATTTCTTACAACTATGAAATTATAGGATTGAAATTCATAGATCTATGACTTTTTATCAAATCATGAATATAATACATTACTAAGAAATTGATAAAAAATATTTAATACAGTCAAAATATTTTATATGTAAATTTAATTGTGATCCAATTGATAAATTATGAAAACTCCCCAACTACACATATATAAAATAGAATGTCTAGAATCCCCAATGTCAAAAGGTTTTTTATGTTATTTACATTAGAATGAGACCACACAATAGACAATGATCACCTCTCCCGCAATGAATGCATCTGCATGATGACATCGCGTCACAACCTCCGCAACAAAGAACCCAAAAATCTCTACTAGAAACATGTAGATCACATTCCATGAAATTGAACGGAGAAAAGGGAGTAACCATATCAAGTAATTGAGATGAATGGTTAAAGAAAAAACCTTGTATAAATGATAGATTGACGCTTCCAGGTTGCACCAAAAAACGAGGTGCAGATGTAGCATGGAATACTCTATGGGGAAAAAATTAATATATTACAATCCAATAACAAAAATCCTATAGGAGTAGAAACCCTAGTAATCAAATACCAAGTAAAAAATATTGATGAACAAGGGAATAAGGAATCTCAGTCCATTGAAAATATAAATGTAGAAGCAGTTTATATATGATTTATATTTTCTATTAAATGAATATCTATCAAGGCAATGAAGTATGAACAAGTAATGGCACCGTGAACCTTAGAAATTTATATAGGGGTTATGGGATTTGAGTCATTCATAAATCCCATAACACAAGGCATTGAATGTGTTTTACCTCAATGATATCATTAAAGGGGTGAATTGTAGGAATCTTGAAACACAGTACCTCACTCCCCAATGGATGACACACTATTATATTAACATTGTACACCAGTTGTTTGATGTCTCACCATGATGGAGACTCAATACACCTACCATTTGATGCTTCACCATTCTGGAAACATTGTTCATCTACCATTGTATGTCTCCCAATTTTGGTAACATAGTACACATACCGTTTGATGTCTCACCATTTTGGAAACATTGTACACCTATGATAGGATGTCTCACCATTCTTGGAACTCTATTAACATAATATTTCATATCTCACCATTCTGAAAAACTATTCACCTACTATTGGATGTCTCACCATTATAGAAACAATGTAAACCTACTATTTGAGGAATCACAATTCTCCAATCATGTTACTCATACATTTCGATGTCTCAACATTCATGAAATAGTATACACATATCATTGGATGTCTCACTATTCTAGAAACTATATACCCATACCGTTTAATGTCTCGCCAGTTTGGAATCAATGTACACCTACAGTTGGATTTATAACTATTATTGAAACATTTTCCACATATATTTGGATGTATCAATGTTCTATAATCATTGTTCCTCTACAATTATATGTCCCACCATTTTTCAATCACATTACACCAAAAGGCCTACAACCCCTAACTAAACAATGTCACAAGAGAAGATATATACATCAAACAGCTTGGTGTACTGAGCATGTATCTGCAACTCACCATCCTATGTACTCTCATACACAATATTGTTTTACTAGATAACAATATCCATGGGGATGACACACCTCTGCAAAACCTATTCATTGATATCCTGGTTAAATATATTATTCGACTCGGCAATCATATCATTATCAACATCGATCTCAGCCTAATCAATGAAGTTGTAGTCATCATGATGATAATAACAAATCTTCAACATATTGAAAACATCATGTATATTGATCATATTTGGGGGAAGAGCTACCCGAAACAACACAACCACAGAACAATCCAAAACCCCAAATGTCCCATGACCAAACCTTTACCACCCACAACAGGGAGTATCCTTTATAAACATGTGATCCCCAATATCAAACCCCGATGATCACATCTGATTATTAGATTCTAGATTATGGTAATCATTTGCTTCTTTTATACACTAAAAAATCACCTGAACCATCTCTTTCAAACTAGGTAATAGTTCTTTCATGATAATTTTGGACTCTACGACCCCAGTCCAATACAACAGAGAACAAAATAATTATCCTTAGAAGGATTCAAATGGAGACTTTCTGATGTTGGAGTGAAATCAATTATTGTAAGAGAACCCTTCCAATGGTATGTTCCACACTCAAAAACCATCTATATCAAATAAGAAATGGATAATCATGTCTTCAAGAGTATGGATGGTCCATTCTATCTATCAATCCTTTTTTAGATGAAAAGTAGTGGTAAGAAATCATGGATAACCAAAGGAATGTTGGAGACATTTTTACACACTTGAGGTAAAATGAATATATCTATAAGAAATGACCATTCTCTTGACTTCATAAATTCTCACAACATCCTCAAGATAATGCCTAAAAAAACCTTTACGAAGCTCGACTCCTTAATTTCTATAAAGTTGGTTGATTTTATCAAAAATTCAACTACTGACCAAATAAAATCCTCGATTTCTTAAGATCAATGTAAAATGGTAACATGTACATTGATATTTCCTCCAACTTATATTTAAGAATATATAATTTCTAGCGAAAACCACTATGAACATGGTTCTTTTTCATCACATTTTGGAAGACCAATCATCGAGACACAAACTCTGCAACTGCATGGTTCATACAAGGCCACCAAAAATGTCTCCATAAGGCTTACTACTTCATTCTAATGTTACGATGTACTGACATGTGTAAACTATGGAACACTCTAAGAACCATATCATGTGATGCTAAAATAATAAGAATCCTTACATTAATCAACACCCGGTGTTGATCATCCGTAGAAAAAACCATTAGGGGAATCACCAAAATAAACCTGGTCCCTCCAAACCTCCAACTCATGATCCCCCAACTAGGAAACATCCACCTTCTACACCAAAGATGATTACACCATCATCTGAAAAAATAAAACCTTTACCCCTAACTTCACCCATGTTCTGATATAATGTTGAATGTACTTCCATCACTTTCCCTGAATCTCCCAATTCACGGTGTGCAACATTACCCACCCTCCTTATTACAAATTTGACATCAATACTACACTATCCATGTTTATAAAACATTATGGGGTCATAATACTATAAAAAATCCATCCACTAATGTTGTCAAAATTTTTGTATACACTCAGAGAAATTTTACCTCAGGGTCATATGATTAGTGAAGACCATAAAACTCTCTCTAATGAGTGAATGTATCCAAAGCATTAGGGAATTGGATACATATTCTATATCATGATCATGGGAATTATAATTCTGTTCATTTGAATGTAACTTCTAATACCCATATGAAATGACTGATTTTTACTGTATCAAAACATATCTTATCCACAGATGTGAAAATTTCAAAAAATGTCATTTTGAACTCCATATACTAAAATAAAAAGTACCATAACAAATACAAATTATCTTAAAATACTAAATTTTATCTTAAACTAATCAGACCACATGAACACCAAATCCTTTGTGTTCAATGTTGTTAGGTGAGTAACTACCTGAGATAAATTGACTGTAAATTTCATGTAATAGCATGCACGACCAAGGAAATTTTGCACCTCTTCCACCATCTTCAAGGTTTCCCAAGACACCAAATCTTTTTTCTATGACAAATATAAAACCACTTCCTACACAGACACAACATTCCGCATTAAAGGGACTTCATTATTGTAAAACATACACATAGAAAACATCCCAGATAGCTATTTTTGCTGATGAATTGATAATACAGAACCCAAATGATGTAAATATTCCTCCTTGGATGAAGACTAAATGAGGATTTCATCAATGAAAACCACCATTAAAATAAATGGGAACTCAAATAAAATAGTATTCATTAAACCATGAACGCGACATGACCATTCATCCCATTGAAAAAACATCATAGAAAACATGTAATTCCCATGACGATAACAGAATTTAATATTTAGTATATCCTCATTCTTCACACGCATCCAATGATATCCTAACCTGAAATCATTCTTTGAGAACCAAATTCCTCCCTTCAGTTGTTGTAATATATTAAAAATCTTTATAATAGTATATATATTCTTCAATGTCTCCTGGTTCAGGTGATGATAATTAAAACACAACCCCAAACATTCATCATCATTTTTCAAAAACAAAATTTGTTCCCCCCATAGTTGCATGCTTAGCTGAACTATACTGCACTAAAATAGACCATAGAGCTATATTTATATCTCATATAACTCAAGAATGATCTAGACTATTGGAGAAATTAATATAAGAGACATGCTAGGCTAAAGATAAATCCTGAACTCGATCTCTCTTCGATGGTGTAATGCTACAACATATTTCGAAATACATAAAATTACTCTTGTACGACCATATGAAACACTGACTAAGGAACCTATGACAAACCCAAGACCGACTCTTCGTCCAGGTCGTAATATAAATAATACGTCATGAACCAATCTGAGGGTATTGTTCCCCACCAAACACATCTGTGTCTCTATCATCATTAAAGAACACTACGTGTCTCCAGAAGCAATCAATATCATCCTACACTGAATACAACCTATTCATTATAAGTGTTGCATAATATTGTTATATCCATAACTAAAGGAAATATACTAAAGAGTGTTATTCCCTCAACACAAGCACACAATCTCTACATACTTCAAAAAATTCAAATCAACCACTAACTGGCCTAGTCAAATCCAAGGGAAATGGATGCATCTTCATCTTCAGTCCCAATTTATTGAAAATAGTAGGTGATATGAAGGATTAATTATCTCCCAAATCAAAGAAATCATGAAACCATGTTAAAATATAATAAATGGGTACCTTGTGAGATGATGGGAATGTATGGATCTTTTAATACTAATTCATGAAGATTCACACTACCTACACCATGGCCTCTCTAAACCTGCTTGAGAATAGCTCCACGACTGCACTTTTATTTCTGAAGATGGGAAGAATAATTTGGATGTCCTATTCATCCCTCATATACTCTTTTATAACAAAAAAACAGTTCAACCTTTTATAGCTACCTAGGATAGAGATACCTCAAGGGAAGATCCTAATGTGGAACAATTAATCCCTGTTGACTTCTCAAAATGTTCAATTAGCCTCTCTATAGATTAACTCATCCTCCATAATAAATTATTTTCTTCATCCAATTTATTGGTAAATGTGGTTTCTCCCCCGATGAAAAAAGATACGGAAGGATCGGTCCAACCCTCGGATAAACAGAAACTCTTCTACAATGAAAACCAACAACCCATGAACATATATCATCGTCATGAGTAGTCCTAAAACCCCACTCTCATGATGATCTAATTTTGGATAATGTTCCCTCTATTACCTCTATTATCACCAACACCTTCAGATATGTCTTCAACATAATATGGAATCCCGGAAATAGGATATGAAGATGAAAATCCTCTATGAATTACCTCAACCTGGCCTCCTAATCTGAAAATAATTATATGGAATATCACAGAGGGTTCCTAAAATGGATTTGAAACACCACCACATTATATTTCCCCTATTGATTGGTAATCATATAATGATAACTTTACACAATCACTAATGATGAAATAAGCATGGATCTATACATGTCTTTGAATATCTCATATGAGACTTCAAACTCATCGCAATCCCTATGGAACAAAAACCACCACTTCTTCCCTACCCACAAAACATCATCACCAACAGTGATACTGAGCGCTCCTTCTGAGCACCGATCAAACAATAAGAAATATCAACCTTATCCAACCAGTCATTTGTGAATGAATCTTAAAACGAACCCAAAAAAATCTATTGAACATGGTGTTGAAATTCTCAGAGTCTCCTCCTGCATGTATCATTTTCATCAACCTCAACCTGGTGGTGACCTATTTGTGTAACATTTTTAACATATTATGCTCGGACATGATGAAGAAATTTCCCTAGAGCCTTACCTATCAAAGGAAAAATAGTAAGGGAACTAAAAACCCGAATATGGATGAATTAGAAATAATTAATTTTCTTGTATTATTTATCATTGGTTTACTATTCCCATGGTATACCCATTCAAACACATTCCAAAAAAGATGGAAGAAACATGCACCTTTCCTAAGACTCTACCATTGTCCCTAAATCACCTGGTTTAGTATCCACTGTTAGATTAATGGTCAGTCAATTAGATCATAGGTGGACCTAACGACCAATGTATATTCTAGTATCCCATGTTTACCATGATTAATAGTAACAACAAACACTATTTAACTAAAAACTCATACAACATCACCTATGTCTAACTCTAAACTCAATAATATCCATCAATAATAACATTGATATTACTTTTTCATACCCCCCCCCCACACACAAATGTTCCCCACCTGGGGTAACAATGGGGGAAATGATATAATGTCACCTGAGTCCCGCCTTCAGTAGTCCATGAGTTTGTGACTAGCACCGACGGTATAATAAAAAAATAGATGGGAGGAATTACCACCACCGATAACACATGTGAAAAATAATGTTAAGATAGACACCAAAAAAATCATGTTCGGACTAAAATATAAATGTGACCAAAGATCACATATTCAATTTCAATTAAAAACTATTACAACTATAAGGAAATCATCAAATACCAATTGAATGTAAAACAAAAGAAATAATGATGCCTCGAAAGTTCCTGTACAATCTGAATATAGCAATAACCATCCAAAAATCCAACCTATATCAGATGATGCTAATAAATAATGTATATAACATAGATTGAGTATAATAAGACACTTGGTAGGATCCTCCATAGATCCTCCCATGCAAAGGTAAATTATCCCTAATAGAGAACAAAATAATAAACAAGTAAAAATTCCATGTCACCAAAATAATTATACTATGTTCCTAGCCTCAACATGTCTACACTCATCAAGTATCACATAGGATAGTATATAATATAACAGTGAATATTCTATGAAACCTCCAACCACTTACCCATTAGTCTGCTGATTTTCCCCAACATCACACAACAAGAGTATCTCTCTCTAAGAATGTGTGCTCGAAGACACCTGCATGAGGCACCCCAGCACACACCTTCGGTAACAAAACCCCTACATCAACATAGCCAAAAGTTACCAGGTAGTTTTCAGAAGTTACCTTTGCTTTAATAGCATGTATCATACAATATCTACTATACCGCAGTCTTATATATCCCATACAACAAGTAAGGACACTCAATCCAACACAACATATACACAATACACCTATATTTGTCCATAGAAAACAATATCAAGATTATATTTGTGTTAATTAAGATCAATATTTTAAATCACTCTACATGCATATGTGGGAAAAACTAACCATCCTTCATACTTGAAAAAGTAACATCGAAGAGAATAGTAAGGTGTCAAAGGAGGTAGTCAAACACCCATACTCCCACTAATATGTTTGGGAAAATACCATCATTGTCCAGAATCTCTGAGATGTGAATATCCCAAACCAATTTGATGGAGTGACCATTAAATAAACAAAAAATATTGGATATTATATTACACACCACCAAACTAATGTCATCACTTACTCATAGCCTCAAATCTGTCTCACATATCTCAGACTCTTTACAGCCACTATAAAGAATAAAAAACCAAAAATAATACAACCATTTAAAGATATTTATGAAATTACATTTTCCCATTTAATTAGTTTCACATTACATAAATTAATACTGTAAAAAATAATTAACCCTTTTCAAAACAACATTACATTTCATTAGCATTCCAAAAAATATCCATGCCCTCCAAGCATATGAATTCTGAGTCCATGGATTCTCTTATATACAATCCCATCATTGCAGCACAACACACCCCTACCCTTAGGTAAAACATTCATTAATTCATTTATTAACAACATTATAAAATTTAATATTTTCTAGTATTACTGACAAACATTCAAAGAAACTAATCAAATGGTCCTAAACATGATTAGTAGATGAGTATCCTGTCAAGCCTTTTCCACATATAGCAGTAGCGTAGATCGATCCATCCTCGAGAAGATAATATCAAAAAAACATGGAATACCTTGCACATCTTTTGTTTTTTCAGATGTGGGTAAACAAGACCACCTACCTCTAGAATTTTGGAGAATAAAATATATAAAAAAATACCCAGTTCATTGAGAATCCAACTTTCATATCAATGGGTAGCCCCAACTTCAAAATTTTTCATAATATATGGTGTCCAACCTGACACCCACATGCAAAAATTGAGTCATATATATGCTCTAGGAATCAACTACTATGACAAAAACTATTCCCCCTACCCCCACACACCACAACATCGCTCAAGTATCATCCATCGTAAGATTAAACTAGAATATAGTAATCAAGAAACCAACCACATAGCAACTGATCTCTTGCCCCTAAACCAATCATTCATCCTTCACGGACAATTATCACTCAAATCTCTAAAGTATAAGGAACATGGAATTTACAAGAATGTGGGTAACTCAAAACCATAGACGGAATTATATTTTAGCTTAAAACATTTTATTTATTCCATATGTATAAACTGATTTAATTAAACATAAAAAACATTATCCATTTGATTGTCATCAAATAACAACCATAGAAACCATATTCATTAACATATCTATTTTTTTATTTACCGAATAAATTTACAATAAATGTATACATTAAATTATTTACAAATATCCATCAAGAACGACATTATAAAAAATCAAAGAATATATCTCATGCTATCTCAGATATAAATAGGTTAAATCCTCAGTTTGCAATTCAAACCAATTCTTTAATCTAATTGTAATTTTTTTAGGTCAATTAATTTGTTATCTAGTTTATAAATCATGCAAAAATCACTACTCCATTAAAATAAAAATGATAAGAAATAAATCCCATACCTAAAATGGTTTTTGATGTTCTTTGCAGGAGAACGTTCCATCATAATAGATCTTGATAACCTCTCCCTCAATGACTAAATCATCCAAATTAATTTGTGACAAAAAAACATCAACCAACACCCAAGAAAGATCCATTAGAAACATGGATATCACATCCCTCACATTATAGGTCTACATGGGAGATAATAGATCATGTGACATAGAATAAAAGAGGTTTAAAATACCTAATATCAAAGATGAATGGACACTTCCTTGTTGCACCCAAACAGGGGGTGCACATGTAGCATAAAAATAGAAAGGGGAAAATATCCAAGTATGTCAGTTTAGTATTATAACTCATGTTATAGGAAGAACTCGAGGTATCCCGTAACAAGAAAAAACATGTAAATATACAGATGTAAGATATCTCAAACATTTTAATATCTAAATGGAGACTCAGTTCCGATATGTTTTAGATTTTTCATTAAAATAAGATTTAACACGATATGTGTTTTGATCATGTAAAGGAACTATGAACCTGAGTTAAGATTAGATACGACTAATAGGATTTTAATTGTACTTAAATGCCTTAAAAGAATATATTTATTTTATTATATGACTAAGATAAAATTAATTAGGTGAAATTATATGATGATTGAAAAACTATTTATGATTCCCCATTTGATGACTCACTATTCTGTAACCACTATATACATTCTGATTCATGACTTAATATTTTGGAGACTCTATACACATAAATTTGGATGTATCAATGTTATTAAAACATTGTACACCTACGTTTTTATGTCTCACAATTCTCGAATAACTGTACACATACGGTTAGATGTCTCAACATTATGGAAACACAATACACCCAGCGTTGGATGTCTCATCATTCTAGAAACATTGTACCCCTCACGTTGGATATATCATTATTTTTGAATCATTGTACACCTACTGTCAGATGTCTGACCATTATTGAACAATTGTACACATAACACTGGATGTCTCACATTTGTGGAAACATTATACACCTATAATTGGATGCCTCATCATTCTGGAAACCTGGTACACCAACTGTTGGTTGTCTCACCATTCTGGAAACACTACACACCTACAATTGGATGTCTCACCTTCCTAGAAACAATTTCCACCTACTGTTGGATGTATCACCATTCTAGAATAATATTAAACCTACTGTTGGATGTATCGCTATTTTGGAATAGTTTATTACATAATTTTAATTTTTGGAAAGGGTTTGAAATATGTCCCCATGATTCCCAATACTCCTAATCACCAAAAAATTTCAAAGGAATGAACCAGAGTGTTCTGAACCATTAAATTATCATTTTTATGAAACATAAAACCATTGATTAAAAAAATGTTTTACTGTCATAGAAGGAATAAATTAAGATGAATGAAATCCATAAGTGGATCCTCCCTAGTTACCTCTATCCATATTTTCAATGATAGAAAAGAATATGACCAAATGAATTAGAGAGATGTATTGGGCTCACCCATCATATAATCTATACTAGGATCACCAATTATTTATGATGTATTGGGATCACCCATTATTAAAACAATATTGAGAACAAGTGTATTCATCTATGATTTTTCATGTTTTCTTATCATGAATAAAACATTTTTATGATTTAAATTTTTCAGCATATGGAACATGGAAAAAAATTTAATCTAATATGTAAATCACTTTTGGGTATCGAAATACAATTTTCATTGAAAAACTAATTTTTGAAACTAATCTACTAGAATTTGGAAAGAGGGTTTTTTATTATAGAAATAAATAAAATGTTTATAATGGAAGGCATATGAAATATAACAATCATGGTTTCAAGGATAACTACTGTCATCGTATATTTCAAAAAAGATCATTAAATTATTATTTATCTTGAATATTGTAAAAAATTAATAAAAAAATAAAAGGATTCATATCAGAGAAACCATAATAAAAAAGGATAATGTGAGATAAAAAGTACCCTGTAATTAAATTATTTAATTTTAAATTGTCCGTATAAAATTTTAATAATATTGACAAGGAATAATAATATTTTTAAAATAAATCCTTAATACACATTAAATGTGCGTTTTATGGTATTGTCCTTTACCTTGATCTGGGCTCGTCACATTTGTTATTAATCTACATGAATAATGAAGTTATATTAATTATTTTCCTTCTTAATAACCATATTAATTTTATTTTGTATAATAATTTGATTTATTTGTATTTTATATTCAATTTACCAATAATCTGAGTTCATGTTAGACACTTTGATGATATTTGACTCATATGACCAAATATAAATTAGTTGGTTGAATATGGTAAAACATTAATAATGAATTATTCTCCAAAATAAATATATTCTCATAATGTTTATATTTATAGATAAATTATATTTTTAAAATTTTTTTAAAAAAATTTAACTACATTGGAAACATTGAGATTTTACTTCGTATGTATGAATGAGTATAGTTTTAATTTTCCATTAACATGATGGAAAAAAGGTATGTATAGTCTAAATATTATAAAATTATTTTTATATAACAAATATAACATTATTTATTTGTTTAAACTTATACATATCTTCAATGGGTTGAAGTGATAAAAATAAATCGGTTTTTCTCATTGAGGTAGTTGTCCACAGATTTGGAAAAAACAATGATATCATTATTTAATAGATGGAATGATAGGAAAAAATGATATAAATTATTTCAATGAATATAATTATTTTATTAATATCTCAAATATAAAATTTTTATCCTTAATTATAAATAGTTTTGAGAGGTTGTGATGGAAAATTAATTACATTGGTTTCTTAGGAGGCAGTATTCCATACACATGAATGATATTTTATTCCCCAAATTATTCAAGAGAATATATATATATATGTTATTGAATTAACATAACCAAATCTAAAAATATTTGGGAAGCTGTTTTTAAAAATTTATCAAGTTTAATGATTATTTTAATGACTGTGAATATTAAATAATAATAAAAAATCTCGGTTGATAATGACACATCCTCTTTGAAGAACCCATTTAAATTTAATCATAATTTTTAATAGTAATTGTTATATTCAAAAAAGGTCTCTAAGACGATGGGAGTGTATTTGGGGAGATAATTATGTAGCTATTTATTTATAAATATGTATTCTAAATTGTGTACCAGAGTGGCTAGGGGTGACCTTATACTAGTAGAGTAGATGACACACATGGAATTTTTAAATATACTAAAATATTTTAATGTATTTTTTAAAAAAAGAACAGAAATAAAATATTTATAAAAATTATATGGGATATTATATATATATTCCCATTTAATGGAATTTAGATTAGTTTTTATTTCATGATAATCCTTATCACCATAGTTTAACCCCTGATTAAATTTTTTTATCCTTGACCATGGTAATATATTTGTAAAATCTTTTATTAATTGTAAAAAAAATTAAGCACATCATTTTGGATAATAATATATTGTTGGATTCAAAATTTAGAATCTATTTTTTTGAAATTCCATACCATTAAGTTGTATAATCTAATTTAAAATAAATCCTGAAAATCATGTTGAAATATAGTTTTTTAGAAAATGTATTTTTATGTACAAAATGGTTTTTATACCAAATTAAGGTAGAAAATTAAATAAAATGGAAATAATTGGATTATCTATAATATAATTTAACATAATTTTTGAAACAATTTTTTAGAGAATTACCATTTAAATTCATGAAATGAATATAATGATTTAAATAATAAGTAGTATTTCTCACTATTCATTGAAAAATTAAAATTTTGAAGAAAATATAAGAAATTAATCCTATTCTAATTTTGAAATTATGAATTTTAAAATGATATTTATTTTTTAAAAATTAAATTATATAATTTTAATATAATTATTTTTTATACAATTATATAGTTCTTGAAGAACCAATTTGGTTTAAAAAAACATTTTTTCTGGATAAATATTTATCAATTGTTATTATAATTAATATACAAATATAAAATCAATTTATTTTATACTACTAATAGATTAAATTTTTTTAATATTAAATTTTTCTTAGGTTTTTACATTCTTCTAACATTTACAAATAATATTCACAATTTATTCCATTACATAAAAGAGTGGGTATATTTTTCCTTCAGATCATTTTATAATGCCTATGTAATTTGTTCATCCATATGGTTTTTAAAAAAACAAACCCCTATGAATCACCAAATTCCCTTAAACATTATAAGAATAAATTTCTATATACATATATATAATATCAAAAAAGTTGAAAATTTATTTACTTTCACAAACACATCAATGAGGATAATAATGGGTTTTCTTGTTTAAAAACATGGATGAAAAAAAATCATAAAATACATATATCATCTTAGTCATAGTTCATTATTAATGAAATCCTTCATGGCCACATCATACATAAAATTTTCCTTCATAACATGGAGAAATATATATAATAAATTGAGACCACATGTTTTCAGTAAGGGTAAACAAGGGATATATCCACGATCATTAAAAAACATGTGAATATGGGTTTTAAAATATAATAATAAAATTTTAAATTAATTCCCCTCAAATCATATAATATAATCTTGAGTCATGGGATACCTATTGGTAGTTATGAAGAAAAGAATCAGAATTTAATAAAATTACATGATCTATAAAATCCTAACATTATCATATGTCATGATTACATAGAATATAAAATATTATAACTATGTGAAAATGTATAACTACAAACATGATTACTCATTATATTAAGGAAAATGAATTAGCCCATCACATAAAATTATAAACATGATACTAGTTCAATAGAAAATATTTCTTACATTAATCCCATATCAAATAATAAAAAATGGATATGATAAAAGTCCATTAATAATATTTTTAACATCCAATAAGGGTCCATACATAAAATTGCTTACATGAAAATCAGTCCAATCATAAAATTGGGAACATGAAACAAGGTTCACATAAAACATATTTACCTCAAAAGATATCCAAAATTACACAATTATTTAGAGATAAATATTACTTATTCCAAACCATCACATAATTAAATTCATTCATATGTATAAATGGTGATCATAAAACATTCATAAAATTAGAAACCATGAAAATAAATGGGTCTCAAATATATTTACACATTTCAAACAATAATGAAAAAATTAGGTTATATAATAATTCCTTTTTTTCATCATATAAATAATTCATCCTGAAAAAAATAAAGATTATATGATTGGATCAGATATCTAGTAAAGCATAAGTATCCCTGATGAGGTTACCATAGAATAAAATTTACTATATTCAATTCTAGAAAATATTTTGAGGAAAATATCATCTTCAGTTTTGAGAAATCTTTATATAATCTAAATTTTCACAAATATTGAGCAAATAATTATCATTTAACATTACAATAAAAAAATTTAAATTAATAATCTAAAAATTTATCAGTTATAATAGTGGGAAATCCATTCCTGTAATGTATGTTTAAATAAAACATTCTTTTCCAACATTTATAGAAAATGTAAAAATGTACTTGGTTTCAAAGTTGACATGAATATTTATTTTTAATAATTTATTAAAAAGTAATAAATTTATAAAAATAAATAAATTAAATTATTTTATAATAATATTATTATTATTTTAAATATTTTAATGAAAAATTGATATTAAATACGAAGGGTTTTCGACGAAATAGAAAAATTATTTAGATTTTCATTAAATATATATTTTTGGACTCCAGAATACATAAGTTGAGGAAAATTGATAGAAACTTGTATTCTAAATTAATATCCAATTAAGATAAAAATCCATGTGTTGATTGCAATATATATCATAAAAATTCATATTTGGAAACATAATTATAATGTTTCTTGATAGAAAAATGATATTGTATCAAAAAACACTTACTGCATTGGGAATATTTGAATTGAAATCCCAACAAAATATAGAAACATAGTTGGATTTGAACATACAAATAAAATTTAAAAAAAATATTTATGTGCAATATATGTATAACATTAAATAAACAAGTGGTGAATATGTAATATGTCTTCGAGAAATAATAGTGACATTAAAATTTTTTACCATGAGTTCGACTTGATTCAAATGTTCATTAACCTCATTTATAAAAAATATAAAATAATTATACATATAAATAAGTGTCATGTTCATGATTATTATTTTATATATATTGAATATAGATATCTTTTTAAATATATCCTTAAATGGTTTGTATATACAAATGAATTAAACTATTTATAGATAAGGTTGGTCATACGTATGCCTAAATGATGTTTTCACTTATTGACTATTAGAATCAAATAATGGTAAATAAAATATAATAATTAAAAATTAATTATTATCTTATATAAATAACAAATATTCATTAAATACATCCTTATTATTATCCATGTAAATTTTAGGTGAAAAATTAATGCCATCTTTTTATGGAGGTCATTGTACACATGTATATACAAGAGACATTAACATTCTCCACAAGGTTGGATGATATTAAGTTAGATATAATATTTTCCATGAAGAAGAATATGCATTTCATAAAAATAAAATTTAAACATTAGAACCATCATAACATCCAAAAATAAAAATATTTCGATGATAAATAAATTGTATCCCTACATAGAGATGATAGGATATATATATATATGCACAAGTTATTCATTTTTCCCATATAATTGAAGGAGGTTGAATAACGGTGGATTAATAATCTAAAAAAATTACTATGTTGATAATAATTAATATAACACTTTAAAAATAATATAATATATTTTTAAGAGGAAAAATAATAGTAATAATATTGGTGGTTCATGATTGGTTAATGCGATTATCTCTTCTATGAAATAACTATTATGGTTCTCCTATTAAGTATCATAGTTTTTCAAATTAGGGAATATAAAAACTAATGCAATATTAATAATAATGGTTATGATGTATTTTTCAAGGTTAAGGTATTTCTAGAGATCTCAATATGGTGAAATGATTTAAACTGAGATGAGTTAATGTGAAATTGTGGGTGGAGAATTCTTGAATCTTGTAAATGTATTCAATTGATATGAATTTGTCATCATTAAAAATATGTTAAATTCCTATAGGATGATTAAAATTTTATGATAAGTCAATATAATATCATGAAATAATATTTAGAAAATGTTTCAGTGAGTTTTCATACATCTCATTTCATTTTAACACCACATTAACCATTTTAAAAATGAACATAATATATATGGTTTCAACCTTTTAAAGGATTAAAATTATAAAATAATTTATTAAATTTCCAATAAATGAAGAATGATTTATTTTCAATGCCATAAAATTTTAATTTAGTAGAATCTAATATTTTTATGAATATCAAATAATTTAAAAAAATATTACATCTATTAAAATATCATTATTGTTATTTTTGACACCAGTCATTTAATTTGACTCTAACTATATAAATACATTGAGGAAGTCGAATCTAATTTTTTTTAACAACCAAAATATTTCATATATATATATATTTAAATTTCATTAGAATAATAAATTCAAGAAAATTTTCTAAAACATAAAAAAATTTAATGAATTTATTTTATTTTACTATTAATTGAATAAAATTTTTATTACTATTTCACAACCATTTAAGTCAATTATTTAGTCAAAAAAATATAAAATCAATTAATATCATTATGATAATTTCATCCCATAAAGAACCATTAATAATAATTCCCAACATGATTTAATCCCTATGTGAGTAGATAAGTGTTACACAAAACTAATGGAGCGATATTTTGTAACTTTAATGGATTTTAATATTATATAGTCCCATATCATTGAAATGTGTCCAGGAAAATAAATTTAATTAATAATTTTTTAAGGGAATAATTTTAATCATTTAATAAGAAATTTAATGAAGAAATATGACTTTTTCATATTTTTAACTAATATTATCTTGGTTTTCACTTAATCAAGGTGATAACGTTTACAATGTAACTATTTACATTGAATAAAAATAAATGGTTAATATTTTTTAAAAATAAAATCATAATTATAAAGACATGATAAATTTTTAAAAATTAATAAAAAAAAACTTTCAGAATTTTTTTTAATAATAAGGACAAAAAATGTGATAAAGTCATCTTTTTAGATAACAAAATTTTAAAAATAAATAAATTATTATTTCTTATCCAATTCATTGAAAAATAAAAAATTATTTTTAAAAAATTTTAATCAATACATTATATATTAATTTCAACAATATAATTCACAAATAGTGAATTATTTAATTCATTTAGATCATAATAAATTTGATTCATAATTAATTTTATGAAAATAAAATTTATATTAAAAAAGTTTTTATAACGAATTCAATAATAAATTAGAATTTAATGAAAAAATTGATTATTTAAAATATAATATTCCATGTTTTACATTTAAACCATTTAATTATAAAATTTTAATTGGAAGATTCATTAAATGAAAATATTTTTTTGTATAAAAAAATTTAATTTTTAAATATTCATTATAAAATCATCCCTTACAAAAAATTCTATAATATTATTCCCATTGAATTTTAACATGATGAAATTAAAAGATATATCGATTTAATTTTATATAATGCCTAAAATATATTGAAATTAAATATTATATTTTAACACAAAAATTAATAAATTCCATTTCCTTTAATGATAATTATTTTTAAAAAAATTTAATCCCTTAAAAAAATTGGGTGATTATTTTCTATTAATTTTAAAATAAATTATGATTTCGTTGAAAAATATTATATATTTAGTAATGCAGTCAATCCTATTTATATGTTCCAAATTAACAGATTTGTTATAATGGTCATATTCAAATAATAGTATTTCATTACTCAATTGGACACATTGTTTCATATCATATATGAGATCAAACATAGTGCTCTTTTTAAATATCAAGGTGTTATATTATCACCCAAAATTAATAAATATACCCTATAAATTGGAAACATGTTCTTAAAAATCAATTGTTTGATATTGAAAAATTAATTCGTTTAAAATATAAAAAAATGGGTTTATAAAAATTCCTCCGAAAATGAGGTAAAGGGATGTATTAAGGTGCACACAAAATAGGGTTCCAAGTATGATAACATCATTGGGAAGTGAAAATATGTACTATACAGATAAAAATAACTCACACACAATAATGTAGAGTGATAGAAAACATGGACCATAGATTGATAACAAACACCAATCCATGAATTTTTGAGGGGTTATCGACAATAAATCCATCAATATTGATGTTTATGAAAACATCTTTATCTTAAGATACTTTTCTGAGAGTTGAGGAATTCATTTTTCATCTATACTATTAACATACGATGATATACATACTATAATAGTATATTCTCATTCTCCATTTAATTTCCACAATAATATAGTACGATTCCCAAAATCATATGTATTTCATATTAATTTTACCTTCCTAAACTCTAAAATCAATATCTAATTGAAAAAAAATTGAAGACAATTATTCAATATTTTGGGATTTTCCAAAAAAAGTATTTATCGCAATATAATAACAATAATCAATCAACTATTATATGATAAAATAAAACATCAATCTCCAAATCCTAAATTACCTCAACAAAATCAATAATTAATAATTTTTTAATATTAAATTTAATATCATACCATTATGCTTACATCCTTTAAATGGTAGTTACTTTGTTCAAAATAAATTTCTATGTTAAATAAACTGGTAATACTATGGGTTACATATAACTTAACTAAATGAAACATCTCTAAAATAACATTAATCCCCATGATAAAATTATGGTTTAATATTTTATTATAATAAACTTCTCCAATTTTTTATGAAATATTTTTGATACTAACATGAAATGTAATCCTTATCATGACAAAAACATATCTCAAAACATTCCCTTTTCACTGGATAAAATTTCAACCATTATTAGTATCAAAATATCACAATACATTGGACCATAATTAACATAAAATCAAATAATATACCAATCCGAATGTGATATATAACGCTTAATGGATTACCCTTTCCAATACACAATAAATTTTTTAAATAATTTCAAATGACAATATCATAAAACATTAAAAATTGGTTGTTGATGCCTATAAACATATTAAAAGCATTAATATAATAAACCCATAACGTAATCCCTAACATGTATGTTAACCTCATAGGAAAACATAAATTATTTCTTAAATAAACATGTTCCATATTCCTCATAGTAGTTTAGAAACAACTTAATGTATTCTATAAATAAAAAACGAAATAAACATCACAAAATATGACCACAATCAATTATTCATCAAATAATCTATTTGAATGTAACCAATACATTTATACCAATGTATGTCATGTCATTTCGAAACTAATAATATGTTTTTAAATTATAATTTATGAAATCCTAAATTTTTTTATTACCCTTATATAGAATTTATTATTCATATAACACTTATTAAACATAATTCACAAATCATAAAATAAAAAAAATTAATCTTTTTATCTTATAAGGATTCCATTGGTCTATGAGTTAACCACTTGATTTTTTAATAGGAATTCTTAATGGTCAAATTCCTCACAAAGAAGACATTAATCATTAAATGGTTCTTAAAAAATTTATTTTACCTTCAACAAACACTCAAATTTTCCTTTTTAAAATTTTATCAATTTAATTTTTTTACATCTACATCATTTATTAGATTATTCAAGGCATTAAATTTATTTTTTATTCCAATATTATATTCATATATGATTACATATATTCTTTTATTAATTGTCTCAACCGCATGTGCCCCAAGTGAACTATCTATATCACCCCTTTGTTGAGTCTGAGAGTAGGTTGAGGTGCATGTTTTTTTATCATAAATCATGAAATCCTTTTAAAAATAATCAATATGTTTCAAATATAGTTTCTTGTTTTATTTGTTTTATTATGAGGAAAAAAACTTATATTTTTAGTTATCATTAACATAAATCAACCAGGTTCTATTGAATTACATAAAAATCCTACACTATTGGAAATAGTGGTCATAATGAAGAATAATGGAAAATCTTTTATAGTTTGTCAAAATCATTACACATCACATTAAATAAATGAAATAATATGTCTATCCTAATCCATCCTAGACCATTATAAAGCCATTAGATTTTTATCTTATCTTCATTTTAATCATATATGTTTTAAATAATTTATTATAATATTAAAATATAAACGAGACTAAACCAATCCTCTGATAACAAATATAGTGACCCAGTCCATTTATATATATATATATCAGATCATAATTGGAGAATATTTATTGGATCTTTAAAATACATTAATTTAGACTATAATGTTTCAGTGAATTTGAAAACATTGATATATAAATAACAGGTCCTAATAAGATCTACAACATCTCCATATTAGTCCATTTGAACATTAACCTTTTATAAAGAAATATAACCGAACAATAATTCATTATAACATGTGTTTTGTAAATGTAATAGAGTGGGATATCATATTATTAGAAATGGCATAAAACGATAGATATAAATGATAATTTAAACATAAATATCTAAAAATGGTAACAAAACATAATTATAACAATTAAATTTCATACAATGCATATCATAAATGACAATCATAAATCATGGAATAAAGAATACATTTTTTAGACATGAATAGTAATTTATTCAAAGAACAAGATCCATGACATTATAACATTATCAAAATAAATGTGTTTTCACATACATTAAATTATTATATTGGTATGAAGTATAAATAGAACTATGATCAATAATTATGATAAGTACTTGAAATTATAACCGCTCATAAACATATAAACCTGAAACTTGGTCCAGGAATAAGTTTATGGGAAATAAATCTAGGTCCACATATGAAAAAATGAACATGAATACCAGTAACACTCTTAGTTATATGGAATGAAAATATAGGTTCGCACAAAATCATATGACATCAAAACTAGAGCTAGGTATAAAATTTTGAACAGGAATTTTGGTTCTTACTTAAATGGATAACCTACTGATTTTTCATTCAATATCTAATGAATTATAAGGATATATAATTATCTTAAAATAAATAACATAATGGAAATGATATTATTGTTTTACCCAATATCACAAAATAATTATCATATCGAAACTCCTGAAATGATGTTGGTTTAATAATATTTTCTCAAATTAACGATAATGGAAAATAAATGAATTTCATAAACATTTAATAACATCATAATAAAAACGAATCATCAAATGAAATAATAAGGATTTCTGCATTGGAATACATCCTTATTAAATAATAAATATAATCATAGGATGTTATCATAGATAGAAACCACTATAATGGGTCACTATAAGATTTTAGTGTGGAAAATATCCTTTTCATTTTGAAATAATCTTATTAAAATATAATGATTTCCCATATATTATAAAAAAATATTTAAAGTGAAAATTGTGAAATGCAATGTATTAATAAAAAAATTAATGGTTTATAGTGATGTTAATTATATTCATATAATATAATTTAAAATAAAACATTATATTAACAATTATATGAATATTCAAATATAAGTTCTTTAAAAACATGATTATTAAAATCCTATTAGAAAATTTCCTAAAAATTAATACATTGGTAAAAAATTATTTAAAAAATAGTAGGATAAATATAAAAATAATAGTTTTTTCTATTAAACATATATATAAGGGTAAATCTTTTTTTTAAAGTGACAAATAAAGTCAATTTTCCTTAAAATATGTATTCAATATCTAGTGTAATTATGGTGAGTAAAATGAAAGGAAAATATTTATTCTCAATAAATATCCATATGATCGGAAAATTAAAGTGTTTCAACAAATATATCTAATAAAATATCAATATCTTAAATTTAATCATAAATAATCTCTTTGAATAATGTTATTGTATCATAAAACCGGTACTATTTTGGAAACATTTCAATCGGGAAGTCCCTAAAATAAATAACATTATATAGGAATAAAAATAGACATAAAATTAAAAATAAGATTAATATAATATATTCATGGAAAATTAATGAATATATTTTATTAATATCATTTGGAATATGGAATATGTCTATCATCAATAAAAGTGATATGAAAATCCATTACATAGATATAGACTTATTTAGAATTTTCTTTCACGTAATTTATAATAAATTAAAATTTAATTTACATGTACAATAGAATCATTTACATGATTACTATATAATATATATTCATTATAAATATATATATATATAGTGTCATTAATAATGGTATATATATATATAGGAGTTACATCATTCAGGGATATTGTCATTTGTACATACATATGAATATTGTTTCCATTTTCCCAAGAACATAACATCAAAATGGTAAATAAAAATTCTACATTAAAAAAAATTCTTTAATTATATATTTCATATATATTAATTAAAACCAACCATATTAAAACTAATGTAATGTGGAGATGAAAAATGAATCACATCGCTTAATGGATATGGTAGATCAAACATACGAACGAGTGATGTTATTGTTTTACAATAGGTAAAATGTTAAAAATTTATTTATGATATCAACATTTCAGAGTCTAAAAAATCATTATTATCATATATTGATATTGTATCCACCATAATACACATTAATAAAATATGGAGATTAGAATGAAATTGTATCACTGTGTGGAGATGGTAAGTTTTACACACAAACAATTTATACTTTCATTTACCATTTGAATGAAAGATGATGAATATTGGGGGATTCATAATCATAAAAAAAATTCTATATATTTTGGATACTAATTTATTATTTCATAAATATTATATTATATATAGAGGAGGTAAAATATTAATTATAATGAAATTGATCTGTTAAGGATATTGGCTTATATTTTTGAACAACTCCTCAAAATTTATAAATAAAGTCATTAGGGTTAGTATTTTGAAATAAAAGAACCCCAACAATGTGTGTAATGATTTTATAGAAGGTATTTTTTATGTTATAGATCAGATAAAGGAATCAATGTGGTTTATTTCAGTTAAATGAGAAGTTCCCTTCCAAAACAAAGGGTAGGGGAATTATTGGAATTTATTAAGGAATTAATTTAATATAAATTATTTCCCATGCATAAATGGATAATATTTGATAAAATTAATAAATTATAAGATTATATATATGAATAATCTAATTAAATAAAATTTCTATTTTTCTCATTTTGTTAATCAAATATTTTTGTTGTAACCCCATACGTTTAAACATTATGACATTTAACGTAATCTAAAAGTATTCAACCCTATAATGGTAAAAAAGATAATAAAATAATACAAAGTCATAATATGTGGGAATTTCATGATTTATAAAATCATATCAAATTAATTTGGTGGAATATCTGGTATTTATGAATTTTGAATCGCTTCATTAAATATTTCTTACTATAAAATAACATTACTGTTATTTTTAAATATTGGCTTTTAATGTGTATTTCAACACATCAATAAAAAGTAAAAATTATTAGATAATTAATTATAACATTTTTATAGTGTTATATAGATCAATAAAATTGATGGGACACATTAAATCATTTAAATTGTAGAAGTTTTATATTTTTCAATCTATTAATTTTTTTTCAATTAATTAAAAAAATATTGTATGTGTGTTTCACAAACATTTATGTTAATTATTTAATTACTAGTATTCATAATTTAATTAAAATCATGAATATATGTTCATTATGAAAAAAATAATATTATTTTTCCTTAACCATTAAATTTCCCTAACAGAAGATATAAGAGATATTTTAAACTAAAATTGTGAACTTTCATAACATTATCTAATTTATCTATTATATATATTATTTCATAGAAATTTTTTCCATTAGAAAATTAATATTCATGATAAATATTATAAGTGTATAATTAAATTCTAAAATTGATAATATATATTAAAATTTAGTACAATATAACTTTGTTTTAGAATAGAATAATCTGATTCAACATTCACCATGGTGATAAATTGTATTGTGGTACCTATTAACATTGACCAAACATAGAAGGGACATTTTAAACTATTTAAAACATCTTGATTTAAAATATGGAATCCATTTTTTAAATTTCAATACCAATAATCATAAAAAAAATTAACTAAAAAATAACTGCACAAAATGTGACGGAAAACATTATTTAGAAAAATACATTTTTATAATAAAATGTGATTAATTTTTTCACATGCATAGAAATATATTAAATGAATTTTAAAACATTTTATATAATATACTATATATATATTTAATTACAATAATTCAAACATTGTGAGTAATATAATTTTTTAAGATAAAAATACATTCTATACAAATAAATAGTTCTTCAGAATAATCACATTCACATATAATAATTATTTCAAATAAATTAAAAAATAATTTATTTAAATTAAAATAATTGTATTATTTAAAACCAAATTTAACTAATTTAAATTTTAAATTAGTTTAAAAAAATGTAATTGTTTACATGGTTTGAAAGAAAATATAGTTTTCAATGAAAATCATAATTTTATTAGTATTCATTCAAAATATTAATCTTTTCTAAAAAATTCTATTAAAATTATCCAAATATAATTTTGAAAATATGAAATAAAAAATGATTTAGTTTTTATCGTATATATTTTATAATTATTTCATTAATTAATTTTATTATTTTCATAGAAAGAAAAATAAAATACATTATTATTGATGAATTTTTAATGAAAATAACATTAATAAATAATTGAATTATGTTTATAAATTATATCAATAAATTTATATGATAATATATATATATATATATATATGATGTAATAATTAATATGAATACGCATTAGTTCAGCTGTTATGTTATAATGGTCATATTGATTAAAAATATTTCATGGATATTTTAGGCTTATCATAGTGTATCTTCTATTTAATTAAAAATAATGTTTTTATGAGATAAGGGAATTTCACACCTACTATTTATTATTAAATAAGTAAATTGTTTCTTTATTTAAAGATATGTTTATTCCGACTAAAATATTTATGGACTGAAAACATGAGATGCATTTAGTACATATTTTCATAAAAATAAAACATAAAATACAACCTATAAATAAGATTAAATCCGAGGAAGGGAAATATAGTAAGAATATGATAGTAATTTAAATATTATTTCATATGTTCAAACGATCATGGAAAATTTAGTTCCCTATTTATCAAAATTTATATCATTTTTTCATGGATATTATTTAATAAATTTAATGTCATGTATATTGAATGATATACATTTCCTCTATTAATCCTTAAATATTTTTTACTTATTTGATCCCTAGTCATATACTACTAAATATTTTTAACCATCAATTCCATTTTTTTAATAAAAATGGTCCCCACAACTTCTTTTAACCACCCTCATCACAATAATCTATAGTATAAAATTACATTCCATAAAATGACTCAAATCATTAAATCTATATAATTAAATAAAACAATATTTATACGACAACATAAAAAATAAATATATTTATCCCAACATCAATGAAAATTAATTGAACACTCACAAATCTTATAATAAATTATCTAAATAATTCACTCAGTTTGTACATCAAATTGAGGAATTTTTTTTTAAAATTAATTCATTACCAAATGATATTTCAATGTCTTTCCAAAACATAGTCATGAATCTATGATAAAAAATAATACTATTTTAAGAGGAACTCCTTGTAACATAAATATCTCTTTAACTTGTAGTTGATAATAAATATTTAAATACATTTTATATAAAATGATAAAGACAAGTATAGATTTGTTTGTTCAATCAAATATAACAGAAATCACAATTTTTAGATGAGATGTATTTGGGATTCCAGCCAAAAAATAAATGGATATATTTTTCCTTTTACAATATATATTTTGGAAATGATAAATCATATCCAACAGTAATTGTTATTGTATTTTAACCTATTAATAAGTTAATAATTTAATGATAAAGTAAATAATATATCACTTTTTTACACTTCATGTTTAATAATTTTTTTAGTGCCTATAAATATTAGAGCTTCCAAGATAAAAGAGAAATGGGGAAATATGAAATTCAATAATCAATTATATCGTTAGACAGAAATCACATGGCACACACATTCACTTTCCAAATATGATAACACATTTTTCGTCAATATTAAACTCAATAAAAAAAAACTTCTTTAACAATTTTACTATTTCCCTTAAAATATAATCCTCTTATTATGCTTTCAAAATTATTTCATTATGTGACTATATCCATTCCACACAAAACAAAATAATTAAGTATCCTTCATGGAGAATTTACAAGATAAAATTCACCAAATCATCAATCAACTTCTTATAATCCAAACATAACATGGTTATTATATCAATATCATTCCCATATAAATAAAAAATATATATTTTTTTCTATAGGATTATAATCAATTCTGTAATCATAATCAACATTCAATTAAATCCACCACACCAAAAAAAAATCTTTAAGACATTATGAGTTAATATACAAAAAATAAATTTATTATTTTTATATATTTAAAAATTAAAAAATTTAAATTTTTCAAACAAATTATGAAATGAAAACCCACAATAGATAAATGATTATCTTGTATATGATATTTTTAATCATGATTTATCAGTTGATGTATATCATAAGAATCAAAATTAAAATTCAATATTAGAAAACAATGAAATCCCTTACATGAAACATCATTTTAGATGAAAAGATTTCTATTTATTGTAGTTGGGGTGAAAAATATATCATTTAACAATTTTCTTTTTCAATTCTTGGATCAATTCATCATACCTATCTAATTAGATGAACTAAAATAATTTTTGTTTTAACATAGAGAGTGGTAATCCTAAACAAGAAAAACATTCAGCATACCACAAATAGTAAGATACAAATCCATGATAACCAAAAACACATATGACTTGTGTTCATTTGTAACATTACTTAACCACTATTTTTTGTAGGAACAATGATCATTCTATCTATTGAAATAATATTACGTAGTAATGAATTTTTTTGTAAACAAAATTCAGAATTACTAAATTTTCTTTATAAATTCTTTCCCTTTTAGGGTTTTGAAAATAATCTATTTATTTATTTAATGATTTGAACGATTTTATGAATACAAAATTATATCATCAATAAAAAACAACAAAACTATTTTAATATTGATTTTCAGTTATATTAGTAAGATTCATGAATATAGCTGGTTTATTTGAAAAACCAAACAGAAAATCCTCCAACTCAAAATGCCTATATCGAGTCCAAAATGATTGTATAACAGTATCGTTTTCTATCATGAAAAAAGTGGTATGATGACTTGAGATTATTCATTGAAAAATAATGTATTCATTGGAACTCTTACCACTTCATTAGATTTCACTAATTCAACTATATTAGTTGAAAATATTTTTCTCAACATTTTTTATTTCGATCACGATAATTTAAACCCTATATAACAATCTTCATGAATTTTGTTAAAATAATGTTCATGTCATGAACCGAATATGGTCACAATCAAACAAACACCAAACCCAGCCCATGTAATGTCTTGCAGGGTGTTCCCTATCCCCAATGGATGGAACAAGTGCCTAGGTATCATAAAATAGTGTGTGGGAATGATTTACCATAGTTTGGATTCATAAAATAACCAAAAAAACAATATATCAAATATGAAAAATTATGCCAAAAAAGCCTTAATAAAATCCATAACTGAGTATATGGATTTAAAATAGACTGAAGGGGTCCGAATCGACATAGAAGTAGCATAAATATCCCACGATACTCCACCCAAAAAGGGGTTATCACCTACAAGTTGTCTCCACAACACGACACGATGGAATGAATCTAACAACCCGATCTGCCATCACCCAAGGCCATTCCTTTTCCTGTGACAAATATAATCATGTCAAAATACACCGAATGGTGTAATTATGGTGTGATAAAAATCCCAATAGGATATAACCCAAGGATTCAAAGTGATATCCATTATAAAATAAAAAACATGCAAGAGTTATAAAAAGAAAATGGAAAATTTTATTTCTAAAAGCGCAACATTGAAATGAAAATTCCTTTCAATGGGGATAACATTAAATAATAAGTGAATTTGAATAAATCATTTATGTTAATGATATTCACATTGAAAAATACCATAAAATAAATGATAAATGCAAAAATGTCCACGAACCCCAAACATAGGAAAACCCCTAGGTACTATTTAGTTGTGAGACTTAAGTACCTCGTTCCTCGGTGAAAGTAACCATGATAATTTTTTTCCCATGCACGATCCAAAATAAAAAAGCATACACATATCCTAGTGGTCTCTAATCATCTCCATTATAGTTTTGTTAGTGATATCCTTGTCAAACAATCTATGTGAACCATGGTAGAAACCCCTCCATTCACTAGTGTATTAGTACTAATTAGTCCACCTAGTAACCTAGGTTTCCTGTCTTGTGCTCAAATAGTTATCACATGTTACAAAAATCCATTTTCACATATAATCATTAGTTATGGTCAAACACATTCTCAATAGTATCTTCACACTCTTTTCACCTTTTATTTAACTCCATAAACCACTTTTAAATTCCTTAAAACAATTTCACGAAAAGTAACCAAATTTTGAAAATTAAAAAGATCTAAAATTATTATTTTACTACCCAGTGGAGAACAATATTATAAATAACCAGAAATTTCAGAATTAATTTTTTATAAATCCAATCCATGAATTATAAAACAACCCCAAGAGGCACAACATGGGTTGCATATGTAAAACTCCCATTTTTGAACAAAATTGTCACTTAAAAATACACCGATTTGAAAATGCTACCCAAATAAATTTTTGAAGTCCAAATAATGAAGGTGTAGAATAAAGGAACCATAAATATTGAAAGCCAACTTATTATAGAATACCTGCATATGGTATCACCTGCCAATAGAGTCAAGAACCGCAAATCCTAGTTTGAAACATCAACTGCACCACCACCGCACCACAAGGAAGTGAGATCGATCATAAAACCACAGTATTGAACCAAAAAATCTCAAAATGAAACACTAAATAAGAAGTATTAGGTTCTGTACATTTTGGGATTCATGAAAAAAGGGTGAAATCTTAAGGCAAAGGAAGTAACATAGAATTATAGTCACTTACTTGAGAAATATGGATGATTATAGAAACGTGAGATGTTAGACCCTAATTCTCGACTAATATATTCTCCAAAAGGGGGAAACTAATATGGTCATGCATATAGGTTCAGTGGGATTAGGTGAGAGGTGGAATTACCGATAAATAATAAAAAATGAAAATGTTATGAAAGAATAAAAAACAATTTTGAAATAGAAAATGGGCTTACGGGTTTTCCCAATACTTAAGTTGATCACGAAAATCCAAGATGATAATAATTTTTTAATTGGTACAAATTTATATGGTGGTTTAAATATTTTAATGGAGGGAATTTTGGATGTATAATGGGTGAAAAAGGTTGAAAATGACGATGTTATTAAAGAAACAATATTAATTTTCAAAACTGGAAATAAACTCAGGGTTTGGCCCAAATCATGAAAACCCATAATTTTCTCCAAAAATGCATGGTAAACCACAAATACAATGAAATAAAATAAAATAAATGAAAATAACTATAATATAAATCATGTATGTGAAAATTCTCTCCACCATAAATGAATTTCCGCCCTGAAAAGTCAACCTGATGCTTGATCGGAAAACAGGTTCAGGTATTCTACCTCAACCCCTAACATTCACTCCCATGTCTCATGTGTATCACTCCCATACTATCAAATAACTCAAACCAGTGGAATAGTCTTTACCTGAAGAACCATTTCTTGGAATTCCACTATTTTCACCAGACACTAAAAAGCATATAGATTAGGCTCTATATCAACTCCCCCAAATTCAACACATGGGACGAATCCGGGTTGTATTTAATTAAATGGGAGATGTGGAAAAAATCATGGATGGGTGTCAACTGAGAAGGAAAATCCAAATTTTATTCCACATTGCCAATATGCCCAGTGATATCAATTGGATCGATATACCTTGGTATCAAATTTCCATGATTTCACATGTGACAGTGAGCCGGACGAGTGGGAACTTTAAAGAATGCCAGATCACCCACTGAAAACTCTAGGTCAAGACACCTCTTATCATAAAATTATTTTTGGAGACTTTGAGCGGTTAATAAACCCTGCCTGACCAACATGACCTTCTCATATGACACTTGTACAAGGCTCGGTCCCAACAATTATGTCTCACCTACCTCAGCCCAACCTAGGGGGCTAGCAAGGATGACCAAAGAACCCCTCAAATTGTGCCATTCAACTTGAGGATTGGTAGCTATTTTTATAAGAATACTAGACCAAACCCAAATGGAAATCCCCTGACCCACAAAATTACAATAAAAATGCATGAATAATGTCTTCTAGGATCTAATTTGACCGCTCTATCTGACCATCTATCTGAGGATGGTACCCTGTTCTCATCTTAATTTGGGACCACAAATAATTATGAAGGCCTCCCCAAAACCGATAGGTGAAGTGGGGGACTCTATCTAATACAATTGCTGATGGCACACCATGATTCCTTACCACCACCTAAATATACAACCATCCCAACTCATCCACATTAGCTGTATATCTGATAGTAATGAAGTGGGATGATTTTGTCAGCCGATCATTCTCCACCCAAATAGCATTCTCAGCTCGAGGTGTACAAGGTAATCCAATAATGAAATCCATGAAAACCACATACCAATTCCATATAGAAATGGGTAGTGGATGAAGCACACCAGATGGCTTCTGATGTTCTACTTTCACATGCTGTCAAGTATAGCATCTCGAAAAAAATTTTGCAATGTCCTGCCTCATACCTGGACACTAGAACTGTCGACAAACATCATATTTCTTCTTTGTTGAACCGAGGTGCACAACCCACTGTGACTGGTGGTTATCCTATATTTCCACATTCCTCAGAGATAGATACACCACTGAGTGACCCATGAAAAACAAGATACCCCTGGGGGAATAAGACCATTTAGAACACGTCTCCCCACCATGAAGAATCTATTTCGACCCCTGAAAAAACTCATCACTTGGCTGCTTCTGCTGAATAAATTTTATAAGAGATGGGGTCAGCTGAATTATTTCTAAGAATGAACCTCCACTGTGATCCTTGGTCTCCACATGAATCTAAGCAAAGAGTCCCATCAGAGTCCACTCATCACTGGACTTCTTCAAAGCATGCACTAGTACTCTTCTCCTCAAGGAATCTTCTACAACATTACCCATCTCTGGTGCATAGATAATATCAAAGATAAACCCCTACAGGTATTCGATCCTGTGGCACTGCCTCAAATTGAGATAATTCTATGAAAATATGTTTTCTAAACTTTTATTATCATATTAGACCACAATCTTCCCCCCAAAGAGATAGTGGCGCCAAGTATTTAAATCATGAATTACTGCCACTAGCTCTATGTCATGGTTTGGATAATTAATTTCATGTGGTCGGAGATGGCGAGAGCCATATGTCACCACGTGATCATCCAATATAAGCACGCACCCGAGATCCATACCTGAAGAATCACAATACACCACATAGTCTTTCCCAGAATCTGGTAGGATCAAGACTGGGGTGGTAGTCTACCTCCACTTCAACTCTTCGAAGGACGCCAGACATTCTAGGCTCCACACAAACTTCACCCCCTTGTGGTGAGTGTGGTCATGGGCGAACCAAGCTGAGATAAATCTCGAACAAACCACCTGTAGTAACCTGTCAGACCAAGGAAACTCTTGATCTGAAACATGTTCTTCGGTCTCTCTCATGACATAACAGCATAGATAGTCTTGGTATCCACCAAAAATTCCTTCTTTGAGATAACATGCCCCAAAAACATCACATCCCTGATCAAGAAGGTACACATGGATTGCTTTTCATAAAGGTGGTGATCCCGCAGAGTTCCCAACATGATCTTCAAATGGTGATCCTGCTTCTCCTCTTATCCAGAGTAAACATAGATTTCATCAATGAACACTATGATGAATAAGTGGAAATACTGGTGGAAAACCCTATTCATGAGTGCGATAAGGGCTGATGGAGCATTTGAAAATCTAAAGGGCATGACCAAATACTCATATTGGTCGTACCAACCTCTGAAGGTTGTCTTCAAGATATCTTTGTCTTTCACCCTGAGTTGGTGATAACTCGAATGCATGTGTATTTTAAAAATTCACTTTCCCCCTTTAACTGATCGAATTAGTCATCTATTCGGGGAAAATGTTATTTATTCTTAATGGTTACATTATTCACCAATGGGTAATCAATACACAACCGAAGGGTGCCATCAACCTTATTTCCAAAAAGAACAGGAGAGTCCCAAGGAGTGACGCTCGGGCGAATGAATCCTTTGGATTCTAAATCGACCAGCTATATCTTTAATTCCTTCAGCTCGGTGGGGGACATACGGTATGAGGTAATAGATATCGCTTATGTTACAAGTTCCAAATCAATCGAGAACTCCACGTCCCGCTCTGGGGGAAAGAATGAAAAATCATCTGGATATACCTCTGGAACTCATCAACCACATGAGTTAATCCACCCTCATGCACTTGACCATCATCCTCTAGTGCGAGAAACGATAACTGGAAGATAATGTTCCATAAATCTGGGAGTGAAGGTCCTGCACGACCAGACCAAGGGTCTCAGTACCCATGAAATACATGTGGACTGCAATCAGGTTCCATGAAACTCACCCGACGCCGATAGCAATCGATGTGCGCCTGAAAATGTACCTACCAGTCCATGCTAAGGATTAAAAAAAATTCCATATCCATGACCAGGAGGTCACACTCTATCTCCACCCCAGAAATAGAGAGCGCACAAGATGGACACCTGATACCCTTCTCCTTCTTCTTTCCTAACAGTGTCACCAACTCCATAGAGAGATATAAAAAGCTCATTTGGCATGTTCTGTGTGCTCAAAATACCTGAAGATATAAATAAAACTAAAGCTCCTATATCAAAAAGATCAGAAGATAAAAAATATGCAATCATAATGGTACCTCTAACGATCAATGTCCCTATATATGATCTTGCTGTTGCATGATTTACAGAATGAAGATGCCTAATCTCTTTTAGATAACGGAAACCCGCATGTGGCTCTGCCCTAAATTGGCTCTGCCTAAAAGATGATCCAGCCCTCCTGCCACAACCACCGAACCATGATCCCCCTGTCCTTGATGGCTCGGACTGTGATGGCACTCCCCTAGGAGCCACAGATCCAGCCCCACTTTGAAGTGGATGCGCTATCCTGTAAAATCGTTGCACATGTCCCATTCCTCACACTGAAAACTAGTCTTCAGAGGATTAGGGAAAGATGGATGGTTATGCCCTGTCTTCCCACACTGGTGGCACATGACAGTCCACACATCTAAATCCATTGATGAAAGATATCAGGATGAGTGGATTGAACTACCACCTCCCTTCATTCCCTGCTCTTCGTTCTTCCTCTTCTTTTCATAAGAGCTACCAGTGCCCATAGAAGATACCACTCCAAAGATCCTAGACTTCCCCTTTTGTTCAATCTCTAACATGCAAGCATGATCGACCAACTCAACATAAGTTCCCAACATAAATATGAAGACCTGTGAGTAAATTTATGGTCACACCCCTTTCTCATTCTTCTGGACATTAATGCTATAATTAGAAACATTGTCAGGTGCGTACCACACTAGTTCAACAAAACATCTAGCATAATACATTAGTGAACGATCATCCTGGGAAATATCCATGAATTTTTGAGATCTGGCATATGATAGACCTTCTGGACAATACTTGTCGATGAAGATGGCATTAAAATCTCTCCAACTCATGTTTTCATGCTTCCCAGATTGAAGCACTGATTCCCACCACCTACGGCTATGACCCTCTAGATGAAAAGAAGCACATTTCACTAGGACCTCCTCAAGTGCGTTCAATAACTCAAACATACGCACTATATTCTTGATCCATTCTTCTTCCAGTTGAGGTTTCGTGCTACTTTGAAAACAAGGAGGTTTATTTTTCATGAACTCCTGGTACTTATCCATCTTGGTCCCAGACTCATCTTCTCTAGCAGGAGTAGGATCTAGATCAACTCCCTATCCCGAAGCCTAGGCAATATAGTCCACAGCTTATATCATCCTTTGATCGAGTGGTGTTTGAGAAATCTCTCTGGCTTGCTCCAGTGGGTGCGTGGGAGCTTTCCGGGGAGGCATGTTGCTACCAAAGTCAATAGTCACAATAAAAAATATTAGTACAACTGTTATGAAAATTTCATGAATAACATCAGAGATAAATATGCCAAACACATTACAATAATAAAATAAACAAATACTTCACCGCACTCAATGCCCACCAGCAGTCTACAGCCCAGACCTCTCACTTGGATGTAAAGAAACACAAACAATTCAGACATCCCATGGTGACTCGCGGTCTATCATTTGTGGTATAGGCCAAAGAACCTAATCATGACCCAAACTCTGAGCCCCAACAGTCCTATCTTCTGTCTACCCCAACTCATCCCAAAATAATAATATAAATCAAAAACGTTAACCTCCATTGATACCATTTTGTCACCAACTGAATATGGTCACCATAAAACTGGCACCAAACCCAGCCCATGGCATGTCCAGAAGGGTGTTTCATGTCCCCATAGGCTGGTCCAACTGATTGGGTATTATAAAAATGTATGTTGGAATGATTTACCTGAGTTTGGATTAATAAAATAACAAAAAAC
This sequence comes from Viscum album, assembly GCA_963277665.1. NCBI lineage: Eukaryota > Viridiplantae > Streptophyta > Magnoliopsida > Santalales > Viscaceae > Viscum > Viscum album. The sequence goes on along the minus strand of OY728136.1, from coordinate 1,808,517,744 downwards.
AAACAATAAACCAAATATGAAATTTTTTTCCAAACAATAATTAACAAAATCATGAACTAAGTATATGGGATTAAACAAGACAAAAGGGGTCCAAATGTACATTGATGTAGTAGAAAACATCCCATGCGACTCCACACGGAAATGGGTCATCACCCACAAGCCGTCTCCACAACATTGCACCATGGAATGAAACTAGCAACTCGAATTTCCATCACCCAAGGCATTTCCTTCACCTCTGTCAAACATGATCAAGTATACGTACACCCAATGGTTTATGTAGGGTGTGACAATATTCCCAATAAGATATCACCGAATTATTTCAAGTGATAGGGATTATAAAATAAATAGCTAGCAATAGTTATAAACAGAAAATGGTATCATTTATTTCTAAAAGTAAAAATTTGAAATGAAAATATCATTCAATGGGGATAACAATAAAGAATGAGTTAATTTGATCTAAAAATGTAAAATAATTATTTTCACATCCATATATACCATATGAAAACGTTAAATTCAAAAAAGGCCACAAGCACCAATCATAGGAACACCCCAATGTACTAGTTAGTTGTGAGCCTTAAGTACCTCAGACATCTGTGAAAGTAACCCTAATAAAATTCATTCCCGTGAATGAGAAACTAGTAGGGAGAATACCCATAACCTATTGGTCTCTAATCATCACCATTATAGTTTTTTAGTGTTAACCGTGTAAAAATTTCTAAGTGAACCATGGTTGAAACTTGTTCGTTCACTAGTGTACTAGTACAAATTAGCCCACCTAGTTTCCCAAGTTTCCAGTAGTGTGATCAAATAGTTACCTCATATTACCAAAATACATTTTCACATGTAACAAAATTATTTCTGGTCACACACATTCATAAAAGAAGATACACATTATTTACACATTTTATATAACTCAATAAACCACTTATAATTTCCATAAAGCAATTTCAATAAAAAGTGACCAAATTTTTAACATTTAATTCATCTAAAATACATCTTTTAAAACCCAATGGTGACCAATATTATAAAAATCCATATATTTCAGCATATAAAAATTCTATAAATATATTCCATGAATTAGAAAACAACACCAAGAGGCACAACATGGGTTGCATATGTAAAACACCCATTTTCACACACAGTTGGAACTTAAAAATAATCCTCTTTGAAAATGCTACCCAAATCAATTTTCGCAGTCAAAATAATGAAGGAGGAACATAAATGAAACATAAATAAAGAATGGAAACTTATTCTAGAATAAAACATATAGAATAACCTACCAAAAGATTCAGGAACTGCAACTCATAGGGCAGAACATCAACCGCACCACCACCTCACTACAATGGAGTGATATCGAACCTAAAACTAGATGATTGGACCGATAAACTCAAAATTAGTCAATAATTATGAAGTACTAGATTCTGGACATTTGGAGAATCAAGAAAAAATGGGTAAATCTTAAGTAAAAGGAAGGAACATAGAAGAATGGTCTCATACTTGGGAAATATGGATGATTTTAGCAACCAAAGTCATTCAGCCATAATTCTTGACTGATATGATCTCCAAAGAGGAGGAAACGTAAATGGGGGTGTGGTTAGGTTCAGTGGGATCACGTGAAAGGTTGAATCACCGAAAAATATTAAACAATGAAAAAGTAATGAATGAATAAAAAAATTAAAACAGAAAATGGGCCTATGGGTTCACCCAATACTTAAGTAGATCACCCTAATAAATGATGATAATAAATTTTTAAGGCGTCCAAATTGCTATGGTGGTTTCCAGAGTTAAATGGATGTCATTTTGGATGATGAATGGTTGAGAAATCTTTAAAAACTGAGATTTTATTAAAGAATCAAAATAAATTTTTAAAACTTGAAATAAACTCACAGTTTTGCCCAAATCATGGGAAACCCACTATACAAAGAAAGAAATGAAAATAAATGAAAATACCTTTAAAATAAATCTTTTATTTGATATTCCATAAGCATTGTAATCAAAAATCACACCATTGTATGGCTCTTTGTTAATGCTCTATTATTTTTTAGGAATATTTTCTTTTTAGTTAATAACTCTATGGAGTGAAATACCGCCCTAATAACAAATTACATACTACATCCAGCCTGAAATGAAAAAATATATATCAAAATTGTGTGAGGGTGGTCTATTACAAATTCATTTTGTAGTTGATTAATTTTTCATGTATTTCTACCTTGACCCCTTTATACTATTATCTTCATGAGACACATTTGTGAGAAAAAACACCATACTAAGACCACCATCATAAAAACAATTTCACATAGATTTGAAATTATTATACAGACAAACCACTTCCTAAATACTATATTAATATAGTGTAAATATATTTATTTTGAAATTGAATTACTGGAATAATTTTTTTTACAAACATGGCTAGTCTTGTAAAATATTCTTGATATGTTACAAATGAATCATCATTTATTTTGAATTCAATTCATAAAATGTTTTCTCCATCTTGAGTCAATAAATTCTTGGGAAATATATCTATTTTAAAATATAATTAAAATTTTAATATTACATGGAATTAATCTCTTCCCTAACTATATAATTATTAACTAGACTATAGTATTTATTTGTTTTATCCGAAATATTTTAATGGAAATTATTCCCTTTTCATATTATAAACATACAATGAATTTAAATTCCCATACCAAATAATTGATTTATACTTTGGATACCATGGGATCTAATGGCCCACTTATTATGTTAGGGTTCTCTTTAATAAAATGATCTATTATCATCTTTTTTAACTATTGTAAATCTAGATACAATCTTACAATGATACCTCCTCTGTTTATAACAATTGTTAACTAAAATATCATTAATCCAAACAAATTTATTCCAATTATAACCATGATATGTTTTGTATTTGGAAAGATAATGAATTTTTGGAGCCTTAATATTTTAGATTCTCAATATCATATATGTAAAACCATTATTATTAGACATTTATCAGATGATTCAATATGAAAATCATCAACTTCTATTTCATAAATTTTATTCTTTTAAGGGTATTAAATTGAATTATATTTAACTAAACAAATATCCAAGCCTATCGTTGGATACTAAATATAATGAATAATCCTTTAAAATTAAAAAATCTTGTACCTTTATACATTATTTTACATTATTTCATATTAACAATTTTTACTATATATATTTTTAGAGAATTAGAATGAAATCTTATATAAATGCCTATATATTAGGGGGAGGAATATTATTCTCATTAACCAAATTTCAACAATATTTATACAATAAAAATAATAACTGTTTTTATTTACTTTAAAAATACAAAATAAAACCAAATTTAATTTTTTATTTTTATTACACACACATAACCCTTGTGAGAATTAAATAAAATCCTTTCATGAGAATGAAAATCTAAATAATGTACTTAAAAAAAATAATACCCGAAGTTCACTGTAAAAAATAACCCAAAAAATATTTTCAATTATCACAATACTAATTGAGTGTTTGAAATAAATGTTATCCTCATGAAGATATAGTCCCCATGATAAAAGAAATACTTTAAAAACAAAAAATTGGAAAAAAGAAACCCTTTTGGAAACATATATTTTTACACTCATAACATATGTTAGACTAAGGACATAAAAATGTATAGCATTGTTAAATAAAAAAAGATACCTTAATAGTAAACTATTTCATTATTTTTTATAATGATAATTAACATTATAAAATATATTTGAATCCTATATTAGTATTACACATCATATTTGATATGTCGAGCTCACGCGTCGTATACGATGATTCTGTCTCCCATGTCATCATAGATATATCAGTATCACCCATATTTATATATAATTCCAATGTAAAATATCATAAAAACTAAATTTCTATACAGTAAAATATTCATGTTATATCAATATAAAATATCATCCAATCCTGTATAGAAGAAAATTTCAGGAATCATAATACTGAATCATATTAAAGCCAAGTTATCAAAATTAAAATATCCCAAATAAAAAAATCATTTATAGATATAATTATTATTATTAACGAATACAGACCTAAAAATTAGTTACATATTTTGGGATAATATTTGATCATGTATTTTTATAATTAAACATTCCTATTACTTTTTCACAAAGAAAGACAAAATGTTCTATATAAAATACGTAAATTTTATCAGTTTTAAAAAATTTACAAAATGTTAAAAGTTATAAAAATATACCTTTGAAATTATTTTTTATCTATTAAAATATATCATTAGAATAGTATTATAAATATGTATGTGGATGAAAATAATATGAAAAAATCGTCAATACATTGAAAACCAGGTTTTTAGGTTAGAGTTTCAATTACATATTTTTTGAATCATCATGTCAATAGTTTATCTTTTTGAATAATAAAATTATCTAACTTATTTCAATAATTAAGAACCTAAATATATTTATGTTTCCTTTTTTATTTATTATAATTATGTATCTAAATACATGATCAATAGATTTAATTTCAAACAATTTTATAATATTCATCTCTTATCCCCAAAATTACATTAAAATGGTGACTATAGTAAGAAAGAATAGTGTTTCATCACCTTCAAAATAATTATAATGTTATATTAATTAAATTAACACTAAAATTATAATATTATAACCAGCCATGTAATATGGATATGATTATTAAAAAATGTTTAAATCATCATATGGTAGGTCATATGTTTTCATGAGTAACAATTTTATTTTTAATAGAACATATGAAAAAAAAGGTTTGTAGTATTATATCCTAAATTTACTATTATTATATCATAAATATCATAAAATATATTTAAATAAAATTTTATATGTCATCCTTAAGATGCATTGTTTAGAAAATAATAACATTTCCTTAAGGATTTGATAGTCTACACATATGCACAAATAACGTTAACATTATTCCAAAAATGGAAATATAATAAAAAATATGATATATTAAATTTAAAATTTAAAAAATATATCAATAATTTAATATCAATATATATTTTATATTCTTCATTATAACTATATGGGAGAGGTGAGGTTGGAGAATGAATTAAATCAGTTTGTGAGATGGTAGTCTACCATAAAAAAATTGTATTTCCATTACTTAATGGATGGAAGAGGAGGTGGATATAGCATATTACATTTAATAATAATCATATTAGTATATTTATGACATTTAACATGTTATATAACATATTTTGATGAATTAAAATAGGAATAAGTGGAATGACATTACAAATCGTGGTTCAGAATGATAACTCTTCATCAAATGAACAGTAGAGGTTTACATATGAAGCATTATCTTGATTGGTTTTTTGGTCAAACTAAAGCATCTATGTCATTTGGAGTGATTTTGTGGAGTTACATGGATTTTTCTTGGCTAATAAAATTATTTTTATGCGGATGATCGATAGGATATGGGAGTCCTTTTATATGTGAGGGGGAGGAATCTATTGAAATTTTAGAATGATTAAAATATATTTATTTCCTTTAAACACAAAAAGATATAAAAATGTACAATATAAATTTTTTTACATAATTGATTCTAAATATACCATTATAAAATAATTTAAAGAAATATTTTATTTTTAGCCTTATCATTAGAGCTAAACACTGGAAAACCTATTATATCCTTACCACTAGTAAAATATTCTAATAAATATATCTATTCATTATAACAAAAATTAAAAATGAAATTATTAACTAATTTTATTATTTCAGATTAAAAATATAAATTCTCAAAATTTAATTAAAATAATTTGAATAATTTATATTAAAAATTCGAAAATAATATTTTATGAAATTTTTTTTTACAAAAATTCCTTTTTTACATGTAAAAATATTTTGGAACCAGATTAAAATATATAATAAATTGTAGAGCCCATAGTTGTAGTATTGACAATATAATTGAAATAATTTATATTTTAGTGTTTTTTTAAAAATTATATTTCTGATTTATTAAAAAAATTCATTTTTTCAATGATAATTAGTATTTTTCACAATTCATTAAAAATAATTAGTTTTCATATAATTCTCAAAAAAATCATTAGAAGATAATTTTTATATAATGAATTCAGAAATGAATTTCATATTTTGTAAATTAAATTCAAAAATTTCAAAATAATTATTTATAAAAATACTTATTTTTTATAAATATCAATATTTGAAATAAGTAATTCTATGTCCCTTTATAATGAAATTTTATTTGAATTTTTTATATAATGAAAATAACATTAATAAAATACAATTGTAAAATTTTAATAATTTGTGAAATTGATTTAAAATTATCACAAACATTGTGGAATTATAATATCATTAGGTACAAAAAAATTATTTTATAAAAGGGAAGGAACTCATATTAATCAGAAGTGAATGGCATTACACATTTCAATGAATCACTGTGAATAAGTATTTTTTCATATAAATACAATAAAATATATTAATTGTGGTGAAAAATCATCTATCTTTTTTGAATTTATCGACCTAATGTTAATTTTGAGTTATATACCTGAATACATATATGTTAGGAGTGATAAAATAATGTAATCCAATGTTATGTATGCAATTCAAATTTCATTTCCTAAAAGATGTAAGAGGTAAACAATAGATAACTAATTATATTGAGAAAAATCAATTTGAAAATATATGAAACATTGATAAAGATAAGATGATCATGAATAATGTTAAATAATATGAATGTATAATCGATGTATATAAAAATATATTGAGGGTATGTGTCAAAATAATTGAAGACCTTTAAGGGGGTCTAATTATGATGATGTCAAATCTTAATGATCTATAATTTCAAATGACATGCGTTTTTAATTTTGGAGGATTGATCCTAAAAGCTGTAGAAATGGTAAAGAATTTTTATAAAGATTATACTAATAAGATAGATGATTAATTATGGTATCAATTTTCTTATTTTGTGTTTGGGGAATATTTTTTTGTTATTTATCATAAAAAATTCTATCATGGATGATGTTTTGGAATAATATCCCCCTACTTATAATAAAATTTATTTTTTGGACACTGAAAAGTGTAATTTAGAATCACTTAAAACACACTTGAAGATTAATCAAATCTACGGTTACTATTATTTTTATATAGATAAAAATTATGTATTCTATAGTATATAGGTAATTAAATTAATTATATAAATTGTTACATTTTAAATTATGTGTATATTCACATTATGTTTTTAATGGAATTCAATTTTTAGTTTGAATGTTATGGGCCAAAATCAATTTATATCTAACTAATGAAGAAAAGGACTCCACCAAGGGATACTTGATTTTATTTCTCAAAAAATCGTATTAGTCAACATTGATGATTAAAAAACTTTATAATCAACAAATATGGTGGGGAACCATCATATTTAGTGGATAAAAATGTATATAAATAACAAATGGGTGTAAAACCAAAAAACATATGGTAAGATAAATTGTGGTCGGAATGTAGTTATAATTAATATTTACATTAAAACACTTAATTATAAGTGTTAATTCATGATATATTATTCACGTACATCATGTTTATAAATAAGGATGAATACAAAAGGAATAAATATGAAAATCATTGATTCAGATGGTTTGGAAATGATGTTGGATTGATGTTAAAAATATTTTAATATTCTATATTTTGGAAAAAAACACATGTCTAGAATGAATTTATTTTTTATATAAGGAATTTTGAGTAGTTTATATTAGGTGATTCAAAATTTTGGGTCTACTAGAATGTATTATTATTTACCTGGAGGACTTTTCTAATTTGTAATTGATGGTTACATTTTTATAAATCGCTTGAGAAAAAAATGACAAATATAACTAAATAATAGACATTAAAAATGTTATTTATTTTAAAAAATTTATAAATAATTTTATTTCAATAAAAACCTATCTATTTAATAAATATATATATAAACATACTAGAGAATAAAACTGGGGTGTATTGTTTCTTTAATATTATAAATACTTTATTCAAACTTGTGATTTTTTTCAGAATGGAATAATAATTCATAACATATATAAACAAAATTAACCAACATAAATAACGTTATTGAAATTGCATCATATTTATTTTATTGGAGAATATCCTAATGATTTACTTATGGAATGAGGTACTGTATACTATTTATTGATTGTTATTGTTTGTTGGCATGGTTGATGGTGATTACTAAGAAATATGATTTTTTTAATTACATAACACATTATCAAAATGTTAGGAAATGATGTTTGGATAAAAATTATTAAAATACCAAACCAATAATGGAATGATGATAACTAATTTATATGATGAGTATTAAATATACAAGAAAGGATTGCTACATTATTTTTCAATAGTGAATACTCTAGAACAATTTTGTATAACTTAGAGGAGGAACCGAGTAATCTGTCACATTTTATGAATATATCTTATTGAATAATAATTACAATAATAGTTTTCAAATTATGTAAATCTATGATTATAAAATATAAAAAATTAATATTTCATATTCTAACATGAGGAATATTATATATATATGTTGTGTGGTGTAGAAATAACATGACACAAATGTACATTTTTTAATTCAATAGTAAATTTTTTACTCATAATAATTAGAATATACTTAGGATTTTAATCAACTATTGATATATTTACACTAATATTTTTTGAAATATACATTTTTAAAATAATTCTACTCATTTAGATATTTTGAGTTATTTGAAATATCATGTTCATTTTTAATTACACGCCACATATATATTAACATGTTTAAATGTATAATTGTTTTTAAATGGATGATTAAATTCATAAAATAAATTAATAATTAACATGATAGTTACCACATAACCATTAGAACAATGGATATTAATATGATTAATTAAATTATTAAAATATATTGTTCTAAAATTTATATATAATTAATAATTTGATAGAAAATTAATTGTTTAAAGAAAATAAAAAATATTTTAAATTAAAGGGAATATATTTCTAGTAAAATATTTAATTAAACACAAAAATGTTTTATAAAAATAAATAACCTTAATCTAGTTTTCATATTTATTTTTATGATACCTATATATTATATATTCAATCCAATGTTTATCATTCATCTTTTTTTCTCTATGAAATATATTACAATAAAACATATTTTACCCTTAAAAACTATTTTTTATAAAAAAAAATTTTGTATCATTTTATACACATATTTTGATACATAGTTTTTAAAAATTTATAATATTTACATTGTAAAATAAATTTAATTCATTGAGACATTTTTTCAAAATTATCCTACGATTATTTTTTTATATTATTTTTTGAAAATAAAATTTTTCATGAGTAATGAAAAATAATAAATTTAATTATCAATTTTCATTTATTTTAAAGCTGATAAAAATTTTCAAACTGGTTTTATAAGGGTTTCAAACATCTAATAATTTATATATATATATATATATATACGGATAAAATATAGGGCATTTTAATTATTTCCGATTTTAGTTTTGATATAATAATTATTTAAACATTTTAACATTCTCTCTTTCAACTCCCATATTGTTATTTCATATGTATGATTAATTATAAATTACATTTTGATACATATATGAATGTAATTTGAGAAAATAGATAAAATATTTGGAATAATAATAAATTATATGGTATAATATTTTCATCCTAATTTTTTATGATAAGTAATTGTAAATAGAGTGTAAAATTATTTATTGTGGTTATGTTAAAAATGTGTTTACTCGGGATCAACCTAAAAAAATGTTAAAAAATAATCTAATTTTATTGGAAAAATTTACAGATGGAAATAATTTGACCTTCTAAATTCTGTTTTTAATAATATAACATTCTGATTCATTTTTTAATTTTGAGAATCATTGGTATAGATTTTTCATTTAAAATATTACAAGTGTACCACTAACCTAGGTTATAAAAGGCCACCCAATCATCTACACATAACCCATCAAAGAAACATCTGATCATTAATTACTAGAGAATTTTATTTTGATAATTCCATATTATCATTATAGTACATAATTTTTTCAAAAATACTATCTAATAATATTTTTGGTGAAAACAAAAAGATGTCCCTTAATGTACATAATTATTAAAAATTGAGTGTTTAACTTTATTTCATATTCCAAATTATTTAATTAATATTATACCATGAATATATAATAGGAAATTTATTTTCCATATAAAATTATATAATTTTTTTAGTGAAAAATCCTAAATCATTTTCCACTTCAATCAAATACATAATTAAATCATCATTTATGTGTAAGATGGACAATCTCCTCATGGTTTGATGTTATTCATTTGTCATTACTACATTATAAAACATAATATAATGATGGAATAAATGATTAATATTAACATTTATTATGTTATTATAAAATGTTAATTATAATATCCCATATATCATTAAACTTCTTATTCCATTTGAGTATAATAAGGACAATCATGAGTAGGATGGAATACCACCACACAAAATGATGACATAAATTCACGATTTATAGGGATATTAATAAATATATATTTATGGAAAATATGTGATATATATGAAGTAAAATTTATTTTATACATATGTTATATTAAAAAATATTATTTATTTCAATCAATATAGAAAATGGAAACATCGTCATTCGAACATACAATATTAGGTTTCCTGTAACAAAGTAATTCATTTTATATATCTAAATATAATGGATTAAAATAAAATATACTTTATTAAAAACATATTACATTTATATCATGGATAAAATTATAATAATTACGGGACAACGAAATAATAAATATAATCAAAAATACCATATAACAATTTTTTTAAAAAAAAAACAAAACCATTATAAACTGAAACGTAATTTTAACAAGGAATAATAAATGAACATTTAATCAATGGTATAATTTACGTCATAAATAGAATGACAAAAGATTTTATTCTTTTGAAATTTATTTTGGATAAACTTTTAATTTTTACATATGAGGTCTGAGCATGCATGAAGGGTGTTGATAGGTAAGGTAATTTAATTTTTTAATCATCATTGACTCGTTGAGACTTGTGTTATTTTACACACTTATCTTTTTTATGAGTTGTATATATGACCAAATTGAAATGTTATATAATTAATATCTTTATTTTGAATATATACAATGTTTCAATTGATTTTATTGTTTAAATGTAAATATGATTCCGTGTCACAATTGTTGTGAGTATTTTATGATACAATATCATCATTTATCGAGATTATTTATGAGTTTGGTTCCATTGATTAAATAATAATATCCACATAAAAAGAAACCCATTAATTATCATATCCTCTCGTTATTTCATGATAATACATTTATACAATTTTTTTAAAATAAAATACTTATTTTTTATTAAATATTATTTTTATGAAGAAATATTCCATTTGAATTAATTTTAAAATAATTATCCATCTATGATGCCATCTTTTTATTTTAATTATAATTTATATGTGGTAAAAAATGGAAAATATTTTATTATTTTTCTTGATGATTTATGATTATGTTGGTTAGATATTTGTAAAACCCATTTTTTCCATTGGTTATACTATGTTAAAATTATTTTCAAACCAATATCTGTTTTAATGGGGTGTTCTTTGGGGAAATGATGATTTGAGTTTGGAAACAATTTCATTTTAGGGGATCTGATTTTATGAATGATTTATGAACATTTTCAAAACATATGTAATATTATCATAATGAGATGAGTGGTACCTATGACTCAAATTAATAAATTTAAATATTATTGATGTTATATATTCTAAAAGGGAACCTGAGAGGTTATCTAAATCCTATAAGGGGTTAAATCGATGGCTATCAAAAGGATAAAGCATAAAAAATAGTGGCAATCCCAATAAAACAATTTAATGAATGTCATGGTTGTTATCCTTAGGATAATATTATCTATGAATATTATACGACACTAATATATATCTCATTCCAATGTTATGCTATCTTAGATCAGGTTCTATGATACTACTATGATTCATTTACAATGAACTATAAATACATATTTCATTACCCATGATTATGATCTATGATATGTTGTGTACGGATATTTATGATATTATCCTCTTCTCATGCTAATATAATAATTTTTAATTGTTATCTCTCATGTTTTCCATTTATGGTCATATGAACTAACCCTGTATTATGATTATTTTACCAAGGATATGTAGAATAGTATTATATATGACATGTATAGGAATATTTCCACTTATGATGAACATTTTTAGGAGATGATATAAATCACATAATGAACAATTCTTGTTGTTTCCTTTTTTTCAAAGGATCTATTCATTTGAAATCATTATATTGGTGTTTGTGTAATGTATCAAATGTTCATCTTATTAGATTTATTATATATATATATATATTTTAGCGATCATGGATATTATAGTTGGTTTTAGAGAATATGTTAAGAAAACTATTGAAAACTTGGGTGATATATCCTTAGTGATATACCTAAGGAAACATCTAAATGTATATATAAGTACTTTAATAATTTTGTTTTAATGTATGAGTCAAATATTATGAAAATTTCATAGATTTTGGTAATGTATATAGAGATTGGATTCCATGAAATGAAATCACTGTCTATATATTACTAGTGGATGTGGCTTTGGAACATAGGTACACTAGGGTAAAAAATCATAAAATAGAACATTTATATAGACTCAATCATCACATGGTGTATTAAAATGGGCCTTGATTCATACCATTTGGGACACTCAAGAGGGATATAATTTTTATATTCAAAACAATTTAATGAAAATCATGAATGATTGAAATACTATCCATGATGAACTAGGTTAAGACTAAGGTTTCATAGATGGAAAATATGGTGTAATGATATAGTCATCCTATAAGTGATTTTCCAAACTATGTTGTTCCCCAAAATGTTTACTATTCCATACACTATGTTTTCGATTTTAGTCATTTTATGGATGATGATGAAGCAATGATAATACTTATTGGAATGGATTAGTAAATGATTATACAATTTAGAAAACAATAATATGATATAAAATGAAAATTTCCATTGTTATTCTCATAATATATTCTTATACAACAAATAGTGATATGATTTTAACTAGAAAATGAGTGAACAATGTTCTGTTGAGTCCTTCAGAGGTAAATTACACATTATTTTTGCGGTCATATTGATCTACAAGTTACTATGAAATGGATTAGTAGAATTGATAAATTATTTTTTTTTTGTTATCTAGTTTTCATAAAGTGAAAATTTTCTTTTTGGAAATCTGTCACTTTGAATTAAATGCAATGTATTGTGGGAATCTAATCAATAATACTAGTTAGTAGATAAAATGGAATCCATGGAGTTGTATGAGATTAAGAGATTATTTTACAATATAAACTTCTTTATAATCTTCAAAAAAAATATGTAAATGGAATCGAATGACATAAAATAATGGATTATAGATAATTTGTTACATATTATGTATATTTTAATATAGTTTCATTATAAATTTGTAATATAATCATTAACCCAAAATGTAATAATGATCACTTTTTTAGTGTCTTAAAATAATGTATCCTAATTTCATTACCAATAATGTTTTTTGTATCTAGGAAGAAATATTTTTTTGGTCTATAAATGTGTAAATAGATAATGTATTTTCTAATAAATGACAAGTATTTGTTGTGAAATTAAGGATTTAATTCCCAGAAATCTCAAACCCCAGGGGGAAAAATATTATATTTCCTTTATGTTCAATGTTTTTTAATAATATTAATGAAAATAATCATAAATTTACTGTCAAATAATTAAATTGTGAAAAGGAAAGTTATTGAGTGGTTCAATGTTTATGTGATGTGGAGAAGAATGTTTTTCATAAAAAGGGTTAAGTATCTATTGAATTCCTAACCGACACTCTAGTTTTTCATGTACAAGGAGTTTAAGAATTATGTTAATCAATGCCATAATCCATGGGATAATGTGGATGATATCAAATAAAATACTCAAGTGGAAAAGGACAATTATTATGCATATTCAATAATAATGGATGATATGAATCATTATATTAACCATGCACTTATTTCACCAATGTTATATTGGCATTTAATGTTTTATTCTGTATTAATGATTCCAATTAAAAAATTATTATTCAAACGTTAGGGAAATTTTATGTTATTGTCACCCTATGTATGAATTATATAATATTGATATCACATTAGATATTTTATTAGTACACAGATTATCCTTTTCTTCCGATGAATATTTTATTATAAAAGCTAATATATTATATATGGAATAAAGTTTGAATTTACATTTTGATGTGTATATGTGTCCAGCTAATATTAAATTCAGAGTTATCATAAAATCATTTGTCTATGAGTTAATGTAGATAAAAAAATTTAAATATATTTTCAATCATTAGGAGGATTCATGTAATGCTAGTTTATCATGAATAAATGTATTTTAAGAGAAAATTATGAAAATAAAAACACCCGGTTTATTATATATTGGAGAACATATTTGATATAGAATTCTATTACATGTTGTGGTCATATAATTTTGGGTACTTGTAACATTAATTGTTTAGAATATCAATAATGTTTAGATAATTTTTGTGGTAGTCGGTTACCGTTTCAAGTCAATAACATTCTTTTTAATCTAATCATATTATTATTTTGATCAAATTTACGAGATATACATTAATAATGATATAATAATTAATGGAGCAACAAAATCAATTTTATATGATTTGTATCTAAAATTTACCTTGAATTTCAAATGATGTATTTAAAAATATCTTGATATGGAGTTTTATTTCAATATTTCATATTGTCCACAAATAGAATGTCAATATGAGAATCAAAATTCAAAACCAATAGGATATGTTGAGATATTGTTATATGGATATTAAATGTCGTTGGTTTAAACTTATTCTTCCAGTTTTGTTTTCCAACCACATTATATTTCACTCACAAATTAAAATGTATCCTTATGAATTCTATTATAGAATGAATAGTTGAACTCCAACTAGTAGAAATGAATTAGGGGGAAAATGTCATTTGGACAAAAAATATATGAATAAGTAGAAAAGAAGGATACCTCCATTTAATAACACTTATTCAATGAAAAATATCTATAGAAAAGATTAATTAATAATTTTTAACATGATAAAACGTTTGATGATGGTTAAAAGGGGTTTTTAGAAATTAATTTTATGAAGAATTCAATGACAATTGGAAATAAATGGAAACTATCACCAAGAGATATCATTCCCATGAAATTTATTAATAATATTAGGATGATAGAATATTGGTTGGAACATCCACAAAACCACACATATCATCACAACGTTTGACAAGTTCATCTTATGAGGATTTATATTCTCGATCATCCATACGAACTAAACATAGAGGTCATACCTATGGAGCATGATAATTTTTTATAAGGAAAAATCGATTAAGATTCAAGATTATAAAAAAAATGTTATATTAAACAAGGGAAAACACCTGGATTGTGTTTTACATTTAAACTACCAACATGATTAAACTATGTGTGAACTTGAGGATTTAATGTTGTAAATGAATTTTTTTTGTTACAAAATTGATTAATTTCATGGGAAAAATGAATTTTATGGTGGGAAGAATGTAAATCGTGAGATTTAAGGAAATATATTTCTGAAAATAATATTTATATTTTTAAAAAAATTCTTTGTAAACTAAATTTATATTATATTTATTTATCTACATTATTTACTTTTACGTGTAGTAAATATGATAATGAGATTATATTTCATTATGTACTACACCTAGATTAAATGAAATTTGACATAATGTTTTGAAATTTTATTTTTAATATGATTTTTATGATCAAGACATTGGAAGAGAGGGTATGAGTTGTAAGAACCCGGATATTCATTTCTGGTATGTTTTCCTTTTGTAGACATTTTTGAGAAAAAAGAAGTTTTTTGGAAAATTTTAAATTTCACACCGTGTACTTTCAGAGTACACGCCGCATACTCATTTTCCACTCAAAACCGTGTGTTGACCGTGTCCTAGACACACACACGGTGTGTAGGGGTGATGTGGAGGACGCTTAAAGTGATGTACGAAAGAACATAGTACACTTCTTGTACCTCAGAAGTACACGCTGTATATTTTATTTTTTTCACTAAACGTACCGGGGTCGCACCTATTCTTTAGAACGACCTTCTTCTAGGATTCATTCAGCCGAGAGCTCTCGTACAACCGTGATCCTTCTCCAAGCCCCCGAGCTTCCATCTAATCCCCATTTCAGCCGTCATTAATTGCATTGGGGTCGCCTCGGTAAGCTCTCACTTCTACTTCAGCCTTGTTTAATTATTCCTCCTCATATTCAAGTTATCGCGAGTTGAGTGTCTTGGAAGTTTTCCCAGATCATCTACATTCTAAGGAGAATCAATCATCGTGGTTCACATATATCGATCTCCTAGCATCGATGTAGGTGGTATGTTTCCCTACGTTGAATTTATTTGAGTTTTGGTTGTAAAAGTTCAAGATAACAATGTATTTGGTATCCCGGGTTTTGGATTTTGATCCTATTGTTTAATTTCCATATATTTCTTATTATATTATGATTAATTGATACTAATGTATGCTAGGATGCATTTTTGAGGATCACCCCATGGGTTTTTTTCCCTGTTTGGCTGTTTATTGTCGTTTGGCACCATTTTCCAATGAAGAAAACCCTATTGCAATTGATAGTTTACTTGTTATAACTAATTTCATGTGTTTACTGATGTTTAAATGCTTTTGTTGCAATGTATCTATTATACAAGTAGTTATTGAACTAACATAGTGTTGCTGATAGTCAATTACTCTCGACTAGACTGCTCAGGGCTGTGGGAACTTTTTGTGGGAGACCAAAGAGGGAATAGGCGATTAAGTGCTTCCCGAGAGGGTCTTTTGGTTTTAGTTTCGTATGCAGGCCCTATGGGAATTGGACTTTGTGCTTCCCAAGAGTGTTCTTATTTCACACATGTATCGATACCACAAATGTAATTATACGTAAGTGCTTCCTCATAGAGTCTGTAGCTATCGTCGCAAGACCGTAGGGTAATTGACGTGAGAGCTTCTCATAGTGTATGTTCCTTGTTGATTACTGGACTATAGGGGTCTTCTAGTTTGAGCCACCTAGAGAGTCAGTGTGAATTTTGTTTTTTTGGTTGTGACGAGTCCACCAAGACAAAGAACAAGCTTTGTTTTGTACTGCGTGTGGGTTAGGTAGTCTTTTGAGTAACATGTTGTGTTAATTGTTTTACCTTGGAATCGATATCTTTACTAGTTTCCCTGGTTGTTTAATTATCTGAATGTGATTGGTAATTGATAGGATTTTTACTAGTGTACTCCTAGTTCATTACTGTATTTATTTCCTACTTTTTCAATATTTCTCACTAACAGTAAGGCACAAATCTTGTGGTGGTTTCCTACAGCGATTAGTCTCACACCCTATTTGGTTATTGTTTTTCTGTCCAAACAGATTATATGGTTATAGTTTTGGAAAGGGATTGTGGCCCTCCCCCCTTAGGCACTTGATTGCTGGTTGGAGCTAGAAAGCATGGGACAGGGCCTTGGTTCGCGATGCTGTTGGAGTTGCTGTTTACTTTTACTAATTGGTTTCATTTGTATTTTAGCATGTTGAATTGTTTATGGATTTTCATAGACACATGTACCATATTGTATCATTATTACATCATAAATTGATTCTACTTTTAGTTTCAGTTTGTTGTATGTTGTTACTACTTCTTTTATTGTGCACGTTTGTTCTTCTACTGTATACTTTACCAAAAGAGGGCACAGTTTCCCCAACGACTCACCAAGGCCCTCGCTTCTCATCGGTATCCTCTGGAGTTTGGGGAAATGCCCTTGAGGTCATGTGGTGAATCAAGTATGGGGCACTAGTTATGAGGCTCCAGATTCGGATCATTACAAAGTGGTATCCGAGGGAGGTTTTCAGTATTTTTTATTGCCTTACTATTTTGCAACAATAGACAGGGATTGGAAGGAATTGGTAGTTAATACTTAACTGTGCTCGGGAGTAATTAACCCGTGTATAGGGAAAAGCTAAACTACCTAGTAATTGCAATTTTTAGTTATTGAATGTGTTACAGATTATTATATTTCACCATTGGGTGATGAACATTTTGTGTGCTATTACAGTTCATATTATTGTGGTTCTATTTTGTTGCAACCCGATGAGATGAGGGTATGCCATCTCATGCATCATATAGGCACTGGTTAAGAAATCACATGTCATGACTTTTTCCATGTCATCAAGGGTGCATTAATGATTTCATGTTGTTGTTATTGATGTCGTGATAGAACATGCATGATGTTGTGATAGTTTCTGTGATAGAAAGACCACTCTGTTGACAGGGTGTTGTTTATTTTTTCAGTTAATTTATCATGGATGCCAAACTTTCGTCTTAGAGGTGTTATGGGCCCTATAAGATTGGAATTTTGCGGATCATTGGATTGTTATGTTTTTTACTTGTTGTATACATTGTTATGATTCCATTCTTTGATTCACAGGATGTATGGACCCCCAAGGATCTGAATTTGTCACATAGATATTTGTTTTTCAGTGTTTCTGGCGTTCAGTGCAGTTTCTGAGCTACTGCCCAGAAAAACCCCGAATACATGGCGTGTTATTTATTAATACACTCTGTGTAGTTTTTAAACTGTGTTACTGACTGTGTGAATAGAGACACACGGTTGTAGAAATACTTCGGGGACACGCCCTGTACGATAAGTACACGCCGTGTAGTAGTCAACCATGTACCCGACCATGTCACTAACTACATGGGTCAGGGATGCTCGTGTAGTAAACGCCGTGTTTTTTAAGAACACATCATGTAGCCTTGTTCTGGGTACCCGGCCGTGTCACGAACAACATGGGTCAGTGTTATCTTCTCTTATAAATGTCTTGTTTGTTTGGAACACACCGTGTAAGGGTCAGCCGTGTAGCCAGCCGTGTAGCTGCTATACGGGTCGCCGAAACTGTCTAGTACACGTTGTGTCCTTAATGAACACGCCGTGTAGTTTTATGATGAAGAGGACTGTGTAGGTTAACAATGTAAAGAGACTCATGCATGGGAGTGGATTTCAAGTACACGCAATTTTTTGGGACAACATGCCGTGTAGTATGGGGTGTTACACGACAAGTAGTGGCCGAAGTACACACCCATGTCAATGGATTTAACAAAAACACCGTGTAGTTTAAATACACGCCGTGCAGTTGTGTTTTTCAAACTTGAGTGTTTCACTCTCATGTTCCCATTTTGTACCCTTGTGTTCTCTGTCCTCGTTAATCCTATATATGAGGTGTGCATTTGATCTTTCAAGGCTATGGAACCAAGACGTCCTCCCGTTGCACGTCAGGAACCAGGCATTGACCGTACGCCTGATACGGAAGACCAGGGACTACCAGTAGATCCGCTAATCATTTTGGACATGGAACCAATAGTAATGACAGACAATGGTGCCATTCTCAGTTCAAAGAGGGTTTCATGAGATTCATGCAGACCTTCCGGGGAGCTCAGAATCCTTCCCTGTCTATGGCAGAGCTGACACGAGTTTTTCAGCAGCAGCATACTCCCACATTTTTAATGGTGGAAGGACCTCAGGGTGCCGAGTCATTTCTAGAAACCATGCTTTCCATCTTCGAGCATCTGGAGACACCTCTAGACAGAATGGTGAAGCTCGAGACGTACATTCTTCCAGATTCTCCCAAGAGATGGTGGGATGTAGTTTCATAGGCAGGGCGTCAACAGACGGTGGCATGGGACGAGTTCCAGTGTATATTCTATGACTACTTCTATCCAGAGACACTGAGGGTTGACAGATCCATAGAGTTCATAAACCTGCAGCAGGGTACTCTTTAGTTTATGGATTATTCATCCCGTTTCACTGTGTTACTGTGCTTCACACTCGTTCTGGGAAATGACGAGATATTTTTGGCAAGGATGTTTGAGGAAGGCCTCAAGACATAGATCAGATCACAGGTGAACGTCATACAATTTACTTCTATTACATTGATATTCAACCAGGATCTGATCACTAAACTAAATCTGAGGGAGACTGGAGCTGTTGACCAGGGCGGTTTCAAATCCAAGGATGATTCATTTCATAACGACAGTAGGAAGCGCCAACGAAAGTCTACTCGAGGAGACTTGAGGAAGCGAGGTATTTCTTCTGGTAGAAGGGATCTTCCTTCTAGAAACCAAGTGGTGTTCTATCAGTGTGGAAATAGCGGGCATAAGGATCTTCAGTTCCCGAGAGACCCAGTAGAGTGCCGATCGTGCAGCAAGATGGGTCACCTGCAGCATTTTTTACGGGTTATTCTTCCAATGGCTAGTGAAAGAGGATCTATTTCTACTCCTCATACAATATTGGGATTACCAGTTCCGCAGTAGACTAAGGGCTGGAGTTCTTCAGGTCGTTCAGGCTAGGGTAGAGGTCATGGATGCAGTGGTCAAGCTCAATGAGGATCAGCTCAGAGATATCTGGCTACTACACAGGGTCGTGATATGGGCCAGATGTTTGCGGTAGAGCAGATTTATCATGGGTGAGATCCTGGACCTTGCACAGTTCGAGGTATGATCTTTGTAGCCTTAGTTTTATCTTCTGCACTTTTTGATACAATAGATTCTCATAACATTGTTTCTGTGCACGCTATGGATAGCCTTATACATGTTGTCTTTACATCTAAGGATATTATGAAACTAGACACTCCCATGGTACTTAGAACTGCTAGTGTGAATCACTTCAAGGTGTGTCCCATTGAGGTTGGTGGGTTTCACTTCATGTGGGATCATTATGTCTTTGAGATGACGGGTTATGATGTCATTATCAGGATGGAATGGTTAGTTTACATCTAGGCCTCTGTCTACGTCAATCACCGAAGGGTGAGTTTCACATCACCGAAGGGAAGATCCTTTCCTCAGAAGGGAGAATGGGTTGTCCATGCGAGCAGAGATGGACTAGAGAGTCTTGGGTTGGGCGGTGTTACAACCTAGATTTCTAGTTTTTATCTGGATGACCAGGGGACTTCTTATATAGATTTTATTCTGGTGGTTGATCATTTTTGGGATGTCTTTCTAGAAGACTTTAAAGGTTTGCCTCCAGAGTGATAGGTAGACTTCTTTATTGATCTTGTTCTAGGAGTAACACTGGTATCCATACCTCCTTATAGGATTCAGACGCCTGAGTTTCAAAAGATCAAGAAATATTTGGAGGAGTTGCATGAAAAGGGATTTATCTGACCTAGTACTTCCCCTTGGGGTTTTCTAATGTTTTTTGCGAAGAAGGAGGATGGTACCATATGGTTGTGTGTGGACTATCAGAAGCTGAACCAATTGACAGTCATGAACTGATATCCATTGCCAAGGATTGAAGATCTTTTTTATCAGCTTCGTGGAGCCAGAGTGTTCTCAAAGATTGACTTTAGATCCGACTATCATCATTTGCATTTCATACCATCAGATATACCTCTTACAGCCTTCTGGAGAAGATATGTCATGTACGAGTACTTGGTAATGTTGTTCGGTCTCACGAACCCACCATAAACATTAATGGAGCTGATGAACATAGTTTTCCATCCATACATGGATTCCTTTGTTGTGGTTTTGGTGCAAGATACCTTTGTGTACTCTCACACACGACCTGACCATGCTACCCATCTTGATATCATAATGAGTTCATTGAGAGAGAATCAGTTATATGATAATCTCTCAATGTGCCACTTCTGGATGGATGAGAATCACTTCCTAGGTCTTGTTATCTCAAGGACAAGAGTATTAGTAGACCCAGAAAAGGTGAGATCGGTAGTTTCATGGAAGTAGCCTAAGAATGTATTCTAGGTATGGAGTTTCATGGGGATGGTTGGTTACTACATGTGGTTTATATAGGACTTTTCACACCTATTAGCACCGCTGACAGGTCTGGCCAGGAAGGGGGAGATGTTTTTATGGTCAGATTCTCGTGAGTCATCTTTTCAGGAGCTGAAGGGGAGGTTGACATCAGCACTAATACTAGTCTTTCCAGATTCGAGAAAGAGCTATACTATTTAATTTGATGCTTAAGGTATCGGGCTGGGAGCTGTGCTTAAACAGGGAGATGGGGACGTTGCTTATTGGTCTCGGATGTTTAGGCCAGACGAGAGGAACTTTCCTACGCACAACCTGGAGTTGGCTGTTGTTGTTCATGCTTTGCGTTGTTGGAGACACTATCTGATGGAAGATCATTTTGTGGTATATCTTAACCAAAAGATCCTCATGTATATATTCACGCATCATGAATTAAATATGAGATAGCAGATGTGGGTCATGTTCCTACAGTCATCTGACTTTGAGTTTGCTTATACGGTTGAGAAAGGAAATGTTGTGGCAGACGCACTAAGAAAGAGGACTCAGTTACAGGCAGTTCAGGAGGCTAGCAGCATGTGGTTGCTTATGGCTCTGTTCTCTGAGATTCACTTGGAGGGTAATGATAGACATGGATAAAACTTTCTCTCTTCGGTGGTTGTTACCTCTACTTTTCTTGATCTGGTGCGGATGAGGCAGCTATCAGATTCAGAGGGCTTAGTCCTGCGGGAGAGTGTGTCATAAGAGGACCCTATTCCTGGTTGGACAGTGGGAAAGGATGAGATCTACTATTTACAGGGACGTGTATGGGTTCCAGCAGGAATACACGATGAGCTGATGTGGGATTTTCATTTCTCAGTTTGGGGAGTTCATCAAGGTGTCACCAATATGTATTGTAATCTACATCTCCAGTACTAGTGGCCAGGTATGAAAAGAGATGTTGATGGTTTTTTCATGAGATGTTCGACTTTTCAGCAAGTGAAATAAGAGAATCACTGTCCAGCAGGGATTTTACAGTAGTTACCCATTCCGGAGTGGAAGTGTAACGATGTCGCGATAGAGTTCGTGAACGGATTTCTGAGGTCGGCTCAAGGGAATGATGTTGTTTGGGTTGTCGTCGACAGGCTTACGAAGTTGGCTCACTTCTTACCAATCAAGGAGACCTTATGTGATGATGATCTGGGACAACGTTACATCCGAGAGATTGTATGTCTGCATGGAGTTCCACATTCCACTGTTTCAGACAAGGATGTGTGCTTTACTTCTCGGTTCTGGCAGGGGCTTCAGAGGGATTTGCATACATAGTTACATTTGACTACAACATACCATCCCCAGACTGATTGCTAGTCTGTGCGTATGATCCAGGTGCATGAGGATATGCTCCGAGCTTTCATTTTGGACTATGGTGGTTCTTGGGAGAAGCGTATCCCTCTTGTGGAGTTCGCCTACAAAAACAGTTTTGAGGAGACTATTCAGATGGAACTTTAGAAGGCCTTGTATGGTATGCCATGCTGATCACCTTTATGTCGACTGGAGGCATGAGAGGAAGCTTTGATGGGTCCTCATCTTGTTCAGTATACCTCATATCAGATAGAGTAGATTTAGAAGAGGATGGCTATAGCACAGTCTCGGAAAAATTCTTATGCTGATCAACGGAGACGGCCACTAGAGTTTGAGGTCGGGGATTAGGTTTTCCAGCATGTCACACTGAGGATGGGACACAGGGGAAGCTGGAAATAGGGTAAGCATTCACCGTGGTACGTTGGGACATTTGAGGTGTTGGAGAGAGTTGGGAATGTTTCCTATCGGTTGCAGTTACCTCAATGATTCCGGGATATGCACGACGTCTTCCACATTTCCCAACTCGAACGTTACTTTTAATACCTGTCTCATGTCTTGCAACCCAAGGAGGTTGATCTTGAAGCGGAGGTGTCATTTGAGGAGAATCCTTTCCAAATTGTCGATCGCAGTATGAATGTTCTATGTGGTCGGTCTGTTCCTCTAGTACGGGTGTTATGGCAGTACGGGCGAGTGCAGGACGAGACTTGGGAGTGTGAGGCCGATGTACGATCGTAGTGGCCGAAGCTATTTGGGGATTCATCTTCAATGCCTCTCTAGGGAAATTTGAGGACGAATTTATTTAAGGGGGGTTGTTTGTAAGAAACAGGATTTTTGTTTCTGGTATGTTTTCCTTTTCTGGTCGTTTTTAAGAAAAAAAATGAGTTTTCTGGATATTTTTAAGTACACTCTGTGTACTCCTTTGTCGCTCGTAGCCGTGTGATGACCGTGTCCTGGCCACACACACTGTGTGTAGGGGTGATGTGGAGGCCGCTTAAAGTAGAGTACAGAAACACAGAGTACATGTTATATACCCCAGAAGTACACGCTGTGTATTTTCTTTTTTTTTCCTAAACGCACCAGGGTCGCGTATAATCGCCAGAATGACCTTCATCTAGGTTTTTTTCTGTCGAGAGATCTTGTACGACAGTGATACTTCTCTGATCCCCCAAGCTATCGTCCGATCTCCATTTCATCCATCGTTGATTATGTTGGGATCGCCTTGATAATCTCTCTCTTATGCTTTTTCCTTGTTTCATGATTCCTCCTCATTTTCAAGTTATCGTTGGTTGAGTGTTTTGGACGTTTTCCTAGGTCATCAACGTTCTAAGGAGAATCAATGAACGTGGTTCACTTATATAGATCTCCTAGCATCGAGGTAGGTGGTTTGTTTCACTATGTTGAATTTCTTTGAGTTGTGGTTGCAAAAGTGTTGGATACCATTGTATCATGTATCCATTGTATGGGATTTTGAACCCATAGTTTAATTTCCTTAGATTCCTTGTTAGATGATGATTAATTAATACTAATGTATGCTTTGTTTCATGTCTGAGGATCACCCCATAGGTGTTTTTACCTATTTGGATGTTTATTGCCTTGTGGAACTGTTTTCCTATGAGGAAAACCCAATTTCAATTGCTAGTTTACATGTTATAACTGATTGCATGTTTTGAATGCTGTTTAAATGCTTTTGATGCAATGAAGATATTATCCATATAGTGTTTGAACATACTTAGGGCTTCTGACAGTCGATTACGCTCGACTGGACTGCTCAAGGCTGTGGAAACCTGGTGCGGGAGATAAAAGATGGAGTATACGATTAAGTGCTTCCATAGATGGTATGTTGGTTATAGTTTCGTATGAAAGACCTATAGGAATAAGAACTTTTGCTTCCCAAGAGTGTTCTTAGTTCACACATGTATCCAAGCCATAAGAGGAATTAGACTTAAGTGCTTCCTTAGAGAGTCTGTAGCGATCGTTTCAAGACCATAGTGGAATTGACGTGAGAGCTTCCCAGAGTGTCTATGCCTTGTTTGATTACTGGACTGTAGGGTTTTTCTTGTTTGAGCCACCTGGAGAGTCAGTGTGAATTTTGTTTGGTTGGTTGTGACTATTCCACCAAGCCATAGAACAAGCTTGGGTTTGTACAGCTTGTGGGTTAGGTAGTCTATTGAGTTTCCTACTGTGCTACTTTCATTACCATGAAAGTGAGAGATTTTCTTGTTTCCCTGATTGTTTAATTAATTGAATGTGAATGGTAATTGGTAGGATTTTTACATGTGTACTCTTATTTCATTACTGTATTTATTTCCTTTACTTTTTCTATATTTTTCTCTGACAGTAGGGCACAAATCGTGTGGTGGTTGCCTACTGGGATTAGTCTCACACCCGGTTTGGGTCCTATTTTTCGGCCCAAAAATATTATATGGATGCTGCTGTATATAGGGATTTTGGCCCATCCACCTAAGGTACTAGAATGCTAGTTGGAGATGGAGAGCATGGGAGCGGGCTTTGGCTCGCGATGATGCTGTAGTTTCTTGTTTACTTTTAGTAATTGGTTGCAGTTTTATTTCAGCATGTTGATTTGTTTACTGCTTTCCATAGACACATGTACTATACTGCATCATTATTACATCAGATATTGCTTCTACTTTTAGTTTTAGTTGTTTAATGTTGTTACTTCTTCCACTATTATGCACGTTTGTTCTTCTGATGTATACTTTACCCAATGGGGGCATAGTTTCCCCACAGACTCACCAAGGCCCTCGTTACTCTTCGGCAGCCTCTAGAATTTGGGGAAATGTTCTTGAGGTCATGTGGAGAACCAGGTACGGGGAACCAGTTATGAGGCTCCGGATTCAGGTCCTTACATGAGTATTATTAACTAAAATTTTAAAATAATTTTTTTTCACATGTATATAAAATTAATTCATTAGTTACTAATTAAATATAATTAAAAATAAAATAAAAAAGTAATTAAATGGAATAATTATTTAAAAATATATTTTTAGGCACACGAATATTTTTATCTCAAAAAACTATTTAGGTAAATTTGGTTGAATGATTTTTATGATATTTAAAAATTATATATTAAATCATATTAAGAATAATAAACATATGTGTTTTATAGAATTGAGTTATTAAGAAATATTAATTTATTCTTGAAAACTACATTTTCTTAAAAATAAATTTTTCCACATTCAATGAAGTAATATAAAAAGTAATTTTTGAAACATTAATGAAATTAATTATATAACTTGATTTTTTTAAAACATAATTTTTGGAACTATCTTAGAGTTAAATGTTGTTATTTTTTAGAGATGTTATATTTATCGATGAGTGATGAAAAATTACTTTTTTATTATGAATTTTCATTTCTAATATATTATATATAATCATATATTAGGTTAAATTTTATTTTAATTGTTAAATAATTTTAATTATACATCTAATAAATCTATTTTGTCCATTATAAAATTTTTTATAACTAATATTGATTAAAAAAGTCATTTTAAACATTTGGTCATGTTCTCTTTGAGAAGAACCTTTCCCGTCATGTATGTGGGATTGAATTAAATTAGAATTTTCCACTTATATGACTAAAATTTTGAAAATTTGAATAATCTTTTTAATGAAAATTTATATTATTTAACATTTTCATGTTTATATTATTCCATAATGAGTATATAAAAAAAAATTATTTTTTATAGTTATGGTAAAAAAATGTTTATTTAGAGACTAAAATACATATATATGAGATAAAATTACCAAAAACCTATCCCAATCCAATGTTATGGAAAATAATAAACCTAATTTATTTTAGGTTCTAAAATTTATCAATTTGGTAGCATATAGAAAGTGAAAAATATAGCTACACCATTTTTTATTAAACAACTTCAAGACTGCCACTAAACTCACTACTAAAAGGAAAATGCACATCTGATCCTATTCAAAATTATAGATCCTATTAAAAAATCCAAGCCCTATCAAAATAGATTCCCCAATTCCCCAATATCATGTTATAATCCTTAAATATGTGATAAATAATTCTTATGAACTAATTTTTATGCAAACCAAAAAATGGTTTCTAAAGAAGAGGTGGCATCTCAAACGAGATGTTTTATGTTTTTTCTTAATACACATGATACAATTATTAGTATACCCTTAATATATAATTACCACTATATATTCCATATTTTTATATTTCATTGTGTTAATGGAATTACCTAAATATGTTACCGCTTTCATCGTATTGGTTATCAAATCATCATTTCTATGTATGGTGGACCATTACATCAGGGAATCATATTATTTTTTCCATCACCACCTACCATGGATGCATATAATTATTAATGAAATTTATATATTTAATAATTATGATATTTTTGAACTTATGTAACTATTATAACAAAAATAAATTTATAATTTCCAATCTATTCAGATTTGATAACATAACTCATTGGTATGGTCGAGTACCAGCTCACGAAGTGATTTCATTCCTTAAAACTTATCAAGGGAGGTAATAAAGAATGGTTTGATGATATTTTGCGATATTTATGTCATAAAAATTTTTCCTTATAGGGAATATAATACACATTGTCTTTAATACCCAATATAAAAACTCATACATAACAAAAATATAACAATAATGTTAATATAATTTATTTTACTCCATCTAGTATTCCAAAGATAAGTTATATTTTTAGGTTTTTATAAATTTTAAAACAATTGCATATAAAAAAGTACTATTCAATCTATGTAACATTTTTCCACAAAACAAATTTTTTTAGTTTAATCCCCATGTTCATTCAGGTATCATATTTTAATATAAGTATATTCACCATTATAAAAATGTAATATAATCTAGTGGATATATATTGGGATACAAATTCATAATATATGTATTCAATGAACCAATAAAGGTAAAAAATTGATAAATTCATGAAATTTTCGTCATAAAATTCATTCGAACGAATTATCAGAATCACATTACTTCAGCTTAAGAATAACCTTTATTTTATTATAACACTTTTAAAATGAAAAAAATTGAACAATGTGAATAATATATTATTTGATAAAATAGATTTATCAAATTACTCACAATAAATAACAATGGAAACATATTTAGGATATTATTTAATTTCATTATATATATAAAACATTATTTTATCAATTTAATATTAAAGGAAAAATTTTAACTACCTCTAAAATGTCACCAGGATACCTTTAAAAATATTTTTGAATAATAGAATTGATATTTGAAAAAAAAAATTTAAAAAATTCTATGAAATGCATTCTATAAAAAATATATCGAGAATAGACATGGGAAAAAATATCTCAAGAAAACCATTAAACAATGATTCAATGAAATATCTATTATAGCTTTGAAACATTATGAATTAAAATGTATCTAAAGGGGTGATTCATAAATGAAATTTTTAACCAATAATGTAGAATTAAATTTAATATAAAATATATTCATATAATATTTTAGGAACCTCGTAAATTAAAATACATAGTAACAATGGAATATGAATCAATTAAAGGAAAACAATATGAGAATACCTTACCATGAGTCCCAACATTACACATATGTCACTTATGTTCAAGAATAATAAAGTTATATTATATATTTAGTTTAAAAAAAATACAATTTTTTCATTATAGACTATTAATTTTATATAAAATATTATATTTTTTTAAGTCACAAAATTGGAAATGTGAACATCAAACATTGTGATATTATTTAGTTCAACATTTTCAAAATAACACTAATTGAATAACACTAGTCATTCATTTTATTATTATATAATTTATATAATCATAATACTCTAAAATATATTATCTTAATATATTAAATGAAACTATTATGCCAACCATATATGATGGTCATAAAAAATTAAATAAGTCATTTCATGGGGATGATAATATACATGTAAATTAGTGTGATGAATATTTCTTCTATCAGATTAGAGCAATGAGGGTAGATAATATTTTATTAAAGATTAATCATTAATATGTCATAAATTTCATATTTATTTATTCATTGTATCACTATAATGATCTATGACAGCCAATTTTTAAAAATCTTTTCTATTATCGATGAATATTTTAGTCAATATACAAAAATAAATAAAATTTATTATTCCAATGTATAAAAATAAAATGGAATGGTTGTTTCATAATCATAATAAATATTAAATATAATAAAGATATATATGTGAATGTATAATACTGGTTATAAATAATATTAATGTTGTTAAAGAAGAATTAAAATTGAGAGGAACTATAATAGACATTATCCTCATCCTTATGAAACCCCTTTTTTGGATTACAACATAATCCATATTACAAAAAAGGGTTGGAGGAAAGGCCCTATATTAAAAACAGGGAAATAAAATAGGAAATGCATTTGAACTAGTATGGGAAAATCAATTAAAATATTGTAGGTCCATAAAGATCAAACCCAATACATTGCCCCAAATAAAACCCATTACATTGTCCCCAAAGGCTCTAGGGAAAAATCCCAATAAAAAATAAAGGTCAACCATAATTACTCTAGAAAAAAAACTCTAGACTTGAAATCTATCACCACCATCCCATCATTGTCCTAGACAAATTAAAATCATTCTCACTATAGCCTGATGCTATGAAATATTTTCGTTACCTCATGGACTCCTACCATAATCCGTTGCGGAATATTGTTTACCACGAACCATGGTAGACACCACTAGAACACGAGATCCACATATCCACCGTGATGTATAAAGATATACTCTTATCAAAACTAGATCATGCACAGACAAGTCCAGATATCCACCAGCAGCATCCAACAATGCATAAACTACAATCACTGTGACCTTATCACTATGAGAGCCCGCATGAACCCACCTCACAGAACTGCCGAAGATTTATTCCATCCTCACGCAACCAGATCTAACCACAACACAATAACGAAGCTTTACCGCTTCTCCACTACCAAAACCTAATCCCCACCGTCCCAAACACTATCTAACAAAACTGAAGGGAATAATTGTAAATGAATTTAGGGTCACCGTGATTTGGAATCCAAAATCACCTTAAAGACTTAATAATTATGTCATTATCAATGTAAAGTACTATTATATGTGAGACTGGTGTCACACATATAAATATTTTTAACCATAAAAACATTATGTCATTATCAATGAAAATGGGATCTAATATTAAATTACCAGTTAATAATTTTGACAACAAACTCATATAATATGATTATAGATATTTTTTCCCATATGAAATTTCAGTTCAAATTTATAAAAGTATTTCAAACTGTCATAACCCTTATGGTAGTGAAATGTTTGTACCTATGAAATTTATTTATTAAAAAATGTTAAATATACCTAATCACTGAATATTAATCTAATGATTCCAAATAAAAAAATAACATGATTTAATTTACATAACTATTATATATTAATTGAAATTTATATGTTTTAAAAGGAAAAATAACTCATTTTTTTAAAAACAAAAATTATGAATAAAAATATATATTACATAAAAATCATGCATATTATTGATCATCAATGTTTATAATAGTTTATGAATAAATAATGTGTGTTTAGTTTCTTGAAGACACTTTTAGAATAATAATAAAAATTTATTACTAAATTATATTAAAATATTGAATTTTTTTTTATAAAAAACATTACATAATAATTATAATATCCAATATAGGTATCTTGGTAAAATGTATTATTTTAATTACTTATTTCACAAAAAAAAATATATTTCTATATATATAATAAGTTTAATTAATATTTATGTCATTAATATGACATTATAAATTTGAAAATGAACATTATTTTCAAAATTTATTGTTTTAATTATTACCAAAAAATAAACACTTTATGAAAATATCTAAATTTTACCCTTATCTAATTGTGTATTTTTTTTAAATAAACTATATATTATGAAATCAAAATCTGAATATTTATAAATTCATGTTTTAAATAAATCATAAAAAGTCATAGAAATAAATTTACAAAGAAAGAAATTTCTATTTTAATTAAAAAATTCATATTAAAGTATTATATCGTATATGAATCAATAAATTATAAATATGAACATTATTAAAATATGAAATTGAATAATTACTAACATTTATTAGGTTTTCATATTTTGTGTTTAGATAAATTGACCATGAAAAAATAATTTTCATTTCATAAATGAATAATGATAATTATTGAAAACTAAACATAAATCAGTTGCTGAGATGTTAGAGAATGCATGAATAAAATATTGTATGTCATATGAACACCATATAAAATGATAGATAGAAACTATTATCCTTGTGATAAGTTTTATAGCCCCATATTCTTATCTAAAAATCATTGATTATCATATAATACGATATAATTGATATATTTTATTTTTGAAAATCTCCAACATACCCTAAAATCGATCATATATTTTTTCTAAAACAACCAAAAAATATAATTAATCCAATATATTTTATTAATGTTTTATCAAAATCACTAAATATTTAACAAAAAAGTTGAGTAAATAATAATCCTTCTTCTATTTTCTGTAATTGTAAAACTGTGGGACTTCCTAGCATTGTATAAGTTATTACTTGTTTTTTTTCATAAATGAATGAAAATATTTCCCAACCTAAAATCATGAGTGATAAATATATGAAAAATAGGTTTGGATTGATATCAAAGATACATAATGATATATTTATATGAATGCGTACACAAAATGAGGTATCATATTCAAATCAATTATAAAAATATAACCCATCTTATCGTGACATTGCGTTACCACAAGACATTTATCACGTTAATATAGTATAGGACATCTCAAACGTGAAGGATTATCTAAAATAGACTGACTAGTTTGATGAATATATCATATTCCTTTCCAATAATAAATAAATAAACAATCACATGTACATAATCTATGTAGTTGAGCATATATCATGTTCCTCAACTTTGTATGGACATACATTTTCATTATATTTCTAAATATTAGTCCCAAATGTGTTTAAATCATCACATGAGGAGAAACATATCAATTTGGTTGAGATAAAATCAAAGACATTACTAGAATCATTTCTAACCACCCCCCCCCCAATTTAGCTAAACCTAATGTATTATACATTAATGGTGTAAAATTTAAAAAAATCAGTTTTTAGGTATATCTCTAACATTTGGAATGATGTATTTCTTAATAATCATTCAGTATTATGTGTAAAAATGACCACATAACATTCCGTGTTATATAATTTTGTTGTATATACAATATAAAATGACTTGACATATTACGTCATGAGGATTTTTATTGTATCATGTATAAAAATATTTTTATCTGTTCAAATATTATTCTCATCATAATCCTAACATTTCATGACAACCAATAACTCTCTATGTTGATCATAGATTTGGGATAATTCAATAGAATACTTCTAGGGGATATTATTATTATTATGATATTGTTATATATGTTCTAAAAAAGGAAACAATAGTAATTTCATATTTCATATATTTTAGATCAGGATAAATTATGAAACCCTTACGATAAGTCATTCAGGAATACAATATATAAATATTCAATATATCATTTATGTTTTTGTTAAGATACTGATTTTATCAACATATATGACACCAAATCCTCTATATCAAACTGGTAGATATTTAAATATACCATATTAACTATATATCAATATATATGTTACATGAGACTGATTTTTTGGTTATTTTTGTGAGACCATGTTTCATTTTCCTTGTTAATATCCTCATTTTTTCATTGTAAATCTTGATAGTTCAATTAATAATAGTAACCAAAATTTGTTTACTAATGTACCTATTAATAGAAACACATTAAAATAAATTATCAAATTCATCTATGTACTCTACATTAATTTTCGAGTTTGTTATGATGATTTTTTTGTAACCCTATGAACTCATAACCCATCTATTTATACAAAATATGAAAACAGATTCAGATATCATGAAATCATTTTCATTTTAGAAAATAGTTTTTTTAACCCATTACATTGAGATATTACTCTTCTTCATATACCATGAAAATATTTATAAATATTTCAACGTAATTGTGAAATTTCTTTATTATAAACTAGTTACTCATATAATTATTTCATTGTTAACTACTCATTACACTCAAATCATAGGAAACATCATGTTGATGAGATAATATATAATACATTACAAATCATATAGAATAATATATCAACAATTTTAATAATATAAAATATTTTGAACCTTTATATGACATATTGCATGAACCAATTACAAAGAACACTTATTAGAGTTCTATAAGGTATCCCTATTTAACACTATACTAATGAGTGTATTCTAACTTAATCAATGAAACATGTTAGATCTTATTCTAAATATCACAATTCCTAATATGATTAATACAAACATGTTTATTTTATTTATATAAAATTTTATCTAATTAATCATTATAGAATATAATTTAGAGGTATCATTTCACATATGAACATTTTCACCGAAATAAAATATAAAAAATTCCTCCAGAATCCCAATAATATTATTTAATACTCAATAATAAACTATATTATTTTTAGGAAAACAAACTATTTTATTTTTTTATCATACATGATCTTATAACTCTTACAATATTTTTTAATATATAAATTGATTATTGAAGCAATCAAGACATATAAGTCTCAACTTCCACATCGAAACATTCAATTAGTGGTGTATGAAAACGTAAACTAAATTCATGTTATGCAAATTAGTTTTGACTTTAATATAGTTTATCAAAAATTTCAAATTATCATCTATGGAGAGAAATATATTAATGGAATTTATCATTATAAATAAATAAAAGGTTACATAATAGTTAGAGTATCGATATTTTACCAACACATTTCCACCATTTATGATTTATAGGTAAAAATTGAACCATATATTTAAATTTGATAGCATAAACTACCTTAAACCACATGGGTATGACAAATTTTGGTTTATACACCATGTTTTAGACAAGTTAATTGTATATTCATTTTATTATAGAATACATGGGTATTATGAATCTCTCTTAATGAAAACACTCAACATAAACTATACAGGATGTATCTTCATAACCAAGGAACATTGAATTATTTTTTATATAAGAAATTCATATCACTCTAGAACTAGATTAATCCTACCAAACCTATCAGTTATTACGTAATTTTTTTTGTTTCTTTTTCCATAAATAATTTTGTATCTAAGTCAACATTCATCATTGGGACACTATTAATATTTAGGTCTTGATCTTATACTAGAATAATATTTATTCTTGTTACAATTATAATAATATATTATTATATTTTAATATATATAATTTTTCCACAATCACGTTTTATAGAAATTATATCCCTTAATTGAAATAAGAAGAAATTTGATAAGAATTTTTCTAATAAGGGTTAATCTTATAAAAATACAATCAATATTTCATCACATTACTACCAAAATCCTTATGTGATTTCTATTCGGAGGTTTCATAGTTCACATATCATATGTCTTCCACTTAAAATTTTTAAATGTAACACTATTGAGTTATACTTAAGTTGTTTATTTGGTATATAACCATAACAGATTAGAAAAGTCACACCGATTCATTATCGATCGAACCATGTAAAAGATTTTATGATTATTAACCTAGGAAACATCAATCCCCTATGGTCTTAGAGGATTATTGAGTTATAAAATAATTAAAATATCATTCATAAGATTAATGAATTCATTGATAAAGTACTCCACAAAACAATATGATTAGAGAATCTTACTAGATTTTCTTAGTTATTTTGTATATAATTCCAAATAACATTGAAATATTCTTAACTATTATAATGTTTTGTCAGTAAAAAAATTCCATAAATAAAGAAGATACTGATAAAGGACATTATCTAAATAAACCCACCAATTTTTTGAGTTCTCATTAGTCTACATGAATCACTATGTATATATCTAACCGGTCACTCTAAATTTCATCATTTATTATAAATGTTACATTGTTCATTTTTTCAAATAATCTTGTTTCATACGTATAAAATTATTTATAATTTGAAAATACCAAAAATATATCTCTATAAGATTTTTAAGGAGTTTCACAGTTTTATATAAAACATTGGAAGGTAAACGATATATTATAATTGAATTTTTCATGACATTTTTATATTAAATCTTATATCAATTATTATCTCTATATAGAATGTATTAATTTTATTCCATATTCATAATCCCATAAAATAAAAATTTCATATTTATAAAGAAATTGTTGTTATTAATAATTTATTAAAAAATAATTTTTAAAAAAATACTACAATCATATTTTGGATTATGTTTGGATAAAAATAATTGTTATCAAATTCCAGATCATATCTAGTAGTTGGTCTTTTTTCATATGTGATATCCTATAATACCTTAACTCTTTACACTTTTTGAACACATAGATCCACATTCCATTCTTCCAATTGAATTTTTTCATTGAGTTTTTTATTATGAATTTTTTTAATATATGTATAAATTACTCATAAATTATATTTAGAAAAAATTATCTCTATAAAATTCACAATAATGTCCTTGTAAAAATTCTGTTTGTAATTTTTTAACCATAGATAACATTATATATTAGTTTCATAATTTATACATATAAGAGGTCAAAAAAAATATATACATAATGCATAATAAAATAGACTAAAATGTCATATTTATTAGTGATAACTATGTTTTATGTCATCCTATCAAGTACTTTTAAGGAATGAACACCCATTAAAATGATTATTTTATTTGTCAAATAAATTTGCGATCCAATATCCATATGTGACTAAATAATGTGTATAATTTGGCATACAAATCTAAATATATTCATTAATATTAGTAATTATATCAATCATATCACATTGGAATTATGGATCGTTGAGAGGAGAACAAGTTTTCTAAATCCACCATATGGATATAAACTCAACATTAATCCTATAGTGTACTAATTCTACGGGATACCTATCTTCATGTCGTCCAAATATCATAACCGTGTGTATTTACCAAAAATAGAGGGTTATCAATTTACACCAATCTTTGGAGAATACTGGTCGTGGTAATATTATGTTAGCATGAGACACCCATTTGAATTATCAGTCTAGAAATGTGTTTCTTTAGACATAATCTCACACATAATATTTGACATGATTTCTTTTTTGGTTTTACAAATAAAATAGACATTAAAGGAATATTAAATAAATCAATATTTAAGCACATTTAATATGTTTTGTCACATATTTTATTCATTTTTTTAATCATCCAACTAAAAAATTAATTTTGTAATTCCTATTACCCAAAATATATTAATATGGTCATCCAAAATAAATTTATGAGTATTTACACAACCTAGTGTTTTCGAAACTCTCTAAAAAATATATGAAAATCATATTTACAAATATATAACTATATCATGTGAATAATGTACATGTGATTTTCTGGTAAATGTTTTGTATTATCTAAAATTTATAATCCCATGTTGAATAATAAATGGTCCATAGAGAGACAACCCCCACCTTTAAAAAAAATTTCGTTGCCTTAAAGTCAGTGGGAAGTCTCATGTAAAGTCTATCAAACCCGTGATACATTATTCTAGTGAGAATAAAAATAATAATTATTATAATGTCTAATATGTGTAAAAAATATTTTCTAAATAAATTTAAAAAACCGATTAATTGTATTCCATGGAAAATGAAAATGAAAAATGTATATTATATAATCACAGTTAGCTATAAAGACCTTGTATTTTAGACACTATAATATAATATTATCATCAATATATTATCTCACATGATACACTATGCTGACTATACACTTAGAAACAATAAACATACAAATTATTTAAAAACAATAATAATATATTCATTACCAGATAAAGATCAGAATTATTAATTAAAATTATCATATATTATTTATATTTTAATGTTATAAAAAATATTTCTTTGAGTGAATATTTTTTTAAAGAAATTATTACATGATACATTTATAAATGAAAATGATCATAATTAAATGTTTTTATACAAGTTAATATTTATATTTACAAAACAAAATATTAATATTTATCAAATTAAAAACCGATAAAAACTCACATTAAAAATAGTTGATGTCTAGAATGTTCAAAAATTTATTAGAAGTAGTTTTTGAATAATTTATTTATATAAAATATATTTGTAATACTTTTGGAATTATAATTATAGAAAAAATAATTGTATATTTGTATTAAATATGTCAATATTATTATTCATTTACATATCTGATTTTTCTAAAAAATTAGACTTTTATGTGTACAATAGAAACAATGATTTTGAAAAAAAACATGAAATTAATGATATTTTAGTTTATAAAAATGAATTACATAAATTTCAAATATTTTTAAAAGTATAATATTTATTTAAAAAGAGAGTATAATTTTAATTATTTTTAAAAATTAATTATAGACTAATTTACTTTTTATAACATATGTATTAATTTTCCAAAAAAATTACATTTTAATTTATACATTTATTATTTTGAAATTAATTTTTTTCACTTTTGGAAGATAATTATTATCAAATTCTTATAAAATATTTATTTTGTAGGAATAAAATCAAAAAAATGACCATTTATTATTTTTATGAATAATGGTATAATGTCCAAGGTAAAAACTAAATATCGTGATAAAAACCCAAATGATAAATATTAGTTTCATAAAAGGTAAAGGGATTAACATTTCTGAAAAATTTTGATTTATTTGTTGAGATATTTCTTGACCATTTTTCATCTAAAATCCATTATATATATATATTTTAGAGTGAATATACTTAATATGGACTTTCCATTAGTGGGATGTTTTTTTCTTCAAATTAATTATATATGTTTTGGGGCTCTTCTATCCTCACTTCTCTTCACTCCAGAACAAATATTTTTTATCCAAACACTGCTAAATACTATTCTATACCTTACTATACACCTTCAGGTGGTTTGGTCTTTTCATCCGACCATCCCTCAAAGTCTTATCTCCCTTTCAATAAGAAATAATCCATGTAGTGACGTATAAATTTCAAACCACTCAATTTTTTTTATTCATACGCAATTTTTCCTCCTCAAATTAAATAACCCCATCATTAAATTATTACATTATTATCCATTTTATAATGATTTTATATTATAGTGATTGTACTACCATGGACCACTGTTCTCTTTTATATTAAAAAACCATTAATCATGTGTTCTACAAACTACCAACACCATAAAGATACTTATTATGTTGACTTGACCTACATAAAATGAAAAAATCACTAGAAAAAGTAATTTATAAATATAATATTGAATTAATATTTTAAATTATTTAGTGGTAAACCATATTACTCTTTTTTCCCATTTAATAAAAAACTAAATAATCATCAATGCATACAGAAAGACTACTACCCCTATGGAATAGAGTATTCTGTTTTTCATTTCTGAAATTTAGGATTGGATATAATAATAATTTTGAATTATACATATTATTTATATGTGATTCATAAGGTTTTTATGAGATGAATTTGACAACCTTAAAACGATTTGATTGATAAAAAATCATTATAAAATTAATAATCCTAAAATAATAATAGTATGAGGAATATGATATTTGCATTCTATATAATTGATTTGAATTAATTATTATCTTCCTAAAAATTAAATTAATTATATATCAGAATAATAAATTAAAAACAGTATTTTATTATTCTATA
The DNA here is from genome assembly GCA_963277665.1 of Viscum album. Lineage (NCBI taxonomy): Eukaryota > Viridiplantae > Streptophyta > Magnoliopsida > Santalales > Viscaceae > Viscum > Viscum album. Next base: position 1,808,478,733 of record OY728136.1, on the reverse strand, counting down.
ATATTCATATAACAACCAAAATTTATCCTAACCATACAACAATAATGATATGTTCATGTTTGTCTATGTTTAACAACCTCTATGAACAATGTGGTAAATTTACATCTTGTATTAAAATTGGAACACCATTTATTGTATAATAATTTATAAATATATAAATTATTAATTTTTGGGTTTAAGATATATAAATATGTAATAAATTAATTAATAATTCATTATTTGTTGGTTATGAAGTCCCAAAATAGTACTTAATGTGGATCTCATCATCAAGGATAATCAATGAGTCACTCACAAAAGGAAACTGAAAATAATAAACTATCATATTTAAAAAATTAAAAAATAAATTATTGTTAATGATTCACATATGGATAAAAATGAATACCCACATCGCACATACACAACTAGTTTTAAATGATCAATATTACTTACTCCACACAATGAAATTTAGTAAAAACATACACTATATATATATATAGAATAATATGAGGAATATAATAATTCATATCTATAAATTTGGTTATTTATAAGTATTTAAAAAATTTTATTTAATTATTTTGGATATTTTTTGCAGGTTAACGATGAGTCAAAATAATGGTAAGGGTTTTTATAAAATATACCCATATTTGAGACATATTTTTTGCATGAACTTAATTCATATTATGTGGTATATATCATACCCTACTGAGTAATTGTATCATTATATAAACATTATTCTATGAAATTTATGTTCAATTTAAATCTCCCACTCTTTAAAGTAGTTTTAAATGAAATTCTCTAAATGAATTATATTTTTTCACTAACTCGATTCTCATTAAATTCCCTATAATTATTCATATCGAACATATTTAATATAATTTGTCGAATTTATGTTAAATAATTTTGTTATTTTTTAATTGATATTTTAATCATTAGGTTGTATATGTTTACAACATAAACCCCTTTGAAAAAGATTATTACTTCCTGAAATATTATGTCCATAATAAAATGTGGTAAATCAAATAAAATTTATTAAGTAATAAGGTTTATTTTGATTTTATAACATCATTATTATAGTTAATAATTGATTTACCATTTTTATGATGTTAATTTTTTTTCAATATTTATATATTGTCCCATTCAATTCAAATATTCATTCTATAACATTCTCAAACATTACATTGTAATTTTATTGACAAAAATATGACCATATATAAATTAGATCATTTTCCCAAGTCCATGATTTATTTAATTGGAATTTTTTCATTTTTTTCAATACTTATATTAAATAATTAATTTGATCTTTGTTATTTCCTTTACCACTTTTAAATGTTGATTTTTCTTTCCCCTATTGGAATGGGTTATGTATAAGCACATACCTTATTACAATATGTAATATTTAATTTTAGTCATGAACTCACTTCATTTAATATTTTGAATATATATATGTTAATAGTTTTATAAAACTAGGATATAATACATATATACCATTCCATATTCATATTGGGGCAATACCACAAAAATATTATGTATTTTCTTTGAACATGTAATACATTTTAAATAAATCATTTTTCTTAGACCAATATTCATCACATTGAACATGGAATCTATAATTTACTTACACAACCATATAGTATATGAAAATAATTTAAAAAACATACAATGTGCATAAAAAAAGACCAGTATGTGATATAAAAAGTGGGAAATAAAACATTAGTACATGAATACTTGTAACGTATGAAATCATTTTCAAAAAATCCATACTTTTTAGACATATAAATATACATTTTGAAACATGATATTTCCATTAAATTTCTATAAAACTTTTAGAAAATAAAAATAAACATTAATGTATCTTGGGGAATTACTTATATAATATTGTAACCTTGTTGGCAACCATAAATTTTGTAATGCTCATGACCACCTACCAATTATTGTAACCATCATAGTTACTCGTGGAGTAACCATACAGCCGACCATCATATAAAAAATTCCAAATGCGTTTTAGTGATATATAGGTCCCAAACTTCTTCACAAACAATTAATAATAACCATAACACAATCATAAAAACTGAATAATGTCTTAAAATAATTTCATTTAAATTTTGAAAACCATAATTTTAAAATTAATTTTTAAAAGGAAAATCACATATAAATATGATATAAATTAAGTGAGAATTATACATTCGATGGAATAATTATATACACTACATATACTAATATTTAAAATAATATTAAATAAATTAATTTCATATAAATTATTAATAACACATAAATAATGAAGTAGTATGTTTACCCTAAGAATCAAAATCAGTTTATGAATTCCCTTAACCCGGATTTTTCATACTTAGAACTTGTTTAAACCTCATTTATAATAGTAAAAATAGTGTTTTTATTATCATTCAAAATAATATTTTTCTTTATGATACCTTGTATGGTAATTTTATTACATCATTTCTATCTTTAATTGTTAGTAATTAGTTCTATTCATTGTTTTGGTAGTATTCTTTCAATTATTTTCCTGGACAGTTTGTATTTAATTTAATTTTTTTTGGGAAATGAAATTCCAAAAGTGCACTAAAATGGAATTAATATTTTTCTATAATAAATTATGCAACCATAAATCATTTTATAATCATATATTATGATGGGTCATTAAATAAAACATTATTTATGTTTGTTTAGATCATTTTTTGTGGGTCCTCTATAACCATGAACATGATTCATTATATAATTAAATTTAATCCATATATGTTCATTACAAAAAAATATATTAAATAATAAAATTTAAATTCATTTTCAACAATTAAAAGGGTATTATGATCATATTTTAAGGGTTTAAGGGAAATTACAAAAACATCATCCACTATTAAAGTAAATCGGCACAACGTGGACAATGTTTTCATTTTGGAACATGACGTAGAGGATATCATAGAAGATTATGAATAATTTACATGAAAATTATAACATACATAATATATATGATTCTGGATGTTTCAAAACACATCTCTAAGTGGTGGGAATGCGATCTGATGAAATGAAAGGAAGTAGATTGAAAACACATGATAAAGGAATAAAATTCTTACCTCATGATCTATTCCCTTTAGATCCCCATTAAGGACTTTGGGATTATCCTTATGGTGTAACCACAAGTTCTAGTATATAAGTAAGGGCCTTAGGGTGGGGGTTTCTGGAAAATAGACATTGATCAAGGCTTGAGAGGTGTGAGAGGAAGAGGGGAATGAGGATAGCATTTATATTGGGGGAGATGATGGATTTTACATTCACGTGGTGATTATTATAATATTTTTTAGTTGTCTCGGAATATTCTTGATTCATGTGAGCATAAATACTAATAATTGAATTTGAGTTCAAACTAAGTGGGCTTAAACCATCCTTGAATCACCTATGATTCAACAAAACAAGTATTTTGTAGTTATCGTAATATATTGTATTTTAATATTCATAAAAAATTAAAGAATATCATAAATATACTAATAAATCCCCCTAACCCCTCAGGAAGAAATAAAAAAATTTACTCTAAATTTTTGAAAATAATTTTCCAAATTGTTTTAATATTTTTTTAAATGAAATCAAATTTTTTGTAAAAATAACAAATTTAATTCGATAACTCATTTTTAGAAACCATGAAAAATTAATCAATATATCATTATATTATTACATTTTGAAATTAAAATAATAATATGAATTATTATTCATACATTTTATATTATTATACATTATCTATTAATAAGGGTATGTTACCATTCTCAAAAAATGTTATTTCGATCCTGCTGGAAAAAAACATACTAATAACTACAATATATGAATATTTTTTCCAATTCAAATCATAATAAATTCAAAATTATTTTTAAATTATAGTTATTTCTATCAATATAAAAAAATCATTCATTTTAATTTATTTTTTAAAAACCAGAGGGTGTCACATTTTCCCCCCTACTAGGATGTGCATCCTTGAAATTTTATTTACATGTTAAAGAAATGTTGGTACCTTTCCCACATTGAGTTTTCGGACTCCCTTGTTGCTTCATCAATAATGTGGTTTCCCCTATTGTCTACATTACATTTTTTTCTACACTGATCTATTATCATGTGTCTCGGGATCTTCTTCAAATGCATATCCACTTACTCTACTAATTCGTGTCTTAGAATCATCATTTCCCCAACATCATCCCAAAATTGTGGATTTCTACAACTCTTCCCATACAATTCCATGAAAGGTTATATATATATAGTGAAATGAAAACAATTTTTATAAGAAAATTTTACTGATGAATGATGTTGATCCCAAATTCCATTGTAGTTGATTGACCAAGATCAAAGAATGTCCTCCAAACTCGAACTCATTTTTCCTGACTACCCATCTGATTGAGGAAAAAAAGATGTACTGAAATATAATTTTATCCCCAATAACATCTAATCTCCCTAAAAAATGTTTGAAGAGAACTTGTTTTCCTGGCCAGATACAATGGAAAGTGGAACTCCTTGTTTCCTGATAATTTATTTTAGGTATAGTCAAGAAATATGATACAATAACACTATATCTAGAATATATGTAGAATATGATGATTTTTCATCCAATTAATAATAACCCAAATCACATAGTTTCCTCAAGAAGTTTTTTGTATTCCCTCAACCTAGTCTACAGATATATTCTCTTATTTCCACTCTGGCACAGAAACATGCGGAATCATCACCTTTGGTAATCTCCACTCTACGTTGACCTATTGACATGTCAATCATTTAATGGTAAAATTAGAAATATCTATTTTCATTCAATCCCACCAATAATACTCCCGAAGGCCCCTTTCCATATTTAAAATACATTGATGAACTGAAAATAGATAACTATGAGCTTCAGACAACAAGTCATTCATCAACAAGGAATCAAAAAGGTACGAACTACCATTTAAAAAATTGTAAAACACATTATTTATCAGTGATATATTTAGGATACTTTCCCATTATAGCCAGTTCTATACTTTTCTATAGTTCACAGTCTTCCTTTTATGCATTCTTAATTTATTTTTGTAAATAAAAGTACACAGAAACCAAAAACAAAACAGATGTATTTCCTGCACCAACAAATTGTAAACCCCAATCAGGTAAATCAATAATTCCGAGATCATGTTCCAAACGCATAATGGTTAATGTTTTCTACTCATTTCATCAACCACATGGTTTTATTTTAATTAATATTATTTTATAGTGCAATAGTAATCTTGTATTAGTTCTATCCATCTTATCTACCTCATGTTTAATTGCATAGTAGTTAATATATAATTATGACACATGTGGTCACTATATATTTCATATTTCGTTCCATATTAATGATGCATCCATATTATCGATGAAAAAACCACAAGTGTCTATTTCAAATCATGTGTGGGATAATTTAACTAATTTGATATTAATTTTCATGATTCATATGAAATTTCCAACACATTAGGCATCAATATGCAACCATTTCCCTGCTATGAAGCATCACTATAGATAAAAAACTCACCACATTGGAATTACAATGCCAAAATTTTAGCATTCACCAATCCATTCTTCAGATCCTAAATACTAACATCACATTCTTCTATCCAAATAAATTTAATCTCTTTGTATGTAACCCTAGTTAGTAGGGTAGATAACTATGAAATGTATTTAACAAACCTTCCTTAATAACTTGATAATCCTATAAAACTATTAATCTCTGTAAAAATATAGGTCATGGCCATTCATCATCCAATTTTTTTTCGGCTGGATCAACTTTTATTCCACCCTTAGTTATAATGTACATAAGAAAAAAAAACCTATTGCAACTAAAAGTCAAAGTAGTTAATTTTTCCCTATAGTTTCTTTTCCATTAAATATTTCAAAACAACCCTTACATAATTATCATTCTCCACTTAAATCAATGAAAATTATATAATGTCATCAATAAGGTCAATAAAAAAATAATTTAATAAAACATGAAATATTATGTTCTTGTGGTCGAGGAAAACAATTGCTTCATTAGTTAACCCAAATGACATAAAAAATTCATAATAAACATAGCTAGTACAAGAATCTATTTTTTGGATGTCATCCTATTTCACCTTTGGATGATGGTATCCATATCTCAATTTACTCTTGGAAAAGTATTGAGCTCTCTGTAGATTATCAAACAAGTCCACAATACGAGGAAAAGGATATTTTTTTTGATATTCACGTTATTCCAGGCTTCATAATTAATGTAATATCTCATTGAACCGTAATTATTTTTAATGAAAAAAATTGTAGCACCCCATGGTGACTTTCTAAGATAAATGATCCCTTTATCAAGATACTAATACAACTAATATTTCATTTCAATAATTTCTATCTGAGACATTGTAGATTAGTGTTTAGAAATTGTATTAGCATTAGGAACTAATTCAATTATGAATTAAACTTCTTGATTAGGTATTACATCTCTCAACTCATCATTAAAAACATCATTTTATTCCTATACCAAAAGAATATCATTAAACTAAATAGTTCTTTGTTTTAATCAATATTATCTAGAAAATGTTCATATCCCTCTTTCAATAGTTCCTTACCTTCTTGGTATGTTATCAATTGAATGGGTTCATTCTTGTATAAAAACTGAAACTCCTTCTAAAAACATCTTCAATTTCTCTAGATTCAATATTAGCTTCATAAACATAAATCCAATCAATTTCCAGAATGACATCAAACTCTACTAAGGGAAAACAGCATATGTTGGTAAATTCATTCCACATAATGTAATTTAAATATGAATATAATCCTTATTTTCTATAATATTCCCCTTGTTTTTTAACAATATGGTATGGTATTATTTATGGATGTGATATTTGAAATATCACAGAAATCTCTTCCCAAATAATGGAATATGTGAACATTGTTTCAATAAAACAATAGAAAAAATTGAGTGAAAAAAAAGTTAAATAAAATAAATTTATTAGATGGACCAACATCTACGGATGTAGTCGCCAAGATCTCACTATTATTTTCTGGTTATATTCTATTATTTTTACAACATTCAGAACTCTAATTGATATAAAATTTTCCTAATGACCCATATCTCCACATTTAAAACACATGAAAAATTTATCTGCATTAGACATAGGGTCATTTTCATTACTATCTCGGTCCATATGTCCAAACATTCCAAGTCGAAAACCCTACCCTATTTTTGTAAGACATTCCCTATAGTAATTTTTCACACATTTCAAAAACTAGAAACTGGAATTTCTTACCACAAGAATTCATTAGATGATTATTACCGATCAATTTCAATTTATTCCTATACTTATCATTGTTTGAAAAGTGCATGTGATAATCAAAACACACCTTAAATACCCTCTCAGCACATCAGAAAACTTTCTAATAATTTTTAAATTCATGGGAGGCCAATCCCCTTTTATAGCGTATCATTACTTCTAAGTAAAAGAATTTGATTTTTCAATCAATATATAGAATAACATTTCTAGTATACGTCAACAGTCAGGTTTAGTTTTCTTCATACACATCCACTAAATATTTCTCCTTTTTTCTTTAATTCTATTAATTTATTCTCTATCCAATGTCCCACCATATTAGGAAAATATTTTTCAATTAAATTTCTTTTATATTCATCCCACTCTAAGGCATCAATCTCCCCTATGTTCATGATATTTTAGACATTAGAGAACCATAGATCATATTCATCTTATAAATAATAAAAGAAAACAATTAACATTTTATTATATGATGATACCATAAAATCAAATATCACTTCAAGGGCCATAATCTATCCTTCAGCCACTACTAGGTAAGAATATCCATCGAATGAATGATGGGGTTATCTCATAAAACATTCTATACCATCATGTTCTATTGTAGTGCCTATAGTTGATACCTTACATGGATTACACAACAATATATTTCATATGTTAGCTATGCCACTACCATCACAAACATCTCAGTTCCATTTTATAAAATTACATGCTATAGATTCGTAAAAAAATCATTCATTCAGTGCTTTACTTCTTCAGCATCCATGTTTCTTCTGTGGAAAACCATTCTAAACAAACATATCATAGTCAAAGAATCATGGTAATCATTAATTTATATATTTTTTCAAATAAAACATAATGTACAAATAATTTATGGTATTATATTAACATATTCATCAACCCTACTGTTATCTAAACCATCCTCTAATAACAACCATAATGACCCGAATTTTTTTCATTATATAATATCGAATTGTAGTCAGGAACTCACTTCCTTTACTATTGAGGATATTTTAATGTTGTGTGTTTTAGAGAATTTTGATAAAATACTTACATAATATTCCACATTAATATAGATAATATACCCAAAAAATAATATCCATTTGTAAAAAAATATAATACTTTTGAAATAAAACATTTTTCTTTCGTAAGACATCATAACATTTAACATGGATTCCTTCTTTATCATACAAATACTTATAACCTATGAAAATTATTTAATTAATTTTGGATTAGCACAAAAAATGATCAGTGAGGGATATAAAAATAAATAAAGTGAACATTCTTCCATGATTAATTGTTTAGATATGAAATCATTTTAAAAAATACATATTTGTTAACCATATAAACAGACATTGTAAAACATGATATTTCAATTATATTTCCACAAAACATATAAAAATAACTATAACCATAAAGGTATCTTGGGGAATTACATACATAATCTTATAACGCCCTTGGATTCTTTAGGTTTTGTAACCCTCACGACTACATAACGATTTGTGTAACAATCCTAGTTACACTTGGACTTACCATACGGCTAACCACCATCTTAATCATTCATAATGCATTGGACAAATATATAGTTCCAAAAAATCATCAAAAAAATTTCCAAGAACCCTAACAAAATCATACAACATGAATAATTTCATAATTATTTTGAATTTCCTAAACCATAATATAAAAATAAGTTCTTAAAAGAAAAAACTTTTATAAATATGATATAAATGAAGTGGGAATTTATAAATTTGATGGAATATTTATATGCAATGTAAATAAAATTATTTAAATAATATAATCAATATTCATCACACAACATATTTTAATACCACATTAATAATGATGTATAATGTTAACCCAATAAATAGAAATAGTGTTTTGAATTCCCATACACTGGGTTTGTGTTACTTCCAAAATATTTCAACCTCATGTTTAATGGGTAAAAGTGTCTTATTAATATCATAATGATTCATATTTATCTTTATATATCATTATATTATTATTTCATTGCATCATTTCTATCTTTAATTGTTAGTATTTTGTTCCATCCATTATTTTGGATGCGTTCTTTACCTGATTTCCATTGTCGGTTTCTATTTGATTTTCATGTAGTACGGAAATGAAATTCCAGATGATCATATAAATTGTATTTATATGTTTCTAGAATATATAATGACAGTAAAAAACATTTTCGTATCATATATGATGATGGTTCATTAGATAAGAAATAAAAAATGATTAGTTAGATCATTTTTTGTAGTTCATTTATAATCACAAACTTGTTTCATTATATAATTGCATGTCATGAATAGTTGTTAATTAAATAAAATAAAATAGATTTAAAAATAAAATTTACTATATATTTCAAACATTAAATGTTTTTTGTGATAATATTATATGGATGTAATTGATATTCCAAACACATCGTCCACGATTTTGGTAAATCAGCACATCATGGATGGTGTTTTCATTTTTTGAACATGTGGGAGATGATAAGAAATAATATGAAGAATATATTACATCAACATGAAAACATGAATAATATATATGATTTAATAGATTTCAAAACTCTATGATAAGTGTATGGAATGAGAGTATTTGAAAACAATTGAATTGAAAAGAAAAGACATGAAAAATGAATATGATTCTTCCCTCTTGATATATTCTCCTTGAGATCCTTCTTAAGTACGTTGGTTTTGTCATTATGGTGATTCCATAAGATCTATTACGTTAGGAATTTTCATAGGGAGGTGTTTTGGTAGACCATATGCAATGATCAATTCTTTAGAAGTGTGAGAGGAAGAGGGGAATGTGGGTGGTATTTATGTTGGAGGTGATGAGGGATTTTACATTAATTTAATCGTTATAATAATATTTTTCCACAAGTCTCTTAATATTCATGATTCATGTGACCCTAAATATTATAAATTCAATGTCAGTTCATACCATGTTGACTTATATCATCCTTGAATCACCTATGATACAGTAAAATAAGTATTTTTAATTTATCGTAATTTATCCTATTTTATAATTCATAAAAAATTCATGAATTTAAGAAATATAAAAAAAAAGAAACCTAAAGACTAACATGATGAAACAAAAAAGGAAATCCATTTTATTGAAATAATTTTTGAAATATTGATAATTTAATTTAAGAAAAACAAAATTTATTGAAAATTAAAAATTTAAAAATTATAACCCATTATTAAAAACCTTGAAAAATTATTCAACATATCTTAATATTATATCCTTATAGATTTAAAATAATAATATCACTTATTCTTCATAGTTTTATTTTTACTCTTTATATAACTATTCAAAAGGATATGTTACTATTCACCCAAAAAGTTGGTTTTATCAGACTCCAAAAAATATACTAATCAAAAATGTAGATGACCATTTTTTTGAAAGTCAATTCATTGAAGTTAAAAAAAATATGTTTTAATGAAAGTTATTATTGTAAATAAAAAAGAATTATTCATTTGAATATATTTTTTAAAAACCATGGGGTGTTACATTTTTCTCACCATCTAGAATGTGCACCCTGACAGTTTTATTTACTAATTAAACAATTGTGTTTTACACCCCTTCCAATACAATGCCTCAAAAAAATTAAATATGTATACTGTAATGAAAAATAATATTCTATGAAAACACAACTAAAAAAATATGTTGATCCCAATATCCCGGGTAGAAAATTGAACAAGCTCGAATCATATCCCCAAAGTCTAAATTGTTCTTTTTGGTTGTCCATCTAATTTAGGATTAAAAGATATACAAAAAGTTATTTTTGTTTCCAAATACTTCTAATGCCCCTTCAAAAAGATATAAGTGAACATGTGATCCTGGTCAGATATAATAAATATAGAATCACCATATAACTTACTAATCTCACTGTGATACAATATTGATAGATGATCCAAATACATTGTAACTCTAATAGAAAGAAAATATGATGATATTTCCATCCAATCAACAAAATCCCAAATCTCATTGTTACCTTAAGAAGTCTGTGGTATTCCCCCCCCCCCCATAAAGCCCAACGATAAATTCTCCCATTTCCACTTTGGAACATGAAAGAGATGAGGTATCCCCTTTGGTAACTACGACTATTTTTTTAAAAATTGAAATGTTATACATTTCATGGTAATATAAACAATATATCTTTTTATTCCATCCTATCAATAATACTCTTGATGGTCCCATTACAACTTCGTATATCCATAATGAGCTGCAAATATAGAACTATGAGTTTGACACCACAAATAATTCATAAACTAGGAATCGGAAGGTACACAAAAGAATTTACGAAATCTTAAAAAATAATTATCATGGTTATATTCATTAAACATACCCATTTTAAACAATTCTACATTTTTCTGTAGTTCACGATTTTTCTTCTATGCTTTCATAATTCTGTTTGATAACGATGAATGCACTAAAACCAGAATCAAACCAGATGTATTTCCTTCAACAAAAACATCAATGAAAAAATACATAAAATCATTAATCAAGGGATTATGTTCCAAATGAAACATAGTTAATGATTTTGACTCAATGCATCCATCACATTGATTTCATTTCCAATATGGTATCTGATAGTGACATGATAATCCTTTATTAATTCATTCCATATTCTCTAACTTATGTTTAATTGCTTCTTAGTGGATACAGACATCATAATTTATTGGTACTTATATATGTGATATTTGGGTCCATATCAATGATGTCTAAAATATTCAAATAAAAAAACACAACTGTCAATTCCATATCATAGGTTGGATATTTTAACTCATGAGTTTATAGATTTCTTGAAGCATAAGAAATTTCCTAATCAATATTTCTCAAAACACAATCATTTATATTCTATAAAGCATCAGTATAAATTAAAAACTCGCCATTTTGGGATGGCAATGTCGAAATTGGTGAATTTTCAATGTATTCGTCATTTCCTGAAAATCAAATCCACATTTTCTACTCAAAATAAATATAACCCCTTTATGTGTTAACCTACTTATAGGGACATATAAATGTGTAATTTTTTTGGTAAACCTTCTATTATAACCTACTAATGCAATAAAACAATTAATCTCTATAAAAATTTGAGGTAATGGATATTCATCAACCACTTTTATTTTTCCCATATCAACTATAATTCCTCCCTTACATACAATGTTCCCAATAATGTAATTATATTACCACCTAATATAACTCTTTTTAATTTTCCATATATTTATTTTCCTCTATGGTTTTAAAAACAACCCTTATATGTTTCTCATTCCCCTCAGTAGAAATATAAAATACTATAATTTCAAGAATATTCAAAACCAAAATATAATCAATGAAATCATGAAATATTATACCCACAAGATCAATGAATACATTTGTTGTATTAGTTAACCCATACAACATAACAAAAAATTCATTATGACAATATAAAGTATGAAAATATATATTTGAGATGTCATCCTTTATCACCTTATTCTAATTGTATCTAGATCTCACGTCAATCAGAGTAATGTACTGATATCTCTGGAGATTATCTAAAAATTCATCGATATGATTCAATGTATAATTTTTTTAATCATGATGTTGTGAAAGGCTCTATAATCAATGGAATGTCTCATGGAACAATTATTCATTATATCAAACAAAATAGGATCACCCCATGGTGAAGTGGTAAAATGAATGAAGTCATTATCAAGAAAATCTTGTAAATTATTTTTCCATTCAATAAGTTCTATTTGAGACATTTTATATGGGGCTTTTCAAATTGGATTAGCATCAGCCACAAACTCAATTGTGAAATATACTTCCTAATAAGTTAAAACAAAAGGTAACTCATCATAAAAAATACCAAGGTATTAATTTACCACTGGAAAATCATTAATCATAATAGTTCCCTTGTTTAAAACAATATGATCAAGATAAAATTCATATCCCTCTTTCAATAGTTTCATATCATATTAATATTTTATCAATTTTATATGTTCATTCTTGAATACAGACTGAAACTTTATCATAAAAAAATACTTCCTTAGCTCTATAGTCAATCTTTTCATAAAATGAAATCCAATCCATTCCTAGAATTACATCATAATATATTAAGGGGAAATCATTATTTCTTGGTAAATTCATTCCACAGACCATAATATAAAGAATATAATAATTCATATTTGTTATAATATTTCCCATCGGTGTTTTATAAAAAAGTTATGGTCTCATCTATTTTGGTGATATTTTTAATTTTCCAAAAAATCCATCAGAAATAATGTAATGTCTAGACCCGGTATCAATGAAGGCATTCAAAAAATCTGATTAAACAGACAAGGTAACTAAGAGATCTTCATGGGATGGTCTGACATCTACTGACGTAGTCACAAAGAATCTTTCATCACTTTTTTGTTTATTGTCCAAATTCATTAAATCATTCAAATATCTCCTTGTTAATAAATTTTAATAATGTCCCATATCATTACATTTAAAACACACAATTTTTTTTATCATGATAAGTCTTAAAATCAATTTCATTAAAATCTCGGATCATATGTGAAAAACAAAAACATTGAATACAATTCCATGTATTGGTATGAAATTTCCCATGATTATTTTTTTCACACATTTCAAAAATTGGAAATTGGAATTTCTTACTATCCAATTTCTCTGATTGATTCTTACTCATCACTTTCAATCTTCACCAATTATCATCCTTATAGTCAATGTGTATGTGATCATTAAAAAACTCCATATATTCCCTCTCATACCACTAGACAAGTTTACCATAACAATTGAAATCATGGGAGGTCAATTCCCGTTGATAACATGGCATTAATAATGACTAAAAGTAGTTGATTTTTTATCATGATCCAGAATAAGATTGGGAGAATTACTCACATGTATGGTTATTTTTTCATCATACACATCCATTGAATTTGTCTTTATTTTTCATCAAATAAAATAATTTCTTCTCTATATTATGTCCCAAAACCTTATGGATGTATTCTTTAATTAAAATTTATTTAAAATCATCCCACTCTATGGAATCAATATCCTCTATATCCCTGATTTTTTTCCATTAACCACCACTGATCATTTTCACCATATAAATTATAAATTAAAAGACATTAATTTTTATTATCTCAACAACACATAACAAAGAATTTTATTTGAAGGGTTATAATCCATCCATCAGTCATTATAGGTTCAAAATATCTATTGAAAGAAGAAGGGTGTTCTCTCATAAAATTTTCCACTCTATTCGTGTTCTATTGTCGAACTTAGGGTTGGTATCCTTCATTGATTCCAACCATATTTGATTCTTATGTTATTTGAGCCATTACAATCACAAACTGCTTGGTTCCAATCCCCAATATTCCATACTTCCGAATCGTAATGATATTCTTCTTCTGGTGCCTCTCCTCTTCTGCTTCCCTATTTCATCAGCTGAAAACCATTCTGAACAAACATATTTTAGTCATTGTATCATGGTAATCATTAATTGATATAAAATTTCAAGATAACTGTAAAGTAAAAAATAATTTATGGTTTTCTGTTAACATCATCTTGACCCCTAATGTTATGTAAACCATCCTCTAATAACAACTATAAAGACCCGAATTTGTTATATTACATAATCTTTAATTGTTTTCAAGAACCCGCATTCAGTAATAATGTTGGTATTTTCATGTATATAGATCATGATAATTGATATATAATACGCATATATCATTCATCATTATTATATAGTAGATACTACAAAAACATTCTCCATGTGTTCCCCAATATTAGATTTTTTTAATAAAATGTGTTTTCTTTGACAAATCATCATAACATTTATCATGGATTTTTTATTTATCATAAACATCAATATAACATGGGAAAATAATTTAAAAAGCATTGTATGAGGGATATTTTTTTATTATGGGTTATAATAAAATAACGCAACCATTAGTCTATGAATACTTATAACATTTTAATTCATTTAAAAAAAACCTAACTGTTACCCATATTAATATAAATAGTAAAAAGTGATATTTTCATGAAATTCACAAAAAACATATAGAACATAAATAGGAAAATAATGGTTTCTTGGGGAATTAAATACATAATCCTATAACTCACTCGTCAACCTTATACTTTGTAATAATCAGGGCTACCGTAATGTTTTTGAAACCATCGTAGTTACACTTAGAGTAACCATAAGACTGGACTACAACATACACAAAACCAAGGAATTAAAGGGATATATAGGTACCACCTTCTACATAAACAATGTACATGAACCAGAACACAATCATACAAGATGAATAATTTCATAAAAACATTTCTTTTGAATTTCAAAAAACAGATTTTTACAGGAGTGTCTTAAAAAGAAAATACATTATAAATATCATATAATTGAATTGAGACATAATATATTTGATGGAATATGTATATAAATAATAGAAATGTATAATTAAAAATAATTTAAAAAAAATTCATCTCAGAATAAATTATAAGACCACATAAATAATGAAGTAGAATGTTAAACAAATTTATGGAAATCTGGTTATGAATTCGGTTACCTCGGGATTGTATTACTTAAAACTTGTTTAAAACTCTTGTATAATGGTTAATAATTTCTTATTAATATCATAAATAATCATAATTATCTTTATAATTCCATATTTAATCATTTCATAAAATCATGTCTCCCTCTAACTATAGGAATTTTGTTCCTTCCATTGTTTAGTGTGCATTCTTTAAATGATTTTCATGACCTGTTTGTATTGCATTTTCCTGTCGTATAGAATTGAAATTAAATAAATGGGAAGAAATAACATTCATCTATTTCTATAAAATATAAAAAATCCATTTAACATTTTTTATCATATATGATGAAGGATAATTAAATAAAACATTAATGTAGTCTGTTTATACGATTTTTTACGGTTCCCCGATAATCATGAACTTGATTCATTGTTAAATTTATTTTAATCAGTATAAGTAAATTCCAGAAAATATAATAGGAAAATTCACAAAATTTGAATTATGTTTCAACCACTAAAGTGGATTTAGGATAATATTTGGTGGATGTCATAAATATCGTAATCACATCATCCATAAGTTCGGTAAATCGACACAACATGGGCGATGCATTTATTTTTTGAACAGATGGATATGATAGGAAAGATGAGGATAAATAATTTAAATGAACATAATAACATTCATATATATAAGATTAGGACTATTTTTTACCTCTTGGATAAGTGGAGGGAACGAGAGTATATTAAAATAATAAAATTATAATGAAAACACATGAAAAATGAAGACGATTCTTACATTTTAATCCTTTCTCATTAAGATACTCATTAAGGCCAATGGTATTTGAACATTGGTGAGAGCAGTAGCTCTATGATATGGGGAATATCCTTGTGGAGGGTATTTTGTATAACATAAGCAATTATCATTTCTTGAAAAGTGTGATAGGTAGAGGGGGAATGAGGGTTGAATTTATAGTGGAGGAGAGGCGATATTTTACAATATTTTAATCATGATTGTAATATTTTTTCTCGATATAGTGAAAATTCTTGATTCAAGAGACCCAAAATTGTAATAATTAGTCTGAGTTCAAACCATGCGGGCCTACATAATCCATTCTTCACCTATGATGGAGTAAAATAAGTGTTTAACATATTTCACAATTTTTCATATTATACTATTCATTAAAAATATAATATTTTCAGTAATATATAAAAAATACACCCTATCTATTACAATACATGTATAATTCGATAATAATATTGTTTTCTTATAAATAATATTTAAAATATTAATAATTTAATTTATAAATAAAAACATACTTAATTCAAAAATAACAATGTTAAATCATCAACTCTTTTGCTAACACCTTAAAAAATTAATCAACATATCATTATCTTGTAAACATAAAAATCTAAAATGATAATATGATTTAATAATCCAAAGCATTATATTACGATTCATATTACTATACACATGGGTCTATTACTATTCACCAAAAATCATGTTTCCCTTATCAGACAACCAAAACCTTAATAATCACAACCATAAACGGCTGTTTTCTTAACATTTAAATCATTGAAGCTACAAAATTATCATTAAGGGATAGTTATAACTATCTACATAAAAATAAGTATCATGAATTTGAATTTAATTTGTAATTACATAGGGGTTTTTATAATCAATAATGGTATTTCAAACTATCATAAAATTACATTTACCTTCAGAATTTGATATTTTTTATGTACCTCAATTCCTATAGAAAACATATATTCATTTCCCATAGATCCATTTTATGAGATATTTTTAAATTAAAATTATTCCAAATTGTTTCATTTTACATCTTTCTGAAATAAATGCACCGCCCATGTAGATGGAATTGAGTGAAATTTTTAGTATGTTATTTTTTAAAAAAAATAATGTGAGGATACTATAGGTAGAAGGAATTTTTGGACGTCTTATTTATAGGGATTATAATAATAAGAAGGGTGTTTTGGTGGTTAACTCAATGATCAATTGGTAGAAGACAATGATGCCTAACTACAAAAATGGTTTGACAATCCTCACAGAAATGATGATTTGGTCGTATAATTTTTATAAACCATTATAAATGATAAATTTTCTAACTTCAATTAAATATTTTGTTATATAGTATGATAGGACATAATATTGTCAAAAACAAAGTGAATCAATTGTATAAAAGGATGAAATGAAGGGGTTTTTAGAAAAGAAATATTAACAATTATTTTCCATATTCATATGATAATTGACATTAATTATATAATAATAATTATTTTTAGTATTCTGTAGAAATTGTATCATTCCAAAGAAGTGGATAAATATATGTTTTTAGAAGCCTATATGTATTATAACTATAAAAGGGAGTATACTTAAAATCTTGATATTCTTTTTATATATCTTTTATAATGAGATATGTTAGTATCCTAATATTAAATACGATATTAAGGTTTATATGAGAAATGAAATTATAGCCTAACATTTTTATAAATTTTCATTAGTGATTAATATTTATCGGTGAAATTATGGTATATTCAAATATTTATGAGGAATTTGTGTAATATTAAATTATTTTAGTTCATTACTTTTTTACTTTCTTGTTATGGTTTCAATTATAAAATTTTAACATCAATAATGAAATTTGATTTTATGAAAAGGATTAAATTTTTTGGTATAACTAGAGATCATATAATAGAGGTATAGAAAACAATTATAATTATTATATTCTTGATATTGATGTAACAAAATGTTTATTCATTTTGAGAAAGGTTTTTAGATATAATTGATATTCTTGGATTCTATTATTCATTTAATGAAAAAGATATCAGTTATATTTTTTTAACGTATATCATTATATGGGATAGAAAAATATATTTATTTGTATGTGACATTATAAAATAGTTTTTAATAAATTTACCAGTGTAATATATAGTTATATTTTGAGATTTATATAATAATTTAGTAGTTTAAGGAATTTCATAGTGAAATGGATTTTGGGGAGTTATTATATTGAGATTTTTTTAAGGATTATAGCTTATAGGATACATAATTTTATTATAGATAAATGGTGTTGAAATATAATTACCTTCTATTATAATAACATAGTTAGGTAGATGAAATTTTAGACCATATATCATGAATGAAGGATATGTTAATATTACTTTATCCAACATTTCAACATTATTAATAATGATATTTGGGAGTATCTAATGTATTTAATGATCATTGAATGTAAACACCTGATATATTTGTTCCTTTAAATTAATAGTATCTTCGATATATTTTTCTCACAAAACTAAGCCATGAAATAGACCAGAAGATATT
The DNA here is from genome assembly GCA_963277665.1 of Viscum album. NCBI lineage: Eukaryota > Viridiplantae > Streptophyta > Magnoliopsida > Santalales > Viscaceae > Viscum > Viscum album. The sequence goes on along the minus strand of OY728136.1, from coordinate 1,808,459,606 downwards.
ATAACTAAATCTATAACATAGTAAATTGTAGATAAAAATCAAAAAATCTATTAAAATAATTTTATACTATTATTAGACTAATTATAAAAAAGATTTTTTGGTGGAATTTATTCTAAATGAGGGTATAATATTTTCCATTAATAAATTAAATTAATAGTATTTTAATTTTTATTGAAATGGATATTATATATATTAATATACACATATATTGATATAAAATAATTTTCAAATCGATATTTAATAGAATCAGAAATAACATGAATTTTAAAAAGGTAATTATTTTAATAAAAGTAAGTTTTATTTATATATTTTGTGTTAAGTAAGAATGTAATTTATAAATTTTAATATTTAAATTTGAGAGAAATAACAACATTTTATTTCAAATTTCAGAATAATCCTAGGAATTTTTATTTTGAATTATCTAAAAAGATTTATATTAAAATTATGAATTTAAAATATTAATTTTTTAAAGAAAAATAATTTTTTTCAATTATTAGAATGTAATTAGGAATGGTGAATTTATGTAAACATTTTCTGAGACATAAATGTATTTTGAAACTTTTTTTATAATTTTTAAAATGATTAATTTAATATATAATTCCAAATATGACATTTCGCAACATAATATATTAATTTTTAAACTATTTTTAATATATTAAACAATTATTATTGAAAAATTATTTTACAACAACTTTTTAAAATATCTCATATTAAATTTATTTGTAATTTTTAATTATAATTTCCATATTATTTAAATGCTCAATTTTATTTTTGTTCATGATGTTAAAATTACGATGGAAAAAACAATTTACCTTGTTTAACGAATAGTAAATATTAATAACCAAAGTGTTAAAGGGTGTGACAAGTTATTTTTTAGAATATGATGGTTTATGTGTCTTTTTTACTTACCACTTGCACAATACAATATTTCCCAAATTTCATGCCACATTCTAAGAGTGTGACTTCCCGTTATTTAGAATTCTTCAGTATTTAAAATAATGTAATTAATTTTCACTTATAAATGGGGCTCACCTCGAATCACTTCCCCTCAAACCACAACCCACATACTTTGGTAAATAAAATATTCCCAATCGTATTTCAAAAAATACTATACACTATAATGATTTTCTATAATTCAGTAAAGTTCATCACTCACGTTATTAACCCCCATAGAAAAGTAAATCATCCATGATATTGGTATAAATTTATAGATACTGCTTTATATTTTCTATTTCAATATGTGACCAGATTCTTCTTAAAACATCATTACAAAAAAATAAAGTGATATCAATTGTATTCTTATTATAAAGATATTTTAATATATTAATGGTTCAATAATTAACTACTATAGAAATTTCTATTAAGAAATATGAAACCATTTACATGGATTATGTGGACAACTACCTATACAATGCTATGTGTTTCACTCTCCATAAAAAATGAAAAATGATGGTTCCAATAGTTAATTATATGTATGTGACCAATAATTGATAATATATATTTTTAATATAATTAACATACTATTAATGTTCCCATCTCGGTGGGAAATGAAATCATTATCCTTGTGTACTTGCAGACTGCATCCCCCGTGGAATTCTGTTTTGAATTTTTTAGTAACAACATTAATAGAAGGTTATAGGATTAGGTTTAATATTGAAATATTATTTTTAGGCGTTGATTAAGGATTTATTAAAATTAATTTAATATTCTTTTAATGATATTAATGGTAAAAATCAATACAATTTTAACTATCCATGATATATGAGTCTACGAGGAATGTGGATTTTTCATTCAATGTAATGGATTTAAATAAATTATATTATTCTTATACTATTTAAATTTCAAATGTACTCCACTAATAGAAAAATTAATGTATAAATATTATTATAGTATTATGATAATAAATCAAAGAAACCTTATAATCATCAATTAAAGATGGTATGTTCATGTTTTGTATGTATAACAACGTACACGAAAACGATTTAAATTTATATCATTTATAAAAGTAATAATTTATTATTTTCTATAACATGATATAAATATGAAAAAATAATTATTATTTTTTAATTTAATGGTTAAAAATTATTTAATTTAATTTATATTAATTTATCCATTCTTGGTTAAATAATCACCAAAAGAGTGACCGATGATCACTTATTCAAGGATAACAAATGGAACACCCATGAAAGGAAATATAATAATCCTAAATAATTATAATTAATCATATAAAATAGTATTACATATTTTAGGATATTAAGCATTTTTAGAATAATTTACTCCCAAGCCTCATTTTCAAAACTCGTTCTAAACTATCACATTTATATACAGCTGAAACATAAAATAATTAAAACCTAAAATTATGCATATAAATAATGATTATACATGGGGATTAAAAATGGTTATAATTTTCATAAATATTTTTAGGAATGTATTTAATAATATTTACTTAATTATTCATGATTTTTTGTGCTAGTTTAGGATGACTTCGGAAGAATGTTTGTTTTTTCATCACAAATTCATCAGTATGAAACTTTTTTTCGACACATAATTCCATTTAAATGTGGTATATGAGGCCTAACTTATTTTTTATATAAATAAAAAATTTCATTCTCAGTAATTAAATTTCAATTTAAATATCTTTCTATTACAATATATTTTCAATGAAATTCATATCCACTTATTAGTGTTTTTGTTAACTCAACTATCATTAATTGAGTTGTTATTGATTATTTGGAAGATATTTCATATTAGTAGTGAAAATTATTCTATATTGTTGCACTATATGATTATGTATATATGAATTCAAGTAATATAAACATTTACCACGTAAAACAATTTTCAAATTATTCTTTCTTAATGAAATATTTACTAAATAGGGCATTGGTAAATTAAATCTGATTATTTGTGTTATATGGTATCTTATTAACATACCCTTCCATATTATTTTCATTAATTGATTTTACATTTTATGTGTGTTCAAATTGATCCATCGTTTAAAATGATCTAATTTAATTCATAATTTTTTCCTTTATCATTGTCTCATATTATAGTTTTGGGTTATCAATAACAATTCTTCATCAATTAAAATGATATTTGTTTGTAGTCTATGATTTAATTACATAAATATGTTATCATATAATTTTTTTAAATCTCTGTCTACATCAATTATTTTATATTCATACTTTCTATTTCACAAAATCATCCATGGAGAATTATCATCTGTGTTACTAAATGGTTTTGATAACTTTAGAGATTATGAAGATATTGGATGGTGATAAATTGATTGTTAGAAATAACATCAAAGGATGATAATTTATGATTGATTGTAAATTCAGTGTCAATATAAACACTTTAGTATATTTTGGTATTAATATATAAATGAATATAATAAAACATTATAAATAATAAGGGATAATTATATTTATTGGATAAAATCTCGATATTTTGATGATGTTTGGAGTATGTGGTTTTCCTAGGGTTAAAATCACTATCTAGATACTAGAAGTCAATATAGTTTATATAATAGATATACCTCAGTGTAATGACCCTAAAAATTTTGTAATGAGTATTATCTCAATTTTATCAAGTTTAATTACATATATTACTAACTCTAAAACTATTTTGAAAATAATAGATTATATTGTTTTGTTAATTATATTCTTATTATAAACCAATATGATATAATTTTATCATAATTAATTATAGGGACGACGTAAATAATGAAATTAAATTATAACATAATGTAATATATATTGAACTGGATTTAAAAAGGGATTTTTTGGGTATTTGTTGATTAAATTTATGGAATTTGTATTTATACTCATTTTATAATTTTTATCTATTTTGTTGATACACATTTTGGGGTTTTGTATTAAGATAAAATAGGTTCACAAAAACTGAGATGTGAAAGGTATTTTTATATAGTATAATTTGTATTGAAGTAAAATAATGGATCATTATTAAAGTGTTTTTAATCAATTTATATTTTAGTAATCTAAAAAATAACGTTATTTATTCTTGTATATGGTACTAAGGTTGACATCCGAATTGAAATAAAATATTCAAAATCAATGAAATTTTCATTACGAATTGATCAATTTTTATAATATTATACAGTTTTATAAATATGATGAGTATAATGTGAAACATATAATGATTTTATATCATTAGATATTCAATAATGTTATTGAACAAATATCAAATGGTATCAACAATATTGAAGAGTGTCCTTCTGGAAATGTTATTTTTTGGTGGAATAACTACTTGTGAACACAAGATCATTATGTTGATAACTCTATAGTTTAATATATGCATGATGTTAATGTAAAAAAGGGTTTCTAGGTTATGGTAAAATAATCCTTGATTATTTAATAAACTGATATATGAGTATTTATTTAGTGAAATAGGGATCCATGATATTTGGGTAAATGATAAATAATTTTTTGGATGATGATAAGTATTTATTAGTTTTGAACATTATGGACAAGAAAATAATATATTTAAGGAAAAAATATTGCCTCACATTTTGGAGGATTATGTAATATCACCATGTTATAATGTATTTTAGATTTAAACTGTTTTTGGAGAGGTAAGATATAGAGAATATATGATTTGGGGTTTGTACATGTGTTAAATATTATTATGTGAATTATAAATGTTGTTTTTTTGTAAATATAAGTTACCTAGTATAGTAGAAGACAGTATGGTTGGTTTCTTATTATAAGTAATATCCTAGATTATGGATATGTTAGTATTACCCTCACATACATTGTTAAGTAACAAATAAGTAAAACTGTAAGGAAATAATTTATTTAATGAGGTAGAATTAAACAAGAAACATTTTTTATCATTTGAATTTTTATTATCATAAATAACATGTGTCCCATGAATTATTGAAATAATTAAACACAAAAAAATTATAATCAATGTATTTAAATTAGATTCATTATATTATAAATGAATTGGAAAAAGATTAGTAATTAATTTAAATAAATAAATATTGTTATTTTTTTGTTATGTTATAACTCTTTCCATTCAATGATCATTTTGTGTAAAGGTGGTATTATATCATACCTTATTATATTTTATTGACCACAATAAAATGATTAAAATAGTAGATAATATTTATATTTTTATACTAATAAATCAGTATTGAATTTTTTATAAATCAGTATAAAATATGATTAAAAACAGTTGATGTTTAAAAATGGATGTTTAAAAAAATATTTATTTTTAATATATTTTATTTTAATATGAATGATATTTTATATATTTTATATATTATATATATATATATATTTAAATAAATTACTTCATTTTTGGGATTAACAATTTCAATGTTAACGTTTGATGACTTTTTTGTATTTTATTCTAGATGTTATATTTTTTTTAAATTGTGAAAAATATTATTCGTACATGTAAGATGATGTTTCTATCATTATTCATATATATATATATATTAATGGAAATATATGAAACTATTATATAATTCCAAATATAAAATTAATATGATAAATTTTTTTTTGAAAAATGGTTTCTTATTTATAAAAACATATTTTAATTGTTATAACATAAGCTGTATTTTAAAAATTATTTTAATACATAATGTATTTAATTGTTATTATTAATTTTTTATCCCATTTAAAAATATATTATTATATAATTGACCAAAAAATATTAATACATATTTTAGAAATATTGAAAAAGGATCATTGTACTATTTACCATGAAGAATAAATTAATATTTTAAAATATAGTTATCATGGTGAAAACTAAAATGGTAAAAAATGTGATACCTAATAGGTAAAGGGCCTATCATGTTAATGAAATATTCTTAATGGATTTTTTATGTTTTTTATTGAAATAATTTCTTAATCACATCATTATTCATCAATTCTAGAGCTACATTTCTTGTCTGTAACTATACATCATAAAATATTATTTATCCTTAGAACAATGGCATCCATTTTAACATATAAAATGAGATATCAACTCATAAATTCCACTGACACCATAACACCTTTTGTCCAAAAAAATATCATCCCTATAATATAGAAAAAATTATTATCATCCTTTTTGTGATTTCGGTCTTCTCAAAAGATCATCTCTCAAAGGATAATTCCCCATTGAAATGTAAATAACCAAGATGCAATGTAATAAATTCATTATTTTATTATAATCATTTCCATTTCATTATTTCCATTTATTATTCATCATATTATGTTACACCATCATAAAATTATAATATAATTATCCTTGTTATACAGATTTTTTAATAATTAATTTTTATGCATTGGACACTGTACATATTCCAATTAAGAAAAAATAAAACTTAAAAGTGAAATGTGTGGACTACCACATTCATGATGCAACATGATTCATTTTTATTCACATCCTTATACGGATAAAAATAATAAAAAATTTTATATTTAATTTATTTTATTTATATGTTTAAATGGTAACAATATTATTCTTTTTCCCTATTCTATAGAAAAGGAAATAAACATCCTTGAAGACATACAAGCATAAACCAAGGAAATATCTCAAAAATTTCCATTTAAATTGTTTTATATGGAATTCATTAGAGACTGCAATCATTACCGGCATGTCATTATGAGGACTAGTGACCCTGAAATGGATTTTTGATCTTTTCTATGGAACATTTGGTAAATGTACGAAGAATATTTTTTAACATTTGAATTGTTGATTATGTCAACAGTTTGAGGGAAACATTGACCTTTGAAATCCATGATTCTCCAAGAAAGTACATAACATTGATCGAAAAGGGTCAAATCGAATATACAGTTTTTGGAACTTTAGGGAAAAATTAATAAAGTAACTACAAAAAATTATTTTATTTCTCTTTCTCACCATTTTATGGTGGATGATGAAAATGTGATGTGGTGATGATGATAAAATGAAATGCAATTATGTAACCCCTAACATGGATCATTATGAAACAGTAACCTCTATGTTGATTCATAAATGAAACAGCTTATCGATGTAACATCACATCGTAAAAATGATGATAATTGTTTACCTTTTATTTTGGTTGACACGTTGGTGGAATGAGGAATTAAGATCTTAGGATTCAATAAAAACCCTATAATGTACATCCTCTTCAATGAAGAATTACATATGACGATAAACTTCTAACCTCATCATGGATCCTTGAATAAATGTGTCAGATGTTATGAACGTCATCGACATCTTGAGACCTCGAGGACGTACCACTGTATAACCAAACATAAAAGTGGAATGGGTTATTTGATTTTAATGATTCCCCATTATTATTCTATATGAAGAACATGGATTAAAAAATGAACATTTTAATGGGAAGATCATCCATTCTAGTGGGAGTGTAACTTTTTATGTGATTTATCTATTCGGGATTCTAACATCACCTTTATTGATAGAACTAAACCTCCATAGACTATTCCATGCTTTAAACCTCTAACATGGAGGGCGCCAGCCATCATCAAAAATTCTTGAGCACATCCCCCATGTTCATTCATTGTGGACTCACCATCAAATAGGAATCAAGATGATTCCATGACCATTATGGTGAAGACGACGTTCCCTAGAGAGTACATGCCTAGATGGAGTGAATAACAGACCATGAAAGAATGCTCAGTGGTCTTCCATAAATATTCTAGAACATTATAACTATTGGTAGCAGCTGATGGAAACCATCAGTGGCCCATGGAGGTGGCCCAATGCAGAGTATGGCGGTGTGCCCTTTAGCAGGCCACAATGTCCAGTTGAAGTAGCGCCAAGAGGCCGCATCATGGATGGGTGGCCCCTTTTCGAGAAGGCCAGGTGGCTGGTGATCCGCAGTTGACTGTCTGTGCCTTTAGGATACCAGTGAATCCATAGTGTATGTGTTATGCTGGATGTGGACGGTTGACGAATCCCTGGAGAACCCCACCGGATTCCCATGTGGCTGGTTCTCAAATAGGTGGTTCACACCACTAGCTAGCAGGCCGCTCCCCCATCCACCTGGTTGGTCAAGTCCTATGTTCCACCAGACCAGTCAAATTCTCCACAGGCCTGACCCATGTCAGTGGGCCAGACATAACTGTGATGACGGGCAACCCGATGCGCCGGACCATTGTCCAAATCTGGTTAGGTCCAGCGAGTCCCTCTAGGTTAGACCTTCTAGTCAGGCCAGATATGAATGAACCAGATCCAAATTTGGTGTGGTCAAGTTGTTCGAATTAAACTAGGGTATATGGGACCCCCGGTCCGGGTTGGTCAGGTCAGTCTGATCTGGTTTGACCAGGCCCAGACAGAACCAGATCCTGTTTACAAACACACAAGTATCTCTCACACTGGGCATATGATTGATGCACATTAAGTGGAGTTGGGACCCTTGTGATAAAATATTAAATCTATTTTACATTACATGTGTTTTACAAGACTTTTTCAAACGGCCTCGTTGGATCAGACTCGAATCCAGCATATCCCTTTTTACAAAATTGCCTACATCTTATAGATCGGGCATATGTTCGGCGTGTCGTCTATTGGGTTGGGACCTTGACAAAGATATGGTTCTTTTCGGATGGATTATTTGACAATTAGTGGTATTTTAGGTATAACTAATTACTTGATAATCATATCCTATGGGAATCAAGCATTAAAAATGTGGTAATCTAGTGGCTTGTATTAACATGTAGAATGAATAATGATCCATTGTGGGACTGCACCTAGAGATCCCGTGTGGGTCTGCACCTAGAGATTTGATGTGGGTCATCACCTAATGACCCTGTGATGATTAGTATCATATCCTCCTAAGATAATAATATGATCTAGCAATATGACAAACCATATTTATTTTTGTAGATAAGTTTTTCCTACTGTGAGTTGTGCCTTTTACTTTTTGTTATATGTTTGATATTATTCATGGTGATATAAAAACTATGGTACTTCCATTGTGGTGTATTACATCGTGGATTACTGAGAGACATTTGTGGGTCTCATGGTCTTTACTGAATATTGTAATACTCAACCCTGCATGGGGTTCGCCCCAACCTGTTTTTTCTTGTGCTCATGAAGGGCAGCTGTGACCAAGATTTTTTTGAGCAAGGACAAGATGGTTCTTTGAGTTGGATTGATAGGCATGGAGTGTAGTAGTGACATATGACAGATAGTTCTACCTTCCCATCATGTAGGACCCTTGGTGGGAATCCTCTTTATCATGTACCTTTTTTCTATACTTTAATTTCATTTGGGCCTGTATTATGGCCCATATACATTCAACTTTAAAAGATTACTCTCGGTGGTAGAACATTGAGGTGGTTGTATTACATTTTCTTCCTTCATGGTTATCTTTTTACAGTTTTTCCAGTCTATTTGTGTACAGTTTTAAATCCAATTCCACCCATTATTGGGATATTCGTTTCTAATTATTGTAACCATCCCCTTCCCAATAGAAGATAGGATTAGGGTAGTGACAACATGTGCCTATAGGGATAGGTCATGATAAAATGGTATGAGCAGCAGTCCTTTCTCCCAGAATAACTAAGAGTCAGTATTTTCAATAGTTGGAAATATTATTAAGTGTCTTGTATTCAGATTTTAGTCTATGGAGTCTAGTGTAGGTGTGGTAGCCGACGTATCCATACACTATGAACCTGAATTATGTTTTCAGACTTGGTACACGAAAACAGTTGTTTCATGTGTTTTCAAACTATTTTTCCCTTAACCAATTTTTAGTTAGCTCACTGTTTATATCTTATTGAATGTGCCACATCGTTTTCACTACATGATGTCTCCACGGAGACAGTCAGCCATGATTCTAGTGACAGATCACAATGTTGGACCAAAGGGTGATGATTCATCTTTGTAGGGACCACTTACAACGATAAGAACTTTGGGTGGTGAACAAGAAGCACCCTCACCCAGAGAGCAGCAGTTTCTACTAGCCCCATTAGTGGATTCTGCATGACTACTGAGCACGCTGCACATATTCCAAAAACAAATTCCTAGAATGATTCAAGGAATGAAGGATCCTCTTGATGATATCGATGGATGGAGGGAGTTACTCGGTATTTTTTTATAGTAGGGACACCTAAAAACTAGATGGTGGTTCATGATGCGAGATTTTTTTAAACAATAGGGAGATGGTGGAGCTTTATTTTCCAGACACATGGTGAGGGTGCCAGTTTCTAGTTATACATTGACATCCTATTTTAAGAAGAGTTAATACAATTGGAACTATTCTCATTGCACATTTAAGAGTTACAGCACCTACAACATGAAAGTTGGACTGTGGCCTATTACTAAGAAATATTTAATGACCTCACTTGCTACTCCACTAACATGGTAGAGACCCATTAATTAGTTCCTGTATATTTTACTAGGGGATCTGATGACATATTAGAGTGTCAATTATTTTTCTCATCATCCCAACATATGCTAGAGTGATCGAGTGATCCCTTCTTCTAGAGATCTTCTTTTCCAAGTAAGAATTGATGGTGATACCCACAACCAGACGCCATGTGGATGAGTCCTCTCCCTCTAGAAGTAGACAGATGACACTAATTCCCAAACATGATTGACCTTCAAGAGGAATACCAATGGAAACATGGTCGGAGTTGCGAAACAAGTGAGGTTGTGGAGGATAGTAGAGGGAATGATTCTACTACACTTGTACTAGACATGGACACATGGTTCAATACTATTAGACTCCCTAAACAGATGACTAGTAGGTGGTAAAGGGACCACCATGATTGTGTTAAATGTTTGAGCGAGGTGGTCTGCAGGGCGGTGGATGTGGCAGGGGAGAAGGAAAACTAGTAGGTGGTGGATGATGCTACGATGTACTACCACCACCATCCCTAGGGTGTAAACAATGAGCTCAAGGAGAAGGTGGACAACGGTGGGGATAGATTTATTAAATAGAGTCCTACAACAGCGGTGCTCTAGATATGGTAAGTCATACAATCTGTGTCTACACTACCTCATCAATATTTCTTATTGTCATAGGTTACAGTAACTCATTCTATAACAACACAAAAATTCATTAATGATAATTACTCTTGATCTTATTGAATGTATTGTTATATAAAATTGTTATATAACATATTATCTTCCTAGTTTTTATGTTTTTTTTAAAATACCATTAATAATTGTGACCATATGCTAATATATTTTTGTACAATGGATCACAAGATTAGTATATATAAATGGCTTTACGAAATCCAATTTACATAGTCAAAGGAAGTGATGTCCTCATCTAGTAGAATTTATCCATACGATACCATTTGTATGTGTTTGGAAATGAGGTGGAATCCATTGGATATTCGCATAACCAAACTCAATCTGAACTTCAACACATTAAGTTTGAACGGATCAACCTACGAGAGATGTTTTGGTTGACCGATATTACCACCCAATTTATGTTATCTGAGCCACCCCAAGAGTATGTCAACATCAAACTCCTTACCTTTCTTTCTTATGCGCATTTTATAAGGGGTTATGTAACAAGACCCTTTCACTATGATTGCGTAAATTTTTTATAGACAATATACATTTATTTTATTAGTGATTATTTGTAAATTGTTTTTATTGAAAAAATTACATTTTTTAGTTAATATTAAATTATGAAATCAATTTTGATGAATTAATGGATTTTCTGGATTAAAAAATATTATAAAAAAATATTACTATTAAATAAATTTTTATTAAATAAAATTTTCCATATAATTATTATGAATAGAATTTAAATTTTTATTATGTTTTGAAATATATTTTTGAAATCCCATGAATTTAATATAAATGTAGGTTTTTAGATAAAAATAAAAATTTACATATTTAGAAAATTATTTAGATAAAATTAATATATTTTTGGAATTAGGATGTCAAAATTATCCTATGGGGAATTTTTCATAATTTTCTTGCACAGTTGACTTTTTCGGAAGAAATTAAATACCATTTAAATATATAATGTGTTTTATGACATTCTAATGACTCAACAGTAATGTAATAAAATACAATATACATTATTCATATCCTATATATGTTTTAACATTAATATAATGTGATATTAGGTTTGATTGATTTATTTGACAAATCTTGAGTGAACCCTCCAAGACTTCTAAAACATTTTATCTTTTTAAATTGATTTCATTTAGTGTATTACTCACTTCCAAATAAGAAAGAATATTATATTAAGAATAACTGTAATTTTCCTCCTAAAATAGTATTTTCCACTCCCCTTTGACAAAATCCATGAAAAAAATCTTTGAGATGATTTGTGTTTTGATTAGTTTAATGTGTGTTGTCAAATACCTAAACAATAAGGAATTCCCACTCTTTCCCTATTTAAAACCAACCTTACTCCCGCTTCCCCTCCACTCAAAGCCTTTGGAGCTTGAAAAACTCTTTCATACTCAGTATATAATCCTGCCAATACTCCCCCAGCATCCAATAAGCCTCTATCAATCCCATCCCAAGTCTTTGATATCACACTTATAACTAAGGAAGTCCTACCTTTATTATTTTTTTCCAAATTTATCTAGGTTTTAATATTCATTTACATACAATTACAAAAACTCAAGTATGATATCTCAACTCAATTATATTCCACTTCCTATTTTTGAAATGATGGGAGACCTATTTCTATTTCATTAATGCCTCCCATGTACACCAGTTACCATGCTAAAATTCTGTAAGGAATTTCTCTCTTATCATTCAATTTCAAGAAATTATATTGAATTATAAATCATAATTCCATAAAATTTGGTAGTACATGTATTGATATGTCCCCCATAATTTTCATTTAATTTACATATAATGAGAAACCCCCTTCTCTCCAATCAAATATTTCTTGAATTCTTATGTCATGCAGTTCTGTTGCCGAGATTGCACCACGATTTTTCTCAATCAAAAGTAAGAGTGTTTGGAATTACATTACCATTACTCTATCAAGGGTATTAAACATTATTCACATTTTCTTATTGATTATATAGTTTCATGTAGTAATTACACATTATATTATTCTGGAATACAATATGATGTTTAACAAATCAATGTTGTTTGATCTTTGTGGAATACTTATGCATGGAATGAAATGTTTCTGAATGGTGAACCTTGATAGAGTTCTAATGAATTGGGTAAAGATTAGAATCTTGGTCGGTCAAGTGAAACTAGTGTTTAATCATGATAATTTATGTGAAATTATAGTTTTCTCCTGATCAATGTGCAATGATCCTTGGCTCATGCTAATACCATGTTATGTGTTGCTTCCACATTTCCATGTTATGATAATCATGATATATCATACCATTATGTTCATGTTTCTCTTAATATTATTTGATAGGAATATTTCATAAAATATTCATCATGTTATAGATTATTTACTCCCTTATTGGGCTTTATATATTAATATTTTCTTATGAATGTCTCCATGTAATCCCATGCAATTCTATGTATGAGTTAATTTAGTGGTCATGTAAAGGATTTTTTCAATATAGATGTTTTGTATTATGCTATAAAAAGTTATGTAATGTTCTTAATACCCAAATAATCTATAAATATCTATCTTTAATGTTGTATCATGTGAGGGGTTCTATTTAATAAATCATGTTTTAGTATCTAATAATGTTATGGGTTTCCATTGTTGGTATCTGATGATATGTTTAGTTATTTTTGGGATTTGGATTATAAAAGCCTTTTAAAATCCCTTAAGAGAAGACATGGAATAACAAAAACATCCCTAATTTTCATTGAGAATTGAGTATGTGGTTTAGTAACCAAATACATCCCATTCTAAATCAGAGTAGGTATAAGTAGATATAGCAAAGATGTATATAAGGGGTAGAACCCAAAAACACCACTTTGACCTAGACTTGAATGCGAACGTGTGCATGAAAATGGTCCTTGATGAACTCTTGGTTACGAAACCGCAATTAGATATGATTTTTTTAATTCATAAGCTATGTATGTAACATTTTTAGGGGAATAAAATCTGAACCATAGAATACATTTTAAAATGTAGATCATTGATAACATATAATGAAGCCTATAAATTAATAAGTTTAAGAAAAAAAATTAATTAATAAATCATCTGTTTTTTCTATGTATTTTCCTTTATTCCTTACCAATTACATTACATTAATTCCAGCCCAAGACCGGTAAAAGGTGGACTTGGGATAACAACCAATTCCAAGATCAATGTGGTGATTTTTATAATGAGATTCCCAATCTAATAAACAAGTAATCGCAAAAATTGTAATGATATTCTCTCAGTTAACTCAAATAATTAATAGAATCATAATTCAAGGGAAATGTTCACAACCCCTAATAAATAACAAATCAAAATCAAGAGATTCATGAGAAAAAGACCTTATTCTTTTAATGTATCATATGATCCCTCAATCTCCGAATAATTGATCAACTCCATTTAGTCGATCATCTTAATCCTTTAATTTTCTTATTAATACAGGGTACTTATGGCTACATATTATATTGAGGGTGAAGACAATCAATGGATGAAAATGAAAAAAAATTACAATGCTTGAGAAGGAGATCATGTCATTGGAACATAAGTAATTTCAAAAAATATTTTTTGAAAACTAATTTCCTCGCACCCTCCAACTTATGATGGAATGGTACATCCTTTCACTCAAAAAAAGATGACTAATATATCCAATCATATGAGGAAAACATCACAAGGAATACATGATACGCCTCCATTAATGGTGTCACCCATTAATTCAAGGTTGACCACTTCATTTTTGGGTTAAAATAATGTTTATGGAAATCCCTAGTGATCCATGACATCGAATTTTATGCGGAAATTGTACGATGTTCCCTCAATGTAAAAATAGATATTGGTGATTCTCAGGGGTATCATGAAAAAATGAATCGTAAGGTGGAAATCATTTATGGCAGTCTGATGGATAAATCCAATTTTTATATTATAATTTATCACCCCACTTTCCAAAGGTGTAGAAAGAAGAACATCAGAAATTCCCTAAAGGGGACGAGAAAAGTCGTTAGGCATGGAAGATAAGGAAAACCAGTTGTTAACTTCTTACATGAAAAACCTGTGTCTGTGATTGAGGATAGGAACACTCTATTTGTCCCTCACCTCTTTTTTAATTACCTAAAATGCAATAAACTCGGAAACTATGAAAATTAGTTCCTTACTACAATGGTTTTTTGAGGCAACCAACAGCCTCCAAGGTAGCAAGGGAGAGAATTTTCTATCACTACTACCAAAGTGATCCCAGAAAACGAATTAGTGACATGTATGATAGATATTCATTTATGAATAGTGATCATACTTTTTTATTACGGTTCTACATATTATTTTATACCTGATATCTAAGTAGAACAATCCCAACACCACCACAAATCATTGAGGTAAGGAAGTGTATGAGAATATAAAATGGTGAAATCATTGCATCCCCTGAATATAACTCCTCCCAAGTCACAATCAATGGATCGAACATTCTGTAGAACCTCATCATACTCCCATGGGTGAAATTTATTGCACCTAACGGAATGGATTTTATTTCCTTATATAGATCAAACATAAATTATTGTGATATTGAAATCACTCTCCATATAGAGAATAAACCCCTCGATTCTATACATGTGAATGGAGAAAGATTAATGTTATTTAGAACCATCATCTCAAGAGTGGATATTATGGGCCTATGAGCATTTGTATCTAGATTAGATGATTGAGTCTATGGAAGCTACCATCTTAGAATTAATGGCTATTGGGAAGAAATTCGTTAAAGTGTATCCCGAGTAATTTTATTTCCATCCTCCTAGAAGATATGTTGAATTCTCAATTGATATTATACCTAGGTATTTGAAAATATTAAAGAATCTATATAGAATTCCTATTGTGGAGATTTAGGAGCATAAGAATCATCTATATAAGAATCTTGATAAAGGGTTAAAACACTCCAGTTCTTGAACAACAGGTTCACCAGTCATCTTTGTCAAGAAGAATGATGGGTCAATGAACCATTGCATTGATTTTTGTGAGTTAAAAAAATTATAAAGAACAAGTATCATCTCCAATGAATTGATAACTTGTTCGATCAGCTACGTGGAGCACAATACTTTTCAAACGTGGATTTGCGGACAGGATATTACCATGTAAGGGTGAAGAAGGATGATATCCCCAAGACTACTTTTTGTACAAGGTACATGCACTATGAATTAATAGTCATTCCATTTGGACTACGTATTTCTCTAAAAATATTCATGGACTTGAGGAATAAGGTCTTTAAGGATTACCTCAACAAATTTTTTGTAGTCTTTATAGATGATATTCTAATTTAATCTAAAACAAAGAAGGGTCATTAAGAACATATAATCACTATACAATAGAGAATTTGAATTGTTAAACTATATATAAAGAACAAAAAGTGTGAGTAATGTTTGAATTAAGTCTCGTTCATGGTTCAAATCATAACAAGCTCTAGGATATATGTGTATCCTTCCAATACAGCTACAATTGAGGGATGTTCAAGGTCAAGATCGGTAAGGGATATCCCTAGAATCCTATAGTTATCTGGATTTTATCACTTATTTGTGAGAGATTTTTCACGATTGCCCATCCATATTACCAAGATAACTTGGAATGGATTATAGTTTTCTTAGAGTGAGGAATGTGATGAGTGATTCATTGAGTTGAAAAGGATTCTTATCACTGTGCTCACGCTCACACTACCCAAAAGTGATAAACTTTTTGTGGTATTTTGTAATTCTTTGAATAAGGGAATGGGACGTGTGTTATTGTAAAGAAAATGCATACGATTCATGAAAATTGAATGTTGATATGAATAACTATCCAACACATGATCTGGAGTTAGATTTAGTAATCTTCACTATAAAAATTTGACAACTTTAACTCTTTGTGTAGAATTGTGAAATATACATGAATCAAAAAACTAATCAATTATATATTCACACATAAAGTGTTGAATATGCGCTAATGAAGATATCTTGATCTGGTCAAGGACCAGGACTGCTCAATCAATTACCACCGTAGGAAAGGGAAAAGGTGTCATATGATATATGTAGAAATGGCCCTTAGATTCTTTTAATTATGAGAATTGAAAAGTATTTAATCTTCTAAGATTTGGTGAATATGGACATGGAAATCATAAAGAATAGAACATCATAAATCCATTCACAAATGACTACTCAACCATCTCTTTTGGAAAGGTTAAAGGATTCTCAAAAGGATGGTGTGGGAATTCCAAAGAAGGATGAAACTATAAAAAAGGAAATCCCCATATTTCAATTTCAATTAAGAATGAATTGTGGGACTAGCGTTAATAATATGTTTTCCATCGAATTTGGAGTTAAAGAATGAACTTTTGGATAATACCAATTTTTCAAATTTCTCCATTCATTTAGGAAACACAAATATGTGTTGAGATCTATGAGAGAATTGTTGGTGGGATAACATCAAGAAAGAGATCGTGGACTATACATCTATGTGACTAGTATGTCATCAAGTGAAGGATGAGTGGAATATGTCCAAGTTTATCATTCAACCAATACCCATACTAGTATGGAAAATGTAGAAAATTAAAATAGACTGTCAAAATTCATCCATAGACACCAAAATAAAACAATTCTTTCTGGGTTTTCATGGACCATCCTACAAAAACTCCACACTTCATAGAAATTTGAGAGGATTTTTCATTCTATCAATTAGCATAGATAGATTTTAGAGTAGTGGTAACGATGTATGGATTACCACTATCTATTGTATCCGATCGAGATCCAATATTTACCTCTATTTTTTGGAAGAGTCTTCAACATGCTTTGAATTATGATCTGAACTTTCGTACGACTAATCATCCTCAATGTAATGGCCAATCTAAGTGGACTATACAAACACATGTGGACATGTTGAGAGCATGGACAATGGAATTAAAAGGATGATGAGATCAACATATTCCTCTAGTTGTGTTCTCTAGCAACAATAGTTTCCACTATAGCTTCCAAATGTATCCTTTTGAATCTCTATTTGGGAAGAGGGGTAGAACACCGACATGTTGGGATGATGTAGGGGATATGAAACTCATAGGTCCAGAAATGATGGATGAAATGGTGGAGAAGGTTAAGAACATACAGCACCACATAAATGCTACACATTGTCGACAAAAGAGATATTATAACAATCATCAAGGAGACTTAGAGTTTGTTGTCAGAGATTTGGTATTTCTCCACTTATCACCATGGAAGAGAGTTATCAGATTTTGTAAAAAATCGAATGCTTAATCCATGGTACAACGTCTCTTTTGAGATCCTTGATCACATTAGAGGAGTTGCATGTTGAGTAGAACTCCCAAAGAACCAATCTCATTTACATATGTATTCCATGTATCTCTCTTGATGAAGTACATACCTAACCTATCGCATGTACTCAATCAAGAGGTGGTGCCATTAGAGAATGACCTCACATATAATGAGAAACCGGTGATGATTTAAGATTGTAGGGAAAATGTTCTACAAAATAAGATAGTTCCACTCTTCAAGGTGTTATGGTGAATCCACAATCATGAAGAATAAATGATGAAATCGAAGGAAGTGATGTAGCAGGGTTACCCTCATAATTTTAATTTTGGTAAAGGAAATTTTGAGGGTAAAATATCATAATGGGGGAAGATTGTAACGACCCCAACATTAATTAATGAAATTTTCCCTTGATCTAATTAAATGTATTAGTATGTAAAATGGTTATATAACATATTCACTTCGTCAGTTTAATGTTTTTGGATTTAAAAATACCATTATTAATTGTGACTGTTGATAATATAGCCAATGAATAATGATCTCATTAATAGTATAAATATAAATCTTTAAAAATAAAATTCTTTCAGGAAAAGGATAGGATGGCCTAATCCTGTGGAATTTCCCCATATAACACACATTTTTGTAGATTTTAGAGGAGTTGGAGTCATTGGGATTCTCTCTTGACCATGATAATTTTGTGCTTCAACACGTTCTTCATGAACAGAATCACCTACAACAAAAATTTATGTTAATAGTAGTTACTGCAAGAGCGATGTTATCCGAGCCACCATAAGAGTCTATCACAAATGAAAATCTTACACTTTGGACTTATTTGGCTGTTACAAGGGGTTATGTAACATGAACCTAGCACTAATATTTTGTACACTGTTTTTTTATAGAGAATTTGGATTCATTTTATTTGAGTCACATTGTAAATAGTTTATAATGAAAAAAATAGAATTTTTTATGGATAATATTCATTTGAAAATATATATTTTGATGAATTAAAAGTTTTTTTGAATTCAATAATATTTTAATGAAATATTTTTACTAAATTACTTTTTATTATATATAATTGATTGTATAATTTCTATTTAAACAAATAAAACTTTTATTAAGGTTTGAAAGCGGATTTTTTCAAAACAAAAGAATTTTCAATAAATGTAATTTATTATTTTAAATGTAATAAAAATAAAATATTTTAAATATTATTTAGATAAATAGAATATTTTTTTTTCAAATAAGGACATTGATATTATCAAATGAAGAATTTGTCATAATTTTCTCAGACAATTGATTTTTTGGTTAAAAATGAAATACCGTTTAAATATAAAATGTGTTTTTGGACATCATGACAACACAATAGTGGCCTAATAAAATAATATAAACGTTTTCCCAGCCAATATATAAAATTAAATTAAAATAATGCGATTTTAGGTTTGTATTATATATTTTAAAAATCATTAGTGGACCATCCAAGACATATATAACATTTTATTTTTCTAATATGATTTCCTTGAGAGTGTGACTCATCTCCAAATGATCAAGACTAATAGTTTGAAAAGATCATCCATTGTCCTTATAAAATATCTATTTCCACACCCATTTGGAAAAAGCCTTTGTCTAAACAATGGGATGGTTTGTGGTTTGGATTAGAATAATGTGTGGTGTAAAAAACCTAAGTAAGAAATAATTTTCCCTCTTATTCCGATATAAACCCAACCAAGCTCCCACATCATATTCACTCAATTCCTTTGGAGCTCAAAAAACACTATCCCACATCTCTATAGAATCATCCCATTACTCCCCAATCATCCATGAAGCCTCTCTCAAGCCCCTTCCAAGCAATTGGGATGACAATTCCAATTAAGGAATTTCTACTTTCTTATGTTTATCCATGTTTTTTATGTCATAATACCTTTTACATCAAATTAAAAATGTTGGGGTATTATTTATAACTGCACTTATTTTCACCTTCCTATGTTTGAAATACTCATAGTCATCTTTCTCTATCATTAATTCCTCCCATGTAAACGCGTCACCATGACAAAATTTTGTAAGGATCTTCTATCTTCTAATTAACATTCAAGAAATTGATTTTTATTATAAATGTAAATTCAATTATATTAGTTTGGACATGTATTTATATGACCCATTTACATTCCATTTCAAGTACATATTATGAGACACCCCTTTATCAGTCATCAACAATTTTTATGAATTTCGTATGTCATGTCGTTTTGCTGCCGAAATTGCACAGTGATTTTTTTAAGCCATAGTCATTGTGTAGTGAATACCATCCTATTTACCAATCAATGATATTCCTTGTTATAAAAATACTCTTATTGATTTTAGAGTTTCATGTATGAATTTATCATTCCTATATTGGGTAATAATTGATTATTTTTAATGAATCTCTATTGGATGATCAATATGGAACACTTATGCATGAAATGAAATGTTTAATAAGGGTTCTCCCAGATAGTATCCCAATGAATTATGTGAATATTAGTATCATGATTTTTCATCATAAATAAGGTTTTACTCATGATAATTCTAGTTCAATGATGGTTTACTCATTATCAATGTGCAATGACCCTTGGATCTTACGAATACAATGATAAGTGTTGTTGCCAAGTTTCTATGTTATGATATGCTTGTTATATCATGACTTTATGTTCATGTTCCTCTTATGATCCATAGATATGAAAATTTACTAATATATTAATCATGTTATTCATTTTTTTACTCCCTTAATGAGATTTATATCTCAACCTTTTCTTGTTTATGTCCTAAGGTTATCACTTGCAATTATAAGTATGAGGGAATGTACTGGTCATGTAAAAGATATTTTTAGTATAGATATTTTGTTTTATGTTCTACGTTGTTATGTAATGTTCATAATCCCCAATGAAACTAGACCTCTCTACCTTATATGTTGTATAATGTGGTGGTTTTTATGTAATAAATCATGTTTATGTTTATAATAAAGAGGAGGGTTGTTATACATTCCTTTCCATAGCCCTCGTTCGACACTCAATGATTCTGGAGGAGCCATTGGCTCGATCCTTATGATTCGTGATTCCTGCAGGAGGGGAATAAATGATTACGCAGTGGAACTGATATTGCGAACATACTTTAAGAGGTGAGATATTTTTATGGTATCTTCTCGTAACATTGTTGAGGCCTTAAGACATAATCTAGGGTATAGACTGGTTATCCACATTCCATGATTAGATTGAAAATTTTAGGAACAAAGTGCATCATGTCTGTGTGTATGGGACCAATGTTTCTGTCAATGGTGATAACAGGTCCTTTAAGGCACATGATCTACTTTCTTGGAAGGGGGAACAACTGATCAATCAACATTTCTCTTATCTCACCCTTGGAAAGGTGGATGAGAGGGGCCTAATAGTTCTAGTAGTGGTGGATGGATTTGAGTATGTCATTCCTAATGATGTCCCAGGTATACCTCCACGAATTGATGTAGAATTATGCATTGAATTTTACATAGGGGTGACATTGATATCTGTACCATCATATACTATGGCTCCTGTGGGGCATCATGATTTAAGGATTAAGGTGGATTTCTTCCATTGGAAGGGGGTTCTATGGCCTAGTGTTTCTCCATGGGTAGCCATAGTGTTGTTTTCCAAGAAGGAAGATGGGAGCTTGAGGTAATCCATGGACTTCGAATGCCTATATCTAGTGATTGGGAAAAACTAGTTTACATTTCCTAGGATTGAGGACCTCTTAGATCAGTTGAAGGGATCAAGATGTTTCTAAAATATCAACCTCAGATCAGGCTATCGTGACCTTCAGTTGTGGGATGTAGACATAACGAACATATAATTTACATGCCGGTACGACAACTACATGATTTTTGTGATTCCTTCATACATGACCAAATTCATTGAAGTGTTAATGTGATTCATATACAAGATCATTTTGCCATACCTTTATCATTTCAAGGTCTTTTTCATTGATGAAATCATAGTGTAATCAATATTATTGGAGTAGCACGCTACACAACTATGGATTGTCCTTGATGCACTTCTAGAGCACTAGCTTTAGGTTATGCTCTCAATGTGCTAGTTCTTGATTTTGGATTTCCACATTCTAGTACATGTTATCTCAGAGGTTGGAGAAGAATAGGATTTAGTGACGATAGATGCAGTGCTTTCTTGGGATCTACCTAGGAGTGTGACCAACTTGCGGAGAAACTTGGGGTTGGCTGCATACTACCATATGTTTCTACAAATATTTTATAATGTAGTAGGACCCATGAAAACATTATAAAACAAGGTAAAAACCATCATGTTTTTGGAGAGGTGCTTTTAGAGTTTCCAAGAGTTGGGGGGTAGATTGACGACAACCCCCATTTTGAGTCTACTAGAATAGTGTGTTGGGTATTTAGTATAATGACATGCTTCAGAGACCATATTGCGTTGTGTCCTGATTCATGAGAAAGAAGTTATCGCCTATTTCTCATGGATGTTGAGGTAGCCTGAGCAGAACTATGTGACCAATGACCTATAGTTAGCAGCATTGTTTATGCCTTGTAGATGAGGTGGCACAACATGATGGGTGAAAAGTGTACTCTCTATTATTAACCCAAGATTCTCAGTTATATATTCTCACAGATGGACCTAAACATGAGACAATGGTGATGGATGGAATTCATTATGGACTATAACACTGAGATAGTTTATAAACATGAGATGGGGAACGTGGTGGTAGATGCACTCAGTTGGAGGTCTGGATTACATCTACTGAGTGAGGAAATAGAGCAGCTAGTTGTGATGCAGAAATCCATCATGGATAGTGATGGAGCATTTCCCCACCTATTTATTACTGTCACTACCCCACTATTCTTGTGAGTTAGAGAGGAACAATATGTGGAGGTTTATTGTGAAGGCTGACATGCTCAAATTTTTTTATGACATGCTCTTGATTGATTTTAGATCAGTGGGGAGCACATCATCCTTTTAATAGGATGCACCATAGTACCAGTGATATTTTTGGGGGAGGTGTTGATGGAGTTCCATACTACCTCTTTTGTGGAACAACATAATGTGTTAATGAGGTACTAGGACATACGTTGTAATTACAAGTGTCCAAGGATAAAGAAAGTTGAGGAAGAATTCGTTTCATGATGCCTCACTAGTCTGAATGTGATGGTCGAGCAACAGGTCATGGAAGGCATGACACATACCCATGATTTATAGGCGTGGGTGTGGGATGATATCTTCATTGACTTCGTTTTGGGGTTTCTGTGCACATCAAGGGTCCATTAATATATCTGGGTGATTTTTGATTGACTCACCATGTTGTCTAATTTCATATCCATCCAGTATAAGGTATCAATATATGACAAGGGACCCCTCTACATCTATGAGATTGTGCGGCTTCATAGGGTTCCTTCATCAATCATCTCGGTTCGTGATGCACACTTCACATCCAAGTTGTGGAAGGGGTTGAAAGAGTAGTTGGGGCCTCACCTGCACATAAGAACATCTTTTCACACCCAGAAATATGGTCAGATGGAGAAGACCATACAGACCACGGTGGACATGCTTCGGGCTTTTTACAGGATTTTAGTCATATTTGGGGGGACCACCTTCCACTAGTGGAGTTTAAATACAACTGTAAATATCAATCCACTATTTGAATGGCACCATTTGACACCATGTTCGGGCGGCCTTGAAAATAACCCATATGTTGGACAAACCTAGGGGAGTCGGCACTCATGGGACTAGAGTTGGTATTTCCTACAATAGAAATGTTATAGATCATCCATGTGCAGGTGAGGTCTGTACCGAGCAGGCATAAATCTTATACCTATAAGAGACATAGACCCTTGGAGTATGAGGATAGAGATCTTGTATTCTTTCAAGGCTCAAACCAATGAGGATTAAATAGATTTGGTTGGGGTGGAAAGCTATCTCTAAGTTTCATCAGTCTGTTTCACATCCGAAGAAATGTTTTCTAGGTGGAATAATTCATAGATATTCCTCATGATGCACCTAGTGATGTTTTCCACGTTTCGTAGATGAGGAGGTACGTGCATGATTCATCACATGTCATCTACTGGGGAGAGGTATACATTGATAATGGGGTGATGATCATTGAGTTCCTCATGGCTATAGAGGACCAACAATAGTAGGTCCTTCATGGATTGTGGATTCCTATAACACACGTTTTTTGGATGCACGAGAACCTCTAAGAGAACACATGGTAGCAGGGGGCTTAGATACAGGCTTATTACCCATTCATGGTTGATTCTCCATGTTTTGGTTTTTGAGGATGTAAATATCATGACTGGGGGAATGTAATTTCAATGAATTATCATGTATGGTTTTTGAATTATATGGAATTATTTTGAGACCACACAATTGGATGACACATTATTCAGAGGCCTGATGATTCCTTAATGGATTTTGGATTTTTTTAATTTACATTCACTAAATGTGTGAGCTTGATTTTCTAACATCTAAACCAGTCCGTAGATATAAAATCTAATGGCATAGATAATCTCAGAACACTGGTATTCTCATATAGATGAGTTATCATCGATTGGAAAGGGTTAGGTGAAAAAGATATGTTTTGGGTTTTTTTGGATAAAATAAAAAAATAACATTAAAAAATTATTTCATTTTCATTCTCATAATTGGGAGGAAGATTTCAACAATCTAGTGTGGCAACTAGGTGACGATGTGGAAAATTTAATGAAACCCCATAATGGCTCGTTGTGAAATCATTAATACAATGTTTTTTAATAAATGAAATAGTGTGACGATGCAATGTCGCAGTGTAATAGAAACGTTGTGAAATGTTTTACTTTTATTTTTTTCCATGTTAGAGGAACACTGAATTAAACTAAAAGGATTCTATGAAAAACCTCGGATGTAATTCCTCTCCATAGAAGAATTAAAAACACTGATGACTGTTAAACATCATCGATGTAACTCGATGAATAGAGTATGAAGTGAAAAACAATCTTGATATCATGAAACCTCAAGGACTTAAAACTATGAAAAAAATGTAATAGATGTAGGGGATACTTGATTTTTAATGTTTCTCCATTATTATTCCAAACAAAGGATGCTAACTATCCCAAAGACGTGTTAATCTGTGGACTTTTTATTCTAGCAGGAGGGTAACATTATTCAGGATTTATCTATCTTGGATTCATGCATCTCCTATCTGTGTTGAACTAACATCCCATGGACCGTTCCCATATTTAAACCTCTAAAGAAGATGGATCAGTTTGAAAATAAGATTGCTCGAGAACATCCTCCATGTGCGTTATTTGTGGCTACACCATTATGGATATGACAAGAAAATTACGAGACCTTTGAGGTGATGAGTATGTTCCCCGAAGAGCGTAGTCGTATGTGACTCGAAGAACTGACCACAAGAGCGCATTCAATGGTCCTAAATACATCTTTCGTCATGCCGACACTAGTGGCAGTGACCAGCCACTATCGAAGGTGGCCCGTGGCAGTGGACATGGGCGGAGGATGGTGGTGCGTGACAGAGGTAAGAGGTCGCACTCAGTTAGTCATAGCTGTGAGATGAGGTGGTTCCAAACCGACGTCGTGTGTAGGGGTTTCCCACATCCGTGTGCCTGGTTGGGCCGGACCCTTGGCCAAATTAGGTCAGGCCCAGCAAGGCTAATTGGGTCGTAATGTTGTTTGTTGGTTTGGTCCAACCAGGTCGGGCTGGAACAAGATGAAATGGTCAACTATTTACTAAAACACATGAATCACTCACACTAGGTAACTGATTGACGTGCTGTCAGTGGCGTTGGGACCTTTGCAATGTGGTCATCTTTATGATATACTATACATGAGTTTCTGCTGAATTTTTCAAATTTCTTAGTTGTATTGGACTTGAATGCAACTAGTCCCTTTTTTCAACAATGCCCATTTCATATATACTGATCGTCTATTCGACGTGCTGTCAGTTGTGTTAGGACCCTTACGACGAAACAACCCTTTAAGGTTACTCTAGGTGGGACTTACTAGAATTTTAAGTATGAACGATTTATTTATAATGAGATACTCCAGAAATCATATGTGATATGGAAGGGTATCTAGTGGTTGGAATGGATGTGAATAATGAATAGAGATCCTATATGGGTTATCATCTAGCTATCGTGTGTGGGTTAGATTATAGAGATCTGGTCTGGGACTACACCATGAGAAAATGTTTGGGTTTTCACTTAGAGATCATGTGTTGGTAAGCATATAGAGACCCTACGTTGACCCAAAATAGAGTATCTCAATAGAATAAGATGATCAAATTCAACAAAAAATCATATTTAATTTAGTACCTAAGTTATTCCATGTGTGAGACGTGCCTTTTACACTGTTCTATGTGTTTGATATATTGATTGGTGATATTTCTTATGTGGTATTTTCTTTTTTGGTGCATTATTTTTTGGATTACTGATATTCCTTCATGTGGTATTTGGGTCCTTACTGAGTATGGTTATACTCACCCCTGAACAAGATTCGCCCGCACCTTTTGTGTCTTGTGCAGACGACTGGAAACATTGACAATGATTTTGGGGAGCCAGGACAAAAAAGTTCTCCGAGGTGGATCGATTGACATGGTTTGCTGTAGTGACGTACGATTGAGAGTTATACATACATGTTACGTAGGACCCTTGGTGGACCACCAGTGGAGCCTGTACTTCCTTTTTTATACTCTTTTTATTTGGGATTGTATTCTATCCCCTTAACTTTTAGATTACACACTTTACCCTTCGTGGGGGTACATTGTGGTGGTTTTATTACTATTATAAATTTTGTTCTTAGATTTTTGCAGCATTCCCTCTATGTGTGTCTACATGTTTAAATGGTATTACTTTCCTTTTTTTATATAACTTTGTTGTTGCTAGTCACCATCCTCTAGACTGTATGGAGGGATTGGGGTAGTCATGGCATGTGCCCCAAGGTACGAGTCAAGACAACCTCAATGGAATGACTTAATCAGTTTATCATTGCAAATATTAATTAATGTTTAAAAGAATAGTTTAAAAGATTAAAAAAATTATTAGTTTTATAATAATGGTTTATTTTATTGAAATTGAATAAAAAAGTATTATATGAATGATAAAAAGTCATAATATAACTAATCGTATTAAAATATGTACACTTAGATAAATACAATATTTTCATTCGTTGTAATTTATTTAAAAAATTATCTTCTAATTCAATATCATTAAATTTATGTCATATTTATATAATAAACACTATATAAGATTATTATTTTTTATCTATAATAAAACTACTACCAAAACACATCATAATCATCCATTAATCATGGTTCGGTCATGTATGGGGTTGTTTAAAAAACCACTTGAACAATGATATGAATTAATATTATTGATAACAATGTGAAATTAATTAATAATATTATATTATACTAATATGAAAAAAAATATTATTTTGGTTCATATAGGATTTTTCATTATGACCTTTAGGGTAAGAATGCATAATAAAATCAAAGTGATAAAATTATTTTGAAAATTTTTAGATTTCTTATTCTAGATATTGAAAATTATTAAAAACTGACTATATATTCAAAAAATGACTATATTCTTATATTATAAATTTATATATATTTGAATAAGTTAATTTGGAATTTATATCTAATAACAAAAATATGATCTCTGGGGAATATTAAGATTTAATTAGGATCAGTTTAAGGGGTTTTGTCTAAAATTCATCTCTTTATGGAATGTTGGGTATTGCAATCCTAATTACATATATGTGTGGTATATGATTCCAATTTGTGTTCATATATAACTAAATAGGTTTTATACATGGTAATTTAGTTTAAATTTTAATCTTTCTCAATTAAAAACATATTCATTTAAATTATCATCAATTTGTAAGGGTTTTGTAAACTCAATTCTCATTCACTGAGTTATCATTGTTCTTCTTGAAAATATTTCATATAATATTGGTTTAGTATCCTAGATTAAATTCTTATGTTATGTTTTTTCATTTTTTTGGAAATTTACATTTTTACTACTGAAACCCCTTTTACAAAATTCTTAACTCAAGAACTATGTTGTATAAAATATAGTTTGTTAACTAATTTCTCTGTAGTTCTGTTAAATGCCTTCTTTTTAACTATTATAGTCTATATTATATTTTACAATTTGATTTCCTATTTTATGTATATAATATTAATTATATTGTAAAAATTTCTCATTTGATTTCAATCTTTCATATTGATCATTATCTTATAAAATATTATGACCTTATTGAGTAAAAACAATCATATCATTATTGGATATTAGTTTCAAGTCAATAT
The DNA here is from genome assembly GCA_963277665.1 of Viscum album. NCBI lineage: Eukaryota > Viridiplantae > Streptophyta > Magnoliopsida > Santalales > Viscaceae > Viscum > Viscum album. The sequence continues at coordinate 1,808,430,998 of OY728136.1, read as the reverse complement.
ATTCATTTAATACTATTATTGTGCATTTTTTTAATCTTTGTATTTCACATTTATTGTGGTATTCAGACCTTCTATTATCACTTTTAAAATATATATATTTTTTACAATATTTATGATACTTTTTTTCAGTAAAAGTGTTTAAAAATATAAAAAAATTAATTTCATTGAAATTGTGGATTTCATATTTTCACCACCATAATTTTGACATAAATAATTCATATCTTTTTAATGGATCATTATATGACTATATTTTTTAAAAGATAAATATTTGAAATTTTAGACATCACCACTTATAAAATTTTATTTTGAAAAAGACCTATAATTCATTCATGTTAATGTAAAAAATATGTTGAAAGAGATCATTTCTTTATTTCACTAATTTTTTCCTCTCAAACATAATGGATCTATATTATATGATTTTATTTTTTAAGAGGACCCCTTTAAATGATTTTATGATATTCCACTTTGGATGATTGATTTTTTTTATCAATCAATAATTTAATTTTTATCTGAGAGTAATTTAAATTTAATGAGATAAATATTATTATTTATGGGGTCTTAATGATTTCATTATTGGATGTTTCATTAATGGTTTTTTAATAATTTCTAATTGAAGTCGTTTCCTTTCAAAACCCTCTAATGATTTATTTAAATCGTAACGTCTCATGAGAGAATAAATTAATGGGTAGTAATTACCTATCCAAATTGGGAAACAAGGGAGGGAATCATAATTTGACATGTGAAATGGATAGATAAATCTTGATCCACTAATTGAAAAAGGACACAATAACTGATACATGGTTTTAATATTTATATTCTTCTAGTTGGGCCAAAATTTTATGTGAAATGCTGGTTTCTATGATATGTTTCATTTTCATGATATAATAATTTTGTTATTTCCTGATTAATGACATATGATTTTTTTGTCTATATAATTTTGTTATCATGAAATTATTGAAAATATATTATAGTATGCTCAATAATGATCTTTGATTCATATCACATATCCATATCCTGGTAATGAATCTGACATCGACTCCTCCATTTTCCTTTTACATGTTCGCAAATTAAGAATATAACAAATTTATGAAATTTATAGAAGTATTCCTTTTATTGAAAACATTTTAGAGATTCCCAACACTTACTATATATTAAATAATTTTTTATATATTAAAAAAAACTATTAAAAATATGGCCTTTAACAAATCTTGAAAAGGGAATTATTAGTGTTAAAAAAAGATTTGTTAACCAGGGCAATGATATAAGAGGGGTCCCTTTTATCAACTCTCAGAAAAGTGTTTATAAAAGGGGTCCTTTATCGGTGATTTTTAGCACTTATAAAGGACACCTCTTATCATCTTTTTTAATAATCACTGATAAAAGTTAAAAAAAAATAATAAAAGTATAATATATAATGTGTGGGGAAGATCATTTACCAGCAGTTGACCCCCCCTATCAGTGCTAGGAAGACCCCTCCAACTCTACCGCCTACATACCTTGCCCACACATCACCCAACATGTCCGCGTGTACATCTTTGATTCCTCTCGAACTCAAACCCGCAATCTCCCCCCTTGCGGGCCTGCACCTTTACAACTATGCCATTTCGTGTCTTCTCTATTTTTTGATATATATGTATAGTTATATTTATTCCTATATTAATATAGATTCATAATAATATAAATATATTTAGTTATTTTAATACTTTTATATTTATTCATATATATATATATTAATATATATTAATATTTTTATATATATATAGTTATATTTATTTGTATATTAATATAGATTCCTATTAATAAAATTAAATTTATTTGTATTAATAAGTATATATTTATTCATATATTAGTATATATAAATATATTTACTCGTATATTAATATATATATATTATGTTATATTGGTTTTTTCCATACTTCTATTTCTATATTAATATATATTTATAAGAATAGTATAAAATACATTTATAAAATATGTTTTTTATGTGTGTTTATAAATAAATATATAAATACATACATACATACATACATATATATAACACACACACACACACAAAAACACACACACAAAGATATATATATATGTACACACAAAAATAAATACATATATATGTTTATTTGAAAAGTTGTATAATGTTAAAATGACCATTACATCTAATCCAGAAGTTCATTTCAACTTTACATGTAGTCAAATCGAAGAAAAGGAAACACTATTTGATAAGATATATGGTACAGGCCTAGAGGACATCCAGATCAATATTTATGCCTGTTTGGATGTTAAAAAATTGCGGTATCCCAATTAAAAACTCAGTTATGGAGGATATCTAGGAATGTTTGGCCCTCGAAAAATGTGACAAAAAGTTTTCTGGTGTCAAAAGGTCATAGACCTCGTCGTAAGATGTGATTTGATATACTCTAGCACTCAAATGGACAAACGAATCAAAACTATGGCTGTTTGAAGTTTGAGTTACATTTTCATCTTATTTTGGATTTTTTATTCATTTTTTATATTTTTTTGTATCCTTATATTGTTATTAAATGATTATAAATTAGTGATAAATAGAAATTTTTTAATTAAAAAACATTTTAAAAAAATTTTAATGACATTTTCACTAAATTTCATATATATTACGGGTAATATTCTATTTATACGTAACTAAAAAATATTTAAATAATATATACTATATTTATATTAATAAAAATATACTTATATTACAGTTTATAATTTTTCATGATATTATTTAATTATAAATTTTATCAGCGATGGGAAAAAGCGCTGATCAAGACCCCTTTATCCGCGCTACTAAAAAGCATCGATAAAGGGGTCGCCCTTATTAGCGCAAAAAAACACAGATAATGGGGGGCCATTATCACTGCTAAAAAAGTGCAGATAAAGGGTCACTTTTAACAGTGCTTTTCTAGCACAGTTAACAGTTCCCCTTTAACATCCCTTTTATAGCACTGATAAAGCCCCCCCCCCCTTTATTTGGGGTTTTTTAGCATTGATAAATGGTGGTGCTTCCCTTTCCAGTATTAGTAATAGTGAATATTCTATTTGATATAATGAACACCGGTTGTTTTGTCAATGGGGTGTCCAATTTCACTAAAACTCTATATCTCGATGTTATTGGGAATGTATTGAAATTAAATATTTCATTTATGTCATTAATTTTAGTTTATCGTGATTTTGGGACACTATAATATCATGTAACGCATGGAATGGTAATTTATAATAATTAATTTATCTTATAAATTAAATCATGAGTAATGATAAAATGTTATTAATATTATGATAATTTTTTTTTTGAAAAAGAATACATATTTATATAAACCTTTAATTTATCTTCCTCACATGGAAAATTAATTTAATAAATTTATATTTTATTTAGGAATCAAAATATATAATTGAAAAACCATATTAATTTTAATTTATAATAAAAATGAAAACTATAATTTGTTGTCTAAAATATTAAATTCCATGTTTTTTTTATTAAAATATATTATATGATTAATATGTCAATATCAATCATAAGAATTTTTTGTTATAAATGATCATGATATTCAGTATCATAATGATCCTAATGTATTTTAAATTATATGATATATCATCATAGTGATATGATTCCTTATCACTGTAACATGGAATTGAAGGCATGTGATCACATGAAAAAATTCTTGTTGTCAATTTGGATTATAGAAAATCGTAATATTGTGTTAGTGTCCTCATCCTTGGTTACATTATCAAATATGAAAATTTTATTTCCCCTAACTCCGAATATAATTCCTCATAAAATAACTTTACGTGTCCAATCAGATATTATATTATCACATTACAAAATATCAAGGTCTCCATTGAGATTGTGTTATCACATTACATAATGTCAACCAGAAGTAATACATGTTATGTCATCTAATAATTTTATATTTTGAAGAATGATATGGTGATCCATTAGTAATCATTTATCCATTTCAACTCACTCATTTTTATACAGACTAAAATAGATAACAATAGAATTGTTCTTCATGAAAATAGTAAGGAACATACAAACTTATTAATTAATATCACATTGATACCAATGAGATTGTAGCAACACCTTCCTCTATACGGACACATCTAGCAAGAAATCCATACAAATATAATAAATCACCCCACTAATATATCACATGTGAAATTCAACTATTTAAATTATTAATGGATCCATTAGAAGATTCACATTTCAGGATCATGGATCTATGAGAGTTGCAAGAATCATAAAACCAATTTTCCTTTTATTGATACTAATAATTGGTTTTAAGGTCATTAGATGACCATTTCAGAGAATTAAATTAGAAAATATTAATTATCAAAGATTAGTGAAATTAAAATAATTAAAGAACGAGTAAAAAAATATGTACATGAAATGCAGTAGGCACAATCATCATCAAACTTGAAGGAACATTATTGATCATAATGATCTTTTGATAGGAAACAGACTCACAACTTCATATGGATGACACTAGCTACTATATTTATTGGTCATAATTAAAGAAATGTATTGTCTTATATGGTATATGAGAAAATTTTCATGGATGAAAAAATTACATGATAGAAGAAGAATGAATCAGGCTAGGTTAAGAAGAATTAGGTGTATTTAGCAGATGGACCATGCCTTAAATGATACAAATCAACCATAAAAACATATATATTAAAACATTTTAAATTTTTATTTACAATATCATATATATTTTTATACCACATATATTTTATGTTTAGTGTCTTTTCTTACTATATACATAATTATAATATTTTAGTAACATTATTCAATCATAGGTGAGCATTATAAGAAGTAAATAAAAATAGAATATAATAATGTTTCCTTAAAATATAATATGAAAATAAATCAACATAAAACATAGATCATAAAAAATTAATATTTAAAATAACTATTTAGGCATAAAGGGATATTCTATTTATTATAGTATGGAATATGATTCGATAATGATATACCTATGAAGACATATGAAATAAATATTTTATAACATTAATGTTTTGAATAAAAATATTAAAAATAATGTGGAATATAACCAATATAATAAATTTTAGTTCAAGGATGATAATTTCTTTTCTATCCATTGTTTGTATATTCATGATCAATTTAATAATGAAACACTTTAAATTCTATATAGATTCTTATTATCATTCCCATAAAACATAAAAAATGAATCAAACAGAAGAATATTCATTTGATGGTGATAAATTTATTATTATTATGTGATGTTGTGACATCTAATTTATAAATTTTGATGTATACAAGATATTAATGTCAAAGAAATGAGTCAAGGTGTAGATTTCCAATTACTATATGGGACCAGTTTTTGATGTCTCTAAATGACATTCTAGTTGAAGCATTGGAGGTATTGAGTAATTTAGGGAGATGATTCATGAGGTATGTCAAACACAGTCAGTTATGTACCTGAGGATTGTAGTGGGGAAAATATAAGAGGTATCATTCATTATATGAATATATGATATATAAGTTTTGGTTAAATATTTTGTAGAATCCACACTAATGATAAAAATAGAATATTATGGTATGGAAGTAATCATTACTGATTTAGGGAAGTAATTTTTTCTCTGATCCCAAGTGCAAAAATGATAAGGTGATATTAACATTGAATTTGATGTTTTCAACAGAGTCAGTGAGGTTTATAAAGTATTAGATCAATCTAGAGATAATGGATGGGAGACCAGAAATTTATCGTGGTGGTACTGATTGGATGATTAGTTTTCGATCTCAATAATATGTCCAATATTCCACATATTTGGAGATATAATTGAGTTTTTGTAATGGGATATGATAATGGTTGAGGTGTCTCCCAATTTACGAAATAAAATATAGTAACACATAACATCCTGGGGAACCTCAGTCATAGGTGATTGTTAGATTTTTAAAGGATGGTGACATTAAGGACTGTATCCAATGCCATTAACATCCACATAAAAAAAATTCCCCCTTGAATGAATGAAGTGATTTTAATTATCTTCTTGAAGTAGGAAACACGTACCAACCAAGCTAATCATTGTTTTTCTTTTCTCATAGGTTTTATAGCATGTATTTTTGGTGTATATGGTTATATTTTAAAAATGAATAGACAATAAAGGTTTATCAAAACAATGTGATGGAATAAGCATTTCTGGGATTGGGGTTCTTTTTTAACCCAATTAAAAAACATAATGTCTTGGGGGATCAATCAAAATATTGTAATATATTTCTTCTTATAGTAGTTTTATTTGATGATTATGATTTATTTCTCATAAGTAAACCCTTCTGGATGGATTTCCACTATGTGGTGTCAATGGATGTTTCATGTTCTGATGTTTATTAGGAAAATGTGGTATTAGAGTTATTTTTTGTAGTTCCAATTGGTAGATAATAGAAATATATTTTCATGGTGTGTTATTATTTATTTTTTTGATAAAAGACACTATAAAGAATAAAGTTTACTAATGAGTCCCTATATATTTATAATATTCATGTAATACTATAATATTTTGGTGTGTTCTATTATTCTCATGTTATTTGGTATTTGATAGATGACTATAAGGTTCCTCATGTAGGGTGGCCTATTAGGTGTTAAAAGGATTTTTACTTGATTATGGTTGTAGAATTATCTTCGATTTTAGATATTTACATTTATCTAGTCAAATGTGTCATGTTCAATGTTATTTTTCATGTGGTGGAATTTCAAATACTAATGGAATACTATCTATATTTACATGGAATCCGACGAAAATCATATTGCTGATGTTGTCGATCATGGAGTTTTTCAATGATGATAAACCTAAAGGAATATCATGCCTTATATTGTGTAGATGTATATAGGAAACAATGTATCATACCAAAGTATAAAAAATAAGCACATGGATTAGTTTGGATAATCTAATCATAGGTAGATATTTTTTTGAATGATAAGTTACATGATTCTCGCAGTTATTAACTAATATTTATCATGTTTTTTGTTTTTTGTATTCCTTATGAATTTCTTATATAAAGAAATATTATAGTATGATTAATAGGGATCGTAATATCATTTATTTAAAAGAAAAAAATGTGCATTCCAAAAACCTATAGCTGAGAAAGTTTATTGAAATTATTCCATGTGTTAGTATGAGATTTCATTTTAATTAAGACAGAGTTTAGCTTGATTTTTTTAATGGAATATGATCAATATAGGAATGTGGAATGTAAAATACAATAAGAATTATTTTTGAGTGGTATTTATGGTTATGGTCATGGGTTAAAAAAATTTCAATTCATAATATTGTGATTTTCCGAAGGAGTTTTGGGAAAATATTGATTATATGACTGTATGGAGGAATATGAGACATGGATTTCCCGAGTTTAATATAGTGAGTGGAAAATCAGGATGAAAATTATTTGTCGTATAATTTTTTACTAGAGCATGGGGAATGGTAGTGAAATAATCTATAAATATAGTTGAAGATCATAATTGTGATGGTTTCTCATATAGAATGTCAATGTACTAAAATTGACATTTTAATTAGAAGAACAATGTTGCATATATACTAGAAATTGGTCTACAATATACGAGTGTGAAGCACATATATATTTTAATGTTGGATAGATGTTATTTCTTTCATATAAAATTAATTTAGAATGAGTCATTTAAAACCTCATTAAAACATGATTATGTACAACAACATTACTTGTCATATGTTTCATTACAACATTGAGATAATGTTTTTGGTTGTTAGGTTCCATTGGATATAAACTCTCTATGATCATCAGAGTAATGAAGGGAAATCTGATGTAAAGGTTGGATCATTGAAGGGTTTTCACTTTGATGAGTGTTGTGAGAAAAGAACTATTATTGAATAAATTTTTTGATGAATTATTTTCAATGGGAGATCCAAATTCCTTTGAAATCATACAATAACAAACATGGATTCATGTGTGGTGGTCATGTTGATGACATAATTGATGTTGTATGTACTATAAATCACATCAAAAATGTGGATTTAAGTTGTGAATTTTGTATATTCATATGTATGTATGATATAGTGAGGTAGAGACCTAGTTTGTGGGATAGCTTATTGATTGTTGTTCAATTTATTTTGGAAACTATAGATCATTGACTTTTTATTTAGAGTGAAATACATGAATGGTTTTAGATAAATTTCACTATAATAGTATAATAGAATTTCATGAATCTATATGTTCTAGTGGATATCATTCTGTGGGAGCATCGATGATATGAAGGGATAAAAAATTATAGATATATACAAGTGTAGCTAAAGAATAAGGGGGGATATAATTTTTTTGTGAGGGACATTGGTGGGGGAATGAGAATGGACATCGAGTGTGAGTTTTTTCAGACATGACATGAGAAAAATAGTCTCATATGGGATATTATTGATTTTGGTTTGAGAAATGTTTTCACTATCATTTATAAAAAACTCATGGAGAATAATTTATAGAAGTAACAATTGAGGATATATATATATATATGGAGAGATAACACAAACACCTTCCAACTTGTGAAATAAATCCATTATAATGGAAATCATTGAATGGAGATGTATAGATTGATGAGAGAAAATATATAATATTCTATAAGAACACTATGAAAAGATTCATGATTTCAGAATAAATTATATATATCTTGGAATATTAATAATGGGGATAATAAGAGGATGAATATATAAGGTTCTTTATGATTTTTTTGGGAAGGAAGAGTGTATTCTATGTACTGGAAGCCCCAACATCCAAATAGAGACCAAATGTATTCAATAATGGGATAGAGTAATGTAGCGAGGTGTAAAGAAAGGTAATCATTTATTATTTCAATGGATTATTTGAAATATTATATAAATTATTTGAGCATAGATGAATCTCATGATAAGAAACTATATATGTTTCACTCTATTTGACCTTATAATTTTATTTATGAAATATTACGGAATATCATTAGTGGATAGATTGGATGGTGATTTGAATAGGGAACTAAAAGTTGGTGGTGGAGGTGGTGATTGTTTTAGGGTATTATAGGCATCCATTGTTAATAGTTGGAGGCCCACACATTTATGATAGTAGTTCTTGCTGGATGAATGAATAATGACTTCTTTATGATATACCATCAATTGATTATTAGAACTGGGCAGTGCATATAAGATCTGGTTATGGCTAAGGTGGATTCTCTTCAAAGGAATCCAAAATGTTTGTAGAGAAGATATAAATACACATGGAAAAATGTTGATGGTTGTAGTCATAAAGGATAGAGACCGATATTAGTGTATAAAAAGGTGAGAATTTTCATATATCCTAAACATCGCTTGAAATGATATAAGTTATTTAATTTTTCCCATTGAAGATGGATTTTTTTGAACCATATTAATCCCAATTTTAAACTATTATCATGTTTATCATTAACATTTTTGGGTGGTTTCGATCTATTTTGATGCTCAAAATGTGTTTTATATGAGGATCAGATCTAGGACATTGATGAGATAATGGATCTAAAGGTTCTATATTTGTCCTCATATAATGAATCCACAAACTGGGAGAACATCCAAACTCATGCTCACTGTATATTCTAATTGCGGATTTATATTCTAATTTTGATGGATGTTACAAATTAAGTACCATTTATATGGATCCCCAATAATATAATGACTTATATATCATGGTTTGCTATTAAGACCATCATCACATAGTGGAAAATACTCCTTCATAAATTTTGATCACTCTTTGTTCCATCAATCCCAGTGGATAGAGTCTCATAGTGTATTGGATTCAACACACATTATCTTACATGTCTTCTCTTGAAATATAATGATTTACCCAACACATTTATTTGTAAATATGATTCTATTCAAACCCATCACATTATGAAATATTAAATGAGTGTGGGTTACATAAAAACGGAATAATTCATAATTCAATCAATTTATAATTACCTCATAAGAAATAAAAAAATTCATGAAAATTTCAGAAAAAATGAACATAATTTATAGAAAAATAAAAGGTAGATAGTTTCGTAATATAATAGTTTCATTTGAGTATAGGAAACATAAAATCTTATTTTCATGAATAAAAAAACATTCTATGAGTCTTATAAAATTACAATTAAAAAATAATTAATGATCTTATTTACATTTTGTTAAAGAAATATTTTAGAATTAAATATATTAAAAATAAATGAGAATTAAAATTTTTTTTAATAATAATAAAATCATAAAAATTATTATTCATAACTATATTTTTTGAAATTTTATAAACAATGCAATCATGCATAAAGATTTAATTTTTTTTTCATATCACACATTTGTAATGAAATTAAAATTCAATATAAATTATCCTTAAAATGAAAAAATTATTCCTCTAACACTATTATATTTACATAAAATTAAATAAAATAATAAATAATGAAATCATATATGAATAATAATGGACATTAATAAAATAGAATAATGATAATAGTATTGGAGGAGAAATACTCCAACCAAAAAATTACAAATGATGTTTTTTCCGCTTTCTACTATCATTTATTTTGAATTGTGAATGAAATAGTGGATAATTGGTAAAAAGACATGTAATCCTGAAATTTATATATAGGGGAATACAATATATAGAGTTTTAGAGATATAGTATGACAAAATTTCCCTATTTTTTAATTTGAAAATAAAAGATCATGGTATCAACATAACATTGAAAAAAACCGTTACGTTGGATTTTCACTTGGTCGAGCACGATCTATCCCCCTGTATAACATATTTATGTTTATTAATAATATATATATAAAATATAAATATATTTAATTTAATTTATCACAGTAATTTATAATTTATTATTGCAAATTTATTTATGATTATTTGTTAATAAATTCATTCAGGTGTCACGTTTTCCATTTTATTGGCATGTATTAGATTCATAGTTATTTAACATGATCCATGGTATTGATTTCACCATATAATTAAATTTAATAAATAGTAAACTCTATTTTTATATATACCATTAGTTAGTAGTTTAATTAAGGAAATATATAGTGATAATTAACAATGAATATTTAAAAATTACATTTTCGAGGATTATTGAATTGAAAAAAATTAATTAAATTAATTTTATTATATAATATGTCATATTACCATTATATAATTATGAATGTGAAATATTGAGATACTATAAATAAAACTATATTCTACAGCATATACAAACACTACAATGATTCTAAAAAACCCATAAAATGTTATTATATAAATATAACAAATATGACCTTAACAATTACTATGTGGGTACAAATAATATTTAAATCAATAAGAAATATATAATAATTTTAAAATATATATAATTATATTGTAAAATTATTACCAAATAATCCCAAATTTTTAAATAATGAAATTTATTTCATTAAAATGTTTTTTTCTTAAAAATGTTTTTTCTTAAAAATGACTTTTATTGATTTCTTGGTGAAAATAATCTATATAATACATAAGATTGGGAAAAATTTATTTGAAAAAATGAAATTATATAACTAATTAATCATTTCAAAACTAACATATGTTAATTTTTATTATTTTTCTGAAATTATTTATTTTAAAATTGAGGGTTGGAATTTCGTAGTATTCAAATACTATAATTTATTTTCATTGAGTCTAGTAATTTAAATGTCCCAATATATTATGGACTTCATATTATGGTTATATATAAGACAATAATATTTTAATCACAGAAATAAATTTAGTTGAATCATTAATTTTCTTTATTTTGATATATGTCTATTTTTATGCTTATAAACACATTAGTCTAAAAATTATTTTTATGTACATAAAATTTAACAATTCTATAATTAAAATAAAATCTAATAATGAAATTTTTATAATAAATTCATATATTATGTATTATGTTATATGAATTTTAATTCATATAATGACTTGTAGATTTAGAGTTTTAAAAAATTTACTAATTTCTTGAAAAATACAATCTTCTCATTAATATGATTTTACTTTGCATTGTGGGATTATCATAATAAGAATTTATATGACTTTTAGGTTTGATCTATTTAAATTCAATACCATAATAATAATTAGTGAGACTAATATTATTTCATAATTATAACGTAATTATTCGATATATTGAAAAGTAAAAATTTGTTAATAAGGTAAATGTGTAAATAGATTTAACATAGATTAAAACTATGTTATGAGGCCTCCATTTTCATCATAAATCCGAAATTAATAATGGTATTCAGGCAACAATCTTTTAGGGTTTATAATTATTTGACTATGATATTCTTTTTTATGATGTTTACTAATTTAAAATTTCAAATCACGAAAAAGGAAAAATATTGCCCTCTTTCTTTTAAATATCTCTTATGTGTCCAAAAATGAGAAAAATAAAGGGGTGAATGAATATTTATTTTGATTTTTGGAATAATTAAATTATTATAATTATCGTTATTTATTTTATATTTCTAGTAAATATATAATTTTATTATATTTTAGGTCAATGCCGACAAAATATTTATTTAATTATAAAGAAATTATAATATATTATTTTTAAATATATTAAATATTAAATATTTTGAATGAATTATAGTGTTATTAAAATATTTTATATATCAATTTCATATTTTGGGGTTTAAGGTTAAATGTTTTAATTCTAGTTTTTTAGGTTTTCAATTAAAAATTAAAGGAATAGTTTCAAAATTGTCATTAATGTAATTTTATAATAAATAATTTTATATGAAATGATTTAATATTACAAAAATATTATATTTTGGAGTATGTATGGTATATGGATTTTAATATCTACCATGTTACATATATTGGTTGCTTTAACCATATAGTAACATTGATGAACCATAAATATTAATATCATTTATATTGTTGTAGTTTTTAATAGGGGATGAGGGTGAAAAAAGATAATCAGAACACATGAATAAAAGTTCACCAATTTTTATTTTACGTGGATATTTAGAATAAAAACTCCTATAATATTGAATGTAATCAATTGAGATATTTTTTAAATAGATTATTAAATTATATAATTTTAATACTTTAAGAAATTAGATTTTTTCTCCTCCCATATCTTATAAATGGGAACCCCACCCTCGCCTCATAATTTAATCACACTACATATATATTTTTTGTTAATCCAATCCCCATCCAAATTCATTCTTTTCATACCATTCCACTTATTATGGATATTTATTTAATCATAAATCCATCCTAAGATACTTTTTTGTGTAAAAGTCAAGAGTGTGTCTAAAGAAGAGTTATAGCTTATAATAATTCGTTCTCAACTTTTTTCTACCTATATCAAACAAATTTTATATACAAATAAATATTATTTCAAATAACATCAATAAATTTAAATATTTTCTTATTGATTTCATGAAATATATCTATCAAGAAATATCAATGATACCATTGTACATTGAGACCATATCAAAATCAGAATTATCCTGAAGGGCATTCCGGATCCCAATAGGCTGGTGACATACACGAAAAATAATACTGGCCATAAGAAGGGAAAAAAATTCAAATAATCTTATAATATAAATAGTCAAATTTTGATTTCCAATAGTTTTCAAGGTAAAAGTAATAAAAAAATTGTTATTTCATCACTTAAATTATTTTTTATCTCAATGGAAATCATATTTTAAATCAAACTGTTGAAATCATTTGTTACATGTGAATCACATCACTTCAAATCCCCTCCATAAATTCATTTCTCTTTAATCATGTACACATGTTTCCTCTAGGAATCTATGTCCCTTTACATGAACATGGGATATGATAATCATGAATTTCATAATTCCATATGTTGGGTTAATGCTAAACCTCCTATTAGGTTCTCACCATGAATAGCATTATAAATTCCATAAGAATTAATCCAATTAGGCCTTATATTTAAATATAATAATACATTGAATTTTAATGAAATATTATTCAAAAAAATATGATTTCATAATAAAAATTATGTTATATATATTAAAAGAGTATTAAATATACCTTTTATGTTAAACAATTATATAATTCCATTAGAATTAATAAAAAAGTTATATAATCACTGTCATGTAATATTCAAATAAAAAATAGCATTAGACAATGTAATATACACTTTTTTATTTTTGTTTCTAGAAATATTGTCATCACACAACTCAATATGTGATCTTAGATTAATGTTTTCACATGTCCCACGACACAAACCATCGAGTGTTAACTCCCATTTGGGGAAATCATGTCACATTATGTTTATATATGTAATTTCATAATAAATCCATTTAGAGGTGTTAATATCCTATAATATGTGTCTTAATATCCCATTAACTACCCTAGCATACATGTTCTTTAATAAATCAATGAATCAGTTAGGGTAAAATAAATCATTTCATATCAATAAAAAATACTATTGACCTATTTTAGTTTTCATCATTCCTTTCCAATTATAAAAAAATCATATGATTCTATCAATTCATGCCTATTAAAATAAACATTAATTTTATCCAATTTATCCCATGGTTTAAAATGAAATACTTTCACACAAAAAATTTCTATATCTTTCCATCAATGTTTTCATGAATCCATTGAACAATATCTAATCCATTGAAATGGGGGGGGGGGTAATTATTAAAATACACTTTTCAATGTCATACATTAGTCATCTCATATTGGGGATTTTAAATTATCTTAAAACACATTAAATATAAACCAAATAATCACAACTCATAATTGTAGGTTAATAGATTTTGGAACTATCTACCAGTAATTCGTGTCCACGTGAACACCCTCTATAGAAATCTAAAAAAAGAATAATGGAAATGGAGTAAAATAGTGAATTCCTATATCCAAATTATTTATGATAAAAAACTAATGAAATAATAAATCAATATATCACACTAATATATGTGGTGGATAGTTATGGAAAGTTTAACACATAAACAATTAAAATCAATAGAGATCAAATGTCCAATGGAGCCCCTCATGGGTGCTGGAGAAGCCCAAGACATGAGAGAGAAATCCAACTGTTTGAGGGAGTGGTTTATGAAAATTGCAAAATGAAATCAGGAATTTTACAGAAATAAACTTTATTGGATGGGATTATGTAAAGCCTAATATATTGTTTACCAAAAAAACCACCCACTTAGAAAAAACATTTAATAATGAATTACATCTTGTTTTAAATCCCAATAAGATAATTTATGGATTTTGCTAATTTTTACAATGTATATAATTTTATGTTGATATCCTTTTGTAAGGATTTTTGAAAGAATCAATATTCATTAGAAACCATGATTTTATAGAATAAATTATTTCAACACATGGTTCCCCATAGAAGCCACCTATAAACCACCCATAATGCATCCAACTCAATATAATCTCAAATTACACCCTATAAAACCATCAACACATTTATACCCACCCTTCTATAATTCAATTATATACACATACCTAAAATTTAGATCATATTCTATGATAAATTTTTAATCCTTCATGAAACATTGCTTGATTTTGGGATGATAAGACGTAAAAATCGAAAAGGAGAATACCAATAACCATGAAGTTAAAAACACTCTTCAATAAACAATATATTACCTTAGTAATCCAAACAATAAAATTCCATATAAAATATTTTATGTCACTACTCTCTTATTTGTGCCTCTCTCTCCAATGTCGTTTCAAAATCAAATACATTCATCAAAATCACAATAACAAAAGTTATTATTTTTCTATAAAGAACCATTTTCAATTTATAAATAATCATACCTGGATGGCCAGTCATTGATAAATCAGGTTCAATTTTATGGTCATCCTAGTGCAATAAATTAGAATGAACCAAAATAAACTTTTCATGTTTTCATACATGAAACCCATTTTTTATTGAAGTCATATATGGTGGACTGTCCAAATGGTAAGACACTTTCCCCACCATATCATTGATGTCAAAAAAACCCAGAAACCATGGAATAATATTTTACTATATTAAAAGATGTATGTGACCCATCCTATGTGGAACACTCTATAACACATGATCACTTACTAAAAATTGTATCAGGAATCACTGAAAATCAGTATTGAATTTAAAAAATATACCAATATTCAACATTGTTAGTTGATCCAATCATATATTTGACCTCTTCTCATTTACCAAAATCATTCTATACATGGAATATACACAAAACTATGAGAAAAACAATAGAGATATAAAAGGGTAGGAACACATGTCCTAAATATAATCTATTTTGATAGAATAACTAGAACTGTTGTAATAGGAAAACTATTCTAGTCCATAATTTTTAACCTAAACTCCAAAAATTTCGATAATTCAATTATGTAGAATGTACTCACAGATCTGTATAACTCATTATATCTGGATATCCATCTATGGATGATATTAAATGATTAAAAATAACTGATATCCTGGTGTGAGTAAGAAGTCTCATCAAAAGTGGGACTTATAATAGTGATCCCTACCATAGAATACAATTGTATTAATTTGATGAAAATGAAAAATATCATTCACCTAGAGGCTTTCCAAATACAAAATATTTTTTATATATCAAATGGGTATAATGTAAAGAAATTTGTTCAACCTAATGATTACAACCCATTCCAAATTATTCCCTAATGGGGTACATGGAAACCCAACATAAAACTCTATTGAATTTACATCAGAGATCAAATTTGGAACAGGAAGCTATTTATGCTGACTTGAACGCCCTTCATTCTCAACATTAACATCAAGGACTGTAAAAAATAAAAAAAATTAGATACGTTGGTTCTCATAAATTCCCTCTAGAATACTCACCAAATATTATAGAACATCATTATTCTTATAGAGTAAACATCCAACTAGGAATTATTGAAATCCCCCATCACACAATTTCTTATATGAAAATGAAAAACTCACCATTTCCTAAAACATATTATACCCACCTATGATAACATTAACTCACTTATACTATCCCCTCTATAATCAATGTCTATAATTTATATAAATTTATAATCAAATTTATAATACATAAAAAAATCATAATAATAGAGGGTTTCAACTGCATACTCTCTAATAACACATAAGACTCATTCTTACATCCATAGAAATTAAACATAGAAAAGAGAGATATTACATTCAACTACTATAATTATTTCCGATTCCAGGTTTAATGTATCTGTCATTATGAATCAATTAATACATTCTATATACCGGGAATATATATAATTTTAATATAAAAATAGTTCATGTAATCCACCATAATAATCTAAAAGAATAAAAAATGTTGATAAATCAAAAATAATTTTCCTCACAATAGAAGTACTCTGAAAATTTTTCCCCATAAAACAACACTCCCTTATGATTGAGTGGTTCATTAGTGAATACGTCTTTGATAAATCGTTATCTTATATTTAGTATCCAGCATCAATCCCATGAAGCATTTCATCTCAAAAAAATTACAAGGTTTCTCCCATGTCTTAACAGTTTCCCCATCACAAAATCAACTGAATAATTTTGTTTCAACACCAAGTGTAATAATAACATCAGTTCATATATCCAAAAATTACACTTAAAAAGATTCATGTAATGTTGATGGTTCTCATTATTTTTATTACTACACTCAATCTATGCACAATTTACTCCTTAGGCTATGGGTAAACTAGGATGTAGTGTACATATACATCCAAAAATAAGTAAAGGTTCTCATAAAATATCGTATTCATCAAGTCCATTAAAACTATAGACTAATTATCTAGACAAAATGGAATAATAATATAATTAAAAATTTCATACGTACACTTAATGGATGTTTTTAAATGTTATATTTTTTAATTACCAATAGTTCATAATCAGATTCAATATCGATCTTCAAGAACCTCTTTTCCCCTTTCAATATGAGAAATAGATCATTAATATATTGTAACAAATACTTATTATTTACCATTACATGATTGAATTTCATGTTATCAAAAAAATAGGATGTTTCCTATCAACATTAATCATAAATATTATAGTAATCACCATAGTTGACAGAGTCATGGATATGAATCCTTTTTCCAAACAAAACATCACATTGAGTGTTCAACTCATTTAGTTGAACAGTCTCTATGTTGTAAGAAGTAATAGACATCAGAATATTACCTTTCACTATGTCAGAATAAAAATCCACCTCTTTATTATTTCAATACTATGATCACCTGGTAAATATACTGGGACATTAAATGAATACTAGTGGGAGATCATTAATAATTTATACATATTCAATGTTGAAATAAAACATAGATAATATCATGCCCACATTCAGAAAACCGATTCTGGATCAACATGACATTGGGTCCAATTCACCCTAAATGACATAGAATAACACATAGAGTGTATTGATGGAGAATCGCCAATAGTAACTATCAATTTGATCCCTATTTGGAATCAAACAATACATCCCATGAATGAAAACAATAGGATTCATGTTGGGAACATGAAAATTCAAGGTTACCTTAATATATAACAGATTTAATAAAAACAAGGGATATCAATGATCCCACACTATCTTTATTTTGATTGTCATTGTAACATATAACGTAAATCCTCAACATAAATATGTGGTAGATTCACAACACATGTCGATAGAAATGAGTGACATTAAAGAGAATATTATTAGTTTATTACTAAAGATAAATCCATTTGGATGGTACCTCTCATATTCAAATGACCTTCATTACATCATATAGAGACTCTTTCACGTTGTGAAGAATCATCATTTAGGATTCATATGGTTGGAACACCATCATTTTAGAAGCATCTGACTGAACCAATGTACTTTTTGGGGATAATTATTCTCTTCCAATATTGGATTTGAAAATATTTTGATGTACATTTCCCATTTTACTAATCATCCATAAGAAGTATAGATCATTGAGGCATCTATAGACACATATTTGGAATTCCCATTCATTCCACAATGAATAAACGTCAAAGAGAATACTTCCTTAATTGTATTATGTTAAGATGGTTACTACAATATAGAAACACCATGAGACTCATTATATGTCATAAAAACTTTATATGGACCACAATGACTACCAATAAGTGATAAAGAAACTTTTTTCAACCCACATATACTGACCAGGACATCTTCAACCACCAATTTTATGTCCAGAACATCGGTCTATGTAGTGAAGAGTATAATGAACACCCCAATTTACATATCAAAACAGAGACCCATAAAAAACATTTATCTATCATAGTCTCATTATATACAACCATACGAATTTACTGAACATGATCCACAAATTACTCTATGTACAATGTAATTGTTATATCTCCCTGTTGGGGGTTGAATTACACCATAACATTTTCCAAAATAGTAGAATCCAAATATAAATGATTAGATAAATGAAATATAATATCATTATAATATAAAACATCATACTTCTTCATGAAACTATTGAATACCACCATATATTATAATCCCCATCAATCTTTAACATATGAAATTTACCATATATATCCCCTCTAATTTTTAGGAACTCAAAAATTAAATCATTTATTTTAAAATAGTCCTAAGTCTCTTACTATCATTATAAACATGGAATGATTTTTATTTATAATGAATACATTCTTAATATTGATCTCAAAATTCATTCACTCTAGGATTCACTACTAGACCATGAATGGGAACATGTGGATGAACATATCCTAGAGCATAGAAAGCATGATCCAGTATGATAAAAATAGTTCGGTCCATCAGTGGATTTTATCATTGTGGATCATCATATGATTCATCGTATGACCTATTCATAGGAATGCCTCAAGAATATTTCTATTAAAAATAGTGAAACATCCCCAAGGATACACATATCATTAAAGAAAATAGGTTTTTTCAGAATGGGTTGGTGGCCATACACACACTCATAACTACATACTAAGCCCAATTAATCATACCTGTATTATAATAGGACAATATAAAATGTATACAAACATCAAGGAAACATGCATAACCAAATCCAATCATTGAAAAACCATTTTCTCTATCAATCATTGGTAACCTATTATTTTGATACCCAATATGACACCAACACGCCACAATGGGATATCATGATCCCTAGGGGTTGGTGAATTCCATGTAAAATCATACATGATTCATGAAGGGAATAATTTGTTCCATATTAGAACACAATATAAATAGAACAAGTGAGTATGGCAACACTGGTCATGTAAAATGTACATTAATCAAATAAATAAAAAACACCCAACTTTTACATCCTTAAAATAAATAAAATCAATATATGACAAGCTGAACCCCCAAAACATCAATTGGATCACATCACTTCAACACATCATCATTAATGCAGGACTAAAAAATCTAGTAAAATGACCTCATACAAGTTATTCTATATCATTACATGAAACTAGAATATTATTAACTAAAACCCATAGAAGGAAATGTTATGATGTGTGGTAAAAACACATAATGGTAACTTTATGAGTTCTATGATCATTTATATAATTATTAATCTTGTTGTACATTTACTCAAAATAAAATTTTTCATGCATTGAAAAGTAAATAATACTGACAAAAAATAATTCCATAATTAATAAGGTTGAAATATCTAGTAAAATATGAGTAAGAGATCATTATTCATAGAGCAATTATAATTTACATATTATAATAATAAAATTTCACTATCATCAATGGAATGTTATCTTAAAATTATTCATATCATTGAACCAAATTATAAGACATATAATATGTAAGTTTTTATAAATATGTTCCGTACAATAAACAATCATTGAACTCAGTTCAATGTGTCCAAAATTACCATAGCTTAGGCCATTGGGACTCAAATCACTATTGGGAAAATCATGACATAATATGTTTACATTAGTTTTTTCATCATTTGACTTTTTCAAGATGGTCGGATTCATGTATTCATGCCTTAATTAGCAACTAATAACCCAATAAAACATATGATTCAACAAATCAATCAATAAATCATGGTCAAATCAATTCAACATAAAATTTTCCACTTTTAATGTTCTACACGACTTCATCATCTCAAAATCAAGTCATTATATTTTTTTCAATTCCATTATTTTCAAAAAAATTATTCAATTCATGATATTTATTTATAGTTTCAAATTGAAATCATTAATAAAATCATATTCCAATGAAATATAACAATAGTTTCTCAAATCTATGAAATAATTTAAAATCAATTGATAATGGTTGATTTACACATTTATGATTCCCTTTTCAAAATAAAACACCAATAACATAAAATCAATGATTATAAAAAAAATGAAATCTCATTTCAAATAAATCATGAAATTAATGTATTAAAATTTTTCATAAAGGATTATATAACCACATACCTTCTTTCCACAACTATATCAACACTGATAATGTGAAATGCTAGTAAGTATAGTAGGTGATGAATATCTAAAAGTAATTTATAGACCTCAAATAATCATGACCAAACACTAAATATGTTGGAAATCAAAATATAACAATAATATATGTGATGGATTGTGGAAGGATGGATAATACCTAAATAAGGAAACACTGCCAAGATCGAATAAACAAATGAATGATTTGAAAGGGGTAAAGTCTCTCACTCTATGAGAGAGAAATAATAACGTTAAATATAGATGCCCTTGTATAATTCCATAATAAACAAGTCATTTATAATAAACTAACATATTAAGCATGTGCGTATTTACATTGTAAGGTAATTTTTTATATTCATAAACACCTCACCTAGACCAAATACCCAAAAGGCCATCTAACTAGGTTAAAAACATAAAGTCTGAGTTTATAGTGTACGTTCATTCCTTATAGTGTAAATCATATTATGTTATAATACATTTTAATGGATTTTGTCTAGAAAAAATATTAACTCACAAAATAGTAGTTTATAATGTGAACTCAATATGCAGCTGGTTCCCTATTTTACCCCCAATAAAACCACCCATAAATCATATAAATCGAAATGGACCCAACATGATACCTCTAAAACAATTGACACATTTTTAACCAGATGCATTAATTTAAACAAACAAACATCCAGGAAGAAGAGATCATTTTCAGAAGAAAAAAAATATCACTATCAATGATCAAAATAACGTTGGTTGGGAGATGATATGAAGTTACATGAAATATTATTGTATAATTAACTAGGACGTTACATTATCCATATCCTCTACAACCAAATCAGAAGTGAAATCATCATTCATGTGTGGGGAGGCCATCCACCTTACTCACCGATGTAATTATTCTTTTATCACTGCCTAACAAAAACGGTTAAAAATATGGATTAAATTTATATATATATGACATTAATTTAATAATTATTATTATTGACAAGTAATATATATTCTATTTCAAAAATATTCATTCGATAAAAATTGATATTGTTTATTGTGCATACATGGGGACTACCACAACAAAGAAAAAATGTGATTATTTTTTCCTCACCACATCACAGGAATTATATTTGAATATATATATATATATATATTCATGATAATGGGTGGTTTCAATTAATTAAATAATGATTATAATATTTATAAATCGAACCACATTTTGGTGGAATTAATTACAATGAATTAATTTAATTATTATATGTATAATTAAGGGTTATAGTCCAAAAATGCCTTAATCGTCCCCTTTAGTTTTTTGTTTTCTTGTTTTAATTCTTTACCTTTTAACTTTATATCTTTACATTATTTTACACAAACTGCAGTAAATGATTTTATTACTATGGTAAATTTTTTTGAATCAAAATGAAAATGGAAAAAAATTATAATAATGAAATTCTAATTCAAAATATGGAATCCATGCTACAATGTTTAATTAGAATAACGGAAAAAATAACAATTAATATAAATCCCACAGTTGGGATGACAAAACATTTTTTTAAATAGTAAATTGTATAAAATATGAAATGATTTAAAATGAAACATTTATTTTAAAATTATTTAAATTACCTGATTATTGTTAATTTATTTATAACTGAAATATTAGGACACTAGAAAAAATTTCAAATATAATTTTACAATAATAATTCATTAGATGAAAGATCATTTTTCAATTAAAATTCATTATTTATCATTATATATCGATAAATATACCTTCTAAGAAAAATAATCATTCTAAGATAATTTCAATATTACACATTAAAAAAATATTTCTTTTTCGAATAAAATTTATACAAGAAATAAATTATCTTTAAAATATACAAGTCATTTAAATGTGGAATAATTCGGTTTTTGAAATATATAAACTTATATGAACAAAATGAAATTTATTATTATTTAAGCATATAAATCATATTGGATGAATTTAATAGATTTTTATATAAAATACATTAAATAATGTTAAGAATTATATTTCAACAATAGTTAATAATTTTATTTTTTACGATAAAATTCCATTTTTGGAATAAAAAATGTATTCTACATAAAACAAACATTAAATCATAATTTAATGAATTATAATATTTATTCATTTTCCTATGCTCGGTTTTCATTGTATCATAAGCTATTAAACACAATTTTCTTTAAAAATCTCATGGTTTTAGATACAATGGTATTATATAACCCTTTTACAATAATATTTTTAAAAAATTATGATATTTATAATATTCATTCTTAATAATATGGATATATTATCTAATGATTCCAAAATAAAGTGGTTAAATAAGATATGTTTATCTTTAAAAAAATCTTTTAGTATCTTTTTGAATAGAAGAGATAATAATGGAAGGGAAACATGATATAAATATAAGTAAAAACATGATAATAAATTTTATTAGGATTAATATATATATATATATGTATAATATAAATAACCCAATGAATAATAGAAAATAAACCATCTTAATTAAAAAAAGATATTTCAATATTAACTACTACTGCATGTATAATATTTTACCATATTTTCAAAAAACTCATCTACAATTTTATATTATGTATCTATATAAAAAATAAATAAATAAACAAATGTAAATAAAAATTCATTTAAAACACAATCTAGCATGGAATGTTGACTGATGTGGATGTTTATCAAAATAACATGGAATTAAGATATAAAACTAATAACAATTTGTATCTAGTCGAATCATATTACCAATAATTTTAATAATTATAAAAATGGAATTTAATCACATGATAATATGAGATACATATTATAAAGTGTCATTGGTCAGTACATACACCAAACAAAAGTAATAGGTTACGAATAACACAAATATAGTATATAAGTAATATATGAGATGAGAAACCCTAACCTACGGGTTCTAGTTACTATAACGTTCTTTATCCACTATTATAAAAGTAAAAGAAATTTTATTAATTAATTATATAAAAATATTAATATTTATAATACCACATATGATCCTTTTAGGACATCATACCATGAAATAATTAATAATATTTCATTTTTTCGTTATTTTTTTCATTCATTCCATATTTTCATTGTCGGTTCTATTGTGTCTTATTGTTGATTTTTTTCAAATACAAATAATATTTTAGTAGTTAAATAAAATAGTATTAATGCACTTATAACGATTTTAATATTCTAATTTATCATATTTCAATCATATATGAAGATGATTCATTTGAAAAAATTTTATTGTTAAATTTTTAGTTTATTTATTGCGGTTATCCTGAACATCACAAATTTGTTTCATTTTATTTAATATTTTATAAATATATAAGTAACAGAGCAAAGAAATTGTTGTATTATAATTATTAAAATCCTATTTAACAATAATACTGGATTCGTGACCAACCATGAATTCTGTAAAGGAAAAAGATCAAAATAAATAATCATGGATGAAATTAACGATCATAATTTGGAAGATAGTTTCATTTTATGAATAATAAGAGGTAATAAAAAAGGATATATATTAGATATTCCATTTTAAAATTATAATTAAATTATATTAAATTTTTTAAAATTATAATTCATTATTTCATTATGGAAGTGAGGGAAATGTAAAAGATGAAAAGAATTGTAGAGATGTTTTAAAATAAAATAACCTCATTAATACCACATCCTTGATAGATCCCATTAAAGATTTGGATTGGCATTTTGGTTATAGAATAAGAAAAGGTAGGTGACTATATTGGATAGGAGCGTAATTTATATATATTTTAGGTTCTTCAATTATTTTTGGTATAAATGGGGTGGTGTAGGGTAGTATTTATTCTTGAGGAATGATAATATTAATTGATTAATAATGATTATATTATTTTTAAATCATACCACATTTCAGTTGAATTAATTAAAATGAATTTATTTTATGATCACATATTTAATTAATTATTAATGTATAAAAATACCTAAATCTACCATTTTTTTATATTAAGGCTTTACCTATTAACATTAACTCGTTACATTATTTTACATAAATTACAATTAATATATTTTTTAGTATTTTATTTTTTTATGAATCAAAATTAAAATGAACATAAAACGAAATTATTACTGTATAATCCCAAATATGGAATCCATTTTACAAAACTTAATACAAATAATAGAAAAAAATACATTTAAAATAAATCCTGAAGTTGTGAGGAAAAAATAGGGGCTTAAACTGATAGTGGTCAAAATTATGAAATGTTTTCATATCAAAAAATAATATAAATATTATTTACATAACATGAATATTTTTCATATATTTATAATTGAAATATTATGAAAATACAAAAAATTTACAATATAATTTTACAATAATTTTTCTTTAGATGAAAATTCTGTTTTAAGTTAAAATTCATTATTTTTTAATATATATAAAAAATTTAATCTTTCAGAAAAATAGTATTTCTAACATAATTTTGATATAACTCATTCCAAAAATATTATATTTTCAAAATAAAATGAATAAAATATAATAGAATTATTTTAAAATAGGTGCATCATTAATAGGTGGAAAACTGTGGATTAGGCATATATACTCCGTTATGAATGAAATGAAATTTAATCTTATATTAATAATATAAATAATATTGTATGAATTTACCATAATATTATATAATATACATCATATAATGTTCATTATGATATTTCAATAATAGTTAAAAATTTAATTTTTTATAATAAAATTACATTGTGTGCATAAATAATGTTTTATTTAAAACGTGTCCTTTATGTTCAAAAAGATTTTATTTTTATTTCAAATTAAATTGTAACAATTGATTTAATATTTTAAAAAAAAATTCAAATATATTTGTATTATTTAATTAATCTCATAAATTACCACCGTTAACATGGATGGATGATAACTATCAATACTAAATAATAATATTTAATAATTTTTCTACCCTTATTTTTCTATGTATCAAAATATATTGAACATACTGTTCATTACAAAAATATCATTGTTTTACATTCAATGGTAGTAAAAAACCTTCTAAAAAGTTATAAATAATTATGATCTTTCATATGATCATTTTTCATATTATGGATTTATTAGAAAATGATTCCCAAATAAAGTGGTTGAATAATATCTTTTATGTTTACAAAATTTATTTGAGTATCTTTTTATACAAAAGAGATAAAAATGAAATGAAAAATTGATATTTATATAAATAAAAAGGGTATGATAAATTTTATTTGGACTAATATATAGTGAAATAACATACAAATATCCAAATAAATATTTATAAATGAACTATCTTAATTTAAAAATGATATCTCAACATTAACCCCCACATGTTGTATAACTTGTTACATATTTTCTAAATAATCATCTAAAAAGATTTACATTTATTATGTATCTATACCTAATAAATATTTTTACTTGTCTTAAAATATACCTTTAAGGACCCTAAATATATTATCCTTGAGTCTATGCCTTACTTTAATATATTGATACTATGAAAATGTGATTGCATCACAATGAACTTAATAGTTTAGTTTTATTTAAACCCCTTATAGAAATATAAACATTATATTAAAAATTGAAATTAAATATTTCATTTAATATTCTTTAAAAAAATCCCTACATTTCTATATTATCCAAACATGTCAACAAAAAAATAAATCAAGTTAACATGGGATGGAGAACAACATAATAATGGGGTCATCTCATATGTTCAATAAGGGTATGAATATGGTCGAAGCTCTCATAAATAAACATAAACAATATGTTAGTGGGGATATGGAAAACCACATCCCACTAAAACATAATCTTAATCATAATGTGAAAGTATTTAAAGCTGAAAAAATAACACCATAAAAATAATCACAAGAAAATGATAAATTTCTATGGATATTCAACTAGAATAATAATCACTTTTTTTAGTAATAACTAATAACATAATTAGTTAATGAATAGTTCAAAACATCATACACCAACTATCATGGCCTCAAGAAATAAGTATACATAAATGGGTAAGGTTTCATCTAAAATGTAGACTACGTTTTCTCATGAGATCCACCAATATATCATGAGGCTACAATGGTACATCATGTCACATATTTTACGCAACTAATTACTCATATCTATAGGGTAAAATATAATCAACATATACATTCATATTGAAACTATAATATATAATGTTAATAAAATTCCCCATATATATAAAAAAATCACAATCTATCTAGAATAATATGACGAATTAGAGTAAATATTGGAAATTACTCGTAAAAATGATTACTTACCATATAATTAAATATAGTAGATATAAATATAATATAAAAACATCAATTATGAATATGAATCAAATATTAGAGTCACTCATGTAATGGTATCTGAATCATAATAATTTCATATAGATTAACAAATCAGGGTATCAAAAAGTTGTTCATAGAAGAATAGATTTAAATTAGACATGGAAATTCATAAGTGATAATACGAAAATATAATTTTAATTTACTTACAAATAATGAAAAAAATATGAAAATATTTTTTTTAATCGTTAAAAATAAGAATGTTCAGGGGAATTTATGGGAAAATATAAGACAGTTTTTTTGATGAAGATAAAGTAAAAATTGTTTTATAAAAAATAAAATTGAAACAAGCTAGTTTTTAATGTAAAAAGTGTTAATTTACAAAAATATCAGTAGCTTAGAATATTTTATGAAGTGTACGTAAAAATTGGTGAGTAATTTATTTGTAACCTATTATACATTTATATTATTTATTATATTTTTTTATGTTCATTTTTTGCCTTTTTGATGAGTTATATTATTCAATTTTGTCGTTTTGTGAGTGTTGGTTACATGCTGTTATGATTGGTTTCCTGGAGTTTATTTTTGGTTGTTATTATAAAATGGAATAAAAAATACAGAAGTGCAATTTTATTATATATATGAACCTAAATAATTTTAAATAGAACCATATATAAATTTATATTAATGTGTGGGAATGAATAATTGTGTAAAATGACAACGATGAATGTTTTTTTATTTTGGAGTATTTTCAATTATGAAGAAAATGATATTCATTACTCTAAAATATTATGAATATATACTAGAAAAGTATAATTTAATATAATTTTTCATATATATAATAATCTCTTTTATCCATGTTTTTTTATAGAAATCCTTGAAGAAGGAGCAGAAAAAAAACATGTCATTCAACAAGGATATAAATCAACACCTAAATGATGTGGTTTTAATTTTGCAGAATGATGTGAGGGTGGAAAATATTTTAACATCGATATAACATTAATAAAATATATTTACCATATATGTATGACACTGGAGATATAATATCCCATTGTATAAGGGGATGTGAGGGAAGGACAAGTAATGAAAAGAAATTAAAAGAACAAAATGGAGGGTTTTACATCTTGTGTGCCACCTCCATGAGAACCTTATTATGGGAATAGGATATGGTCTTTTACCTAGACCATTAATACAAAATCATGCGGAATTTGATTGGGTGAGTAATTTTGAAAAAATAAAATCATTCTAGAAGGATAATATTGTGGTGGTGGGGGAGATGTGGTGAGGGGTGGTATTTTTCTTGTGGGAGGAGAGAGTGTTTTTTATTATTTGATTCATTGGTATAATATTTTTACATGAGACTATAAAAAGGGTTGAATATTTTAACTATATAATTTGGATAGTAATTTTTTATTCCAAAAGTGGTTTTTAACATTATCCATGACTCAATTATTCAGGTATTTGGATTATAAATTTAATGACTATAAAATAAAATATTTCACAATTCCTTAAATATTCAAATTTCTTATAAAAATCAAAAAAAATCACCATAAATATTTTTTACATGATGATTTTATAAATTGATTCCAATTTATGAAAACAATATTCTAATTATGTGAAATATATCAATAAAAAATATCCTTTTATTTAAAAACTATTTATTTCAAAATTAAAACTGATTATATGGCACAGGTAAAATCTAATTATGGTCTCAATAAATTATATTATAATCAAAATAAGAAATAATATTAATATTTGAATATATTTGTGAAAAAATATATTCTAAATCAATATATTAATTATAAACTTGTATATAATCATTTACATTTCACAAAAACACCAATACATAATTAATAAATTTTCATAACATTTATTATGTTATTAAATGGCATAAATATTTTATATTTTCATTTATAAGATAAAAAAATTTAGTTATACTATCTTTTGGGAGGATAATAATTTAATATCAAAATTTATCTTTCTAATGGCCACTTCACTATTATTTCAATTATTTGAATATTTAATAGTATATAATGGTTCACTTATTATTGGAATTGAATACAACATAAGATATCAATGATGTTACATTTAAAATAGACATACCGTAAAATATTGGGGTGTCACATTCTCCCATACATAAAAAATTTCATTCTAAAATTATCTATAATGTCAAATAAAAAATTATTTGGTTATAACTTTATCATAACATCCTATAGTTCCCACAACACCTCTTCAATTTTATGATTTCTTGAGTAATATTTTCCAATAGATTCGTCTAATTCCTTACCAAAAATTCCATAAAGTAAAAAATATATATAGGTTATTCGTAGTATGAAAAATAATATTCCAATTAAATTTCTTCATAAGGGAGAACATGTGCTTGGTTTGTCAGGTACTCTTTAACAATGTGATGCGGAAAACATCATGTAGTTTTGAAAGGATAGTTGTAATTTACAAATGATAATTCAAAACACATATTTATTCAATAATTTTAAAAGGTCTGATTAAATGGGGATTAATTTCCAATTAATAACAAATATTAAAATACCCATCATTGGAGATACCTTTTATTGGACATGATATCCCTTTTAAATATCCAAATATTTCCTCTAGTAATCTACATTAATAATTTTCCTAATAATATTTGCTTTGTTATGGGCTGAGTATTTTTTCCCTTTGTCATTGTTTCTTCAATATGATATAGGTATACAAGATTCCATTAAAAACCATCATCAAGGAAAATTCTTTTATGAAATATCGTCCCATATAACACTTCATACGGTTCCATTTTATTAAAATAATGGAAAGTATTATTATATGAAAAGTCTAAAAAATTTATATTAATATCTTACCAACCTCTAATTTAATATGATAATGATCCAAACATGCCTTTTAATGAAGATATAGTCTTTATAGATTTTTCATTAGTTTTAGAGTGATAAGAAATACACAAATTAATCTCAATATCCAAAACACATTATTACTCTTCTAGTATTATGAGGAATGTAATGAATCATGATTAGACAATGTAAAAATAGGATCTACAAAAAGTATTAAAAATTTATTTATATATAGTCTTTCAAGGATATCGAGTAGAAAATAATCCCTTATAGGGAGGAAATGTGAATTCATGGTAGGTTGATAAAGAATTACTCATTTCACATAATTTTTTCCTGGAATATTTAGTAATATAGTAATAAAACACCATGTAATAACACTCCTTTTCCATATATGAATAGTTAGAGGTTTCATGAGTCCTCTATGATGATTTATTTTAATATTAAATTATGAAAAAAATAAATATATTGATAAAAAATAACAAATTAACCAAAACATATTATCCCACCAAAACTGGTCCGTAAAATATCTATATATCATAGTACTACTATGCTATATAGAGAAAATAAATCTATGAACAACATTAAATCCTTTCATATTAAGTTTCAATATATTGGGAACACAATGCCTCTTCCAAAATTTTAGAATTCCATCTTCGTATGTGATTTCATCAAATTTACCTTCATACAAAACATTATTTTTCATTTTAAAATTCTCATTATAATATTGAGGACTCTTAATACTTTTCAATGATGAATATTTATGGGCCATTTGATGAAGTAGTGATGTTACTCTTTCCTTGAAAATTCTCATATCCAACATTACTAGATCCATGTACATATGACACCTTTCAATCCCTGTTTGGTTTTGAACTACATGGTCCAACCAACCCAATTCATCTAATAAATTATATACCATCCCTCAATAAGAGTTTATTTAACAATAATAATCCTTGAGTATATCTGTCCATTTTGATTTCAGCATGTTGATCTATTTCCATTAGATGATATATTTCAATCTCTTTTTTAATGATTATTTCACACATATTTCACCATAGAGATATTGTATCAATATCTTCCCAAAAAATATTAAATATTTCAACTCTATATAATTAGTAAGATAGTTTAGTTAATAAGATTTTTCATTCTATTATGCATTTTAAATAAATGTATTATTATCCATTAGGACACAACCATTTACATTCTTCAATACATAACTAGAAATCACAAATACACAAAATCGTGATGGTAGAGTCATTATCAATTTGTTAACTAGTATCTTCTCCAATTCATACATGTCATTCTTTACATTCATCTTTTCAAATATAATTTAAACCACTATGTGTAAGCATTATTAATGTTGTAAATTATTCGAAAAAATTCTGAATGTATCATCGATATTAACCTGTTAAACCAATGAAACTATATACATCAGTTAAATTTGTTGGTGTGGGTCATTATTGGAATATATTTTTCTATTTAGGACTAACGGAGATTCAACCAATGTATATATTATTTACATGAAATAAAATTTATTGAAATCATATGTAACAGTATCTAAACACCCTAGATAACTCTTTTCTTTTATGAGTCTCTAGAATAATCGAAATGTGGTTCTCATTTACATCGTATATTTTAGACTACACCAAGATATAATCAATAAATACCTTAAAAATTATGAAGATATTACATAAATATATCTTTTATTATAACCATAAAAATATAATCTACATTGGTCACTCTAAAGGAAATATCTTTTAAATAATAATTTCTATTCACCATTCAAAAAGATGTATTTATAATATTTTTCTTTCTTTACAAGCGATTGATGATATCCATAATAGAGGTAAATAATAGAGAAATTTTTAGCTTCAGAATGTTGGTCAAATAATTCATTAATATGATGAATATGTTACATATTCAATAATTCAATTGAATTTATCATTTTATATTCAATGCACAACTTTATTGTTCTATCATCTTACTTAACGAAAAGAAAAAGATATTTATAAGGTGAAATAATAGTGTAACACCTTGAGGATTTTCAAAAATATTTAATAGAATATTTGATGAATACATCACCAAGAATTCATAAAAGAAAATTTTAATTTTAATAATCTAATAAATATAGTTATAAAATATACATGAAACATATGTCGTATACCTATGTAAATTTTATTTTGAAAAAATAACACAATTAGTTTCATTCAGTAAGATATTTTGTGTCTGATATTATGAAATTAATTTTTGTTTAATTGTGACATACACTTATGAAATGTAATGATACCATTAGGAATAATACAATAATCTTAGTAATAGTAATATGACCCTTACTAATAGTATCATCACCCATGAAACATTAAATAAAATGTTGGCACCAAATAAATGAAATATAATATTTTAAAAATTAATAATTAAACGTCTGTATTTTTGTTAGTAATTAATATATATATATACAATATTATAATTAAAATAAATAATTAAAAAAAATTATTTGCATAATTTG
The DNA here is from genome assembly GCA_963277665.1 of Viscum album. Taxonomy (NCBI): domain Eukaryota; kingdom Viridiplantae; phylum Streptophyta; class Magnoliopsida; order Santalales; family Viscaceae; genus Viscum; species Viscum album. The sequence continues at coordinate 1,808,397,984 of OY728136.1, read as the reverse complement.
TATTTAAAAATTAACATGTAGTTTTCGTATGACCATAATATAATGTAGAGAGTCTTTAGTAAATTTTATAGGTGTTATAACATCATTTTTTATTTAATGGACTATAGTTTTTGAGTGAAGGATTATTTTAATTAAACATTAAATTTATAATATTTATATAATTATTTTTACAAAATTTAGTCTTTATTTTAATTATACACATTGAAAAAAGTAATGGTGATTTTTTTTCTTTTATGAAATATTTGAATTTTTAATGAGTAGTAAAATATAGCAATTTACTGTATATATACATTATATGCTAAATTAACTATTCATGACATCATGTTTATTATAAGCACAAATGGTTCAAAGTAAAATGCAATTATTACATTTATTTTTCATAGGAATAAAAAACTATTACTTCTCATTAAAAAATAAATAGAAATAATGAATAAGATATTCAAAAATCACTACCCTCCTCCACTATAAAAACCACCCCTCAATCCCTCTTCTCCTCCTTCATCTAATAAATAAATCATTACAGTGTTCTGATTAATACTATTCCCTAGTCTTTAACCATTTATATGTTCTCTTGGTCATTTATAATACCAAAATACCATCCCTTAATGAGGTTCTTAAGTAGGATATTTCAAGAGGCAAGACCTCTTCCATTTTCTTTTAATATCATTTTCAGTTTCTTATATTTTCTCATTTTATTTTAACCTCATCAATACTAATGATCAATTTAAATCCTGTATATCCTATATAATGGAATTATGTCATATTAATGGATGATTCATCATAAATATCCTTACTCCCTCACTTTGTCTATCTTATATTCTAAAAATAAAATAATCATATGGGAGGTACCGATTTACAATATTTGGGGATGACGAACAATTGTTCTTCAATTTAACAATCAAGTCTAATCATGAAACCATTTTTATTGTTGAACAAAACTATAATACATATTATAAACTATATAATGTACAGGATCTAGTATATATACATAATATTAATTCATATAATAGAACTAGTTTGTTATAATCGAAATACATCCATTATAATCTAAATGATTTTCAGGAATTATTTATCTAATAATTCATCCTCATACCATGTAACCAAATGATATATATTAACAATTATAAATACTTATGTTCATTAAGAAAATATAAATTTAATTTTGGGGAATTATATATATTCAAAATTATCTTTCATACTCATATACAAGTATATCTATCGTGAAAACCATGAAAATGAATGTTCCGAAGAAAATAAATTAGAAACTTATAAGTAGTCCAAATTTCCATAAATGGACATAATAATATTATAAATAATAAAATAAAATTATAAAATTTTATTAAATATTTTTTTTAATTTGATTTTATGATCCATAATGTTATGGTGAATTGTAGGACACATTTATACATAAAGTGTGGGTTTTCTCAACTCACATCCACTTTTGTGAGATATCCCTTAATGGACAATATTTATTATGTGTTGTGTATGTATAAGTCCCACTTATGTATTATATAATGATTTTTTTTATTTTCATAGTATTTAATTGATAATTTTTTTATTGGTAATTTTTAGGCATATGATTCGATTGATTACAATGTTGAAAGATCTATCTATGACAACCTCCATTTTCATTCTAGTTAATATTATTCTATTCCTACCTAAGTGGAATTATTATTTATTCTTATGTACTCCTATTAAATTATAATGGAATTATATATATATATATATATGTTTCAATCATAATAATTTATTATTTTATTGAGAGTTACATTTTTAAAATGATCATTCTAATATACTTCTCGATATACAAGCTTGTTTTAAAAGAACATCTCGAATTCATAACAATTTTAACATTCACTATATAGTATATTTTAGGAAAAAAATATTTTTCATTATTATCTTCTTTTAATATTAAATAAATAACTTCATTAAATTCTTTTTTTATATAGACGTTTTTTCAAAATTATTATTCTTTTCAAAGTAAAAGATTATTTCAACAAATAATAACACAAATATTTTATAATAGTAATTTCATCTATTTCATCTCTATTGTTTATTCGTAATTATAATTAAGATGAATATTTTATTATATAATCTACCATTTTTTATTTAATGTTATATTATAACATGGACTTTGGATTGGGTATCATGAAACCATTCACTGTATTACTTCAACTGGTTAGTGTTATGTTTAATTATTGGGTAAAGTGGTTTAAATTTTATATGTTACCTTCAATATGAATGTATATGTAATTTCTATTTCACACCCATTTATATTAAGAAAGCATTAATCATAATAGGATTAATGTGGGGGCGATTATTAAACCTCAGTTTATTGATAGGTATCATGAGAGAAACTATATCTGTTAGGGCCTAATGACTTACCCACCTAATAGATTCTTGGAACAATGCATTAGGAAAAATAATTATCAGCTTTGGGCCAGGACAATAATAGATTATTGAATGAAACGTTGATAAATTCTTTCCATGAATACCTAATGTTTTGTTTTAGGTATCCATGATTATGCACATCCCTCATTACTATGAATATGAGCTCAACCCAATCATACGTTTTACTTTCCTTGGGTTGGAAAGATGAATATTATGAATGACTTGTGGGGATAATCTAGGAGTTATGGATGGTTCCAATGAAAATGATATATCTTTTTCCTATAATTTTTTTGATCTTATATATGAATCAATTATTTAAAAAATAAATAACTATCTTTTCCATTGAGATATTATTCGTTTTAAACATACAAATGCAATAAAATAATGCACCGGCTCTATGCTTCTAGGATTAGGCTGTTACAGTTGGTATCAGTGGATGTTTCGTAGAAACCATGAAAAATCAATTTATAAAACATAGTTTAGGTAACATAAATCTACGATCGTCTTTGATTACAAGCACATAAAAACAATCAAGAATTTTTTAAGGTAGATATTTTGTTGGTGTTTCTTGCAATTCATCCCTATCTAGATACTATAAGTGGATTTCACTCTGATACAGATGTTTCTATTCATAACAAATCCTACAATGTATTCCTGGCATGACTCAGTGTAACCTACTACTTAAAAACAGACCATACTACACATATGTATTGACACTCTAGAGGGATATTCTTAAGATAATTAATATTTTATTTACAAGCCATTATGAAAGATATAAATGTAAATCCTTCCTTAAGGAAATCATTTTTATGATTTTTATTTTAGCAATGCATAGGGTTTAAATTAATTCTATTTATTTTTCTAATTATGATTATATGTTGTAATTTATAACATAATATATATAATTCCATTATTTTGAAATGGAACATAGTGAAATTAATGGAAAATACATGAATGTGTGTATACTATGTAGGGATTTCCCACCTATGAAAGATAACGATGTTTGTTATGAAGCATAATATGGTATAAAGAAACTTATAACTATTTTGGAATAGCTAAATCAGGTAATGAAATATATCCTTAACCATATGTTGCATCATAATCAACAATAAGCAGTTGGAATTTTATACCACTTTATGCGACAATAACTTCCATCATAAAATGGGACTGCAAACCCATTTCTAATAAAATAATGGCTATATTTTATATAGAATATATTTCTATGATTTTGAGGTAATGAATGAGAAATGGTTATAATGATAATTTATGGTCTCTAGTGATATATCGATCAATGGTGGTCATTAAAACAATGAACAAGGGATGATGAATAAATTTAAAATACGGAATGGAGGACTTTTTAGGTTATTTTCTTAGAGAAATACTTCCCTCGTGAACTGAAAAAAGATATGGAGAGAAAATTCTTATGTTTGAAATAAAAATAATATGACAATGTTTTTATGTATTAATCCAACAGTATATGTTTATCAGGGAATTCCATCGACTACAATCATAATACATGTGCATTATTGAGTGTTTATTTGATGGCATTAGACCAATTATATAAAGGGTACTTTTCTCCAATACATTCTCATCATTATATGATACAATATCTCATTATATCAATGTAGAAAAATTATTCTCAAAGTATTATGCTTCTATAGATGAACAAAATAAAAAAAGGATGGAGGAGAAAAATATGGATAATTGAAAAAATGGAATGAAATGTGTGATAATAATGGATGAAAAAAATGGTTCGTGTTTAAAAGGATATGAAGTTTTCCACGAGAAAAAGGACACAATTATTAGGAATTCAAGGGAAAAATAATTTTATAATGAATTGTACATCAGATGTATGGACATGGGGAACAATGAAAATGAATGAACTAAACTCCAAGTGTATAAATCCCAAATGAAGCAAGGGGTTAATGTGATGAATATGATGTTATTACAATTGAAGAACAATAATTATTGTATTTGTTCTTTTTAAATTCATGTATTATTTTATAATGAAATACATATTTTTGGTAATGGAAGAACATATGTTTTATAAAGTATTAGTGGTGATCAAGGTATTTAAATGATTTATATAATAGATACATTATTTTTTTTGAAAAATTTGATGTTATGTGATATTTTTTATAATTAAATAGACTTTAATTTTTTTACATAGATAATTTAGATTAATCTTAATGATAACTATTAATTGAATGGATTATGAATAAATTATAAATTTTTATAAATTTTTCTAACGTATTTTGTTTCTATATGAATTTGATGTATGCGTGAATGACTTACAAATCATTTGATTAGCGTTCTCCGGGTATTAAAATTAATATTTAATATCCATCTTTTTAATTAAGAGGTTATGTGGATATATATCGATGAAAACCAAATGGATGAGATAATAACATCATGTAAGATTATTATCTAAAGTGAATCTATTGATAGTGAATGAAAACCCCATCTCTAGAAAAATCATTTTGGAAAAAACACATCACCCAATCACATTTCACTTTAATAACTCAATATTCTTTTAAAAAATCATAGAATTATGGAATTATGATGTTAATCATTTTAATGATCATATTCTCAGTAACTATTCATCATAACATAGTGGATATTCTACAATTCTAATTTTATGTTTTCACTTTTATTCCAATGTTATCTTATTCAAAGGCCTGATTTTTTGGCGGCCTTGTTTTTTTCATTGCATATATTTATGTGATTATTTTATTAACCATATTTTTAATATGGAACCCCACAAAGTAATTTTCTAAAATCATCCATTAACTATTTCAATAAAAATTTCTAGGAGTCAATTTATTAAAGGAGGGGAGAATGTGACACCCAAAGGATTTACACATAAATTTAGTATAATATTTGATTCCCACAATAGTGAGTCTCCATGAATAAAAACATTTTTTTTATAATTATCTATTCATGATAGTTATATCCCGGGCATGATATTTAATTTTTTCTCCTTAGCGAATTGAATTTTGATAAATGAATATACACAGTTTCATTTACTGATATATTTAGGGTTTGATAGGATCATCAAAATTATTTAGTATATAGTAACATATAAATATAAATAGTAATCCTACCCTTGAAAATATACATTAAATTTAGGAACCATATAAATGAAATATATGACTTAAAAAATTAATAATTATGTGTTAGGATTTTGATCAATAACAAATAATTAAATACAACATAATAGATTAAAATTTTATTTAAAAGATAATTATTATTAATACAATGTATTCTGAAATAAATATTTTTTTTCCTATAAACTTAGTATAATTTAATAAGACTTATTTAATTTTTAGGGTGTTATAATATCTATTTAAATTTTAAATACTATATTTTTTGAGTAATTTATGATTTTAATTATAAAATTAATTTACCATATTTATGAAATTATTTTGATAAAATTGAGTATAATTTTGAATTATACACAGTGAACTATGGTTATGGTATATATTTGGGTTTTATCTGAAATTTTTTATTTTTTTTGTGAATAGTGAAACATGGTAATTTACCAAGAAATATATTATAAGTTATATAAACTATCAATTACATCATTCCTAATGTAATAACACATGGTTCAACCTCACATGATCATATTACTATTTTAGGTCATAAGAATCAATCACAATTTCTTATCTTTCGAAAGATAAAAACAAAATTAATATGAGATTCAAAAATCATTCGAGTCTTATACTATATAATCTACCCCTCACTTGTTCTTATCCTTACTCCTCTATAAAGTAATGCCACCCAACTTTTATCCCAAATTCTCTTCCCTATGCTATCCTAAAATTATAAGAGGTTTTTTTATTTCCAAATTACTAAAATCCCTTTCATTATGGAGGTTCTCAGGGAGGAAATTTCAAGAGGTAATCACTCTTCCTTTTTCATGATATTTCATATAAATTTGGCATAATTTTCTTATATTATCCTCACCAACACTGTAAAAATGATTATGATAACATCAAGGTGACCTATATATTATAATTCTATCATTTTATTTAAATATTCATAATAAATCACTTTACTCTATCACTTTTATTTTGAAAATGAAATCATCATATGAGATGTGACTTTTTTAAAACATTCATTGACGGCGGACCTTATTTCGTAAATTTGATATTTAATTATGGTTATGAATCAATTTTTTGGTTTAAAGAAACTATGATATATTTATTATAACCAATTTAATTTTATTTAACTAGAATATATATTTACTTCAAATTTATCAGACAAAAAAATTTGTAGTAACCAAAATACGGCCAAAAAAATTATAAATGAATATCATTAACATTTTATCTAATAATTCATCCTCATAAAATGTAACAAAATGATGTAAAAATATTTAAACATCATTAAGTTCATTAATAATATATAAATTCAGTTATATAGAATTATATTCATTCCACATGATCTTCGATACTCATAAAAAAATATATTGATCCTGAAATACAATGAAATGGATGCTCCGAAGTGATAATTTTGTAAATTATAACCCATATAAAATGATATAAATCAACATAATGAAAATATAATAAATAAAATATATGTATATAAGGTTATTTTCTAATAAATTAATCAATTTAATTTCATTATCCAGGACCTTATGGTCAGGTGCATAAAACGTTCAAGGATATGGTATGAGCTATCTCAACTCACTTTCATTTCAATGGTATATTCCTTACATAGATCTATTTTTTGTGTGAGGTGTATGTATACTTTTAATTTATGAATTATATCATGAGTCTCTTTATTTACATGTAATATAATTTATAATTATATGATTATTAATTTTTTTTCATAGGAATTGTTTCATTACATATAGTTAAAGAATTCTTCTCAAACCTCTATTTTTATTCGAGAAACAATTAGTCTCTACTCACCTCAATGAAATTATTATATATTATCATTTACTCCTCATAAATGTTATTCTAATGTATTATATATGTGTTCCAATATGAATCTTTCTTTATTTAATGGGGATATTCATGTTTTCACATGATCTATCAGAAATTATTTTTGATAAAAATTATTGTTTCGAAGGCACTTCTAAAATTATATCCAATTTTAAAATGAATTAAAAAAGACTTTTTTAAAACACCATTATTTTTCAAAAAACCATTCCTACATTATTAAAATAAAACCTTAATTACATTGTGGTTTTGTACCAATTTTTTCCAAAATTACAATTGTTTTCCTTATAAAATAGTATTTGCATCAAGAATTACCCTTTGATATAAAAAGAGTATTTTCATCTATTTCGACAATCTTGTTGATTAATATGAATAATTGGGATTAATATTTTATGATATCATATATCATGTTTTGTTGAATGGTTTATGATTAGTTTGAATATCGAAGTTCTATCTTGAAAACACTTATCATATTACTTTGAATGGAGAGTGATATGATTAATGATTGTGGACGGCGATTAAAATTTATTAATTTAGTTTCAATATGAATGTTTTTTTTGCTTCTCTTTTCCCCCATTCATATGAAGAATGAATTGGACTTAGTTATTGTCTAGTGTGTCCCTCTATTTCCCTTCAGTGTGTTGGTATCTCTCATGAGACAAGCTCGTTATGGTTTTGGTTGAGGCCTTACCCACATAATAGATTGTTGGAATGGAGCCTTCACCATAATAGAGTCATGGCTTATAGCCATTAAAATAATAGATTATATCATCAATTGTTGATTGATAAATTGAATGAAGACTTGAAGGTGTGTTTTAGATATCCATATTTATGCATTTACCTCATTATGAAACGACTAATTGAGATTCAATATAATTATTCTATTATTATAATATCTATGGTAATGTTCTATTATAGTATTATTCAATAGGTTTTATTCCTACCATATTATGCACAAGTATATGTTTAAAGGAATGTGTTCTTAGATACTCAATATTAATAGTGTTTATGATTATTATTACATCAACTGTATTACATAACCATTTGGGGTATCTATGCGAACTTATTTCGTATGATTTATTTCTCACATGTTGCAAGGATAAAAATTATGAATTACATTCCAAGAAAATCCAGGATTTATAGATGTTTCCAATGGTAATGAAGTATTTTATCCATTAATGTTGATATATCTAACATATGAATGTAATTCTTTTCCCTGTAATGCATAACTATCTATTACTTCAGGATTTGATACCTTATAATGTTACAAATGGAATAAAGTAATACATTTGCTCCGGTCTTCTTATTTCAAGTTGTAAAAAAATGCTTGTATAAATACCATATAACTCAATTCATATTGTTGTTTCCTGAACTATAATAGTTCCACTTTGGGCATTTAATATGGAGTATTTTATATATGTTTTCCATTAGGTATTTAATTACTTGAAAACTATCCTTTATACTATAGTGGATGTCCATGTAAATCCATTAAAATTCAAAAACAAATCTTGTACAATGGGTACATACTAAATATTAATATCCCATTTTTTCTCAGTAGATTTTATATTATCCTATTATCATATAATATATTTTTGAAGATATTCTATAGGTGGATTAAGATATGGATAAAATAATGTATTCTTCCTTCAAATAAAAATAAACTTCACATCATCATCAAGAATCATAATATCATTAACATTAAAATAATGATTTTAATTATATTTTGAAAGACAATCCATTCAATGGATTATATCATAATCATTTGGAGGTATGAAAACAAATCAATAATTCGAGCACATTTTTTTTGTCATAATGCGATGTTATCGGCAGAACGTTAATTTAATTATGTTTCTATTAAGAATTTTTACTGAAAAGTCCCTTGTTAAAGTGATATAAATATATCTAATTTTTATAGAAAACTAATAATATAAAAATTAATTTTATTATAAAATACAACTTTAGATAAATTTAATGAGAATTTTAGGGTACGTTCTACCATATTATAAAGAATATAGACCATAGTTGTTCTGACTTCATACACTTTTCCTTATTCTATTATCCTTTACATTGGGATGTTACTTTAATATGTTGAATATTCATGTACATAATTTCATATATATACTTAAGAAAAACTATTTCACAACGATGAATTCTATCTTGGCCAAGTAATCAATTGTTTTTTGGATATTTTCTCTGCAGTTTTATGAAACTCATAATACCATTAATAATTTTTCATGATTTTTCTTTCCACATTTGTTTCATGTTGGTAATTCTATAATTCCCTTCATAACCTTTTTATTATTTCCATTTTAAGAGTAATCAACAATAATTTTCATATCCCTGTCCCCATCAAATCTATATGGTTTGGAAAATAATTTCAATGTCTTTATAATAAGTGATAATATATCTTTATATGATGAGGATGGTTGGGATATTAGTTACCTTCATATAATTGGAATAATATCATTATGAATAGGATCAATATATATCTTTATATTATGTTTGTAGTCCATAAAATTCATTTCTATCTTTGTAAAGTGGAATTCATACGTTTCAATATATTTATCCACATTTTTTCATAGACATAATAATTATCTCTTTATATTATCTCTCAGTTCATGAGGAAAATATATATTTTTTAATAATATTTCCTCCAAATCCTACCATTCCATATTTTCAATTTTATCCTCACACATTGTGTTTTGAATAAATAAACACCGTTAATTTCAATCTCCCAAGAGATAACAAACAGTATTGATAGTATTCTTTATTTTTCATCTCTCAATGGAGGAAATATCTTTTGTAATTAAATTATCCAATTATTGTCTACAAATTGTGTTGTATTCCAAATGAATGATGGATTTTTTTGTTTCTTGATGTTATCTATCATTTATACACCTCATTTTGGATAGGTACTCTTTATGAGAGTATGATTGTTTCTCATAACACGACTAAATTTTCCTACTAGACTTATAATTTTGTCTTTCTCTTTTATATCTCCTGCTCCAAAATCATTATCATTCATATGTGGGATATCCTTATATAGAATACGCATGTTGATTCAATTTACATTCCTTTCATCTCGAACCATTGAAAAATAATAGAATACACTAAATGAGATTTTTAAATTGTAAACCTGTGATACAATTAATGTATAAATAACCTCAACATCTTTATCATGGTTACATAGAGAATTTCCTTTAAGTATGTAATAAGGTTATATTTCCTTAAAATTACTTTTCATAATTCTAATTTCTAAAGTTTGTCCTAAATAATATTTAATACGAACAATAAATACCCTTAATCAGGTAGACTAGTGGTGGTTGCATACTTTATTTGAAACACCCCAGGTAAATAAAGAAGATGAAATTTTTATACTTATCCCTATTTTTGAATAAAATGTTAATATTAATTTAAAGGGAACTCTATTATCGATGGAAAACCCAATACGCAACAACGAGTTCCTTTGAAATCTTACGTTGCACTCTAATAATAAAATAATTTTATTTTCAATTGTAGTTAACACCTAGCCGTTGTAATGACGGGAATGAACAGAACTAACTACATAATGATTATATAAGTTTGTAAAATATTTTTTATTTTTACAATAAATGTTATAGGATTAAAAATGCGAATGAATCCAATTTTTAGCGTAAACATTATAATATTCTTTAAAAGGTCGATTAACCACCTTATGATGGAGAAGCTCTTTTAAATCCACTTTTTGAAAATTTTACGAGTTATATATGAAAAACTAAATTTCTTTTTTATAATCGGGACATCAAAATTTACTTTGTGAAAATTTTTGGTATTTTTCTGACAAAGTTCATTTTTTAATGAATAATGAAAAATGATGTATTTTAATTCAAGACATATTTTTAATCTAATTTATTTATATGATTAGATTATCTTATGAATTGGTTTAAAAGTGAAATTAGAATATATTTTTACCATTTAATCCAATGGTTTTTATTGGAAATAATATCACTTTGAGATTGGAAATAAACGAGTGTCAATCTTTTGATAGGTATTGTTTTTTAAAAACATGCTATTTGATTTGACAGCGGAGTTTAATTATAAAATTAATTAATGAAACTTATATGTTATGAATTTGGTAAAAAAATGCGTCATTTTTTAATTCAGAATATCAAATATAGCTTAGGGTGAATTTTTGGTATTTTTCTGAAAAACCATAATTTTTGATGAATAGTGAAACCACAAAGTGGTAGTTACAAAATCTGATTTTTCGTTTAAATGGAACATTACCACAACTGTAATTTGAATTTAAAAAATCAAATATAAATGAATTTCATTATTACGTAAAATGTGGTTCAATGGGATGAAAATAATTTTTTATGAAAAGTAACTTTTAAGTTTTATTAATCGTGATTAAAGGTAATTAGTGTGATTTAAGGTAAAAATGATATTATAATAAAATGAAAATATCGTGAAACTTGTCCTAACCCTATTTCATGAGTCATAGTCGACCAAGACAACCCATGGGTCGTGTTTTGGGACCCCATGGAGACACTTGGGTATGATAATGACATTTATGCCTTTTATTTAAAGTAAAAGTAAAAAATGACACAAACATGTATTGTTTTACTAAAAAAAAATTTACATGGGGTTATACAAGTCATATTTTTTACTATAAATAGTAATTGTAAAGATAAAAATATTTCCTACATCATATTATTTTTCTTATAATTTGTAGACATTAAATAAATTAAATTATTTATGACATCATGATAATTCAACGATTACCTCATTATTTAACGATTTAAATAATATGAAATGATAATGTAAAATATAATACCTGCGCATGTCAAAAACCTATTTTATGGGTGGATTTAGAACTCTTATCACCTTATCTTATAAATACATCAAAGTGGGACCTTTAAAATCTTATAATCAATTTAAAATAATGTAACATTTTATACTTTTCCAAGTGTGCCCCTCCTCTCCTCTTATAAAAGGCCCATAACTCTAACTCCTTACACACACCTCTAAAGACTTTGGATCTTCCATTCTCTAATCATTTTGTCTCTTCAAATCCCTCTCCTCATCCTAGAAGCCTTACCTTAGGCATGACGCTCTTCAAGAAACCCTTTTGGTTAAAACTAAAGGGAGTTGCCCGATTTTAAGGAAACATCTTCACTCGTGCTCTATTGTATTATTTAGCTTCTCCAACCCCATAAACTCTTTTTATTCATTTATTTTGTAACAACAACAGTATCTTCCATATACTATGATGTTTTTATAAGATGGATTCTAGCTACCCTTACACACACCTACATCAAATGGTTAAAAAACATATTGTTTCTGTGGATGGTGAATTTCTGCCTCCCGAAACGATGATTGTTCAATATTCTGTTAACACCTTCAAAGGTGGAAATTAATATTTCAATATATTTATATATGAAATAAAATATGTTTCTATTTTCCTTAACCTTATGTATTTTTCATTTATGGCATACCATTATGGTTTCCATTATGGGTAAACACGATATCTTCATTTTAGGAAGTGCGGACTACCGCCCCCTCAAAGTGATTTGATTCGTTAATACCATATGTGGTACGTATAAAGGATAGATTTAATGATATTATATATGATACCATACAGTAATAATAATACTATTATGTATAATTATGTTTTAAATCCATTAAATATGAAATAAAAATGGAAGTAGCGTTCATGCGTACGTACAGCTTACTGTCTTCATGAATGGTGCATTTCATTTCTTACCTCTAAATGTAAAGTAATATTATAAATTCCTGTATATAATGGATATATATGAAATATATGATATCTAAATAATGAATATTATTCTGGATATAATGGATATTCTACCCCATGAACAAACATATAATTATAAAGTGTTTATTTTTGACTCAAGTAGCAATGATCGTTAAAACAACCGTTATTAACTTAAATAATTACATATTGTTAATGACATGGTAATGAGTCAAATAAAAGTAATAATGAACATAAAAAGGTTCTTTAGAAATTATAAATTAAATCATGTTTATTATTCAGGATACTAAAGAACTATCGAGTCAAGTCGGATACGAGGTAAGGGATCCTACCCCTCCCTTTCTTTTTAAGTACACTCTTTTATGTCATTACTTATAAGCTCATATTTCTTATGATTGGGATGATATTTTATATTAATCTTACTGTAATTTTTATGTTCATATGATGAGGGACCCTATTTTTATCTCACCAATCCATTTTGGATGTTTTGATTGGCGCTGTTAGGCTGCCGAATTTTCGTAAGAGATCTAACCTCTCTCTTTCTTTTTATGCACTCTCCTTTATGTCACTTATTTTAATCTCATATTTGTTACATTGGGGAATTTTCATTTATATTCATCTTTCAGTAAATTTTATTTTAATATTATGAGAGACCCTATTTTATCTCATTAATCCATTTTTTGGAAGTTTTAAGTGGCGTCGTTAGGCTGCCGAGTGTTTGTAAGGGATTTTTCATCTCACTTTTATTCCCATGATATTTATGCTACATTTGCCACCATTTCCTTTATGTGGTATAAGTTATTCCCATTAATCTACTCTTTGTGTAATATACTTTCATTTATGAGTATTTACATCAATGATTTATTGTCCTTCTTTCATGGGGTGTATGTTTCGAAAGATACCCAAGTCGGTAAGGGAACCTTTCACCCTTCTCTTTTTAAAGACTTCATTTGTTGGGTCTTTTAATTTACATATTGTAATGTTGGGATACATTCTTCTATATCCTTATTGATGTGAATTTTTTGTCCAAGTGATTAGATACCCTTTTTTATTTCATTAACTCATTTTCTGAATTTTGAAGTGACGCCGTTAGGGTGTCAAATTTTTATAATGGAACTTCTTAACCCAATTTCTGTTCTATGGGTTAATCTCCTACATTCAAATTATGTCATGACATTATTATTTCCTATCTTGTATTTTTACTTTCATTATGTGTAATTATAATGAATAGACATAATAGATCTATTTTATTTAAAAAATGATCATTATATGGGACTTCGTCTCAATCTCCTTTCATGGAGGAATATTTTGTTTTATACACAACATTCTTTTATACGGTTTATAAACCCCCTTGACTTTTACAAATATTCAAATGGAATCTTTTTTTATATGAAGCATTTTACTAAATGACAAAAGTAATGTTTTTTTGTCCTATTTATTCGGCGACAACGACTTCTCTGCTGTCGTGACCATTATTTGAGTTTCGGCTTCCACTACAAGCCATACGTTTTTTAAAATGAAAAATAAATAGCATGTTTTACTTTTATTTTATTTGGGAATTGAAAATGGGTTTCATAATGTATTTATATCAATGTGTTTTATTTATATCATGTGATTGAAAAGTTGAAATGTTATTTTTCATTTATGCATTTTTTATGTGATACGATTATGTTATGGTTCTTGGGCATTATTATGAAGACGGGAGGTTTTGTGATAAACTAAGGGCGGGTGAGCCTGATATAGTTCTCCAATTCATTGGGTAACGTGAAGGAGTTAAACTTTAAGTTTTCTCTGATTATATTTATGGAATATACTATTATGGGTATTCCAAACATAACCAAGAGGGTTACTCCCTATGTAAGAATGTTATGAATGCCTCAAGTTACCTTTATGTCTTATGATTTCTATGATTTATTCATGATTTTAAATGGTTTGTGATTATGTTTTATGAGTAATGTATGATTTCATGCATGGACTAATGTTATCATTTCATACTTTTATATCTCTTACTGAGCTTTTTATGCTCATCCCATGTTTTTGAAATGTTTTTCACAGGTCAAGGGAAAGGTACATGATGTTATGATATTGTCAAGGAAGTGTCAAGAAAGAATCCTTGTTTTATTTTAAATATGTTATCGTTGATGGGAAAAATGATTACTATCTTTTATGTAACCAATTTGTTTTAATGTGGATTATAATGCTTGTTTTATGATCTAAATATCTAAAAATCTAAACCAGAAAAGATCAGCAACGTGTATTCTTGAAGTAACTAAAGATTAAGTAAGGATTAAGGCTGGGGCCTTATAGTTGTTATCAAAGGTCGGTTTAGAAAACATTAGGGATTAAGTGTTTTTTTAGACACATGGTTAGTCCCTATATATATTATTTCAGTTAAATCCTTGTTTTATAACATTTTCCAGGTCAGGAAAAGTCAGTTTCAAATGGAAGGAGGAGGATCTCAAATGACATTCCTATCTCTTCCTGATGACATGCTTGAAATAATTATTTCAATGTTATGATCAGATGATTGCGAAACTATTTCTAGCATACAAATATCTTACAACCAGTTGTTTGAGATATCAAACACCTCCACTATACCTCGTTATCGTCGTGGATCATGGGTTGTATTTAGAAAAATACTATTTTCACAATATTCTCATATTTTCAAGAAAGGCAAATATTTTCAAGTTATTTTCAAATATTTTACCTTATCACAAGAATTTGAAGCATATTATGATTTTAAAAATGGTGCTGAGGAAGAGAACCTTGCGCAACCTATTTATATTTTCTTTTAAAATATAGTCTCTCAGTACATACCTATGGTATTTTAAAAGGACCAATAATAGAATGATTCAACTCAAATTTTGTCCGACTATTTTATATAAATCATGTTTTATCAGATGTTTTGGAATTATATGTCATACATGATTATTTTCCAAAACTGTTTTTCTGTGAACACCCATATGACCCATGTTGTACAAGGTGTATTTGGATAGAGGAAGCAAATGATTTTGAAGGATCTCTAAATCATTGTTGAAATGCATGGGACTTCTACCTACGTGAAAAAGATGACGATGAAACCGAGTGGATGCCATGATCAAGGTATGCAGTTATTCATTTTAGGAATCGTTTTATTTTATGGTAGTGAAATAAGACTTCAATAATTAAGATGTTCAGATCGTAATGTATTTGGATGAAAATTAGAGGTATAAGGAAACAATTGAGCTTAAAAAATGTTAGGGTTATTTTTGGAGTTTTATAAAAAGGACAACACACAGACCATGTGACAGCCCGTCGTGTCAGACAAAACTGCGGGAATTGAACCCACAACCAAAGTGCGACTGGTATTTATCGATTACCACTGAACTACGTGAAGTCCCTTGTTATTATGACCTATTATTTTTAGGTAGATGATATTATTAAGTAAGTGTAAGATTATTTTAGGGTTATCTATGGAAATTATTAACCTATCATTGAGGATATGTGATTAGGTTAATTACTTTTCAATATGAGACTTTTAGAGAAACTGAGGATAATTGGAGATAAGTGTTAATTTGTACCTTGGAAGACTATGTGACTAAATCCTTCAAATATTTGGGTTTCGATCTTAGTTTGGTTTACATTGAAGAATTTTATGGTCAAATTTTTTATCGAATGGTCCTCATTGAACATTGGGTTTTATTGGACAAATTTTAGAGATTAAGAGTAGATTTTCTTTTTATAAAGTGTTATCCTTTTCTGGATTATCTGATCATGTTCTAACAATTTTGGTTTTGGTAAGGGTCTAATGAAATGGGAAATATGTAGTTCCATTTTTTGGATTAGGTGATTCTCATGAAATTTATTATAGTATTCTTAATGCGAACAAGTCTTCCTAAATACTTGTCTTTTGGAGAATGTATGAGTTTGTGTATGAAATCTCGTAAAAGTTGAAAGTCAACATGACAAGTAAGTATGTTTCCTTAAGATCAAAAATAAATTCCTCAATGAAAAATAACTTAAAACAAAAATGTTGTCTATTAACTTTTCCTACTAGGGAATCGAATACCATTTAACCCACCACATGTTTGTGATTTTCTTGTGGTTAACTTACTCCTAAACATGTTTTCTATCACTCTCGCTCAGAACATGACCCTATGATTTTTCTTCCATATCCATGTTTTCCTATATGGAATCCTAGTATGGGTTAACTCGGGTGACCTCTGTACTTCTCTTTCTTTCTTTTAAAGTGATTGTTTTACCGACACTTGTTCCGATTTGGGACTTTCAATATTGTTTCTGAGCCCAGTTTTAAAATTGCGAGGACTCAATTCCCAACAGGGGGAACGATGTAACACCACAGATAAATAAAGAATACGAAATTTTTATAGTTATCCCTATTATTGAATAAAATGTTAATATTATTTTAAAGGGAATTCTATGCTCGATGGCTTACCCAATACACAACAATGAGTTCCTTTGAAATCATACGTTGCACTCTAATAGTAAAATAATTTTATTTTAAATGGTAGTTAACACCTAGCCTTTTTAATGACGGGAATGAATAGAACTAACTAAAAAATTAATATATATGTTTTTCAAATATTTTTACTTTTTACAATAGATTTTAGAGGATTAAAAATGCGAATGAATCCAATTTTAAGCGTAAACATTCTAATATTCTTTAAAAGGTCGATTAACCGCCTTTTGATTGAAAAGCTCTTTTAAATCCACTTTTGACTATTTCATGTGTTATATTTGACAAAATAAAATTCTTCTTTAGAATCAGGACATCAAAATTTACTTTGTGTAAGTTTTTTGTATTTTTCAGACAAAGTTCATTTTTAATGAATAGTGAAAATTATTTTATTTTAATTCAAAACCACTTTTTAATCTAATTTATTTATCTGATTAGATTATCTTTTGAATTTGTTTGAAAGTCAAATTAGAATATATTTTTATAATTTAATCAAATGGTGGTCATTAGAATTAATATCACTTTGAGATTGGACATAAACGAGTGTCAATCTTTTGATAGATATTGTTTCTTAAAAACACGCTATTTGATTTGACAACGAAATTTAATTATAAAATTAATTAATGAAACTTCTATGTTATGAATTTGGTAAAAAGTCATCATTTTTGAATTCATAATATCAAATATATCTTAGAGTGATTTTTTGGTATTTTTCAGAAAAACCTTAATTTTTGATGAATAGTGAAACCATAAAGTGGTAGTTACAAAATCTGATTTTTCGTTTAAATGGAACTTTACCACTTCGGTGATTTGAATTTCAAAAATCCAATATAAATTATTTTAATTATTAAGTAAAATTTGGTTCAATGGGATGAAAATAATTTTTGATGAAAAGTAACTTTTATGTTTTATTAATCACGATTAAAGTTAATTAGTGTGATTAAAGGAAAAAATGATATTATAATAAAATGAAAATATCTTGAAACTTGTCCTAACCCTATTGTATGAGTAATTTTCGACCAATAAAACCCATGGGTCGAATTATGGGACCCTATGTAGCCACTTGGGTAAGATAATGACATTTATGCCATTTATTTAAAGTAAAATTAAAAATGACACAAACATGTACTGTTTTACTAAAACAATTTTTACATGGGGTAATACAAGTCATATTTTTTACTATAAATAGTCATCGGAAAGAAAAAAATATTTCCTACATCATAGTAGTTTTTTTATTTTTAGACCTTAAATAAATTAAACTATTTATGACATCATGATGATGCAGTGAATACCTCATTATTTAACGATTTACATAAAATAAAAAGATAATGTAATATCTAAGACCTAATCATGTAAAAAAACTATTAGATGGGTTTATTTCTAACTCTTATCATCTTATCCTAGAAATATATAAATTTTTGTCCTTTAAAATCCGAAACTCATTTGAAAATAAAGTAACATTTTATACTTTTCCAGGAGTACCCCTCCTCTCCTCTTATAAAAGGCCCCCAACACTACCTCCTTACACACACCTATCAAGACTTTGGCTCGACCAAGATCTTATCATATTGTCTCTCCAAATACCTCTACTCATCCTAGAAGCCTTAAATTAGGCATGAATTTCTTCAAGAAATCCTTTTGGTTCAAACCAAAGGGAGTTACTCGATTTTAAGGAAACGTCTTCACTCGTGCTCTTTTGTTTTATTTTGCTTCTCCAACCCCCTAAAATCTTTTTATTCATTTTGTTTGAATAAAAAAGATTATATTCCATATAGAAGGATGTTTTTATAATAATGATTCGAGATACACTTACACACACCTACATCTAATTGTTAAAGAACATACTGTTTCTGTGGATGGTGAATTTCTGCCTCACGAAACAATGATTGTTCAATATTATTTTAACACCTTCAAAGGTGGCCATTAAGATGTAACTATATTTATATATGAAATATAATATGATTATGTTTTCCTTAATCTTATTTATTTTTCAATTATGGCATACCTTTATGGTTTCCATTATGGTAAACACGATATCTTCATTCTAGGAAGTGCGGACTACCGCCCCCTCAAAGTGATTTGATTCGTTAATACTATATGTGGTATGTATAAAGAATAGATTTAATTATATTATATATGATACCATACTGTAATTATAATAGTATTATGTATCATTATGTTTTAATTCCATTAAATATGATATATAAATAGAAGTAGCATTCATGCGTATGTACGTCTTACCGTCTCCATGAACGGTGCATTTCATTTCTTACCTATAAATGTTATGTAATATTATAAATTCATGTATATAATGGATATATATGATATATATGATATCTACATAATGAATATATTTCTGGATATTATAGATATTTTACCCCATGAACAAACTTGTAATTATATTGAATTTATTTTTGACTCAGGTAGCAATGATCATTAAACTGACCGTTATTAACTTAAATAATTACATAGGATTCATGACAAGGTAATAAGTGATATAAAAGGGATAATGAACATAAAAAGGTTCTTAAGAAATTATAAATTAACACAAGTTTATTATTTAGGATATTAAAGAATGATCGAGTCAAGTCGGATACGAGGTAAGGGATCCTACCCCTCTATTTCTTTTTATGTACACTCTTTTATGTCATTCCTTTTAAGCTCATATTTTGTATGATTGGGATGTTATTTTATATTAATAATAATGTAATTTTTTTTCATATGATGAGAGACCTTATTTTTCTCTCATCAATCCATTTTGGAAGTTTTGATTGGTGCCGTTAGGCTGCCGAATTTTCGTAAGAGATCCAACCTCTCTCTTTCTTTTTAAGTACTCTCATTTATGTCACTTCTTTTGAGCTCTTATTTGTTATGTTGGGAGATGTCATTTTATATTACTCTTTCTGTGAATTTTATTTTAATATGATTAGAGACCCTATTTTATCTCATCAATCAATTTTTGGATGTTTTATGTGGCGTCGTTAGGCTGCTGAGTTTTCGTTAGATATTTTTCATCTCACTTTTATTCCCATGAGATTTATGCTACATTTGCCACCATTTACATTCAGTGGTATATTTACTACCCATCATTCTATTCTTTGTGTAATATAATTTCATTTATGAGTATTTAAATCAATGTTTTATTATTCTTCTTTCATGGGGTGTATGTTTCGGAAGATACCCACATCGGTAAGGGAACCTTTCACCCTCCTCTTTTTAAAGACTTCTCTTGTTGGGTCTTTTAATTTACATATTTTAATTTTGGGATATGTTCTTCTATATCATTATTGATGTAAATTTTATGTCCAAGTTATGATATACCCTTGTAATCTTTCATCAACTCATTTTATGAATTTTGAAGTGATGTCGTTAGGCTGTCAAATTTTTCTAAGGGAACTTATTAACCCAATTTCTGTTCTTTGGGTTAATCTCCTAATTTCAAATTATGTCATGATATTATTATGTCCTATCTTGTATTTATACTTCCATTATGATTAATTATAGTGAAAACACATAGTATATCTATTTTATTTAAAAAAATGATCTTTATATGGGACTTCGTCTCAATCTCCTTTCATTGATCCATATTTTGTTTTATACAGAACTTGATTTTTTATAGTGTATAAAACCCTTAGACTTTTATGCTTATTCAAAGGTAATATTTTTTTATATGAATCGTTTTACTAATGACAAAAGGAATGTTTTATTGTCGTACATATGCGGCGACAATGACTTCTCCGCCGCCGTGACCATTATTTGAGTTTTGGCTTCCTCTACAAGCTATACCTTTTTAAAAATGAAAAATAAATACCATGTTTTACTTTTATTTTATTTTGTTATTGAAAATGGGTTTCATAATGTTTTTATATCAATGTGTTGTATTGATATCTTGTGATTGAAAAGTGGAAATGCTATGTTTCCTTTAAGCGTGTTTTATGTGATATGATTATGTTATGGTTCTTGGGAATTATTATGAAGATGGGAGGTTCTGTGATAAACTAATGGTGGGTGAGCCCGATATAGCTCTCTAATGCATTGGGTAACGCAAAGGAGTTTAAAATTTAAGGTTTCTCCGAAGATATTTAGGTAATATACTGTGATGGGTATTCCAAACGTAACCAGGAGGGTACTCCCTACGTAAGAATGTTATGAATGCCTCAAGTTACCTTTATGTCTTATGATTTATATGATTTATTCATGATTTTATGAGGTATGTGATTATGTTTTATGAGTAATGTATGATTTCATGCATGGAAAAATGTTTTCATTTCGTACATTTATATCCCTTACTAAACTTCTTATGCTCTTTCCATGTATTTGAAATTTTTTTCACAGGTCAAGGGAAAGGTACATGATGTGATGATAGTGTCAAGTAAGTGTCAAGAAATAATCCATGTTTTATTTTAAATATGATTCCATTGATGGGACAAATGTGTACTATTTTTTATGTAACCACTTTGTTTAAATGTGGAATGTAATGTATGTTTTATGATCTAAATTCTCTAAAACTCTAAACCTGAAAAGATCCTCAACGTGTATTCTTGATATAACTCAAGATTAGGTATGGTTTAAGGATGGGGCCTTATATTATTATATCGGTATTATGAACATGATATCACATCCCAAAGGATATAATAGTTTACTATATATGTAAAACTAAATAGAAAAATATATTTTACCATACTTATTGAAATCAAATACAATCTATATATTTCTTTTAAACATACTTTTTATTGTTTACTATCCATATATTTTAATAATAATATAAATCTTGGAATCCTGGGAAAAAATAATATATAAAGGGGTTTGTTTAGATGTTCAGTAAGGGAAATATTACTATAAAATATTTTCGAAATAAACATAAAATATATGTTCGGGTAATTAAGATAAAATCTATTCCATTAAAAAAATCATAAACATGATATGGAAGGAATAAATTATTTAATTTATAATGTGGGACATCATATATATTACATTAAGTCATCTGCCATGAATTCTACATAAACGGGTAAGTCGAAAAACAATGTTTAGTTTGTCTTGTTATACGTTAAGATACATCGAGGGGACATAGAAGGTCCATCCCATCACATACTACGTCCAATTAATTCCTCATATGGAAGGGGTGAAGAATTATCAAATTATACATTCATATTGAACAAATCATATGAACTTTTAAAAACATATCAAATATAGTAAACATTATCATAAATAAATAGCACAGAATAATGAATTGTATTAATATAGTACACCCACGGTAAAAAAGATCCTAAAAATGAATAATTTTTTATAAATTATATCATTATATATCATCATCAATTAATCATATGAATTTAAAATTTAGATTATCCATTGAATTAAATGGGATTCTTAATCATGTCCTAAGGCATAACAAATTGACTTATCATAATAATATCCACGAAATAATGTATTTTAATCCAGTAGGAATATTTATAAGAGATGATATGAAAATATTGTGTTAATTGATGTCCAACTGAAGTGAAAATGTGTTGAAACAGTTTTATGAAGTACTAAAAGAAATCCACATTAGTGTTGTTTAAGGGAAAGTATAAAACATAATTTAACGTTGAGAAATTCATAATTGTTTTAATAAGACAATACATGAACATTCATATGTTTTCATGAAAAATGGATATTTTATTAAGATATTAGCGGATTAAAATATATTATGAATTTTACTTGATAATGGGAATGAAATGAGGTTGTTACCTTTAATTAGGATTGATTATTATGAGTAATTCTAAAAAACCATATAAAAAATTTATTTCACCATTATAAAATTATTAATTGATATAGATAAATATGTTTTGAACGTAAAAACATAATTTTGGAGGGTTAAATAATAATAACTATAAATTTAATTGGGGTAAATATAGATAAAGTGTTAACCAAATGCAAAATTGGGGTTCAGAGAAAATCCCTTAACTTCCTCCAAAATTGTTCTACACTATTACTTAATTTCATGGATAATCAAATTAAATTAATTCATTAATTAATTATGAATGTATTAAACATATATTTAATCTTTTATAATTTTATAAAATTTATTTATGGTATTTTTATGAGTTATAAGTTTCAATTTTGTTGTTACGGGAATATTCATATCAGGATTTATGATAGATTCTTTTGAGTTTAATTATGGGAGTTCATGTCAAGTGGAAGACAAACTCCAAAATAACAGTTATATGATATTCACGAACCAACCAAATATTAAAAAATCATGTATATAATTTTTTAATATATTATAATGATTCATTAGATAAAATGATAAGGATGAACATTAGTTTATTTTAGTTAATTTTAAGTCACCAAGAATATGTTTTGTTTTATTTTTTAATATTATCGATATAAATTAGTTCTTGAACATTAAATAAGTTTTTAAAAAGGATATTGTAATATATTTTAACCATAAAATTATTGAATTACTATACATTATGACACAATGGAAAAATGAAAACTCATCATCCAGGAAGGCTGGAAATCGACATCTAATTGATGATGTTTTTATTTTTTTTTATAAAAGGAGATTATAAGAGAATTTTTTATGGATAAAATTTTTATAAAATAAAATTCTAATGTATTTATGGTACTGGAGTTATCATTTCCCCTTTTATAGGGGATATTAGCTATGAATAATAAAGGAAAAACCATTAAATGTTAATAAGGGATGGATTTACCTCTTGAGTATAACTTCCTTGAGAACCTCCTTAAGGAACATGGAAATGGTATTTTTCTATGACTGGAATGAAATTAAATTGTGTGTGGGAATGATGGGAGGAATAATTTACAATATAATAACTCTTCATTTCTAATATGGAATGAGATTAATATATAGTGAGAGGTGGTATTTATAGTAATTGGAGAGGGGTGTTTTTTTTATTTTTTTGGATGAATAAAAGAAATAAAATTTATTATTGTGATGTTTTATGTAGATAGTGGGTTTAAGTAAAAAATAATGTTTCATAAATAATCCATGACTCATTAATTCTTGTATTTTTTGTATAAATTTAAATTCCATAAATTAAAATATTTAACTATTCATCAAACATTCATCTATTTTTGATAAATAATAAAAATTTACACGAAACATTTATCACTGATTAGAAATCAATAATTGAATCCATTATATTAAAATGCATTTGTAAATATTGTAATGTTTTTAGAATAAAATCATTCTTTTTAAAAAAACCAATTTTAAATTTAAAACTTATTTTATGACACTTTAAATAACTAATTAATGTCTAATAATAGTATATTATAATCATATAGAAAAATAAATATTAATAAATGAGTTTGTGTTGTGAAAATAAATTTTATTTTATATCATTATATTAATTAAAAAATTGTCAATAAACATTTACATTTTGACAAAAATACCAAAACATAATTTATTATTTTTAAAACATTTGTTTACTCATTCCATTACATTATTATATTATATATTCATTAATAAGATACCAAAATTATATTTATATTTTTATATGTGGGGATACATTTATAATGTGCAAATTACTATATCTATTATATATATCACAATTATAAGTGTTATATTAATATTTAATAGAATATCATAGTTCATTTTAGTTTGTGTTTCATGCAATGAAAGCTATAAAATATGATAAATTTAAAATTAACATTACATAAAATCTATGGGGGTTACAATATCATTCCATTATATTGATTAATTTCACATTTACTAACAATAATTCATTAAAATAGATATTTAGGGTCCTTACTGTTTTCATTCACATGAATGATTATATTAAACAATTATAGTCCTTTAACCCTATAAATTGTTCTAGAACAAATACAACTTCTTAAATATCATATTAATTCATTATTTAATTTATTATAATGATTCATGTAAGATGGAGATAAAAAAATGAAATACATATATTCATAGAGTAAATTATATCTACGTATCTAGGATTGTCATGTTATTTTTCCAAAAAATCGAATGAAAATAATATAGAGTATAATATATATTTATAACACCTTAATGATATCATATATAACATATAAATTATTTAAATCCATCCATTTTACTAGTTATGTAAGGTGGTGATGAATACTGAAACACTTCCCTAATTGGAGGGGGTATTATGTACATACACATGAGTAGTATTTTAATATATCATAGGATGGAAATGATGTAGAATGTGATGTCCCAGTACCATTCCAGTCATAGTGGACGAAAAAGGGTGGACACAATTCCTCAAAAATTCCTTCTCATATTATAGGGGATTCTAGATAACAGTATGGGGATATTGTTATATGGTTGGGAGAACATGATCTCCCTATTAGAGCAGAGTAGTATTAAATAATAAATATGATGTTGGAACATAAAAATAGTAATGTAACGTAATTAAAATAATAAGGTATCAAAAATATTAAAATTCAAAATAGATTAATACACAACTAAAAAATACTATCATAAAAAATGATAATCTCATGATGTAGTACAAAAAGTGGATTTGTGGGAAACACGATAACATGCATACATTGTATTTTAAATAAATGAATTAAAAAACCCCTACTACTACATAAAAATCACCCATAAGACCTAGAAAATTTACATTTTCTTATAATCCATCATAGTACAGAAAATGAAGGAATCCATAAGAGTTTTCTTTCCTTTTTCTCTAGATGTAATTGTGATTTCAATATAGGTAAAAAATGTTGGCCTAAATATTGTATGTTTAAATAATAGTAGGCCACCACAATAAATGTCTAATACAATCAATTCAATTAATATACAATTAATTATATTATAGGTAAATGTAATAAAATTAACAAATTAAATACATAATACAAATTTTGGTTCGGATTCCACTATGTGACACCAATCCAATTCAATATATTTAAGAGAAATTCTATAAAGTCACTGAAAATCTATAATTTTATATTATTTACTTGGGTCCTTGGGTATATAACCAGGGTTTACCTTCATAATGATAATTTTTCAAGGGATTTGCAGGTTTAATGGAATAGATGATATAATAGTCAATGGTAAGTAAAATATCCATATATCTAATTCATTAAAATAATAGAAGTATATTGTTTTACATGAGAGATGATCGAATGAATTAGATTCCATCCTGATCCCATAAAATTAATTCCACGTTGGTTATCATCGTATTTCTAATGTAATACTATAACCACACTAACCAATGATCATCCCTAATTTGTTTGAATTGGAACCCATTTATTACCTAAGGTAAGGTACAATGACATCTTCCCGTTGAGAAAATATGTGGTATTCTATATAGGATTACAAGAATATCGCATGATATAAAATAAATAATTCCTCCAATAGAGGCCATATGATGTACTCCCTACATGAATCAAATTATCACACATTTCATAATATAATTACATAAAAAATTCATATAATTTTATATTCCCAATGAGCCCATCCAAGGGATTATGAATCAGATCCCAATTAATAGATCATTAAATATTATATATAATTTTTATTGGACAGAAAATGTTCCATAATATTGAACAATTAGTTTAATAAATTTTTTCAGAAAATTTATAAAGGATGTCTCAAGAATGATGTATAAATAGATCAAGGGTGGACATGAGTAATGGTTTTACCATTTAACATTCATTTACTTATTTTAACACCATCATTTATAGGATACAATCCAATCACACATTCTTGGGGTTCAATTAAATAAACTATTAATCATATAAATACAATTTACTAACCCCACCAACTGGGGTGTTCAATCCCTATTAGAAGAGTTTAACTGTCATGGAAGATAATACAGATACCTTAATGTGTAGTTTAAGTCAGTTTAGAAAACCACTGAAGATGAAATTTAGGGTGAACATGATAACTTACCTATGTTGGTTGTTGTTTAATTAATTTTTTCACATTTTAGTAGTGACACATAGATATTTCAGCACATATGAAAATGATTAAACAAATAAACAACTAAATTATTAGGTTAAGAAAATACGCAACAAACTAAATACCTTGATATGATTCATCATCCTCTATTAGCATCTTATTTGTGATTAAATAAATGAAATCAATAGAACAAGTCAAGATACCATATTATATGATATATTAAATTTTACAGAAATTGAAATCAATATGTAAATAAAAAATAATAATAGAAGGTATGAGAGTCTTAAACATTCTGATATTGATCCATCACAAATAAATGTTTGTTGAATTTGAGTACATATTAGGAAGATAGCCCACATACCAAGTAGGAAATTTGGTAGATCATTATTTTTTTACACATGCATTGAATACAAGGGATGATAATGAATTTTAGATATATGAGAAACGAGGGGAAAATAGGAATTTTCCACTTTTTTAAGGCGATGTATGATTTGGACACATGGATAGTGAATTGGACACTATCTGGGGACATTTCCATTTGATGGATCATGCACATGTTTTCAAAAATCGGGCACACACAGTATGATCATCCCAATCATAGTGAAAACGCCCTGCAATGTTAGTCCTAGATTTATCAATAACCACTCATTGTACATGGTTTTTACACCTACATTAATTTTCATTTTTTTCACGATTTTAGTTCATTTTTTTAATTAAGAATCCATGTTTGACAGTTTCTAAATAATAAAAAGAATATTACTTCATTCTCCATTTTACATATAAGAAAAAGAATATAGAATATTATTTTATCTAAAACAAAAAATATTACAAAGCATTTTATAATAAGGTTTCTCAAATAAGAACTACCTCAAATATCTCCATTTATAAATCCTCCTCACTATATTAGGGATATTGCAAAAAAAAATAATTACAGGGAAAACCAAACATTTTCGTTTAAAATTGTTCATTAGAAATTATCCCACACCTGGAATAACACTATTGAAAACTACGAAAATATGAATCCAATTTGAAACATACTTACCATTTTTCCTTTATAATAATTCACACACAACCAAGTAAAGTAAAAAAGGGATATAAGGATAACTAATTAAAATTATTAATTAATATAAATTAATTGAATGAAACTAAGGAACTATGATAAACCAAAAAAATGAACAACACCCAATGAAATCAATCCGATAAATAGATAATAAAAATTCTCATACAATGTTATATTTTTGTGTCATCAAAAACAGCATATTTTTGACTAATCATGACACTAATAAATTTACACATTTTAAAATAATAAAAATTGATAATGTCACATTGACAAAAATTTCTCATTATTTCCATTAATAATCTTTATACACTTAAAAAAATTAAACAAGAAATAAAACGAATCAACTTATTAATACATTAAAAAATTACATTAATCCATTTTTCAATAGATCCAGATTCTGGGTGCACATTCCATATATCAAAGTAGTCTCATGTTGGAAATCATAGAGATAATGTCCAAGAATCCACCTGTGAATCGAAAATCCATGTCCAACCATCCAAACCATAATATAAAACAATATATCCATACCCTATGGATTTTGAGAATCTATCCATTTGCAGAATAACTATATTGAAAAGTGGTACATTAGCATTCCACATGATAACCCATGGGAGTGGAGTTTCATTGGAACAAAACAAAACAAATTCAATTACTCACATTAAAATCCATATTCAAGAGATCATTCCGACTTCTAAAATACCTTTGAAAAGGTAACACAATTTATAAAAAAAATTAGAATTACATTATAAACCATTAAACCCATTTGAGATTTTTTATAAAGAGCACTATGTGAAGACTAGCAACGTTCTTTTAGAGAACCCACTTATAAAACTACATCCCCAATATAGAGTTTAATACAAAATCATATCATGGAATTCCCATCCCAAAAACTAAACTTCATAAACACCATTAATTTCATATCTCCAAAATGGTGGAAATAAATAATGAATTCAAAACGTTAGAATCTACACAACACACAAGGGTCTAACTCTTCAAAAACAAAAACAATCACAATTCCTTTAATTTATATATAATGACTATTTACAATGCTTATGAGGATTTTTAGTCATATAGAAATAATTTATAAATCCCATATTAAAAAACTAGAAATTAGAACATAATTCCATGAAAAGTTATGATAATCACAAACCACCACCATTAATCCATGATAATCATCATTTATCACATTGTCAATCTAAACAACCACTTTTAAAATTAGGAAATCTTGTTAACATAAGAGGATGACTGATTAAAATACTCCAAACAACATAAATCCCAAGGAACGAGTGAATTTCTCAAAGAAAACACTCATTTATATTTTCTAAACATGAATAATTTATAAAACCCAATTTAAAAACCATGTTCCATTACAAAAATAAATCCACCCATTCCTTCAAATGGAAATCCAATCCAAGAATTAAATAAAATTAAAAATATAAATCTTTATATAATATATATTAACACATTAAATTAAAAACATACAAAAAGCATCATGTAATCATATAAATATTCACTAGAAGGAAATGAATTTTAGAAAAATCCCTCTAGTGAGAGAGTCATGTCCCTTCAGTTGAAATATACTAGAAAGAAACTCTTGCAATGGCACTCACACCTATGAAATAAAAAGAGATGAATTACACAACACCCCATATATCAATGTCATCCAGACATGGAAACTAGATACTTAGGAGGAGAGGAAAATGAATTATTCCCAATGTAAAATGAGAAGAAATCCCAAACCTCTTGAATTGGATGAATAATCCCAAAAAAAGTTCCTTGAAATCCACTTAGTGGTAATTTGGATAAAGGAATTCCACTATGAAAGGAATCTTGGATCAGGTAAATGTATTGGGATGTCCAAGAGATGAAAATACACATAAAAAGAAAATAAAGAGACCAAATTACCGCTTTTAATGTTTTTTAGAGTTAGCATGCATGGTTAAACAAATCATGTGAAGGTAATGTTAATCACAACTATAGAGATATACATGGGTTTCACACATTGTTTTTACACTTAAAATATCATTGGAAATTTACAATAAAACCTGAAAAATGTTCCAAAAATATCATCTTTTAACCCCCAAAACATCTAAATAATGTGGGTAAAAACCTAATAATGACCCACATATAACATTTCATATAGAGGTGTTACAATCTCCCCTCCATTCAATTTTTTTACCTTGAAAGTACTAAGGTATGATAAAAGTAAAGGAATATGAGACTAAACACCACTTAAAAATTGATGTGATATGAATGGAAACCCACTATAGAGTTCCTTGAAATGAAAATACAAATAAATAAAAAAACATCTTAAAACTAAACTATCGATTCTACATGGCTACCAATAGTATCAAGGAAAATAAAACAATAGTTTTTTATAAAATATTCAAAAATAAATGGATACTGGGCATTGGTCTCCCCAGATTTTAGAATTCTCATAAATGGTGTTAAAAATAGAATACCTATAATAAAAACCAACATTATGGAAATAATCCCCAAAAATATCAAGTAACCCTTATAAATAATATTTCACTCCCTGAAAAGAAAAAAACTAATCAAATCAACACTCACATGGTCAAGACATCATAAAGATAATCACACACCCCAAACTTGTATTACTTTATGGAATGAGACAACATGATATGAAATGGTCCCTTGACCCAGGTCACTATAATCAAAGGTTAATATTGGACCTCATCATGGAACATTATCCCAAGAAGAACCCCCTGAAAATAGAACCACCATGTTCTCAAAGGTTCCAAGTTAACATCGATAGAAATTACCAACATATCGATTCCATGGTCACATACACCCACATCAACTTGAATGTCTCCTCTAAATATGTGACAATATAAGAAGACACTGGATGCTCCCATAGAATTAACTGAATAACGTGGCATAATCATAATCATAAAACCAAGACATCATAAAAACTATAAGGTAATCACACAAACCAATGGAATTTAAATTCCAAATAACAACTAATCAGTTCAGAAAGTACTCAAGGTAGTTTAAATTAACATCCACTTCAAAATAACTGTTATATAATTTGATCCCAATGATGGATGAACAAAAAACGATAATGATTCTAAAAAATTAAATAAAATGAAGATTATATTTAGAATCATTCAATAATTTACTAAAAAAATCGAAGCACAAAACATTTCCCTTCCAAAAAAAACATTTTAATATGTTAACACAATTCAATTTTATTGTCAAATTAAAAAATATACCCCAGCATCATTTAGGAAAAAATGATGTACTTTTTATAAAAAAATATTGAATCCCCCCTTCAAACAATCCTTCTAATAACATGATCGTGAAATCTATTTTGGTGGATATCTTCCAAATGATTCTTTCAATAATGAAATGGAGACACATTTTGTAAAACAATAAATTTAACAATAAAAATACATAAATGGGATTAGATACTCTTTTAATATTTCACAACAACTCCCAGTCATGGATGAAAAATTTTAAAACACCACTATATCTTTTAGATATTATTTTCAACAAAATTAAAATAAACAATGAATTTATATCACCACATGAATATACCATTGAAACCATTTTGAAGTTGGATACCTCCCAAAAAATGTTATTTAATTTCACAATCTAGTTCGTACAAAATTATAAATTTCATATGAACTTTTAAAATTAACATTTAAAATTTAAATTTAAAAGCCATTTCATGTATCACATGGAATTCTATGTAAAACCCATATTTCTAGAAAATAAAATAAATTCACTTATACAAATTAAAAATACCCAAATAATCCAATATATAGGGGTCAAAAACATAACACCACAACATTTTAATATTATTAACAACTATATGAGTGATGACCAAAATTGATGAGTTCCAACCCCAATGATATAATCATCAAGATAAAACCTCTTGTAACTAGAATCAATCTTCTATCAGGAATTTTATTTGATGAATAAATCATATAATGAAAGGAATGGGCCTAACCACCTAATCTCGTCAAACTATACAAGCATATCCATAACGATGTGATCCATGATAAAACACCATTTCTAAATATCTTTTGAAAACAACTTCATGAAACATTTTATAATA
Source organism: Viscum album (assembly GCA_963277665.1). Classification (NCBI taxonomy): domain Eukaryota; kingdom Viridiplantae; phylum Streptophyta; class Magnoliopsida; order Santalales; family Viscaceae; genus Viscum; species Viscum album. Next base: position 1,808,365,421 of record OY728136.1, on the reverse strand, counting down.
TCATATGTAAATCAAACACATTTTCACAACATTTCTCAAGGCCCCAACCCATATCAAAGACCCACTAGTCTAAAATGAAATTTAAGTCTATAGTCAACCCACTTCAATTTCTAAATCATCAGGGAACTTTTCATAAAATTGATAGGATAGACTGCATTTTTTTAAATCATGACATTTAAATAGACTATATCATGTAAAAAAATTAATAATATAATTCTAAAAATACCACTTATGAATTTAAGGATTTCAAAAAATTCCACTTATGTGAAACAAAATTATATTTAAATCAAAAAACATTTTTCCTTAGATTATACTATTACAAAAAAACACAATTCATTTCCAAAATACTATAAAACTACTTTAAAAATTAATTATACATTTCCCTTTAAAACCTTAATTTTCCAATTATTAAAACAATATCCTAGAAGGTATAAAACCAAGCATAAAACAACACATATAAAACGAAACCACATTCACGACATCAAATTCCATAAAATCTACATTAAAACGCCCTTATGGACTACTAAACCCATGGAATGTACCATTTGAGTTAATCCATGAAGAGTGTTTGTAAAAAAAATTACATCTATGGGAAAACAACACTATTTATAGTTTTCTAATGTGAGATAGTGAACCATGCACCAGCTATGTTGCATGATCTATCCTAGATTCCAAAAATTGATTCATGGCCACTCCAGGGTTGACTATACTGTGTGTTCCAACAATGTGACATTTAATAATTCATTATTCAATCCTCTATAACAAAAAACATACCCCCCAAAATCACTTGTATTCTCAATGGGGATCAAATAATCATCTCTACACATAACACTCCATTAAATAATTCAAATACGAATGCTTTTATCAAAATAAATCTTGATACTCTAATGGAAAATCTAGGTTTAGTGGGAATATAAGCTGGGCATGAACCTACCCTTACAGTCCACCCAAGCCCCTATGATAATCCAAATATCCATATCATTGAGGCACAACCCAATTAACATAAGGGAGTATTAAGACCCATGTCCCCATGGAAATAATATTGAATGTTTTTGTTCCACTTTTTAACAACATGAACATGGACATCCATCCATTGGATTTAGTGTTAACTTATCACATACCCGAAGAGTGTCCCAGATCCCCCATGGAATAGAAATAAGGAATAGGGTATCACATATAACAATTGCATATTTATTCACAACCATGAAGAGAAAAACATCCAAAGAAGTCATAATGGTAAAATGAAATGATAAAATCCATGACATATCTCATATTTATATACATAGAACCATGTTTTCAAAATTACCATGAAAGGTAAAATAAAAATTCATATGAAAAAAATCCTCAAGCCAAGAAATTTCACAATACAAAAGTTCCAACCAAAAACTCCATGTGACTCTCTAATCACCACCATAACCAATAAAATAACATCTTCTCAAGGAATGTGGAACCATATCCAAAATGAAATTCAAAACCTGGAGGAACATACATAGGGCATGAAGGCAGTGTTCCCCGAATTACAACATGGCATAGGGGTACACAAGAGTCATTCATGACTTAACATGAGAGTGGGGAATTAGTCCAACATCCTAAAAACATTACACTGGTCACATTAAAAACAATTTTAAGAACCACATGCCCATTTCCCAAATAAATACACCAGGGTAAAAAAAATTCAAATAAATTAGATAACTTTTATAAACCATTAAACCCATTTGATTTATTACATCAATCAAATTTAGTGAAAATAGGTCACTTAATTATAGAGGGACCACATCAAAAATACATTACCCAAATGGACATTAATACTCTAATATTACTTAAAATGTCGACTCAAAACTCCCAATCTAATTGTAATGTCCTGAACCCTGTTACCCAGAGTAGGTGCATTATTTTAATACGTTGGCTTGATTACTAAGAATCAAGTCCAGAAGGACCGATCAGTTTTTCATTCTTGGGAAATATATTAAATATATTATGTTACATTACAATTTTTATCATACATTATAGTGTAGATAGTTCATTGATAAAGCCATGGTTCCCTTATCTTAACCCTGGAACTCTATCATGAAACACTTCTTGGGATCCTGGGAAAGTAAAACATAAGAAAGGGGTGAGCTCAAATGCTCAGTAAGGGTAAATAATTTAGTGTAAGATATAAACATTCAAGGAAAGATGTGTAATAAAAACAACATCCATTTATTCATAAACATGAACATAATATGGAAAAAGTATATCAAAAATTACCATATTAACATGAAATGGATATTCTACAAGTCGAATAATCACATGTAATTACTAATTTTATAATGTGGGAATGTTTAATACCAGAAATTAATTTCGGTGTCAAGGCCTTGGGCCAGGACCTAGGGGATAACTATTATTGGACCCCACCCCAAAGAGCCTCTATAACTGGACTCCAACCCAGAGAGGCTCTCTAATAGGACTCCAACCCGGAAAGCCTCTACAGCTGGTCTCCTACACGGAGGGCCTCTATAACCGGACTCCAACCCGGAGAGCCTCTGTAGACGGACTCCAACCTGGAGGATCTTCTGTAAAAAGACCCCAACCAGGATGGCTTACTTTTATAGGTCCCCAATGCGGAATATAGTAGTCCAACACAATCATCTTAAGAAAAAGTTGAAATATAACATAAACATATGTATTAAAACTATAATACGAAATTTATATACTTTATCCATAAACCATGAAAGGAATAAATATAACTCATCCATTTTCATGCATATCACAACACTGTATATTATAATATGGAAGATTTGTATCATAATAAATCAACATCATAATAGTGTAAAATTTAACAAAGGATGTTGACATAGATGAAATCAAAACTATTTGAGAGAGATATCTCTTTCTATTTTGAAAAAATTTAAGTGTCACATAATTATAAAGAAAATATTTATTTTTAAAATATTCATATAATCTTGAAGGGAACTTAAGATGATGTTATAATGGAGAAATATAGCCTCACCCACCATATAAGTTAAAAAAGAAATTCTTTCCTGAATTTTGTCTAAAAGGTTATAAAGTACCATGTTTGGAGAATGACGGAAAGATTCTATTAAAAAAATATAATGTCAAATAAATGTATAAATGAAATTAAACCATTTTCTAGTAAATAGTAATATCATTTTGAAATTCATTTTGAGAATCATGGATGTGGATGATAAAGAGGTCTTAGTAGATCATTATGTATAAACAACCTCATATAATGTAGGGATGGTAGAATTAACCCTTACATTGTACATTTCCTTTGGTCGAGGGTATGTTTAACCTCCTGTATAATGAAATTAGTATGTTATTAAATTATACCAGAACCATATTAATATTTATTATATCATACATGATTCATTTATGACTTTATACTGCCCATTTAATAAAGATTACCATGTTAAATTAACATTTCGTATAATAATCACTTTCTTTTTAGTACGTATTTTAACTTTTATTCTTTAACGTATCATGTAGATCATGATTTAAATTGTCACGACCCATCTTCAGGGTCTGTCCCGTGACTACCCCAAGCCCGCCTTCCAGAGGCCAGGGGCTAGCGACTAGCACCAAAGGCGTAAATCCTGATAAAAAATGGAAGGCATTGCCTTTATAAAGGTAAAAAACACAACAGATTACACAATTGAAGTAAGAACTAAGTCAACTGAGTACAAAAGTAAGTGATGAAAAGTAAATGGGCCAGTATTCAAACCCAACTAAAAGTACAGTACAACTCTAAGATAGAACAACTACAGTAATGTAAAACAGAAACCACTGAGTCATCCTCCGGGAATCCCACCTGAAGGTTGGGTACAGATGGCCTCCTCAACACCTCAAGTTCGTCGGTCCGCTCCATGTACGTCTCTCCAACTGGTCCACCTCTGAGTACCGTCCATCTCTAAAAGTCTCTACCTAGATCAATTATGTCTTCCCTCTGCATCAAAAACAACGTAGTGTGGGAAAAGCCCATGCAGGGGTTAGTATACGATACTCAATAAGGACCCTGACACCCCCAATGGTCTCCCAGAATCCACAAAGGACAAACCATAGAAAAGAGATAAAAACATGAAGTATAAACCAACCATACTTAGGTATATGCCCATACATATACCTATGTTATCAAACATAGTACTACTCCAACTCTCGAGCCCAAGTACAACCCTGTCCACACAGGAAAGAAGTCAATCACATCGATGATAATGGTTGAAAGTCAAGACTCAGCTCTCGTAGGTATACATCATTCAAATAGTGATAGCGATGAGCATATGTAGTCAATGATTCATCTAAGATGTCGGAACCACACAGGATACAAAACCAGCTATGCTAGCAGACCCACACCAGATTCAAGACCGACTACACTATCGGACCCACATAGGATATAAGTACAAAGGTCAAACTGCCAGACCCACACGAGATACCAGAACTGTAATCATCTTCATAGAACCAACATTGGATTTGAGTATGGTAGTCATTGCAGTCAAACCCATAGAGGATCCCAGTATAGTAGTTGTCGCTATCGAACCAACGGAGGATTCCACTACAGTACTTGATGCAATACCAGCCAGCTCTAGGGTTACTTCACACAACACGCACAATTCCGGGAGGGTCTGCTCCTCGAGAAAAGGGTACGTTACATCAAATATCATGAATTCTGATGTTGATGTACCCCGATGATCCGTCTCATCAAAATGACCCCCACACAATAGACGGTGTGTCATTCGAATGCTCGGATTGAGAGTTATTGGCTTTTCCGTTCCAGGGGCCCTGTTGGAATTACGCTCGTTCCAAACCTGCCCATTTTCCAATGTTGTCCAAAACTCACATAGGGTAACGAAGAAGGAAAGCTTTATTGCAAGGGTCCCAGTGCCACATACGGTGCATCGATCAGATGCACGGTGGAGAAGATATTCTCATTTAAGTGAAACGGGCCCGACCCATCATGCCCTATGGGGTGGCGGGTCAGCCCATCCCGGCTCAGCAGGTCCGACCCAGCACGGCGCGGCCTGTCCCGGGGCTACGCTGCATGGCTTGGCGGGGAGAATCTGACCCAGCAGGGTGCGGCTAGGCCAGGCACGGTCCCCGGCTTCCTGAAACGATAGCACCGAGTGGCGCCGCCCTCCTGTCCTGTCGGCCGAAGTCGGCCAGTCTTCCATGCGCAAGCGGCCCACACGGGTGAGCTGCTATTTCCCTAACACGGTGCCCACCTAGCGCCGCAGGGTCTTCCCAGCCCGGCCGACCGCCTGCCAGCCAGTTCGTCCACCGAGCAGCCCACAATATGTGGGACGCAGTCCTCTACCACACGGCGCAATAGTTCCTTCATCCCAGCCGGCATTAGTAGGTCGGTTCTCCTTCGGCCAAGTGGCCCACGAATGCGGTCTGTGGTTTCCTCCACACGGCTGATGCATGGATGCCGCCTCCATTTTACTCCACCTCCAGTTGCCACCGCCTCCCGTTGCCGCCATCAATATAAATTCAAGAACCATCGGAGAGTCATTGGGCCGTGTTCATTCACCCCGCGCCCTTCGCGTTAGGCGATATCATTTGGCCGATGATAATAAAAGATCAATCAATGAAGAACGAGGTACAATTAATCACTAAAAGAACATACAAAACACCTACCTCATAATTGACGTCATAGGTCGAGGTGCCACGGAAGATGAGTGTCCTGGTAGTCTGGCGTCATGAAAGACGGCATCGCAGAGAATGGTGTCATACCATCAACATGGGATGAAGAATCGTTGTCATAATGCGGGAAAAGAATATGAAGACGACATTGATTCCTTGACGTCGGGGTGCATCCGAGGATGAAGATTCATTGGAAGAAGACCATCGCGTTCTTCATCGGGGATGTTCTTCGTTTATAAACAGTGTTCTTCATCGAAAAGGATCACCTCTATTCTAATTCTCCAGTGCCTCCCAAATAGTTAACTTTACAAAGAAAAAGAAATAAATGGCTCCCAATTTAATATAATTGCGATAAAATTAAAATTAATTCAAAAGATGTGCCAATTCATTATTGCAGACAATAATTAGATAGGTTGACACATTCAATGGGTGGTTTGTGGAGAGGCTCCACCATAATAAATATGGGGAGTTATCAAAATAAATAGTAGGGAGTATTAATGGGGTGTTGAGGGGAGGTGAAAGGGTTTGGGTTCATGTGGGCCCCACCACACGAACTCCTCTCATGGGAGGTTATGTGGGGTGTGTACCACACACATAAATTCGTTTTTGATGAAATAACCCCCTCTCAAAATAAAATTATGTATCACAACAAGTTTATTAAATTTAAGATAAATCCCCAATTTATAACTTTCGGCTTGCCTAAAACGCAACTACGGTGAAGGTCCCCATAAGCGAATACCAACGTTGTGAGTTCATCGATGTAATCAGATTTCAATTCTGAGAACCTTTTTAAAATATAGAAAAACCTTCACATGCGTTTAATGAACGTACCCAAACGAAACTTCGAAATTGATTCTAGGAACACCGTGCCTCGGAATCAGGCACCGTCAGAAACTGCATACTCGTAAAATTCCAAAGTATTTAAAAAACATTTCCATGAAATTTCTGGTCTTTACATTACTCCCAACTCTGTGATTTACATCCCCATAAAGCTACAACACACACTATGGGGATAAATGGTGGTACTGAGCTCGCATATGAGTCTCCTGCTCATAAGAGCTCTCCTGGAGGTTCCCGTGCAGCCAGCGAATGCCCACCATAGGAATCGACCCTCCATGTAGGACATGATCCTATCGATCCTCCATCTCCATCGGGACCACCGTGAATGTCACCCCGTAATCAATGCCCGACTCCCTATGATTGATGATATGGGACGGGTAGTGAACGTATCTCCTCAGCTGAGATACGTGGAAGAAATCATGAAGCCTGCACAACTGAGGTGAAAGGGCCAGATGGTAAGCCACCTCATCTACCCTGCTCAGAACCTAGAAAGAATCGATGAATCATGGAGATAACTTTCTTCCTCGGCCAAATATCCATACCCCACTTCGAGGTGTGACCCGTAGGAATACATGGTCTCCATCCTCAAACTCTAGTGGTCTCCATATCCAATCAGTATAGGACTTATGTCTGCTCTGTGCAGTCTTCATCCGCACCTGGATGATCTTCACCTTCTCCATCGTAGCCTACACCATCTCTGGCCCTACAATTGCTAACTCCCCTAGGGTTTTCTAACTAATAGGTGATCTTCATGTTTTTTCGTACAGTGCCTCATAAGGTGACATCCTAACGGTTGAGTGATAACTGTTGTTGTACGCAAACTCCACCAAGGGTAAGTGATCCCCCCAACTGCGACCAAAGTCGAGGACACATGCACGGAGCTTGTCATCGAGAGTATGAATGGTCCTCCCAGTCTGGTCGTCCGGCTGTGGAAGGAAGGCGGTTCTCAGACATAGCTACATCCCAAAAGCCTCATTTAACCCCTTCCAAATCTGGGAGGTGAAACAATAATCTCAATCAGAGACAATAGTTGATGGGACACCCAGAAGCTGTACAATCTCATGAAGGTAGAGGCAACCCAAGATCTCCACTGATCCCTACTCTCTGATCGGTAGAAAGTGAGCCGACATGGTGAGTCGGTCGACAATAACCCAGATAGAGTCATGTCCTCTAAATGTACATGGAAGCCCCATCATGAAATCAATGGAGATCCCATCCCACTTCCACTCTGGGACCACTAAGCTTTGTACCAAGTCTGATTGTACCTTGTGCTCCGCCTTCACTTGCTGACAAGTGATGCATTGTTAAACAAACTCTACTATAGACTTCTTCATACCTGGCCACCAGTGCTATAGTCTAAGGTCTTGATACATCTTCTCCACTACTAGATGTACAGCTAGAGGGGAAGTGTGGAACTCCCTCATCACCTCCTCCTATAGTGCAACTGGTACCATGGTACGTCCCCTTAAGAGGATGACGTGCTCCCCTCCTTCAGATAATCCATGAGGTGCCTACCTTGTGGATATCTGTGAACATTGTGTATCAAAGTCAACATCCCCATGTTGTGCCTCTTGGACTCGCTGAAGAAGTGTAGGAGTGACTATGAGAGACTGAAGAATGTTTCCTCCATCTATATCCACAAAGGATATCTGAAACGTGGCTAGCTGCTCTGTCACCTCTCCTAGCAGTTGAATGCCCAATCTATTGAGGAGAGCATCACCTACAATGTTCCCCTTCATAGTAGTATAGACTATCTCAACGTCATATTCCTGGAAGAACTCAATCCATCACAGATGTCTCTGGTTCAGGTCCTTCGGCGAGAATATGTACCTCAGACTGTGGTGGTCAGAGTATAATTTAAAGCGCTCACCCATCAGATAGTGCCACCACATATTCTACGTGAAGACCACTACCGCTAACTATAGGTCATGTGTTTTGTAGTTCTGCTCATGCTATCTCAACTTCCATTAACCTTACTCGATCATCGCTTGCTCCTTCATCAGGGAAAATATGAGTCCGGTCCCAGATGCATTGTAGTAAACTACATAAAAAACACCCTCCTCCAGTAGCCTCAAGATGGGCGCACTGGTCAATCTCTACCTCAGCTTTTGAAAGCTCTACTGACATCTCTTTGACCACACAAAGTGTTTCCCTTTCTTCGTCAAAGATGAGAGAATTTCAGCAACTCTGGAGAAGTCTGGCACAAATCTATGATATTATCCAGGCAGGCCCAAGAAACACCGAACCTTCGTCACGCTCTTGGGTGACACCCAAGAAATCACTGCCTCGATCATTGCGGGATCCACTGCAACCCCCACCTCCAAGATGACATTTCCCAACAAGTGAAACTATCAAATTATGAACTGGCACTTTGAGAGCTTATCATAAAGCTGGTGATCCCGGAGTGTGTCTGTTACTACCCGAAAATGATAGGAGTGCCCCTCCTCAGTAATCGAGTAAATCATTATTTCGTCGATGAAGACTACGAAAAATCGATCGAGGTAAGGGTGGAATATCATATTCATGAGACTCATGAACACTGCTTGAGTGTTGGATACACCGAAAGGAATAACCAAGAACTCATCGTGGCCATACCGACACTTGAAGGCCTTCTTCTACACATCCTCATCTCAAACTCTAAGCTGGTGATAGCCTATCCAGAGGTCTATCTTCGAGAACCATCGTGCTCGCTTTAGCTGATCGATGAGGACATCAATCCTCAGATGTTGGTACTTATTTTTCAAGGTCACTTGATTCAGGTGATAGTAGTCGACACATAGTCGCAAGATCCCATCCACCTTCTTGGCGAACAAAATTGGAGAAGCCCGAAACACTGGGTCGGATAAATCTCTTTTCTTGCAAGTCCTCCAGTTGAACCCGCATATCACGAAGCTTGGCAGGAGACATATGATGTGCTGGGGTAGATATCGGTGTTGGCTTGGGGTACAAGTCTATGTAGAAGTCCTACTCTCTGCAAGAAGGGAGTCCTGGAATGTCTTCAGAAAAAACATCCGCATAAAGATCCACCACAATAGGAAAACTCAGGCTCCATACATTAACCTCTTCGAGGATGAGACTAGCCAACTGATGTGTGATCGGCTGCCCTCTCCTATGCGTAAGTCCATCCTTCGTTGAAAAGTCTTCCTTCTCGCCAGTGAAGGTGAACTGTGTCCCATCCGTGCGGACACACCCCACATTGCACCTAATATAGTCAATCTGAGCATAGAATGTAGATAACCAGTCGATACCCAAGATGACATCATAAGGCCTCGACGCCGCTACAAGAAGATCCCAACCGAAGCTCTCACCTCCAAAAGTAATCTCACACTACCGGCACTAGTGCGTAATTATCGAGTATGCTCCCATAGGAGTCTCTAGCCGTAAGGATCGTGCCAACGGCTCCATCGGAATCTCCGAGCTCCGAACAAGGGCAGCGGTAATAAAATAATGACTCGCACCTATGTCTATAAAAACTGCAGCTTGGGTGGCACTTACATAGATAGTACCTCAAATAATCTTAGGCCCACCGAGGTCGTAGGCCTTGACTTCCTAGAGCTCAACCCCCCTCTGTCTGTCGTCTCCCTATCGTCGAGGTGGACCTCTAGGTGGTGGTGGTGGTAGAGCCTTGAAACTTCTTCCACCACCCGCTGCTCTGCTTTCTCATCTGCCTTGTCTGCGTGCTCTCGATAGACCACCATGGTCAAACCTCTGCCTCTTCTTGGGATGTCCCTCTACTGTCTACTGCTCATCAGCATGGAGGGTCGGGTAGTTACGATTCATGTGCCCCTGCCCTCCGCATGCATAGCACTACCAGCTCCTCGTAAGTACGGCTCTGTTCCGTCTACACCACACAACAGAACCTATATCCTGAGGTCGCCCAGGTGATGGTCGTGTCTTCTTGGACCCCTATGACATCTGTCTACTGCCGGACGCAGAAGACTCTGTTACGTGCCGCCCTGCGGTGGGTCTCGCTGCTGGTGACTTCTCAGCGAGAAATCTATCCACTAGAAGGGGTAGCTCAAGCACCCCTTCCTGCATCAGGAATCATAGAGGAATCATCGATGCCCAGATCTCTGACTCAGTCCCTACTCGAAGGTCCGGGCCTGGAAGAACGGGTCCCATGCCATATATGTGGATTAGCGTGAGAGGTTAGTAAACCTTGCTGAGTATTGAGCTACCGTCATGCTACCCTACTGCAGATGTAGTAACTCTTGAATCTACATCCCACAAAGTGTGGCTAGAACAAACTCCGAGTAGAAGAGACTCTCAAAGTATATCCAAAGAAGTAATACCTCATCATGCTGCTGGAGCATCAGGTACCACCATCTACCTGCTACTGCATGGATAAGACTTTCAGCAAGGATCACTATAATTTTGGTTGTTGTCCCGACCAATCTCAAAACACTGAAGATAGCCTCCATCCTATCCTCAGCTTACTGGGGGTACGTCTATCCGCATAACCTGTGCGGGCTCTATCGCTGGAAGTCAAGAAATGCACTTAGGCGGCACGCACTCTCTGCTACTGGGGATGGTGGTATCGGTGTCCCAGTGGGTAGTGGTACCATTTGTGCCTCCGCTGTGATGGGGCTCTACACCGAGGCCTCATCGCTCGGTGGGCTACCATCTCATACGTAACTCAGAACCCTAGCTAGCTGCCTTCATGGGGCCATCATGAAAATAAATAGGTGCACCATGGTCAAACAGTATATCTGGTGAGCTTACACAATGTAATCATAGAGAAAACATTTCAAAGGAAACAGACACAAAATCAGTGTTTTCGTGCACTAAGTCGGAAATTAGAGGTCCGGATCCTGGTGTATGGATTCGTCGGCTGACGCACCAACACTGGACTCCCTGGACTGAAAACCACACTCAATACTCATAACACTATCGCTTCACAGAATGAATGATCAGAGTCCTGAGATCTACTGTAGAACTGACTCCTCTGATAGCAATTTGTCACGACCCATCCTCGGGGACCATGTCGTGACTACCCCAAGCCTGACATCCAATAGTCCATGGGCAAGCGACTAGAACAAAAGGAGTAAATCTCGTTAAAAGAAGGGATGGAATTGCTTTTATAAATGTAAAAAAACACAACATAGTACACAACTGAAGTATGCACTAAATAAACTGAGTACAAAAGTATGTGTTGAAAAGTAGATGGGGAAGTATACAAAACCAACAAAAAGTATAGTACAACTGAATTCTAACAAAATTGCAGTAAATTAAAACATCAACCACTGAGTCATCCTCTGGGAATCCCACTTGAATGGTGGGTAGAGATAACCTTCTTAGCAGCTCAAATCTGTCCGTCCGCTCCGTGTACGTCTCGCCGCGTGGGCCACCTCTGGTAAGTATCCAGCTCTACAAGCCTCTACCTATATCAGTGTTGTCCGTCGTCTACATCCAACACAATGTAGTGCAGGAAAATCCCATGCCGGGGTGAGTATAAGATACACAGTAGGGTCCTCGAGAACCCCAAAGGTCTCCCAGAATCCACAAAGGATTAACCACAGAAGAGAGATACAAACACGAAGTATCAAACAACCCTTCTTAGGTAAATTCCCATACATATACCTTAGTTATCATCCACGGTATGTCTCCAACTCTCGAGCCCAAGTACAACCCAGTACACATAGGAAAGAAGTCAATCACATCGTTGATAATGATTAAAAGTCAAGAATCAGCTCACGCAGATAAACATCATTCAAATAGTGATAGAGATGATCAGATGTAGTCACTGATTCATCCAAGCTATCAGATCCACACAGGATACAAGGCTTGCTAAGCTGTCTGACCCACAAATGATACAGGACCGGCTACTCTGCCGGACCCACATAGGATACAAGTACAGAGGTAAAACTGTCGGACCCACAAAGGATACAAGAACATTAGTCATCGTCATCGAACCCATGGAGTATTCTAGTACGGTAGTCGTCGCTGTCGAAAACACGGAGGATCTTAGTATCATAGTCATCGCTATCGATCCCACGGTGGATCCAGTACAGTAGTCGACGCAATCACAACATGCTATAGGGTTCCTACACACAACACACTTGATTCTAGGAGGTTTCGCTCCTCGAGAAAAGGGTTCATTACATCAACTAACATGATGTCTTGAGTTGATGTACCCTGAAGTTCTATCTCATCAAAAGGAACCCAACGCGACAGACGGAGCGTCACTCAGACACCCGGACTGATAGTTATTTGTTTTTCTGTTCCCGGAGCCCGGTTGAAATTACGCTCATTCCAAACCTGTCTGTTTTCCAAATTTTTTCAAAACTCACATAGAGTAATGCAATATTATCGCCTCATCGCAAGGGTCCCAGTTCCATAGATGGCACATAGATTGGACGCACGATTGCGAAGTTATTCACATTTAGGAGAAACGGGCTCGACCCTTTATGCCTGTTGGGCTGGCGGGTAAGCCCGTCCCGGATCACCGGGTACGACCTGGCCGACGGGTCAGCCCGGACCGGTGGGGATCGGCCCGACCCGACACGGCGCAGCGCGACACAGTGTGGTGTAGCCCAGCCTGGCGTAGCGCGGCCTGGCCCGGCGGGGCACGGATCGGCCTGGAGCAGCACGAACGGCTAAGCTGTTAGCCCCACCTCGCCAATTAGCCGAGCGATACGGGGGGCATGGACCTCAACTTCCCGAAACGACGGCGCCACCGTCCAGTCCAGCCAGCCGATCCTGGCCAGTCTTCCCAGCTAGAGCGGCCCGCATGGGCGGGCCGTTGTTTCCCTAACGTGGCGTCCTCCTGGTGTCACGGGGTCTTTCCATCCCGGCCGCCCACCTGACGTCTTGTTCATCCACCGGGCAGCCCATGGAACGTGGGCCGTGTCCCTCTACATCGCGGCTCCATCGTGGCATTGTGGATCCTTCGGCCCGACCGCATTTAGCCGGTCGGTTCTCAGTCGGCCGAGCGGATCGCGGATGGGGCCGCAGTTTTCTTCCACACGGCTGATGCAAGGCCCTCGCCATTGTTCGATGCCACCTCCGGTCGCCACCGCCTCCCGTCGTCTCCGCCAAAATAAATTCAAGAACCATTGGAGGGTCCTCAGGCCATGTTGGTTCAGTTCGCGCCCTCCGCATTAGGTTATATCAATTGGACGATGATAATCCAAGAAAAATCAATGAATAACGATGTAAAATTAATTTCATAATGAACATACCAAACAACTACCTCATAATTGACGTCGCATATCGACGATCAGCGGAAGACGAGCGTCGTGGTAGTTGGGCATCGCGGAAGATGGATTCGTGGAGAATGGTTTCGTCCCTTCAATGTGGGAGGAAGATTCGTTGTCATGACACAGGAAGAGAATCCGAAGATGATGTAGATTCCTTGACGTCGGGGTGCATCTGAGGAAGAAGCGACATTAGAAGAAGTCCTTTGCGTTCTACATCAGGGATGTTCTTCGTTGAAGAATGATTTTCATCGTCGAATAAGGATCACCTCTCTTCTAATTCTCCAGAGCCTCCCCAATAGTAAACATACCAACGCAAAAGAAATAAAAGGATCCCAATTTAATATAATTTCCATGCAATTCAAATTAATTTAAAAGAGTTTCCAGTTAATTAATGTAGACATTAATTAGACAGGTAGGCACATTCAATGGGTGGGAGGTGGAGAGGCTCCACCATAATAAATATGGGGAGTTGTCAAAATAAACAGTAGAGAGTATTAATGGGGAGTTGAGGGGAGGTGAAAGGGTTTGGATTCATGTGGGCCCCACGATACTAAATCCCCTCATTGTAGGTTATGTGGGGTGTGGGCCTCACCCCTAACTTTCTCTTGGAGGAAATAACCACCTCTTAAAATAAAACTATGTATCACCATGATTTTATTTAATTTAAGATAAATCCCCAAATTATCTCTTTTGGCTTGGCTAAAACGCAACTACGTTAATGGTCCCCTTATGCGAATACTGAATCTGCGTGTAAAGTCCTGGAAATGTCCAGGGAAGTTTTTTATTAATTTTCTTTTAGATTTTACGAGTACACAGTTTCTGACGGCACCTGATTCCGAGGCCCGATGTGCCCGGAATCATTTTCCGACGTTTAGCTTGGGTACGTTCAGTGAATGAACGAGCGGGTTTTCCTATCTTTTGAACCAGTGCTCGGAATTGAAATCTATGGGAACCTATGAAACCGAAGTTCCGGTAATTTCATAGGAACACCTTTTCTGGGGTTGCGTTTTCTCGGGAGGATATGTTAAATATTGTGGAATGTAAAAATTAAATTGAGCTAGAAATTTTATTTTTACTATGTGGTTAACCTTTGGGTGGAAATTGGGGAAACCACCCATGTGAGGTTATGAGGGAGGTGGTGCCCATACGAACCCCACCCCTTGATTTTCCCTAACCCCCATTAACCCTCCATTTAATGACTTCTGTTTAATTACATAAGTTAATTCTTTTTTTGATTTCAAACGGATGACATGGGTAATAAAATAAGAGAAACACTTATTTTATTATCTTGATACCTTGTTGAGAGGATTTTTGAAAAAGCTCTAAGGCTTGAAGATATTCATCTTCTTCGTTGAAGAACGCGAAGAACGCCGGTCTCCGACGAAGAACACCAAAACCTCGGAGACCGACTACGCGACACTGTGTTCCGCGATGTTGTCAATTCTCCCCTCCGCGATGGCGAGAGATGCCTTCCTCGGAGATCAACAAACACCAACGATCCTCTTCTTTAGCGATGATCAAATCTGCAACATATTTTTCCTCGACAAATCTCATTCGACGACAACGCTTGAGGTAGGGTTTTTTTTGTTGTTGTTATACTTGTATTCTTCCGTCATTGTTCCTCGTTTCTAATTGGACCGCTTGCTATCGATTAACGGGAGGGGGCCGGACTGCACAAACACGGACGACCCTCCTCCCTTATCTTTGTGTTGTTGCGATTCGAAGGAAAGTGACGCGGTGTCTTTGCACCACGTTGGATCATAGGGAAAGGATGTGTGGCGCCGTCGCGCCGCGCCATTGAAGTCGAAGAAGGACGTGGCACTGTCGCGCCGCGCCGGAG
Organism: Viscum album; assembly: GCA_963277665.1. NCBI lineage: Eukaryota > Viridiplantae > Streptophyta > Magnoliopsida > Santalales > Viscaceae > Viscum > Viscum album. The sequence goes on along the minus strand of OY728136.1, from coordinate 1,808,349,908 downwards.
AATCACGAAAACACCGCGACTGGAGTGGGGCCGCGGCAGAGGGGCATGGCGCCATCGCACCTTGCCAGATGGACCAAGGCTGTGGCAAAGTAGGGAGCGGCGGCCAATTTCCGGCCGTCGGCGTCGGAGCAGGGGGACGGGACCTTCCAGTCTCGTGGCGGCAGCAGCCGGCCGGCCGGAGCGGGACGACCAGTCATGGGAGAAGTCGGGGGTTCGTAACCCCCATCTGGACGAACAGCAGCAGCCCCCAGGTGGGGGGGCCGCGTTTAATTGAATAGGGGGCAGCCCCCCCCCCCCTTGACCGCCCAGCTCGGTTACACCGAGCTGGCCAGCGGACCACCAGCGTGCCAGCGTGCCAACGCGCTGGGCCGGGCCATGCAACCCTGGCCGGGTCGTGCCCAAGCAGTCCGGACTCGGACCCGGTTCAGGTCGACCAGGTTCGGGCCAACCCAGGGGGTCTCGGGCCGGGTCAGTCTGGGCCGGAATCCCCCATTTTCAGACCTATTCTGGTGTTTTTCCCATAACATGGGATACGGACCTCCGATCGATGCACCGTCAGCTGCGATGCGATCCTCGGATCCAGACGGTCGATTAGGTATATTACACTCAAGGTTTCAGATAACATTGCGTATAGCCGGGTTGGTTCGGATACGAAACCAACCGGGCCCTCGAAGCAGAAACGCTTATATCTTGAGCTCCGGACATCCGATTGACGTTCTGTCGACTTTGTTGGATTCCTATTGATGAGGCGGAACTTTTGACATACTTAGCCTGAGTTTTTGTTGCAGTTGGAAAGTGTCCAGGTTGGATTGTATCCAAAATCCAACCGGGCGCCTGGAACGGAAAAGTTTATAACTTTCCGACCGGATTACCATTTGACAATCCTTCAGCAGCGTTGGTGATCACATTGAGAAAAAGTCCATATGAGCATACCCTATGAGAGTTCAGGGTACGGTTGAGATACGGTCGGGCTGGTTCGCACATGAAACTAACCGGGCCCCTGGGACGAAAAGGATAATAACTCACAGACCGGGCGTCCGATTGACGCGCCGTCTGTTGCATTGAGACCCCTATGACGAGCCAGTCCTTTCAGATATTTCTTCGTGGGACTTTTTGATATTTGGATTATCGACCAGTAGCTCATGGAGTGGACCCTCCTCGAGACGAGCTAGCAGAGTGCAGAGACATAGTAGCTAACTGAGACTTGACGACTACTGATCGATCGACTCAGAGTGATTCGGATAGCCCAGTGGGGTGCGCTTGGTTGTAGTGGCAGACCCACGGCGGAGGTGCGCTTGGTTGTATCGATAGACCCGAGGTACTAGACTGAAGGAGTTCCTTTGTAGGCTATAAGGGGGTGCGCTTGGTTGTAGCGGCATGTCACAACCCGTCCTCGGGGCCCGTGTCGTGACTACCCCAAGCCCACCTTCCATAGGCCAGGGGCTAGCGACTAGCACCAAATGCGTAAATGCCGATAACTGGGAAGGCACTTCCTTTATAAAAGTAACAAATCACCATAGAGTACAAGAGAAAGTAAAACACTAAATACAAAAAAGTGCTGAAAAGTAAATTGGCTAGAAAACAAACCCTACTGGAAATACAACTATAAGTGAACAAAAATACAATAGAAAAAATAAAGCATCTGGATGAAAGTAAGCAGCTCCTGGGACGTCCTCCTTGGATCCTACCAAAAGGGTAGGTACAGATAGTGCAGCACCTAGATCGTCCACCACGCATCCTACCTAAAGGGCAGGTACAGATAGCACAGCTCCTGGACCGTCCACCACGGTTCCTACCTGAAGGGTAGGTACGCATAGCACAACTCCTCAATTCTCTTTCTTGTCAACCCCCTTCGAGTTTCATCTGGCCGTGAAGTCCACCTCCGGATACTGACTCGTCGGGTGGTCCACCTCCGGGTACCGTCCAGTCTACGAACACTCGGCCTCCGTCAGCACTGCCTGTCATCTGCAACCAACACAACAAGGTGCGGGCATAGCCCGTGCAGGGGTGAGTATAACGATACTCAGTAGGGACCCCGAGACCCTCAAGGTCTCACTAAAACAAACAAGGATAACCACAAAGAATATCTCAACAGATAACCTCTACTTAAGTATATTCCCATACATATACCTATGTTATCACGTAACCCATCTCAATCTTGAGGGAACACAAGATTATGAAATCAATGGATAAACACTACCCAGGTATATGCCCATAAATATACCTAAGTTATCAAATGACCCATCTCAATCAAGAGGAAAACACAAAGGTCATAGACTAAGCTCAAACCAGGATTTTCATTATCGAAACTGTAACTACTGAAGAGCCCCATCTCTGGAGTGTAAAGAGGTCCTGTCATGACTCTGAGGTACTGCTCACTAACCTAAGACTGCTGAGATACTCCTCCTGTAGAGTACCGCGGGTCTGCCACCTCACACAGTATTGCATCTCTGCCATGGGTCTGCCACCTCACACAGTAGTGCTCCCCCTCATAGCCTGCAAAGGTACTTCTACTATTGAGTACTGCGAGTCTGCCACCTCACACAGTAGTGCTCCTCCAGCATGGTTCTTCCACCTCACAATGTAGTGCTACCCACTAGGCTATGTTAGTCACTCTGAATCGAATCGGACAAGTCGTCATCGGTCACAACCAGCTACATGGTCTCCGTACTCTGTATTCTCGTCTCCGAGAGGGTCCACTCCACGAGCTACCGGTCGATAATCCAAGTATCACAATTCCCACGAAGAAGTATCTCAATGGACTGCCACATCATAGGGGTCTCAACGCAACAGATGGCGCGTCAATCAGATACCCGGTCTGTGAGTTAATAGCCTTTTCGTCCCAGGGTCCCGGTTGGTTTCGTGTGTGAACCAACCTGGGCATGTATCAACTGTACCCCGAACTCTCATAGGGTATACCCATAGGGACCGTTTCTCAGTATGATCACCAATTCCACTGACGGTTCTTCCAACGGACGTCTGGTCTGAATGATATCAGCTTTTCCGTTCCAGGGGACCAGTTGGATTTCGGGTACAATCCAACCCGGTCATACTCCAACTGCATCCAAAACTCATGAAAAGTATGCCAAAAGTTCCGTCTCATCATGAGGAATTCAACGAGATAGACAGCGTGTCAATCGGACGCCTGGTCTGTGAGTTATTGGCTTTTTCGTTCGAGGGGCCCGGTTGGTTTCATGAGCGAACCAACTTGACCGCACTCCGATGACATCCAAACCTCGAGCGGAGTAAGCCAAAAGTTCGATCTCATCATGAGGAATTCAATGAGAAAGATGAAGCGTCAATCGGAGGTTCGTAGCCCTAGTTATGGGCGAATGACCGAAGAGGTCCGAAAACGGGGGTCTGGGCCTGGGCCGGCCCGGCCCAACCCCCCTGGGTCGGCCGAACCGGGTCGACCAGAACCGGGTCCGGGTTCGGCCCAGTAGGGCACGGCCCGGCCCGACTATGCGGCCTGGCCCGGTCTGCGCGACCCGGCCTCGCGCTGGCACGACGCGACGGGTGAGGGTTGTTACAACCCCCCCAGTTGTCAACCTGGCGAGGCTTAAAGCCACGCCGCCTCAAACCCGGAACGGCCCCGCCGTTCCGGGTCACGTCCCACAGTCACGGCTTAGCCGCGGCGGTTTGCTCCAGCAGCGCGCCGCCGCCGCCTTCTGCAGACCACCAGACGTGCTCCGGTGGTCCGTTTCGCCTGCCGCCATTGCCAGCAGTCCTCCCGGGAGGCGATCATTACTGCAAAGGAATTGAAACACCATTTTGGCCCGATTCGTCGGTGCCTGTCGATCCGCAATCAAAGTTCAAAACGCGCCATCTTCGTGGTTTTCTGGCGTGGGGCGATGGCGCCGCGCCCCTTCGCCACTTCCCGACTTCGATCGCGGATTCGTTCGACCTCAAAGGCGTGGCGCGACGGCACCACACTTCTTTGTCGTGATTCACTAAATTCTTTCACGGTGCAATGGCACTGCATCGATTCCATTTCAATCCACGTAAATAACCAACAAAATAAAAGGGGAGGAGGTTCGGCCATGTTTGTGCGGTCCGACCTCCTCCGTTATTTTGATAACAGTTGGCCGTTGATATTGAAGAACACCTAAAATTATTCACAAAATGAAAACCAAACCCCTACCTTGCAAAGACGTCACACGTCGTTGAGCCACAGAATAGGCAAGCGTCGCGGTGATTGGATGTCGCGGAAGATCGGTGCAGATTCCGTTGACATTGGAGGGTGAGTCGTCGTCAATGGAGACGTTCCCCACGGTGGTGTCTCCTCCCTTGACGTGGAGGAAGAAGAGGAGAATCACTCCATCGGTGATCGTCCGATGAAGAATGCGGTGTCTCGCTTCCTTCGATGTGGAGAGAAGGTGCAAGATGAGACAACGTTCTTCATCGAAGCTTCAGTGTTCTTTACTTTCTTCAACAAAGTAGATGAAGCATTCTTCTTCGGAGGAGGAAGTTCTTCAAAACTCAAATGTTCTCTTCCCTTTCTCATAACAAAACATTTCTAACCAAAATAAAATAAGGCTCCACATTATTTTATTTACCCATGCCATTAATTAAAAATTACAAAATTCAAAACCAACTCACTTAATTAATTGATCTTGAGTTTTCAAATTAATTACTGTTTAGGTGGCATGAATTAAAGTGGGAGGTGAGGAGGAGAGTGGTCACTTAAGTTAAAGTGGAGATTCAATATTAAAGTGGGAGGTGAGTTATGGGAGGTCAAGGGGGTTATGGGAAGATCAAGTGGGGTTAGGGTCTCGTGTGGGCCCCACCACCCTCTTAACCTATCATGGTTAGTTCCCTAACTTCCACTCAAAGGATATAACTAATTTAAAGAAATAAAAATTGAATCACAATTTTTATTTTATCTTCCAAAATTTTTAACAACTCCTCCCATGAAAATGAAACTCTGAAAAAGATCTTCTTAAGAAATTTACCAGAGATGTGAATCCATCGGTGCTCTCAGAATTCGATTTCGAGCACCTGTTCAAATGCTAGAAAAACCCGCTCATTCGTTCACTGAAAGTACCCGAGCTAAACTTCGGAAATTGATTCCGGGCACACCAGGTATTGGAATCAGGCGCCGTCAGAAACTGCATTCTTGTAAAATTCCAAAGTAATCTATGACAAAAAATTTCCTTGAAATTTCAGGGTCTTTACATAACACAAACCTCAGGAAATTACGTCCTCATAAAGATTTAACAAAAACAAGTGTTACAAAAGTTGTACTGAGAATTCATTTGAGTCATCCGTTCCCATGTGCTTACTTGGAGGTTCCCGTACTGCTAGTGAAAGTGCTCCCGAGGAAATGACAATCCTCGTAGGACCCGCTCATGTCGAACCTTGATCCCCACTGGAACCTCCGTGAAATACACCACATCGCCATCGTCTAGCTCCCCATGGTTGATGATATGTGAAAGATCACGCACGTATCTCCTCAGTTGAGATAAGTGGAAGTCGTCGTGCACCTGGTTCAACTGAGGTGGATGGGTCAAGAGGTAAACCACCCTGCCTACCCAGCTGAGGACCTAGGAATGGTCCACTGAACCTCAGAGATAAATTTCCACTTTGGACACATCTCCGTAATCCTCTTCGAGGTGAGACCCGTATAAGGAAGTGATCGTCATACTCGAACTCTAGAGGTCTCCAATTCTTGTTTAGAACTAGAATTCAAAAGGACTGCTGCCTGGAGGGTAAGTTTGACCGACTCAAGAGTGATCGGTCGCACCCTCCTGTGCATGAGTTTATCTTGTACTGCCTGGGGTTTCCTTTTCGCCAACCAACGAAAACCCATTACGAAGTCGTAGTTAAACCACAACCTTTTTTGCCTAATACCATCAATTTGTATATGAACTGTGATTTCCCAGTCCATTCTCAAACCAACATCGTAAGGCCTCGATGCTGCCCCCAAGAGATTCCAACTGAAACTCTCGCCTTGAGGGTCTGACCACACTATCGGTGTAAGTGTGATTATCGAGTCTTCTCCCAAGGTATCTCTAGACGCGAGGGTCAATTCTACGACTAACCCAAAACTCTATGTCTGGGACATGATTCGTGGAAAAATGGAATGATTCTTATCAACGTCTGTTACTACGACAGCTAGTAATGGATACAGACTACCTCTTGAATCATTCATAGAGCCATTGGGTCGCTCTCCTTGACCACAAGCAGCTACTCTCTTCCCCTACCCTCCAGCTCCCAGAGCCTGGTGGGGAAAACTAAGGTGGGTGGTTGTAGTATGTTAAAACGTACACCACCACATGCTGCTCTCCTAGCTCTGCCTCCACGTCTGCTGCTTCGCAGACTCATATCTCCTTAAAGCCTCCTCTTATTGAAACATTTAACATGCCCGAGTCTCTAAGACTGGTGCCAGATTCCTGTTTCGTACTACAATGTGCAGTCTTCACCCGCTCCTGGATGATCTGCACCTTCTTTGCCTACGTTCTGAAAGAGCTGCTAAAATTTCTCCTTTTCTGAAAAGAGAAACCCGGTCTCGTCCCCTGGACGAACCACGCCCATTTCCTAATACAATCAATCCTAACATGAATGATGCATTCATGCCATTGGCCTCGACGTAACTATCAAGTGATCCAACTATCACTCTCACCACCAAGGGTAGAGTCACACTGTCGGTATCAGTGTGAGTTCACTGGGTATCCTCCAGTAGAAATCTCGAAAGTGAGGGTCAAGTTAATAGTCTTAACCGGGACCACTCAGTTTCAACCAAAGAAAACGACAGGAAAGAAAAACATCACAATGATAAGTGTCTTTTCATTATTGCAGCTCATAGTACAAAGACACGAATAAAACATCAACATGGAACTAGAAGTACAAGGGACGTATCCACTAGTTCCACTCCTGTCCACCTGCTCCCGGAGCTCTACTGCCTTGTCCACTGCTCGGCTGTTGCTCAAGCACTCGCCGCTGCTTCTGCCTCGGTGGCTCCTCAATCACCTGCAGATCAACTGTCCCAGATTTCAGACAGTCACGTGCCATGTGACCCTTCCTACCATAGGGGAAACATTGTCCGTCTCTAGCACGCCTGTCCCTGACTACACCCCGGGTGCCCCACACTACTAATCCTATAACCCAAGGTCGCCCACCTACTGGACTGGTCCTCTTGGATATCTGCATCATCTTTCTACTGCCCACAGATGACTCGGCTACTGATCGAAAACCCAATGGCAAAGGCAGAATATTCTGTACACGCTCAGGGTGTAGAGCTACTGGCACAAACTCCACCCTGAAGAAGGTCTCGATGTCTTCCCTTGTGAAGGTAATTCCATCACAAAACTGGAACAAGTGGCTCCACCACCTTCCTGCTACTGCCTGAAGGAGGCTGGCAGCAAAGATCACCATGAAGTCTGCTGGCATGCCCACTAGCCTGAAGACTCTCACCACAGCCTCCAGCCAATCCTCAGCTGCCTACGGGTCCGTCTCTCCCCAGAACCAGGGTGGCCTCTGGCATTGGAACTCGTGCAGCGCGCTCAAGTGGCGTGGATTTCTTACTACTGGGGTTGGTGGCATCGGTGGCCAAACATATGGTAGTACCGCTGGTGCCTCCGCTGGTGCCTCAACTGCAAGAGGGATCTGTACCGAAGCCTCATTGCTCGATAGGCTGTCAGTAGGCATATCCCTCTGGGATCTAGCTGGTCTTCCATAAAGTGGCATCCAGAAATAAACAACGTGACACGGTCAAACGAATATACCTCGTGAGTTGACCTCGTTTCAGCTGACATTTAAAAACTTCTGGAAATACACACACAATCAGTGTTTTTGTGCACAATGTCGGAAATCAGTTGTCAGGGTCCTGGTGTATGGATACGTCGGCCTCCCGCACCAACACAGGACTCCCGGAACTGAAGACCACACTCGGTACCATTAACACTATAGCTTCACAGAAAGAAAATATTAGAGTTATAAGTTCTTGCGGTAGAACCAACTCCTCTGATACCAATTTGTCACAACCCGTCCTCGGGGCCCGGGTCGTGACTACCCCAATCCCAACTTCCATAGGCCAGGGGCTGGCAACTAGCACCAAAGGCATAAATCCCGATAACTGGGAAGGCATTTCCTTGATAAATGAAACAAACACCACAGAGTACAAGAGGAAGTAAAACACTAAGTACAAAAAAAGTGTTGAAAAGTAAAAAGGGCCAGAATACAAACCCAACTGGAAATACAGCTACAACTAAACAAAAGTACAATAGAAAAAATGACAGCAGCTGGATGAAAGGAAGAAGCTCCTGGGTTGTCCTTCTCAGATCCTACCTGAAGGGTAGGTACATATAGTGCAGATCCTGGATCGTCCACCACAGATCCTATCTGAAGGGTAGGTACAAATATCGCAGCTCCTGGATCATCCACCACAAATCCTACCAGAAGGGTAGGTACATATAGCACATCCCCTCAATGCTCTCGCTAGTTAACCCCCTCTGAGTGTCGTCTCGCCGTGAAGTCCACCTCCGGATACTAACTCGATGGGTGGTCCACCTCCGGGTACCATCCAGCCCTCGAACACTCGGCCTCCATCCGCACTGCCCATCATCTGCAACCAACACAATGAGGTGCGGGCATAGCCCGTGCAATGGTGGGTATAAAGTTACTCAGTAGGGACCCTAAGACCCTCAAGGTCTCACTAAATCCAACAAGTATAACCACAATGAAGACCTCAACAGATAAACTCTACATAAGTATATGCCCATACATATACCTAAGTTATCAAGTAACCCATCTCAATCAAAAGGAAACACATGATTATGAAATCAACGGATAACCACTACCCAGGAATATGCCCATACATATACCTATGTTATCATGTGACCCATCTCAATCAAGAGGTAAACACAAAGGTCATAGACTCATCTCAAACAATGATTTTCATTATCGAAACAATAACTGCTGAAGATCCTCTTCTCTGGAGTGTACAATGGTCCTGTCAAGAATCCGAGGTACTGATCACTAACCTAAGACTCCTGAGTTACTCCTCCTGTTGAGTACCGCGGGTCTGCCACCTCACACAGTAGTGCTCCTCTGCTATGGGTCTTCCACCTCACATAGTAGTGCTCCCCCTCATAGCCTACAGAGGTACTCCTCCCGTCGAGTACCGCGGGTCTTCCACCTCACACAGTAGTGCTCCTCCGCCATGGGTCTACCACCTCACAAAGTAGTTCTCCCCACTGGGCTATGCTAGTCACTCCAAATCGAATCGGACAAGCAGTCATCGGTCACAATGAGCTACATGATCTCTGTACTCGGTATGCTCCTCTCTGGGAGGGTCCGCTCGACGAGCTATAGGTCGATACTCCAAGTATCACAAGTCCCACGAAAAAGTATCTCAAAGGACCGCCTCGTCATAGCGGTCTCAACGCAATAGACGACGCGTCAATCGGAAGCCCGGTCTGTGAGTTATTAGCCTTTTCGTCCCAGGGTCCTAGTTGGTTTCGTGTGTGAACAAACCCAGCCGTATCTCAATTGTAACGCGAACTCTCAAAGGGTATACCCATAGGGACCATTTCTCAATTTTATCACCAACGCCGCTGACAGTTCATCAAACGGACGTCCGGTCTGAAAGATATCAGCTTTTCCGTTCTAGGGGCTGAATTGGATTTCGGCTACAATCCAACCCGGCCATACTCCAACTGCATCCAAAACTCAGGCTAAGTATGCCAAAAGTTCTATCTCATCAAGAGTAATTCAATGAGACAAATGGCGCATCAATCGGACTCTCGGTCTGTGAGTTATTGGCCTTTTCGTTCTAGGGGCCTGGTTGGTTTCGTGAGCGAACTAACCCGACCGCACTCCGACGGTGTCCAAACCTCAAACGGAGTTAGAAAAATGTTCCGTCTCATCAAGTGGAATTCAACGAGATAGTCGGAGCGTCAATCGGAGGTCCGTAGCCCATGTTATGGGCGAAAGACGGAAGAGGTTCGAAAACGGGGGTCTGGGCCCGGCCCAGCCCCCCCTGGGTCGGCCGAACCAGGTCGACCCGAACTGGGTCCGGGTCTGGCCCAGCTGGTCGCAGCCAGGCCCGGTCTGGGCAGCCAACTGGCCTCATGCTGGCGCAGCGCGACGGGTGTGGGGTGTTACAAACCCCCCCGGTTGTCAACCGGTCATGGGTTAATACTGCGCTGCCTCAAACCCGGAACAACCCGGTCGTTCCGGTTCACGTCCCACCGCCGTGGCTCAGCCACGACGGTTTGCTCCAGCAACGCACCACCACCGCCTTCTGTGGACCACCGGATGCGCTCGGGTGGTCCGTTTTTCCTGCCGCCTTCGTCAAAAGTCCTCCTGGGACCCGATCATTACTGCAAAAGAATTCAAACGCCATTTCGGTCCGATTCTTCGTCACCCGTCAATCCTCATTCAACGTGTAAAACGCGACCTCTTTGTGGTTTTATGGCATGGTGCAATGGAGCCGCACCCCTTCGCCGCGGCCCGACTTCAACCGCGGATTCATTCGAACTCAAAGGCGCGGCGCGACGACGCCATGCTTCTTCATCGTGATTCTCTAAATTCCCGCACGGTGTGACAGAACTCTGTCACTTCCTTTTCAATCCACGTAGATAACCAAAAAAATAAAAGGGGAGGAGGTTCGGCCGTGTTTGTGCGGTCCTACCTCCTCCTTTATTTTGATATCAGTTGGCCGTTGATATAGAAAAACATCTAAAATTATTCACGACATGAAAACCAAACCCCTCCCTTGAAAAGACGTCACACGTCGGCGAGCCGCGGAAGAGGCAAGCGTCACGGTGATCGGACGTCGCGGAAGATCGGTGCCAATTCCGTTGACGTCGGAGGGTGAGTCATCATCAATGGCGTTGTTCTCCGCGGTGCTGTCTTCTCCCTTGATGTGGAGGAAGAAGAGGAGAAGGAACGTCATCGGTGATCGCCCGATGAAGAATGCGGCGTCTCGCTTCCATCGACGTGGAGAGAAGGTGAAAGATGAGACAACGTTCTTCGTCGAAGCTTCAGTGTTATTCACATTCTTCAACAAAGGTGATGATGCATTCTTCTTCGGAGAAGGAAGTTCTTCAAAACTCAAATTATCTTTTCCCTTTCTCTTAACACAACATTTCTAACCAAAATAAAATAAGGCTCCACCTTATTTTTTACCCATGCCATGAATTCAAAATTACAAAATTCAAAACCAACATAATTAATTAATTGATATTGAGTTGTCAAATTGATTAATATTTAGGTGGCATGAATTTAAGTGGGAGGTGAGGAGGAGAGGAGTCAGTTAAATTAAAGTGGAGTTACAATATTAAAGTGGGAGGTGATTTATGGGAGTTCAAGGGGGTTATGGGAAGATCAAGTGGGGTTAGGGTCTCGTGTGGGCCCCACCACCCTCTTAACCTCTCATGGGTATTTCCCTAACATCCACTCAAAGGATATAACTACTTTAAAGAAATAAAAATTGTAACCCAATTTTTATTTTATCTTCCCAAAATTTTTAACAACTTCTCTCGTGAAAATACAAATCCGAAAAAGATCTTCTTAAGCAATTACCATCGCTGGGAATCCATCGGTGCTCTTGGAATTCGATTTCAAGCACCGGTTCAAAAGTTAAAAAAACCCGCTCGTTTTTTCACTGAATGTACCCGAGCTAAACGTCATAAATTGATTCTGGGCACATCATTCCTCAGAATCAAGCGCCGTTAGAATCTATATTTTTGTAAAATTCCAATGAAAATTAAGAAAAAAATTTCCTTGAAATTTCCAGGTCTTTACATGGTAGACCCATGGTGGGATGCGCTCGGTTGTAGTGGAAGGCCCACAGTACTTGACAGGTGGAGTACGTCAGCAGTCCAAGGTTAGTGGGACACGCTTGGTTGTAACAGTATGAACACTTTACTCGACCGAGGAGGAGTTCTCCAGCAGCCGTGGTTTCGTTTTCATGATTAAAATCCTGGTTTGAGCTGAATCTATGACCTATGTGTTTACCTCATGATTGAGATGGGTCACATGATAACTTAGGAATATGTATGGGAATATATCTAAGTAGATTTTATCTGTTGATTTCATAACCATTGTGTTTTCTCTTGATTGATATGGGTTACTGATGACTTAGGTATAAGTAAGGGCTTATACCAAAGTAAGAGTTATCTGTTGAGTTTCTGCTTTGTGGTTATCCATGATGGATTTAGATAGACCTTGATGGTCTCGGGGTCCCTATTGAGTATCGTTATACTCACCCCTGCACGGGTTATGCCCGCACCTCGTTGTGATGGATGCAGATGACAGACAGCGCTGACGGAGGCCGAGCGTTTGAGGACTGGATGGTACCCGGAGGTAGATCTCACGACGAGTCGGTACCCAAAGGAGACAGACGGACAGATGATCAGACTTGGAGTGCTTAAGAGGTAATCTGTACCTACCCTTCAGGTAGGATCCATGGTGGAAGATCCAGGAGTTGCGTGTCTTCGTCCAGCTGCTTGTCTTTTCTGTTTTACTTTCGTTATATTGTAGCTGTACTTTCGATTGGTCTTGTATTCTGGCCCATTTACTTTTCAGCACTTCCTTTTGTTTTTTGTGTATTACTTCTGCTTGTACTCTGTGGTAATGTGTTTACTTTTATAAAGGCAATGTCTTCCCAGATATCAGGATTTACGTCTTTGGTGCTAGTCGCCATCCCCTGGCTTATGGAAGGAGGGCTTGGAGAAGTCACGGCACGAGCCCCAAGGATGAGTCGTGACAAATTGGTATCAGAGGAGTTCGGTTCTACCTTAGAACTAAGGAATCTGATCTTTTTATATGTGAAGAAATTGTGTAAATGGTACCGAGTTTGGTCTTCAGTTCAGGGAGTCCAGTGTTGGTGTGACGGCCGACGTATCCGTACACCAGGACCCTGACTTCCGATTCCCGACTCTGTGCACGTAAACACAGATTGCGTGTGCGTTTCCAAAGTTATAAATTCAGCTCAAAGAAGGTATAAATCGTTTGACCGTATCACATATATTCAGGATGACTCCACACAGACAGTGAGTTGGAGTTCTGAGAGTGTACTCGATGACGGCTCACCGAGTGACGAGGCTCCGGTGCGGGGCCCTTTTTACTATGTTGGCACCCTCGGGTGGTGTAAAAACAGCACCCCCACCTATTGGGCAGCAGATGCTACCAGCCATACTAGCGAACTGTGCAAGCTGGCAGAGCGCTATACACGAGTTCCAGTAGTAGAGGCCTTCGAGGTTATGAGGCGAGGCAGATTCCCAGACAGCAGAGCACTGGCTAGAGGTGATTTCTAGAGTTTTCCTCCTAGATGAGACATCAGAAGAGTGGATGGTGGAAATGAATACTAGTTTTTTCTAGTTAGTGACCATGAGGATGTTTTGCATAGTGATGAGGCTTCAGTACATGGACTGATGCCTGAGATAGTGCCTTCGGGTAGTGTGTCGGCTATACATCACTACCTGTTGGTCTGTTGTTACAACCGGCGGTACTGAAAGGTGACACCTATAGGTTTACTTCTTTACACGTGTTCCAACATCAGATACCCTCAAGTTATGAGGTGATCCTAACTCATAGGTAGCCGAAGACTGGCTTGGGGAGGTGGCAGAAAGTTTTCTTAAGCTTTTACAACTTCGGTAGGAAGACGAGTCGGTAGCTGAGTATTCATCGAGGTGTACCGAACAATCTGGGTACTCGATGAATACGACTCGATCAGTGCCTTAGAGATCGGTCCTCATAGCGAGGTGTGTATAAAGGATATCCAAGTAAGCACTCCTTACTCTATGTATTCCTACTTATGTTAGAGTGCTATAAAGAACCCTTGTGGTTGAGAATTATTTTGATGAATGGATTCAGTCAGTGATGGGTAGCAGTGGAAAATCAGGAAACTAGTGCCAGTCTCAGAGACTTGGGCGTGTAAAATGTTTCAAGAAGAAGAAATGATAAGGATAGATAAATATGCAGAGTAGCATACGTTGAAGCAGAGCTATGAGAGAAACATGAGTTGGTGTACATTTCAACATGTTACAATCATCCGCCTTTGTAGTCCCCACCAGTCTTAGGGGGCTGGAGGGAATGGGAAGAGAGTAGCTGCATGCGGTCCTGATTTGTGACCCAATGGCTCTAAGAATGATTCCAGGGAACATCTGTGTCCACTACTAGCTACCATAGTAACAGACATTGATATGAATCATTCCTTCCTTCCACGAATCATGTCCCAAACCTTGAGTTTCCAGTAAGATGTAGACTTGACCCTCACGTCTATAGATACCTTGGGAGGAGAGTTGATAATCACACTTAACCCAACAATGTGATCTGACCCACGAGGCGATAGTTTCGGTTGGAATCTCTTGGTGGCACTGTCGAGGCCTTACGATGTTGGTCTGAGTATGGAATGGATCCACAGTTCATACACGGATTGACTGTAATAGGCAAAAAGGTTGTGGTTTATCTACGACATTGGGATGGGGTTTCCTTGGTCGGCAAAAAGGAAGCCCCTGGCAGCACCATATAAACTCATGAAAAGGAGGGTGCGGCCGATCACTCTTGGGTCAACCAACCTTACCCTCGTGGCAGCAGCAGTTTTGAGTTTCAGTTTTAATCAGGAAATGGAGGCCACTAGAGTTCGAGTATGGAGATCCCGTCCCTATACGGATCTCAACTCAACGAGGTTTACGGAGATGTGGCTGAGGCGACAAGTTATCTACGAGATTCAACGAACCTTTCTAGGACCTCAACAGGGTAGGCGAGGTGGTTTACCTCTTGACTTTTCCACCTCAGTTGCACCAGTTTCATGATCCATCACACATCATCGACCTCAAGAAGTAGGAGGTCGATGGCAGGGCGACATTCACAGATGTTCCATTAGGGATCGAGGATCGACAGGAGTGGATCATACGAGGACGGTTGGTTCCTTGTGTTCGCTTTCACTGGTAGTATGGGAACCTCCTGGTGAGCACATGGGAGAGGGAGGCTCAAATGCGTGATCAGTACTGCTTTTGTATCCCTAGTTTGTGTTAAAGCTTTATGGGGACGTAAAGCCCTGAGTTTGGAGTAATGTAAAGACCTAGAAATTTCAAAGAAATTTTTTTCTTATTTTTACTTGAAATTTTACGAGTACGCAGTTTCTGACGGGACATGATTCCGAGGCCCGGTGTGTCCGTAATCATTTTCCAATGTTTTTCTAGGGTACGTTCAGTGAATGAACGAGCGGGCTTTCCTAACTTTTGAACCGGTGCTCGTAATTGAAATCTGAGGGCACCGATGAAACCACAATGCCAGTAATTTCTTATGAATACCTTTTCTGGGGTTGCGTTTTCTCGGGAGGAGATGTTAAAAATTGTGGAAAGTAAAAATAAAATTGAGCTAAAAATTTTATTTTTACTAAGTTGTTAACATTTGGGTGGAAGTTGGGGTAACCACCCAAGTGAGGTTATGGGGGTCGTGGGGCCCACACGAACCACACACCTTCATTTCCCCTAACGCATCTTAACCCTCCATTTAATGACTTCTGTTTAATTACTTAAGTTATTTCTTTATTTTATTTTCAAATGGATGAAATGGGTAATAAAATAAGAGAAAAACTTATTTTATTATGTTGTTATCTTGTTGAGAGGATTTTGGAATAAGCTCTAAGACTTTAAGATCTTCATATTCTTCATAGAAGAACGCGAAGAATACCGGTCTCCGACGAACAACGCTGAAACCTCGGAGATCGAATACGCGACGTCGTGTACCATGACGCCGTCAATTCTCCTCTTCGCGACAGCGAGAGATGCCTTCCTCGGATATCATCAAATTCCAATGATCATCCTCTTCCGCGATGATCAAATTCATGAAGTCTCTTTCTGTGAAAAATCCCATTCGACGACAACGCTTGAGGTAGGGGTTTTTGTTGTTGTTGTTATTCATGAATTCTTCCGTCATCGTTCCTCATTTCAAATTTGATAGCTTGCTATTGATTAACGGGAGGGGGTCGGACTGCAAAAACCCGGCCAACCCACCTCCCTTAAAATTGTGTTGTTGTGGTTCGAAGGAAAGTGGCGTGGTGTCGTCGCACCGCGCGGGATCATACGGCAAGGATGGGTGGCTCTGTCGCGCCGCACCACTGAAGTCGAAGAAGTTCGCAGCATCGTCACGCCACGCCGAAGAATCACAAAAACATAGCGGCCAGAGCGGGGCCGCAGCGGTGGGGCATGGTGCTGTCGCGCCGCGCCAGACGGTCCATCTCCGCAGCCTTAGGCTGCGACGGAGTAGGGAGCAGTGGCCGATTTCCAGCTGCCGACATCAGAGCAGGGGGACGGGACCAGCTGGTCTCGTGGGGGCAGCAGCCGGCCGGCTAGAGCAGGCCATCCGGTCAGGGGAGAAGCAGGGGGTTTGTAACCCTCGGCTAGCCGAAAAGTAGTGGCCCCCACGTGGGGGCCGCGTTTAATTGAACTGCCCCCCCCCCCCAGTGACCGCCCTGGTCGGTTACACCGAGCTGGCCCGCGGACTGCCAGTGCACCAGCGCGCCCGCGTGCCGGGCCGGGCCACGCCAGCCGGGCCGGACCCAGACCCGGTTTGGGTCGCCCGGTTCGGGCCGACCCAGGGGGTCTCGGGCTGGTCGGTCAGGGCCTGAAACCCCCTTTTTCGGACCTCTTCCGGCCTTTTGCCCATAACATGGGCTACAGACCTTCGATCGACACACCGTCAGCTATGATATGATCCTTGGATCGATATGAACGTTTCGGTATATTACACTCAAGGTTTTGAAGATCTTTGAGTACGACAGGGTTGGTTCGAATATAAAACCAACCGGGCCCCGAGAACAGAAACACTTATATCTTGAGCTCCGGACGTCTGATTGACGTTCCGTCGACATTGCTGGATTCCTCTTGATGAGACGGAACTTTTGGCGTACTTCACCTGAGTTTTGGTTGTAGTTATAATGTTTCCGGGTTGGATTGTACCCGAAATTCAACCAGGCCCCTGGAACGAAAAAGATGATAACTTTCAGACCGAATGTCCATTTGCTGAACCGTCAGCGGCGTTGGTGATCACGTTGAGAAACGGTCCCTATGAGAAAACCCTATGATTGTTCGGGGTACGATTGAGATACGGTCGGGTTGGTTCGCACACGAAACCAACCGGGCCCCTGGGATGAAAAGTCTAATAACTCACAGACCGGGGGTCCGATTGACGCGTCGTTTATTGCATTGAGACCTCTATGACGAGGGGGTCCTTTGAGATACTTATTTTTGGGAATTTGTGATACTTGGAGTATCGAACAGTAGCTCGTGGAGCGGACCCTCCCGGAGATGAGCTAGCAGAGTGCAGAGAACTAGCAGCTGACTGAGACTTGACGACTGCTGATCGTCGACTCGGAGTGATTCAGATTGCCCAGTGGGGTGAAATTGATTGTAGAAGCAGACCCACGACAGAGGTGCACTTGGTTATAGTGGTAGACCCGTTGTACTCGACAGAAGGATTACCTCTCTAGGCTATGAGAGGGTGTTCTTGGTTGTAGTGGCAAACCCATGGTGGGAGGCGCTTGGTTGCAGCGGCAGACCCACAGTACTCTACAGGTGGACTAATTCAGCAGTCCATGGTTAGTGGGACGCTCTTGGTTGTAGCGGCAAGCCCACTGTACTCGACAGAGGTGGAGTTCTCCAGCAGCCGTGGTTTCTTTTTCATGAATAAAATCCTGGTTTGAGTTGAGTCTATGACCTATGTGCATACCTCATGATTGAGATGGGTCACTTGATAACTTAGGTTTATGTATGGGAATATATATAAGTAGAGGTTATCCGTTGATTTCATAACCTTTATCTTTCCACATGATTGAGATGGGTTACTAATGACTTAGGTATAAGTGAGGTCTTATACCTATGTTAGAGTTATCTATTGAGTTTCTGTTTTATGGATATCCTTTTTGGATTGAAAGACACCTTGAGGGTCTCAGGGTCCCTACTGAGTATCGTTATACTCACCGATGCATGGGCTATGCCCGCACCTCGTTGTGTTGGATGCAGACGACAGACATCACTGACGGAGGCCAAGCAATCGAGGATTGGACGGTACCTGGAGGTAGATCTCACGACGAGTCAGTACCTAGAGGAGACAGACAGAAGGATGACCGGATGTGTAGTATTGAAGAGGGAATCTATACCTACCCTTCAGGTAGGATCCATGGTGGACGATCCAGGAGCTACGTGTCTTCTTCCAGATACTTGTTTTTTCTGTTGTACTTTCGTTCTGTTGTAGCAGTACTTTCGATTGGGTTTGTATTCTGGCCCCTTTACTTTTCAGCCCTTCCTTTTGTTTTTAGTCTATTACTTCTGCATGAACTCTATGTTGATTTTTTTACATTTATAAAGGAAATGCCTTCCCAGATATCAGGATTAAAGCCTTTGGTGCTAGTCTCCATCCCCTGGCCTATGGAAGGCAGGCTTGGGTTAGTCACGCCACGGGCCCCGAGGACGGGTCATGACACTGCGAGTCAATCGGTGTCTTAGGATTTCAATTCCGAGCCCCAGTTCAAAATATAGAAAAACCCGCATGGACATTTACTGAACATACCTGAACAAAACTTCATAAATTGAATCCAGGCACATCGGGCCTCCGAATCAGGCACTGTCAGAAACTTCGGACTTGTAAAATTCCAAAGTATTTAAAAAACAAATTCCATGAAATTTCTGGGTCATTACATAAATACTTCCATTATATAAAAATTATTTATATTTCATGTATATTGAGAATATAATTATGTATAATAGATAGATATATGAAGTCTAAAACACCGTTTATGGATACGGTAGGTCATACGTAAGCATAAATGATGTTTCTATTTTCATATCGTATTGATTGAAAGTAAGTGAATGAGATGAATGTAAATATATATATATATATATATATATTTCCAATATCATTATTATGTCATATATTTCATAGTTATTAATAATATATATTTCTATAATCATCGTTGAATGGTGAACGTGGAAATGAATCTCATCGTGTCATGGACACGGTAATCCGTACGTACGCACGAGCGAAAATATCATTATATTGATGATGAAATTGTATGAAATTGGATTGTATATCATATATAAATAATAATTTAAATGTTATATTTTTTATTTACATCAATTTTTCTCATTACTATACCCATACGAATAGTGAATCGATGAATGAAAAACAACATCACGACGTGGAGATTGTAATCCGTACATACGCACGTATGGTGACTTTTTCATTTATAGGATAGAGAGGATAAAGAATAATGTTGTACCATATTTATAATAACATCACAGTATGTAGAAGGTAATGGAGTTATTACTTTATTATTTAAACAACAATTAAAGAATAAGTGGAAAAATAAATGAACTTGAAAGTGGTAGGTGAAATTATTACCTCTTCTTCAGGTGTTTTGTTTTGAGTTGATCAAAAGGGAAACATAAGTTGGATTTCTGACCAATGTAATGAATCTAGGTTAATTTGAGGGATGTTGGGATGATATTTGGGAATGGTTTGGCTGAGGAAAATGGTTTTGGAGGTGTGAATTTGAGAGAAGGGGATGTTCCCTTTTATATGAGGGGTGAGGGGAATCTTAGGAAAAACATAAACTGTTATTTAATTATAAAATCAGTTTCAAGTTATAGTGGATCAAAATTAAATTATTTCAAATATAAGGTGGTTATTGGTTGAAATCATCTAAAAAAATAGGTTTATACAAGTTTAGGTTAAAATTTTAACATTATCATTTTGATTTTACTCTGAGTTAAATAGTTTAACTTTTACCGTGTCTTCTTGTATTCTTACACTATATGGTTAATAAACATACTCTAAACATACAAAAAAATCAAGTTGTTCATTAATGACATATATAATATTTTTTAAGACCTTTTTCAAAACCTCATATTTTTAAGAATATTATATCAACCAATAATATAGTATATGTTTTAAAAAAATTATTTCAATTTTGAAATTATTAAGTATTTTGTTGTTGTGAAAGTCATAAAAACCTTATAAATTCGAAAAATATATATAATCCACCCTAACATGTCATATTAACGTAGAAAATTATTTGAAATAATCAAAAGTCTCAAATTACATTTATGTGGATATTTATAATATAAATTATATTAATATCTCATTAAGAAAGTAATTAATGCATCATCATTGTGACATAAATAAATTTAAAAATATAATGTCTAAAAATTTTAAATAAAATACCATTCTGTAGGAGATATTTTTACCTTTCCAGTTAATATTTATAGTCTAATTTATCATCTTTATAACACTATATTAAAAAAAATTATGAAAAAATAAATTTTCAACTTTTAACTCTTCTATAATTAAATAATAATAAATGTTCTAAATTAATCCATGTGGTCCTAAAAGATCAATGTTTTTTCCAATGTTTGATTTTGGTCGAATTACCCTTATAAAATGGAATTATGACATGTGTTAGAGTAACCATAATATCAATTTTACCCTTAATTGCCTTATTTACTTTTAATCATGGTAAATAAAAGTCAAAATATCCAATTTACCAAAACAATATTTTCATCTTATTGAACTTCATTTTACTTAGTGAGGTTAAACTTGTCTATCTGATTTTTGAAATTAAACTCACAAAAGTTATAAAATTGTGATATATGCAAATTTTTAAATTCTCCTAGAATGTGGGTAAAAGATGGTAAAAAGTTCAATTAAATTTTATATATCTAAAAATATAATAAAATGACTCCAATTATGAAATTGAACATACAAAGGTATTATGTATCTATTTTTACTGGAAATAAATTTAAATATAATAATTAATTATGTAAATAAAAAGTTATTTCTAAACTATAACGTGATGTTTTAACTATTTATCAAAAAATGAATGTTTTCAGAAAAATACCAAAAATTTACCCTAAGCTAATTTTGAAATTATGAATTTAGAAATAAATTATATTTTCCTAATTTCAAAACATAGTAGTTGAATTAATTAATTTAAAATTGATTCCCATTGGCCAAATCCAAAATCATATTTTTAAGAAATAACAACTATAAATAGATTGGAACTTGATTATGTCCAATTTCAAAGTTAAATTACTTCCAATGACCAGCATTGGATTAAATGGTAAAAATATAATCTAACGATACTTCCTAACAATTAAAATGAATAATTGATCACTATAAAGTTTGTTTTTTAAAAATGTTATTTTTAGTTAAAATATATTATTTTTCACTATTCCCCCTAATATGAAAGTTATCAGAGATACACCAAAGATTTATTAAAACTAAATTTTTATGTCCCGATTATAAAGAATTATTTTATTTTTTTAAAATTGAATATATAAAAGTTTCAAATACTGGATTTAAAAAGTGTTCGCCATTAAAAGGTGGTAAAATTTCATTTTTTAAAATATAATTCATTTATCTGAAAAAAATTAATTTGTTGTTAAATTTTTTCTAATAAACAAAAAATATGGATTCTAAAAATATAAAAAATATATAATGTTCAAATTTCAGTTAGTACTACTCATAAACTCTTTTTAACGACTAATATGTTATGTCTAGGTGCGCTTGTACTCATTGTTGTGTGTAGTACAAGTTATTTAATTACATTGAAAAATTAACGTACTATGAAATCTTTGGGTGTTACAATCTACCCTCCTTCAATAAATTGTGTCCTCGCAATTTGAAATTGTTCTTCAAATGTAAATGGTTGAAAATAGAAAATACCTTTGAGGAAAACCCACATCAGAAAGTGGGTAAATACAATTTAGTCCTAATAAGAGCAAATGGTAAACGAAAGGTTCACCACCAAATTATGATCTCGATTAGGAGAACACTAGTCTAAATTAGAGACACATAATTGGAGGAAAACACAAATATTTATAGGGAGTGATTGAGGTCATCAATCAAAAGGAATTGTTTAATTAAGGGCCACAAATCCATCAATCTATGATGATTTAAAATACCATAGGTTCACCAAAACACAGGGTATTAGGATAACCCATTTTTTTTCTTAAGATCCCATCCCTAAAGTTTTAGAATTAATTTATCCATAGAATAAGAGGAAAAAAATTTATACTTGACGAGTAGAGTTTCATCCTTCAAATAATTTCTACCAAAAACTCATCTTTCACTCCAAAAGCTTTCAAAAAATATTCTATTTATCCTAATCATATAGGGTTCAAAAAATAATAAATTTTTAATTCACCTATCAGATGTTTTAAAAAACGAAACTACATGATACAATATAGGACATTAGGTAGGCTAGTGGTAGGTGATGCTCCATTTTCTCCCCTCGGTTATTGGTTCATGTCTCACGGCCTTGTCGGACGCGACGAATTATCACCTGACATCCGTGTAGTCCTTTTTATGACAATCCAAAAATAAATTTCAAAAATGATATAACCATAACGATATTATCCATTTTCAAACATAATCCATTCCAGCCTTTAGCCTTATTCAAAATACTTCTGTCCAAACTCATATTCATAAATTTTTAAAAAAGGTGAAAACAATAAAGATCTTTTTTCCCAAATAAAAACATGTGAATACCATCATCATGTATACTATTATAACCTGGAATTACCCTAAATTTCCATAATCCCTTATTGATGACATTCATGCTCCCTTATTCATTATAGAATACTATATACATTAATTATATCCAAAAAAATTGAATACTCCTACAATGATGAAATAAATAAACCATTAATCAGTTCCAAGGTAGTTCAGAATATAAAATATAATTTATCTTAATCAACCATCTCTTCTTCCAAAATTACTAACTCAGTATCAGGACCATATTAAGGATTATATTTCCTCCAGAAATGTATTTTCCAAAATATTTTACTTATTTTAAAGTCACTTTTCATAGAACCATATAATCTCAAATACTCAATGAAGTAATACTTCATTACAATCCTTATTTATTTCCGCAATTCATATAATTGGTACATCATTGATACAATGCGGAAATGTCATAATTACTTAATAACAACATAAGAACACTAGTCATTCCTCTTTATTTGTGGTGGTATCATAACTTGATTATTATCCAATAGCCTCATTTGTGGTATACTACGATGTATGATACATTGATTCGCATGGTGTCTGGACTCCTTTCAGATGAAGCATTTTACATTTGAACCCATTTACATACCCTTGCAATCACGTACTTGGTATCCTTTTTCTCAACACTTTTAACAAACTCCCATTTCCTTCTAGAATTTGTCAAGGTGATTAATTCCACAGTTATCACATATGGGAAAATCCTTCTTTCCCATATTTCCTTTATCCATCATTCTCTATACCATCATTTTCTTATATTACTTCCCTTTAAAGCCATAGGACTCAGATAATTCATTACTTATCATATTAAAAAATTGATAATATTTCATTATTTGATGAGAATATGTGGGAGACTATTTTCCTTCTAAATGTTGGACTACTACCATGAATGATATGATCCTTCTAACTCTTTATATCAAACGTAATGATGCAGTTCTCATTCCTTCTACTGGGTTCCATTTCTAAAAAATGGCATACACTAGGTCAGTTTATGAGTCATACTGCATAATTCCAAACATGTAAAATACCTAATGTAAATTGAACAGTTTATGGATATAATCCATAATCATATAAACATTTTATTTAAGAAATATTTACCCTTAAATCCTTCATAATGTATTGTAATGAAATTTGATTTATCCTAAGCATATCCCCCAAGAGTTTTGTAACCAAGAGCGCAGCAAGGCCCGTTGTCGTGCACCGGTTCCCAGTCACATCTTGCTCAAAGTTGCGTTTTCAGGTTTTACACCTAGGTAAATATGTGCCCAAGACACCTCTACCAGCTCATATCCAGACAGGGATGTATTGCTGGGAAAACTCAAAAACTCTATACATTAAAAAAATTATGTTATATTCATCTATACTAATCCACAGATCCTATCATAGGGTAATGTGGTATAATCAGAGTTTATCTAAATCTAGTCTCTAAGGATAATGATAAACCTCCCTCTGATACCAACTGTAAATCACTGAACCCAGTTACCCATAGCCGGTGCAATATTTTAAAACATTGGCATGATTACAATGAATCAAGTCCTTATGGATCGATCAGTTTAGAATTTTGGAAAATATATTACAAAAATAAAGGTTGAATTACAATTTCTAAAATACATTACAGTGTATATAGTTATTTCAGAATTCCATTGTTCCATTATCTTAACCTTGCATCTCAATCATAAAACGCTTCATGGGATCTGGGAAGAATAAAACATAAGAAAGGGGTGAGCTCAGATGCTCAGTATGGGAAAATAATTTAGTGAAAGCTATAATCATTTAAGGCAAGATGTGTAATAAAAACAACATCCTTTTAGGTATAAATGTGATCATAATATGAAAAAACTAAATAAAAAATTTCCATATTAACATACACATTGATATTAAACTAGTCAAATAATCACATGTAATAACTAATTTCATAATTATGGAATGTATAGTTCCAGACATTAATTTCTATGTCAAAGAGTCTTGGCAGGACATAGGGGATACGTTTAACTGGACAACAACTCGATGATCCTATGTAACTAGACTCCAACCCGGAGAGCCTCTGTAATAGGACTCCAACCCGGAGGGCCTCTGTAATTGGACTCCAAACAAGAGAACCTATGTAACCGGACTCATATCCGGAGAGCCTATGTAACCAGACTCCAACCTAGAGGGTTTGCCGTAACCGGACCCCAACCCCAATGGCTTAATTTTTTTGGTCCCCAACTCAAAACATACTTGTCCAACAATTTCATCTTAAGAAGTGGTTGAAATATAACATAAACATTATTATTCAAACTAGCATATGAAATGACAATAATTTAACCTTAAACCATCAATGGAATAAAAATAAATCATCCATATTCAAACATATCACCCCAACATAAAAACAATATGGATGAATTCTATCATAATAAATAAACTTCAAGAAAGTTTAAATTTTATCATAGTATTTTGACCAAGATGAAATCAAAACTATTTGAGAGAGATATATCTTTCTATTTTGAAATAAGTTAAGAGTCACATAATTTTAAAGAAAAATTTAATTTTTAAAATATTATTATAAGCTTGTTAAGTAAGCATAGAAGATGTTATAATGGAGGAAAATAGTTTCACCGACCTTATAAGTTAAAAAATATATTCTTGCATTAATTTTGTCGAAAAGGTTATAAAGTAACTTGTTTGGAAAATGACGAAATGATTCAATTCAAAAACATATAAGGTCATATAAGGGTATAAATGACTTTAACACATTTTATAGTAAATAGTAAAAAAATGTTGAAATACATTTTATGAAACATTTATGTGGATGATAAAGAGGTCCCAGTAGATAATTACGTATAAAAAACCTTGGATAATGAAGAGCATGTAGAATTAACCCTTACCGTGTACTTTTCAATTGGTCAAGGGTATGTTTAACCTCATGTATAATGAAAATAGAATGTTATTAAAATATTCCAGAAATATATTCATATTTATTATATCATACATTATTCATTTATGGATTTAACTAGCCATTTAATAACTATTTTATTGTATAAATAACATTTCTTGTAATAATCGCTTTCTTTTTCGTACGTATTTTAACTAGTTATTCTTGATCGTATCATTTAAATCATGATTCAAATACTTCCACCATATGAACATGATTTTCATATCATATATATTTAAAATATAAATATTTATAATTGATTGATATATGAAATGGAAAACACCATTTATGGAGATGGTATGCCATATGTAGACATAAACGTTGTTTCTGTTTTCATATCGTATTGAATGAAAGTGTGTTAATGAGATAAATGAAAGTATATATATATATATATATATTTCAAATAGAATTATTATTTCATATATTACATACATATTTATAATATATATTTTTATAATCATCGTTTAATGGTGAACGTGGAAAAGAATCTCATCGCGTCGTGGAGAAGGTATTCCCTACATACACACGAGCAATAATATCATTATATTGAAGTTGAAATTGAATGAAATTGGATGGTATATCATATATAGTTAATCATTAACATGTTATATTTATTATTCAAATCAATTATAGTCATTATTATACACATCCAAATAGTGAATTGTTGAATGAAAAACTACACCGCGACGTGGAGACGGTAAGTCGTACGTACGCACATATGATGACTCTTTCATTTATAGGATGGAGAGAATAAAGAATATAGTTGTACAATATTTATAATAACATCACATTATATAGAAGTTAAATGAGTTATTAGATTAGTATTGAAACAAATAAGAAAGAATAAGTGGAAGAAGAAAGAACATGAAAGAGGGTGGTGAAATTAATACCTCTTCTACGGGTGTTTCCTTTTGCGTTGATTAAAAGGGATCCATATGATGGATTTATGACAAATGTAAGGTCTCTAGAATTAAGTGAGGGATTTTGGAAGGATATTTTAGCAGGGGTTGGCCGAGCCAAATTTCTTTTGAGGTGTGAATTTGAGTGAAGTGGAAGTGCCCCTTTATAAGAGATGTGAGGGGCACCTTAGAAAAAACTTAAAATATTATTTTATTATAATATCATTTTCCTTTAATAATGGATCCAAATTGGTTAATTATGAATCTACGTTGCGTATGGGTCTATATACTATCTCCCAATATTTTTTAGACAAGTTTAGGTTACCATTTTAATAATATCATTTATATATAACTCTTAGTTAAATAAATTAACTTTTACTTTGTCTTCTTGTATTCTTACACTATATGGTTCATAAACATACACTAAACATCTAAAAGAACATAGAGTGGTTAATTAATGTAATATATAA
This sequence comes from Viscum album, assembly GCA_963277665.1. Lineage (NCBI taxonomy): Eukaryota > Viridiplantae > Streptophyta > Magnoliopsida > Santalales > Viscaceae > Viscum > Viscum album. Next base: position 1,808,323,110 of record OY728136.1, on the reverse strand, counting down.
TATTATTTAATCTTTTTGGCCGAACCGTAGATTTATAGTAAAATTATATATACAAATAATATTGTGCTTTTTAAAAAAAATAATTTATTTCAAATTTGACAGTATTTAATATTTTGTTTTTTTTTGAAATTCATAAAAACCTTATAACTTCGAATTAAAATTTTATAATCAACCCTAACATCTCATATTAACCTCTAATATTAGTGTAATTCATCAAAAGTCTCAAATTAAAATTATTTGGATATTTATAATAGCAAATATTTTAGCATCCCATTATGAAGGTAATTACTACATCATAATTGTGTCATAAAGAACATTAATTATTTAATATCTAAAAATTATAAATAAAATACCATTATGTATAAAATCATCATATATTTCAAATTAGTAATTATTGTCGAATTTTTCTTATGTATAACCCTATATTAAAAATATTTTAGCTATTAAAAACATTAATTTAATACTTTTAACTCTTCATTAAATTAAATAACAATAAATGTCCTAATATAATCCATGTGGACGAAAATGGTCAAATTTTATTCCAAGGATTTTTTTTGGACGAATTAAACTTATCAAATATAATTAGTAAATGTGTTAAACTAATTATAATACAATTTTTACCCTTAAATACAAGATTCACTTTTAACCGTTGTAAATAAAAGTCAAAAGATACAATTCCCCCATAAATTTTTTTCATCTTATTGAACCAAATTTTACTTACTGAGGTTATCCATGTCTCTCTTATTTTTTAAATTCAACTCAATGATGTGGTAAATTATGTTTTATGCGAATTTTCAAATGCTCTATGAAATAGGCTAAAAGACGGTAAAAAGTCCAATAAAATAATCTATATCTAAGCTTTTTAAAAAATGACTCTGATGAATTAAATTGAACATATATTGGTATTATGAATCTATTTTGACTTAAAAATTAAAATAAAATAATTAATTATTTAAAAAAAATTCTGTTTTAAACCATAACGCAGTGTTTTCACTATTAATCAAAAATTGACTATTTTCAGAAAAAAAAAACAAAAAATTCACCCTTAAACTAATTTTGATATTATGAATTGAAAAAAATCATATATTACCAATTTCATAAAATATATGTTGCATTAATTAATTTAAGAACAATTTCTGTGGTCAAAACCAAAAAGCGTCATTTTAAGAAATAATTAATATTAAATGATTGACACTTGTTTATTCCAAATTTCAAAGTGTAATTTCTTACAATGACATACATTGGATTAAATGGTATCTAATTATACATCCAAACCATTAATATGTATAATTGAACACTATAAATTATTTTGATTAAAAAAGTTGTTTTCAGTTAAAATATACTATTTTTCACTAATCACCGAAATATTAAAGTTATCAGAGAAACAGAAAAAATTTATTGAAAATAAATTTTTTTATCCTGATTTTAAATAAGACATTTATTATGTGAATTTTAATATATAAAAGTATCAAATAATGGATTTAAAATGAGTTCTACATTAAAAGGTTGTAGAGTTACTTTTTAAAAAAAAATACATCTTTTATCTGAAAAATTTGTATTTTTTCTTATATTATATTTATGAAACTAATAATATGGATTCTAAAATTATAAAGATTATATATTTTTCAAAATTTAGTTAATACTATTCATAACAGCTTTCGAATGACTAGTTCGGTATGTCGTGGTGTGCTTGAACTCGGCGTTGCGTGTAGGGGATGTTGTTGAATTACATTGAAGAAATAGCGTACAATGAAATCATGTGGTGTTAAAATCTTGATAATCATATTAATAACTTTTCAAAAATAAGGTAAATCCCTCAGGAATTCAAAACATTAAAAAATCTAACCACCACACATGGGTCTGACTCTTGAATAACCAAAACAATCCACACGTAAATTCATTTCCATAATACCACATTTGAAGATTCCAATAAGGATTTTCACTCAAATAATATTCATTTTAAATCACATTTTTAAAACAACTTTTAATTCAAACATAATTCCATTATAGATATTTACTATCAACAAACACCACCATAAATCCAACGTAAATTCCTTTTCCACATTATAAATCCAAACAAAAATATTGAAACTAAGGAAAAACATTTCACACTAGATGAATCCAATTTTAAAACACATCATAACCTAAATACCAATGAACATGTTCATTTAAAAATTAAAACACTAAGAGGAATTTTTTCAAACATGATGAATGCATATAACCACATTTCAAACAGAGTTTTGTCGCTCAAAATAATCCACCCCATATTTCTAATGAAAAAACCATAAAATCATGAAATACCATTAACAAATGAAATGATTCTATAATATATGTTACTACATATAACCAGAGACATATTTAAAGCCAAAATAAATGAAGAATCATTTTAAAAAATTTAAATAAATTTTAAACACAAACCTCTTGTGGAAGAATCTTATTTTGTTCGAAGAAATATAATGGAAATACACTCTAAACACAGTTCAAGACCCTATGAATAAAATAACCCCCCAATTACGCCCTACCCTAGGTATAAAAATCATCCAAACATGGCCACTCGGGTTAGAGAAGGAGATGAAAATGGATGAAAAACAAAGATAGAGGTGAATGCAGCCAAAATGACCCAAAAAAAAGAAAATATTCACCAAGAAATCACCATTAAATCCTAATAGATGAGAATTGGACATGGAAAATACACTATGGATTTTTTCTATTAGAGAAAAATTTAGTTGTGTTTCTAAAAGAAAAAATGGAATCTTAAAAATAATGCATCGAGACAAAAATACCCCTCATTAGTTGGGATTCACAGTTAGCTCACCCGGTAAAACAAACTATTTACCAAACATGAAAATAACCCTATCATGAGATGAAAAAAACTAGTTAGGCTACACACATAATCTAACCATTTTCCATAACTACATGATCTAGAATAAGTGCCCCAAAATTTATCATCTCATTCAAGTACATCTCAATATCAAGGTGATAACCCACCTAAAAAGACCCACACATAAATGTGACACTATGGGTGTCACAACATCCCAATCATTCCTATTTCTATCCCCATAATATAGATATTTTAGATGATGTTAAAAGGAAAATTCATTGCAGTCCTCCTTCAATGCGAGGTAAGTTGATTACTGATCCACCAGAGAGTTATGAATAGAGAAACTCCAAATTATAAACAATCCGTAAAACCAAACCAACAAATCCACAAGGATACCTATAGTATCCAAGAAAAAACAAAACCCATAAATTTTTATAATAACCCAAATAAAATGTAGACTAAACATAGTTCACCCCACAATTTATAATCCTCATAAATGGTGTAACAATGATAACCCCTAAATAAAAAATCACTATTATGGGAAACATATAAAAAATTCTCAATGGAAACATTGAACCAATAATTCTCTCACTCAAAGAAAAACAAACCAAAACGAATCAATAATCACATGGTAGAGACATCTAAAATCTTATCACACCAAATTTATATGGATAACCTTAATCCATTTCACATCAAGGGACAACATGGGCCCTTGACCCAAGTCACCATACCCAACGTTTAATCTTGGACCTCAAAATGGAATGACATCGCATAGTTAACCCAAATAAAATAGATCTATAATGTTATATTCATTATAAAGGTATTATCTATCATAGTTACCCGTGTACCGTCTCCAAGGTCACATACACCAAAATAAATATGAATACGTACTTAAAATATGTCACTATATAAAAAAGATGTAAATGGTTAAATAGAATTCAACTGAATAACAAGTCATGAACTGATGCTCAAAAACTAATGCATCACTCTAACTAGGGGTTAATCCCAAGAACCTAATAAAAATGTAATCACAAAACCAAAGAAACCATTTAACAAAACCCTCTACCATTTTTAAATTAACAAGCACATAGAAAATAATATTTAATGATCACCCACTGCATTTAGAAAAACACCAACATTTCTATTATTTTAATCATTAGAACAGAACTGTCAAACCATTCTTTTAACACCAATCTCATGAAATCCATATTTGAGAACTTGCTAAAAATTATTCTTCCAACTACCTAAGGAAGAAATGTTTTGGAAGGAAAAACATTTTTCCCTCAAAACATTCTACGTGCCAAATTAATCAATTACAATTTCCCAATATTACCAATAGAGGTTGATTCAATTTAAGCCATCACATTTCCTTTCAAAACAGTATTTCAAATACCTTAAGGAACTGGTGACTTAAAATATCTACTTGTATCATTATAGAAGACGATTAATATGTGGAATACTACCATCTCAATTTCATTTCAAGACGCAAATGAGGTCTGAACACATTTAAAATTTATTATCTAAATATAAAATTGAAAATTAATATTTAACATCACTATTCACTTATGATCTCACTTGAAATTCTTAAGAAAATTTCCTTTCAAGATAATGATATAAATTCACCATAAAAACATAAAAAACCTAAACTATGCAACATTAAAGTGTAAAAATATAAGGAAATGGAATTTTCAAACTAACAATCTCTAAAGGAATTACATCAAAAAATATATATGGATATAACCCAATGATCAAAACCTCAATATGTAACCCCCAGGACCATCTGACCCTCTTTAATCAATAATATTGTTGGAGGAACACAACTAAAAATTTCAGGCATGATCCCAAACAACCATGCTTTTCAAACAATAAAAACATTTTCATAACCATGTGAAATAAAAAAAACAGCATTTTTAAGTAAATGTTTTGAAATAAAATGTCAATCTGCATTAATAATATCATTTTGAAACCTAAAATTATTTCACCACTTTTCCCAAGACCTCAACTCATCACCATGACCAACCAGTCTAAAAAAATTTATTCAAAAGTCAACCCTTTATAGTTCAAGATTATCACATAATATTACATAAAAATAAAAGAAAACACATATTTCAAAAAAAATTTAAAAAAAATAATTGAAATAACCCATAATAAAGGAACACATTAATAATAGAATTATCAAAATATCTTCTTATAAATCTAAGGTATTCAAAAAAAAATATAATTATTTTAACAAAAATTATTTTCAAAAAAATCACTTTTTCCTATCATGTTGTTATAACAAATTTAAAATTTTCTTTTTCAAATAACCGTAAAACATTTTTAAAAAAGTATTAAACAATTACATTGGAAATCCATAATTTCCACTATTCAAAATAAGGTCCCACAAGGTACAGAACCATGAACAAATGTACACATATCAAACCAATCCACATTCATGATACTGCATGACATTAAATCCACATCAAAACTCCCATATAAGATACAACACTAAGGGAATACTATATTGAAACCTATCCATGAAGAAATGGATTATAAAAAATAAAAAGGTGGAAATTATCTATGAATAGATTCACTATACTTATTTGTAATACCCTATGCACACCATGCTACAGGATCTATCATGGTTTATAGAACATTGTGGCATGACCACCATATGGTTCAAAAGACATAGCATGCTAGAAATTTCACCAAAGAACATTAATTATTTACACCAACGAAACTCAAAAAAACACTTGAAATAATCTGTATACCTAATTGGGATGAATGAATCATCCAAACATATCAAACACCATAATGTATCAAAATCAAAACTCATGATTAAGACTTAGTCCTAATACCCCCATGAATACTTGTGGTTTATTGAGATGAAGAGCCAACCAAGCCCCTTCCCATACAATCATCTAGTTTCAAAATAAAAATTATGATATCCACACTACAATGACACAAAAAATATAAAAAGGGGTTTATCAAGAGCTAATGATCCATTTCAATAATCCTAGATCTCTTATACCACATTATAAAAACCTGATGTGGGATATCCTCCCATGAGATTCTGAAGTTAGATGTCACATAATTTAGGTGAATCCTCGAACACCTCGGGATGACTATTATCAGCATGGTTATCAATCATAAATTTTTAGGACATTTTCACCATTAGGGAAGAATATAAAAATCTTCAAATAATGAAATGAAATTAAATGAAATGAAATGATAAAATTGAAGACACATCTTGTATAAATAAAAACCTAATCAGAGATAACAAAATAAATTAAAATATAAAATAAAATAATGAATTTAGATACAGATCCAAATCTTCATAAAACTTGTTCCATATAACTAATGATTTAATAACCAACCCGTTGTTACTCTCTGGTCACCACCATCGCATAAACAACACCTAATTCACAATAAACAATGAACCAATTGTAAAATAAAATCAAAAAACTAGATAATCATGTGAAATATATTAATAAAATATTCCCCAAATAAATACAATGAAAATAGGTACTAGAGAATCTTCCAGGTCCACCCCTATGAGTAGATCGTCTATCCAACATCCAAAAAATATTCCATTAGTCACAATAAAAAACAATTTAAAAAAAACATTACAATTTAAAAAATTTCATCATCAATGTAAATCTATTTCTCAATCATATTATATATTTCTTCTAAACCATTAAAATAATTCTATCTATTTCTTCAATAAAATTAACTGAAATCTACCCTCATTTTTTCGCAAAACTCAGTTTAAAAAATAAATTTCCAAATATACTTTTAATAACAAAACATTGATCAAAATTCCAAGCCCAAAATTCCAACATCATTAACACCTTTTAAATCACTTCTAAAAAATTGATTCTAATTACCAAAAAATTCATAACATTAAAAAAACCAACAACCTCATATGCTTCTCACTCTTAATAACCCAAAACAACTACCAAGGTTATCCACATCCATCAAACGTATTTTAGCGATCCCAAAAACTCTTTTCCTTTATATCACATTAATTTGACAAATTTATTTTAAAAAACAACAACAAATTCAAAAAAAAATCCCAGAGAAATAATTACTATCGACAATAACAACCATTAATTCATTGAAAACTGTATTTCTACATTTTAAAGACAAACCACAACATTGAAAAAAATAAACTAGTTTAATAAAAGAGGAAAAACATTTAAATCCCCACATAACCTAAATCCCATGAAATTTGTGCATTTCAAAAAGAAAAGATTCAGTAGAATTTTAATAAACATGATGAATGCATTAAAATCCATTTCAAAATATTGTTCTATCTCACATTCAATTCAAGAAATTCGATCAAATAGAAACCCAATACTAGCATAATTTACAAATCAAAAATAAAAAATAAAAACCATATATATTAAAACATTAAAATAATAACATTATAAATGTATCAATCTATCAAAAAAATATTGAATAGATGGAAATTAATAGGAAACAAATCCCGTAAATGGAATAATTAGGTAGCCTTTGATGATATGTACCAAAAATACACTCCTCCCAAATATAACTACCCTATAAAAGAAAAAAAACCAAATTTTTCTCCTCCCGAGGTATCTGAATTGTCAACATAAGAACTCTAGGGTTATGGGAGGAAATGAAAATTTCACAAAACCAACGAGGAATTTGAAGGAAGCCATAACATCTAGAATTGAGTGATTAGTCACCAATAAGTCATCATGAACTCCACTTGTATGTGATTTGTAGAAGTAATAACATAATTTTAATAATTCCTTGTTGAGATAAATTGATTGGATTGTCCAAGGAATGTATCCCTAAATAAAATTAAGGAATATGGAAAAAACACCAATCTTCAAGAGGGCTTAATTGTTACCTCGCACTATTAAAAAAATCATGCCAAAGCTGTGAAAATCCCCACTATCAATAGCTAATTGGGATTCACATATAGGTTGTACACATAAACTAACCATCCTCCTTATCGTTGAGACCTGGATAAAGTCCACAAAACACCATTCGTTGTTCTCAAGACACCTCAAACCCAATGTTAAAAACCACTTAAAATTACCTGAAATAAAAAAAACCCTAGGGGTGTAATGTTGTATGTTAAAATTTATCATGAATAAGACATTGTATTAGGAACACAAAATCTCCCAAACTTAACCATTATAGTGTTAAATATAATTTCCTACATATATTCCCTATAAGGACCAATTATTATACTTTATTCAAAGCTATTACTATGTGAAAATTAATCAAGATTAATATTTATCTCTCGTGAACCACCAATATTATGGAAATATTTTCAAAAAATGTCCTCCTACACCTGTATAGTACACTTGTACTAACCTTTGGTCTAATGGATGTAGATTATTCTCAAAATATGCAATGAATGTAGAGAATCCTTCAACCCTTCTAGTACCATGATCTTAACAGTGAATATATTTCTAATACTAAGTCAAATGAATCTATAATAAAGAATATAATTACCCAATAACATAGTCTACTATGTTCATCCATTGATAAGGTCTCCCAAATAGGTAGTAAATGGGTGTCCATAATATTAATATCCATAACCACACCCACAACATCACTTACACAAGAAGACCTAGCTAAACCCATCACAACATCCATATTGACATCATTCCATTCCACTATGTAATCGGTAGTAGCTTTAACATTCATGAAGATAGCTTGTGTTCCTCTTTCACCTAATTATGGGTGGAATACTATGTAATGAATCTCCTATTCTACATTTTAATACCCAACCACCAAAAATGTGTGATAATGTCACTTTACAATTTAGTTAGTCCAGGATGTTCTAAAAAAATGGAAGCGAGATATTGTCATAGTAGTTCCTGTCACACATATTCTAGAACCCAAAATAATCCCCGTATGGAAAATATCCCATCCAATCAATAACCCTACAATGATAACTATTCCCACTTGATACAAATCCACTTAAGACTATTCCCTTGGGATTATAACGTTTATATATCATCAATCAGTACCAAAATGATATGTTTACTAATAAAACAATAATAATAGTCATCCACTAAATTTCATTAACGTCAATATCTATATTAGTAATTTTATCCTTCATTATATATAAACAATTATATTCAAGATTTTCTTGTTGTTGAGTCAAAATGCTTTTAGCATCAGCTACTACATTTCCCTTCCACAAGTGTATGAATTATAAATATATAAATAAGGATAGTAATGAACCCATATTCATTCATTGTGATTCAAGTCACTTTTAGTGAAATTAAGTTTGGGGCTCTTAATTACTATACGTACAATAAACTTTTACCCAAAAAAGTTGTCTCCCTTTAATATAAATAAAAAAACCTTAGTACAATCAAATGTTTGATTATCTATTATTTTTAATAATGATGTCTCAACTGATGAGACGAGTAGTCTATGAGTCATTTTCCATGTATCAAAATGGATCCCTTACTAGTATAATTTGTATCATCATAAAATTATAACCTCTGCGAGGATCTAGTAGTATCATGATCCATACATAGGTCAACCTAAAATTAAAAATTTTAAAGGTTTCCTCACAATCTTCAAACCATCTACAAATAACACCTTTCTTTTTAATAATATATTTGTTGTTATAATCCATGATATATTTTGAATGAAATGAATATAGTTACTAGAAATCCTTAGAAACATCTTATATCAAATATGATATTGGAATTATCCCATGAAACAATGACTATCTCTATCTAAAAAACCAAATATATCCATAACATTGATATAATGTGACCCATGAAGTGAAATTTTGTCAATATGATTTAATGGTTCTTGAAAATATCATGTCATGTTATATAATAAACAAATATATCATCTATAAAAACTATCTATAAATAGTCCAACTACATGTGGAAAACATGATTCATTAAATCCATAATTTATTCATGAGAATTCATATTGAAAAATGGGATTACAAAATAGTCAAAAAATCCATACCTTCATTGGAAAAATGTACATGTAATATCAATGGTCAAATCCATATTGTATGATATCATTTACTCATCTAATATTTCATAAATACATAATCATCTTAGTGTGGGTTAATGAAATCATTTTTATGAGGAAGTGGGTAATCATTTATCATGATATGTTGATTCAACTACTAGAAAAACACAAAAAACATGACTATATTATCCTCCTTCTTGGGGAAAATCATGGGAGAACCCCATGGTGGTGTATTACATCGTATAGACAATTTATCTTCATTTAACTCTAAAAATCTATGAATTTTTTAATCATATTGTGAGTCATCCTCTATGAAGAAATTGATCCGGTTATGCCTCCTAGAACAAGATAAATAGTGACCAATACCTCTCACTAAGTATAATTTATGTAAAAATATTTATGAAACTCATCCATGAAACAATTAACCACTGGAGGCTTATATTCTAATGTGATGCTATATTGCTTTGATAAATGAAATCATTATGTGAAGAAACATTATCCAGACCACGATGATCAGTTATATATCAACATTCCAAGGCATCCCATTCCCCCTTATGAATATTTTCACTACCCTCATGTGATGAGAATGACACCATACATAAAAAACAAGCAATACAAGAATGATAATGAATAGACTAACCCATCTAAATAATTCATTTTATCCTATTATTATATTGGTAGAAAATATTACCAATAAAAAAATACAATTCTATATAATGTAAAAACTCAAGTCATTGGTAAAAACTCTCTGAATAAAATGCCAAAAAATTATTGATATTTTTCATCCGTTGTAAGAATTTTATGTGAAATCCACAACTAGTTTCTAAAATAGTAATAATAAATTAATGAGAGGGAATATTTTCATATAATTATGATTCAATTGTTTTGGGAAAAACTCATACGCAGAAATATAGATAGAGGGAAACTCTTCTCCATATGTGTTTGCTACATTGAAAATATTTGGATCATTCGACAACCTTGATCTAGAACACCACATCTACGAGGAGGCCCTCAATTATAACCCTTAACATTATTTCATTTTTACAATTGTTTAATTTCTTAAAATTGAACTTATTACAACTAAAAGATCGATATCTCTAGTGTATATAGCTTTTAAAATCATAACATAACATCATAAAAATAGAATCCAACATATTTATAGAAATTTTCATTTAAATGGCTATATCATTCCTTCGTTCCTCACATTGCATTGGATAACCTATGGATATACATAAGAAATAAGTGAGCTATGAAGACTAGAATGGAATTAAACACAGAATTACATTATGAAGAAAATAATTTTTAGACAATGGGAATATCAATGGAGCATATAATGGATCATGAATATTAAGGAAACATAAAACAATTTAATCATAACATATAAATGAGGAAACAACATACAACATGATATTAGAAGGATTTAAGGTTCATTGAACATTAATTAAAATGAGTAAACAATAATTGAACTAGAATTATCATGAGTATAACCTCATTTCACAACATTTATCATGAGTATACCATCATTGAACATGGTCTATAATTATACAAAACATTCATCAATTCATTTGACCACTATAAGGGAACACCTTTCACAAACAGTTAATGGAATTAATAAGTGTTCCATATAGAATATATAACACTGAATCGTTCAACATCATAAGTTATTCCATGATAAAGGAATATGTAATACATTCATGTAAGTCCCCAACATAGAATTAGATGATCTTAGAGGTGAGTACCCTTGGTATGGAAATGGTTTTGGTATTCACTAGGGGATAGAAAATCATTGGGCTAATTTGACAACACAACAATGTTAAATATAAATTCCTAAAATCGGATTTTGGGAGAAAAATGGGAATCTAAAAATTTATACGAGAAATAAAAATTTACTGGAAAATGTAACATTAAACCCCAAAACATGAAATGGAATTCAATATGCATAATATAAAAGATGTTCTGGAATGTGAATGAGGAGAGAAAAATCCTTTACAGAATTACAATATAATAACAGGTGTATATAAAGCATTATTGATGGATTATTGATTGTGTAAGGAATATCTAATTAATTATTAATCAAATGGATTTTAAGGGAATTATTTGTGAACATATACAAAAATATTATAATTTAAATTAAATGACATATCACAAAATAAGTGCTTGATAATGGAGGAGAGTTGAAGATAACTTTCAAAATTTCAGTCTGTTAATGGGTGTAATAGGGAGGGATTATTGAGAGAGAAAGGAATATATCATCCATAAAAAATAATAAGGGATGTATGGTGGGATATTTAAACAAACCCTGACATATTTAATTGGAAATTAATATTTTTATCAATATAAGGAAACTTGGATAAAAATTAGAACGGAAGGAAACCTTACTTGGTTTTGTGATCCCAAAGTGTTGGGAGAGGATTCCAGGGATCATGAGGGTGCTTTGGGTGGATTCTAGGGAGTATGTATCAGAGTTTTTAATAACATTAATTTTTTTACATGAAATATAATGTGTTTTTGGCATTTTTTAGGAAAGGTTGGTGATTTCATTATTATTTTGGTTTTGGACAATATATAATATAATATTCAAAATCACAAACCATCAAATAATTTTTTTCCCATGAGTTATAGAAAAGTGGAATGGTTTAATTAATTTTATTATGATAAAAAATGAATATATTAACTTATTTCGCACGATTATTTGGTGGTGAGCCACACTTTCTAGGAAATGATTTTAAAATCATAAAATATTTTATATGTGTTGAAGGATTCACTAATGATATATAAAATAAATAAAATAACCTTAAAATTATATTATTTTAAATAAAAATTATGTATTCGGCCTAATATACTTTTTATTTATCTTATTATATTATTATTAATAAATTAAGAGGTCATTAAACATAACGTATATTTACACAGTATTAAAAATTTACCGAAAAATTCTATTATCATAGAAAATTGTGAAATTTTCAATGTATAATAATTTCATCGTACTTCTTAAAAATATATTATTAATTTAACTTAAAACTTTTATAAATATGTGAATTTTTAGTTGGAAATTAAAAACTGAGAATTATACAAAATTGACGGGGTTTGAAAACAACTGTTTTGAAACCTTAATAAAAATAACATTTGAAATCATAATAATTATATGATCATTTATATTAAATAAAAATAATTTATTTGACATAATTTTTTAGAAATTTTTTTATTTCAAAACAACCATTAATTTATTAATAATATATTTCATAATTGAATATTAATATTAATACAAAATACTATTTTTCATTTTAAATAATTTAAAATATATAAATAATAGAATGAAAGTATATTCATTATATTATTAAAAAATAATGTATATTAAAATAATGATATGGTGTAGTTTCATATCCCTTAATTACACCATCATACTCCCAATTATTAGGGTTTGTGATTGTGGGGAATTCTTGGGACCGTTTAGTGAAGATGGTTTGGGTCGTGATCTCGATGAGCTATAACATGTTCCATAAATAGTTTTACTCAATCTTATGTGGTTTGATATCAACTAATTTATAGTCTATGGTAATGCCCATAAATACTATCAACTTCGGATGCTCTGATAATTGGGCTTCTTAGGGTATGATGCTTATGGTTGAGTCCAACACATCCTTTGTCTATGCTAAAAGTGTTTATTCAGACCATATATTTATAATAGTAATTTGATAATTATTCAGAGACTATGTTATCAATAATAAGGGGGTGTACCAGTCATTTTAATAAATTATATATAACAATAAACAAGGATTCCATGCATTTTCAATATCCATAAGGCTTTTATTTCAAAGTAATGGAATTTTATTCATAATTTAATAGGTCGTTACAACAATCCCCCATTAAAAAATTTTACAATCAAAATTTCCTTTTCCCAGACATAAAAATATAATGGTTACTCTACTTAATAATCTCTTATGGTTCCCATGTTGCTGTATAAAACATGTGGTTTCACCATAACACTATTATAAGGGGAATCATATTTATTTGTTTAAATTTATCTCTTTGATCTATTATCTTCCCGAGATACTCCTAATATGAATGTTCATTCACCAATGGTACCACCATTGATTTGAGAACATTTAATGGGTTAGGCATGCACATTATCAAGAGTGGTACACGAAATACATCAGGTACATTGTACAGGTTCCTTGGGAGTTCTAGTCAATAAGAAAGTTCTCTAATGATATCAAGGTTCTCAAAAGGGTTGTTGTACCTTGGACTATGATTTACCATTTTACAATTCTCATGACTCTCTTCCGTGGTGATATACAGTGGACTACCATGTCTCAAACAAGAAACTATTGGTCTTGTCGATGATTATCAGAATATCTATTTATTGACTATAGGAAGCTTTTATGTGCTACATGATGGTCTTAGCCTTCAATACCATTTCTTCACCAATTTTTCAACATAGATGTTTTCATTCTCCATATTTATCTCATCATGCCGGTGTTCTACACACCTCACCATAAATGTCTTCGTAATGAGCCATTAGGATGCTTCATTGAAAACTATTGTTTTATAAGAAATCCAACAATGGATGTTCTCTGTCCCATCCACCTTTTATGTCCATTGTTAATTCTCTCAACATGTTCTCATCTGTTTAGATAGTATACCGATATTTTCTATTAGATTTTTGGTTGTTAGGTAATGATGATGTTGAACTCATTGTTTAGTGCATATTTTACTATCTTCTTGAACATATAGTAGAATCTCGAATATCTATGGTACATAATTTTTTGGGGTACTCCTTTTTTCCTAACCACTTCTCTTATGTATATCTATGGTAATTGATCGATTGAGAAATCCTCTAAAATCAAAATAAAGTGGGGCTCTTTATAAGATTATCCACAAAAATAGATATAGTATTATTTCCTTTCGGTGTCTTTAGATGTCCCATGACAATGTCCATGTTGATTTCTTTATCATTTCCATTTAGGTATGAGTAGTAGTTGATCATCCTAGTATAATTATTCCTATCATCCATCACAGTCTGACATGCTATGAATGTTGATGTATATTCAAGGATATTATTCGTGATATTTTCGATCAAATAATTCTCAGGGAGTTATCGATACATCTTTGTGTTTCCTCGAAGAATAGAGAAATTCAAAAAAAGTTCATCATTAAAAAGTTCATTGTGTTTACTCTGGACATGATAACATACATAGTCACAATATATATCTCACATGTCCATATTCATTTATACTAAACTCTATGTATTTCTTTTTTCTAATAGATTTCACTTTCTTTTGAATTCCCTCAACATAATATTTACCAACCTTTAACCTTTCCAAAACAGACAGTTGAGTAATAATTTTTGAAATGATTAATTATGATTCATTATTTATGATTCACATATCCATATTCATCAAATCTATGAAGATTGTAATCTTTTTAATTATCATAAATGATAGAATTACAGGGTCCTTTCTACATAGATAATTTTCATCCTTGTCCTCTTTACCAGGGTTTTAATGGACTGAGAAATTTTAATCCCTAATTAGATCTAACCATTTTCATTAGTGAGTATACATCTCATTCTATACGAATAAATACTTGAGTCTTTTTGTGATCTGTATATATTTTACACATATCCCTAACTATATAATTCCACTATATTTTCTATGAAATTACCACAGTCGTAATCTATTGATCATGCATGCGATCGTTTTTCTCATTATATTCCTACTTACTTTAGGTATAGTCAATGATTTTTCATTCTTAATCAGCTCATATCCCCTGACCGTTTTCAAAACATCACTGATAATTAGGATTGGCTCCACATATGTGGGTAATCTGAGCGCGTGGATAATGATAATCCTATTCTACAACTCCATGATATTTCATACCATCCATCATTCCTAGAAACATTGACTCTCGTCCATGTTAGCTCGGTATGAGGGTTTGACAATCATGTGAAATTTAAAATAAATCGGTTATTATATATAGTTAACCCTAGGAAGAAACATATATTCATCAACTTTATCAGCCTCTCCCATCTCTCAACTGATTTGTTTATGTATGGATAAATTGATATTCTATTGATTGTGATAATGTGCCCCGTGAATATGAATTCCTTCAACAAGAACTCACACTTGATATAATTTACATAGATATTCTCCTTTCAAATTTCCTCTAGCATAATTCATAGATGCTCTGCATGTACATCCTTGGATTTGGTGTATGATAAAATATCATCTATAAAGGCATCCCAAAATTTCCCAGGATATCTCTTAAGTCTCTATTAATCTAGTATATGATGATTTATGGGGAATTATTAAGTCTAAATGGAATTACTACATACTAATAATGTCCATATATCGTTTGAAAATCAGTCTTGGGGTTATCCTCATTCTTTATCCTAACAAGGTTATATCCAGACTACTGATCTAACTTGGAAAAGTATTTTGTTTTGTGAATATGATGAAATAATTCATCAATTCAAGGAAAATGATAATTGATCCATATCATGATTTTTTATGTTCACGATAATCAATTAAAAGGAACATTGATTGATCCTTCAACATGATGAAGACGACTAGTGCACCACATGGTGAAGCACATGGGAAAATAAATCCTTTATCTGGATTCCTCTATAGTTGTTTCTTTAGATCCACATTATCCATAATATTAATTTTAAACAAATTCATCGATATTATAATTTCCAACAATAAAAGATCAATTGAGAATAAAACAAATATTATTGGTGGAAGATCACAAAAATCCTCAAGAAACACATCATTACATTACCTCTCAATATAAATTTCGTAATGGACAGTTCCTTTCTAAAACTAAATTAGTTGATAATGATCCACATTCTAATAAGTTATTAATATCATTTTTTGATCTGATTGTTATAAATATTATTCAACTTCCTTCATTCACTTGTATATAATAGAGAGTCGAATCACCATATGGGTAATGAGTTCCCTCTCAGGACAATTTTTGATGGCTCCAAATATGTAAATCCAGCCCATGACAAGAAAATATTCCATTTTTACTATAGGGTGTATGATGCAGTTTACCAAGAAGTTAAATAAAAAAACATGACACTAGAGGTGTTATATAAATAGGATACACCAATTCCCCAAATTTTGGTTTTATCTACTTCCATGATATGTGGAGGTGTCTGGATTGTTCTACTAAACATTTAGGGTACAAAATAATGTGAATAACTATGAACAATAACCCATCATTTCACTTTTTGATTCTATTTATACTCAATTAGATCCACCAAAATATGATCTCAGAAGATATTTTTAAATATTAAAATCATAAAGGATAATCCAATGACATTAGGGGAATAACGTATAAATTAAATTTTTCTCCTTAACATATGATTTTATCGGATTCTCTCGAGGTTATCGATGATCTACATCCTAACATATATTTTTATGGGATATTAGTTTTCTCCATTGATAATGATGGTAATGTTTTTATGAAATTAACAAAGAATTTCCCCTAGGAGTGATAATACAAGAGTGTATAAAGGCCCATATTCGTTCACAAGTTCCCATTTGAATATATATCAAAGCAATATTTTTTCGATTTCCCCCTCGATACATCTGTTCCTAAGCCACATCCACTTGTTTGTATATAGAAATGGATTTATTTAATTAATGAAACACATATTATGTACTGAACAAAAATTATGTATGTTATTATTATAATTATTAATATCCCTAAGGTCTTACCTAGGGTTTAATAATCCAAATCCCAAAAATAATAAAACCCATTATCTAATACCATATATAACTACCCTTTTCTTTATTTCATAATGAAATATGATTTATTACATAATATACCACATAATACAATTAAGTAGATAGATATATATAGTGATTTTTGGGATTAGAAACATTACATAACAACTTAAACAAATAATACAACATTGTTATTGAATAAATTGTTTACCTAACCACAAAATTCATTCATATAGAGCATTGTGTGTGATAACCCGAGGACATAAATTTGAAGTGGGTGATCTATAAAGACCAATAAGGGAATAGAACTATCATAACATGAATAATACGATACATGTTATACTATTAGAATATCAATGGATAAAGAAATGAACAAATACATTAAGTCGTGTAAAAGCATGACAATCCAAACATGGAGATGTGGAAACAACATATAACATGATATTAGCATGATCCAAGGCTCATTTCAAATGGATTAGCATAAGTAAACCCACATTGAACATTTATTAGAATTATTAAACCCTCATTCAAACTGATTTTTAAATATTAAACCCTCATTGGACATGGTTTATCATGATACAAAACATTACCTAATACTTCAAAGCGCTATAACGGTGCAACATTCACAAACATATCATTTCATGGATTAGTGTTCCACATAGATCATATAACATGGAATCAATCAACATCATAATTTAGTAGGTGATAATATATTGCGGAATACAAAAATTTAAGTAATAAATAAGGAATTATATGAGCATAAAGTTCAATTCACATGGTAGATAAATGAGTTTGGTATTAACTAAACAATTGAAAAGTTTATTGCAATTTCATAATCATAAAAACATCAAATATAAATTCATAAAATATTATTATGAGATGGAAAGAGTTATGTAATCATTTATACAAGAATGAGAATGTAATTAGATCATATAAAATTATTCCCGAACACATGAAATTGAGTTTAAGATGCAAAATAAAAAATAAGCACAGAAATGGGAATGAGGAGAGGGATATCTCTTACAGAATTTCAGTATGGTAAAGGGTGTATATAAGGGATCATGGATGTCTTAATGGTAGTTTAAAGAATATATTATTATTTATAAATTAAAGGATACTATGGGGAGTATGTATGAATGCAAACCAACAAATGTAAATTTCAATTTAAATACATATCACAAATGAAGTTTTGGATAATTTAAAATAGTGGAAGATCCATTACAGAATTTCATCATTGTAACATGTGTACATGGGTTGGGTTAAAGAGAAAGAAAGGTTAATCTAATTATTAAATAAAAATATGGAAAATATGTGGTATGTACAAAAATATACCCCGTCATTTGTAAATGCCAATAAAAAAATGTAAGATCATAAGGAAACACGTATAAAAATGAGAACAGAATTAACACTTATGTGGATGTGTGATCCCAAAGGCTTGGGAGAAGCTTCTTGGGATAATGGAGGAGATTGGGGAAGACTATATAGATTAGATAAAAATTTTTAAATGAGAATGATAGAGTTTTAGTGAATAAAAATGGGTTCAGGTTTTGGTTTATATAGGAAGGGTGGGGATTTCATTATTATTTCGTTTTTCGATACAGCACAATAAAATATTCATACCCAAAAACCATTATACTGTATTTGTCCATGGAATCTAGAAAATATTCATGGAATATATTATATTAATTGTATATGGTAAGAAGATATTATATCATTTCTTTCTCTTATATGGAAGTGAGTCACACTTTCAAGAAAATGATTTTAAAATCGTAACACATTTTATATGTCTTGGTGGATTCAATAAATATTTATTAAATAAAAAAATGTAAAGTTAAATTATGTTAAAGTTAAATCATTTATTATTCCAAATAATTTTTTTGGCATTTATTACATCATTATTAGGCAATTATGATTTCAAAAAACTCATAGTATATTTATACAATTTTTAATTTTTACCCAAAAAATATACTCCCTCTAAAAATTATAAAAAAATTCACTCTACGGTAATTTCAACATCCTGATTCCAAAAATAATATAAATTTTAAATAAAATATCATCTAAATATATGGTTTTTATATTTTATAATAAATATATAATTTGTTGCAAATTGATGGGTTTTGAAAACAATAGTTCATAATCATTAATAATATCTACATTTGACTACAAAAATTTATGATCATTTATATTTAATAAAATTTATTTCGTAATAAATTTTTTTAAAAATATATTTATTTCAAAAGAATACATTTACTCATTGAAAATAAATTATTTAACTAAATATGAATATTGATCAAAAATATTATTTGTTCTTTAAAAATAATTTACAAATTAATGAAAATTGAAGGAAATTATATTTAATAATCTATATAACAAACAATTTACACAATCATAATGCTAGGATTTTTTACATATCAATTTCTTCCACCAGCATACATTCTATGAGTATGGTGAGCGATTATGGGTCTTTCTTAGGATCGTTTAATGAACATGGTTTGTTTCATGGTCCCGATAACCATAATCTTCTACTATAAGCATGTTACCCATGCTTTAGTTGATGTATCATTGTTAGGTCATGATCTAGATAAAAGTATATAAATATGATCTCCCTCATAAGATCCGATAAATGGGATTAATAGGGTACGATCCTACTGGTTGAGGGAATCACACCCTTTTTCAATGCCCAAAATGATTTGTTAAAACTCTATATTTATTCTAGTAATGTCATCTATGTTGAACGACTATATTATATATTTTATGGATACATAATGTTCATCTAAATATAATTTGTAATTATTAAAAAAGCGAGTGCATGTGTTATCTATATCCATAATAAATTTAGATTAAATAAAGGGGAATTTAATTCATAAATGTTTGGGTTGTTAAATCTTCCCTACTCATACTATACTATAGAATCCCAGCTTCATTGACCTCAAATTCCCCCATAACCTATATTTCCTACGGTACTATAGACACCTTAAAAAATTATAGATTTGGAACATAGTTTAGAATCAATAGTTTTTTCAAAGACCCTCTAACATACCCCAAGAAGAATGGTTCAAAACATGGGAAGACACTCTGTCTACTACATTCCCATGAGAAATCCCAATGTAACACCATCTTCCACTATATTAACTAAAACCATTTATAGGAAGTGAACAATCACTACACACACAATCAACATCCCATATGTTGTGGATAAATATGATGGATTTTTATCTATTAAAATGGTAAAAAAAGAAAACAAGTCAGCTGATGTTGGATTCCTTTTTTAAGACCCTCCTCAAATAAACTATCAATATTTAATTTATCACCTAAAATATTAAAAAAGATAATTCAACAGATATGAAATAGCTATTTTTGTTCATAATATAAATTTTAACATTACTTATACACATAGACTCCTAAAAGAATTATGTTATCACTTTCTATGTGTGGATGAAATTATTGAAACTAGTTAGTAACATCATCAAGACCATAACATATTATTGATCTTTCTGATTTTGATCATCCAATAAATACTTGTATGATTAATGAATCATATAAACTGAATTGTTAAATCTACCATCTTGCGGAATCTCTAGAAGCTTGAGGAAGGAAAATATATCCATTAGTCATGACTAAGTATCCTGAGTGCATCCATCCACTGCGAATATAGGTCGATACTATTACTACAATTACCTAGTTTGTTCTTAATAGTTGGTTCATGGCATGGAACTCCCAACATTTACTATAAAAACAATACAATATCCTCTCTAATATGAGTATCAATTACAAGTATTGGTATAATATGAACATCCATAGGTTCCACTATTTGAGTTTGTTCTTGCTGTCTAGACCCACCACCATAGGAGAATGGTCATCATCACCTCGGTAGATCTCGACTCGAGGCCATCTCATAGGTGCATATCAAAACTCATGAGTACAATCATCAAAATATATTTTG
This sequence comes from Viscum album, assembly GCA_963277665.1. NCBI lineage: Eukaryota > Viridiplantae > Streptophyta > Magnoliopsida > Santalales > Viscaceae > Viscum > Viscum album. The sequence goes on along the minus strand of OY728136.1, from coordinate 1,808,301,644 downwards.
TAACTAATAGTGTAATAATAAGAATCATGATTTCCCCATTCCTCTATACATGATAATAAAAAACTGGATCACTTATTGAAATATTAAAAGACTAATTGAACATCACCCCTAAACATACTAACACTAATACATGAATACAAGGTCGGGGTATATGTAATATTCCATGTTTCAGTAATATTTTGTTAATTATAAGGTGTTTAAATAAAATATTATCGAGAAATATACCATGTATGATGTAATGGGAATCTGCATTTAATGGTATTACCCATTATTCAACATATTTTATACTTATGAAATTGTTCATTTTGATTAGTCTCCATTCTATGGCCACAATGGCCAATGAATTATGCGGTAGAATTTATATTTAATTTAACTACATACATAAATTATACAACTGATATAAGTATGTAATAATTCATATATGATGATTTTATTATTTAGATCACCATTTTAAATTTAGAGATGTATAAAAATATGTAAATTAAAATTTTAATCCATTTAAATGAAATCAATTAATGTTTCATTTCATAAAACCAGAGTTACACATATAAAAAATAAAATAATTTTCCAAGATATGGTTCTAACATAATGATATTGAGGAAAACACTATTGTGTTTAAAAAAATGTAATTCACCAAATAATTTTCACATTTTCTATCATAATGATTAGAACATTTAACATCATATAAATAAATTCATTACAACATTATATAAAAATAATTAAAAATGTAAATATTGAATGAAGTATGCATTTTATATAAATAATTAGTTTCAAATAATGATCTATGAAACAATACTTACTTGTCTTACCAGGACATGGTTGAAAATCCATAATGGTTAAAATATCATAAATTGTGTACATCCTCTAGGGGATATATTTTTAGAATTATAATCGACGAACATCATTACATCGTGTTTCATCCCCGATAATATTTCTTTTCCCCAAATTGGGGATCTATACTCTTGGGACAATGATCATTACCAAATTTTGTTTCCTACAAGTCCCTTTAGGTGTAACAAAATTAGATAAGAAAATAAAATAATAAATTAATACCACATTCTAATATCCTGAGAATGATTCACTCAAATGGTGCTCCACCTACTTGCCTCTGGTGTCTGGGTAAACACACATGAGGCCATGTGACTATTAAGGATGATCAATTATGAAATGATATAGCTTGAGAAATCTGATTGAGAATAGTCATATCATTGGGAAAAAATATTTCATTATAGTACATATATATAAATACGGTCCTATGTTTAAAGATAATAATGATGATTTACAAGAAAAAATTAACATAAAAGTGTTTGATTTATATGAATACATTTTCCTCTTATATCAATCAATGGATTGCATATTAAGGCTTCATGTGGTTGTATTTTAATGGGTCTATAATACATTAAACATGTAGAGTGTATTTTAAATCATTATTTTATTTATTGATGATAATATAATAATCTAATGTGGTTCATAGAAGTGATAATATAATGTTCTTTTTTATAATAGAGGTGATTGGATTCATTCTAAATATTAATATCATTTAAATATAATAATTATCTTTATCATGTACAATGGCCAAAATTTATTCCACTTTTAATGATAATGTTCGTGGAGATTTAAATAAACTAATCCAATTTGAAGAAGAAAATATTTTTCTACTGTTATGTTCTTTATCCCATAGATCAATCCCTTTTAACACATTTTACAATAACTATGGTGATATTATTTTTTTCATGGTAATAAAGGAAAATAGATAAAAATTATATTTTACTTAAAAACAAATTTGAATATTATAATTACAAACATACAATACATCTTTCAAAATTCAGTTCTAATAATTTTAAGTAGACCATTGAATTATAAGATCAAATATACACTGATATGTTAGGAAATATGGTCGATCTATTATTGAGAATTAATAGTATAATTAAATTATTTTCCCATTAGTTTTCTCCATAGTAGTTTGGATTAGGTTGATGCTTCCAAAAAACAGAAATGATTGTGTATTCAATAATGTCGATGAAGAATTTTGGGGCATGAATATGGTGGTCTTCAAATCATGTAAAAAGTTATATTTTACAATCAATATATATGGCCATTTCACATAAACATGTCAACGAGGGTGAAGTGATACCCATGCGGTGGCTACTTCCACATAAAAAATAGAACCATATTTCATTACCCTTCATGATGTTTCATTGGCCTCGGTGAAGGATCTTTTTTTGGCTCCACCCTATGCTAAGATAAAAGATGTGAATAATTACCCAATAGTTGAGGATATCATTTCATGATTGTATCATAACCTAGGTTCTCTATATATAAATGAGTCAGTCTCAGGAGTTCCTTTTTCCATGACAGTACCATACATTATTTACATAGTCAAGGTGAGATGTGTGGTAAATGGAAAGGATACCGAGAGATATACATCCAAAAATGGTTATAAATCCCATCTAGGTGAAAGGGGGATAAAAAATATGTATAATACTCCTGAACAAAATGTGGTAGTGTCTTCGAGTCAATGGTCCACCTGATCAAGTCGATGCATAAAAAACATTGAAGTCCAAAAATTATTTTACTAAATTTAATGGAGACAGAAAAGAAAATACGGACCCTAAATGATAGAAAACATATTCCCCATGATTGATATGATAAATCAATGGGTTGCGGTTTTCCGAATATGATTATATATTTCATTATAAGGTACACTCTTAACAATCAATACATTATACGACTGACACTCAAGGGCCCCCACTAGTTGGGATTTGGTCAAGGAAAGGGAAGAAAAGGAATATTACATGTGGGAATTTTATACATCACAAGGGGGGAAAAATTATCCAAAAATATTACTATTACCCTTAAAAAGTAATAGAAATAAAATATTTCGCACTGGAATGAAGTAGAAACAGAAAAGCTAAATCAAGGAACTCTCCAATGATTGAATGGGTGAACCCATATTGAAATAAGCTCGGAAAGAAGACTCCTACAACAGATATAAAATAATTTGAGGGTGGAGAAATCTTGATGGATAATATAGTGTTGATTAATATTCAAATAGGGTGGGAGGACACATGAGAGTGGTGACATAGAAATAACCAGATCATTTTCATCATTCTAGGGAGGAAATGATTATATAATAATTTAATTTCAATTTTCTAAAAGAATTAATCAATTATGTTTCAAAGAGTGATATAGGATTCCATTATAGAGTAGAATAGTAAGTAAATCAACAAGAATGATCACACTTTAGTGTGATGATTAAATGAGCGGAGGATCACTGTGGATGAGTATATTCAAAAGTATTAAAAAAATGGAAGATAAGATTGAGGTTTTTTGGAAGGATGATCTGGAAATATTGGTAAATGTGTTCCATTGGGTTTTATAGAGAGTGCTTGACTCTAACATCTATATATTTTGCTTTTATGATTTTGTGATAACCATTTTTTGTTTGTTTTGGATTTTAGGTCTTGTATGGTATCTCACTTTTTCTCAAAAACAACTTTGAAAAAATAATTTACTTTTCTGTCATATAATCAATAATTCATCTAATTATTTTAACAAAATATGTGTTATTTATTTTTTAAAAAATTTATTTTACCTGTCATTATAAAAAATCATTATTCTCATTAGATTTTTCTTCCATGCATCACAATATAACAAAAAAATAAAATTTAATAATGATAAAACATATTCCAATATAATGAGGATTTATATTCAATACAACGACCCAAAGTTTTTCAATGGAAATAACATTCCTATAATTATATCCTAAAATAACATGAAAACACAACATAATGAACTACTTAGTGATAAGTGACCTTTAAACATATGTTGGTCACTTCTGCATTTCGAATTTCGAAAATCTGACATACAAGGTTGTGTTCAAGATGATTTTTGGAGTCTTATAAAAGTAATATAATTTTTGGTGACTAGTATCCTACCCTTATGAATAGTAACATACCCTTATGAATAGTGATATACCCTAATTAATAGTAAACTTACCTATGATAGTATAAAAATATTATTCAAGTGAAAGTATGACGTACCTATATTTTAAAATAAGTAAATGAATGTTTAAAAACATTTTTTAGTAATAAACAATGATTTTAAGTAAATATTAAATAATCATATGTAGAAAATTATTTTTTAAAAATTTACTTAATTTTTTGATTCTACACGTTGAAAAATGGTTGAGTTAAATTTTTGGGATTTTTCAGAAATACTTAATTTTTTTGATGAATAGTGAAATAGGGTAATTTACAAAAATAAGATAAATAAGCTAATTATAGAGTCATGTGTGATGTTCATGCTGATGTTAGCCCACTTGGTTCGGGGTCACATGATATAATTACTATTCAAGTTCATTCAAGACTCACTATTCCTTTTTATTGTGGAAATTAATAAACTAATGAATTTTATATTAAGGAAACCCATCTCCCCTCCACTATAAAAACCACCCTGCATGCCCTCATTTCCTAACACCTCTCAAGCTGCAAGACTTATCTAAACTCTACCCAAACATCTGCACTAGCACCTCTCCCGTGTTCTAGATCTTCTGGTTTCCTAAAAAGTCCAAACCTAGCTTTCTTAATGAGAATCTCAAGAGGAGGATTTAAGAGGTAATTTCTATCCCTCTTCTCCTTTAATTTCCTTTCAAGTTCATGTTCATTTCTTGATCTCTCCACACCTATATTCATAAAAATTGTATTGTAACTCTATTATTATACATTTAATGGAATATTATTATGCTAATCGGATATTATATCATCCAACACTCTTTCCCTCTTCTTTTTATTTTTATTAAAGAAAATGTTGTTCGTGTGGTGTTAATTTATCACCTTCAAGAACGACATGATTTCTTCTTCTATTTCTACCATCATATTGGGTCATGAAACCATTTTTATGGTTGAACTAGAATATTTTATATTTACTATTTCTAATTTAATGTTTTGGAAATAACTTATGTCTATATTACTGAGTGAAAAATTAAAACAAGTTCGTTGTGATTGAGAAACCGCCCAAATTAACCCAAATAATCATCATTTAATTCTTATCTAATGATTCATCCACATGGATATAATATGATCCCTTATAAGGTAATTAAAAATACTTTAATATCATTAATAACATGTCATATCAGTTCTATATGGTTACCCATGGTCTACCCGAACATCAATTTAAGAATACAAGTGAACAACTCATGAAAACTGTAAAACCAATCATTCCTAATAAAATGTTTTATAAACACAATAACTCATCCAAAGGAACATGAAATCACTTGATGAGAACATAATTAACCATATTAATGTACACAAGGTTCTTTATTTCTAATAAATATATATAATGTCATTATACATGACATTAATGAGAAGGAAGCATTCAAATACAAGGTGAGGGAAAATTCTTGAACCCAACTTTCATCCTTCGGGTTCTCCCTCACTCACTCGATTATTTATATGGTTACTTATTAAAGAATTTTTCTTCATCATTTTATTTCCATTTATGGGATATATGTTTTTACCTGGTATTTATGTCAAACAAAATTTTTTCCAAAAGAACTCTTCTTTTAAGAACAGACCTTTTACTTCTCACTCAAAGTGAACGGTTCTTGTAACATGTATGTTATTCCATCATTATTTTGGGAACCAAAAGATTATAAATGTGTTCTTATGGGATGTAACCCATTACATTCCATGGATTAGTTATGTTCTCTTTTGATATATGTTCCATGTGGAAATCATGATAATGATAATTTTATGATGTGACGGGTGCGCCCGGAAATATAGAGCACCATATGATTTTTTCCAAGTGACGGGTGCACCAAGAATTATAAAGCTCTCCAATGCATTGGGTAAAGTGATGAATCTCATAAGTAAATGTGAAATGATGTGTGAATAAGGTTCTATCTTGGTTCACATGTATGTGTTGTATTTAACCACTAAGACATGATGTTTCATTTTTATGCATTGCCATATTTCAAGCCTTTTATTTATGCTTCTCTCATGTTCATGACCATTTGTCTATGTCATGATTATGTTCACCCAATGCTATATTACTCTTATCTATCCTCTTATTGGGATTTTAGCTCACCCATTTTTATGTATATCTTCAGGTGGCTACATGTACTAAGGAGAGGACAAGTGCCAATAAGAATCCATAGAAGAAGAAATTCAATAAATGTTTATTCATGATGTTGTAATTGTTATATACAGTCCTATTTTTCCAAAGACACTAAACCTTTGGATCCTATTTGAGTAATAATAATATGTTTTTTATCATTAAAATGATTTAATAATAATGTAATAAATTTCCTGGATGCAATATAGTTGGAATTAGAGGAATGGTTTAGTTAATTTTAGAATTTGGATTAGTGAACCCTTGACAAAAAAAATTTGCATGAGACTAAGTAAAAATATGCACACAATAATATTTACGTAGTGTTCCCATATGATATGTTTTTGGTATAAATTATTTAAATTAATATGTTATTCATGACTTGTTTACTTATGTATTTTTATAACCTTTTATATTTTAGAAAAAAGTGGGAACCAAGAGAAATCAGACCAACAACTCGTGTGAGGGCCAATGCAATGATTTCCTGAACCACATCCCCAATGATTTTGGAGGTGGAGTTCAAAACATCAAGGCGATTCATACCCAATTATCTCTGGTTAGTAACAATAACCATAATAATGGAGAAGTTCGTCCTTCACCAAAGAGGGATCAACTAGCTATTCAATGTTTTATGCAGCAACTACCACCAACATTTAGTGGATCTTCCGATCAACTAGTTGCGGAACAGTGGGTCAACTCCAAGGAGAATATCTTTTTTGTGCTTCACTATTTTGAGATGGAGAAGGAGAATCTAGTTCTTTATCATCTAGATGGAGAGGTCGATAAATGGTGGGATTTTATTAAGAACACCAAGACAAGGGAGGAAATTGAAGAGATGGAATGGGAAGAATTTATGATAATTATTCTTTATAAGTTTTGCCCATGAACTCGTTATATGAAGATGAAGAGAGCATTCATAGAGCTCCAGAAAAAAGAAGGATAATCTATCACAACCTATGAAGCGATGTTCCCAAGGATTACAATGTATGCTTCAGGTTTTTTTATCAACAATGATAGAAAAATTGATAGATTCTTTATTGATTAAAACCACTCCTTCAAAAGGATAATGCAATTGGATACATTGGGAGTTATGAAGAAGTTGCTCGATGTGCCCTCGAAGGGGAGATGGAGTTTGTCGAATGGTCACATTAATATGGGGATATGAAACGAAAGATGGAGTTTCAAGATAGAGGATCTAATGACAAAATTTGGAAGAAAACTCAATGACCGACATGCCAAAAATGAGGGAAGTTTCTCCATTGGAACAACCTCTAAGGGATAGGGAAGTGCTTTATGTGTGGGAAAGATGGACACAATCCTCAAGAGTTTCAAAAAGTCATGAAATGTAAGGAGAATGTGGAAGAAGAAACCAGAGAACCACTCATGGTTCGTGCTACACCTGTAGATAGCTAGGGAACTATGCAAGTTAGTGCACTAAACCACTAGTTCTCGAGGGTAATCAACGTCAGCAACCACCAAAGCTGAAGGAACAAGGGAAGGCATATGAAATCACTACTGCGGTGGTGGAGTATGATAATGAAGTCATTCAAGGTACAAATCATATTCAATCAAGAATGGGAAAAGTTTTATTTAATTATGGTTCAACGCATTCCTTTATATCATGCAAGATTGCTAGAATTATAGAATCGATTCCTAAAAACCCTAAATTAGAGATATGTTTAAAAACACCCAGTGGTGCAATCATTGAAACCTAAGTGTGTTACTCTTCTCCTGTTGGCGTATGTGGGATGATTTTTCAGGAAAATCTCGTAATACTTCCCTTGGTGCAATTCAACAATATAATGGGAATGGATGGGCACTCGTTATATAGATCACATATCAACTATAAAGAAAAGGAAATATCATTTCATATTATGAACCATCCCATGCTCCTCTAAAAATTCATGGGAGATCAGGAATCTCCATTGAAAAATCCTTCAATGGTGTGGGTTTTGATTCCTTATGAAGAAGCATACCTCGCCCAAATGGTTGATTTGAAGGAAAGTTCCAACCTTGAGGAAATTCACATTGTGAGGGAATACGACGATGTATTTCATGAAGAGTTACCCGTAATTCCCCAGGACCATGAGGGAGAGTTCTCAATTGAACTCATACATGGAGAATCAATTATCTCGAAGTTTCCCTATATGATAGCTCCTATCAAACTAGAGGAGTTAAATAAGTACCTGCAAGAGCATCTAGAAAAAGGGTGCATACGCCCTAGTGCATCACCTTGGGGTGCGTCCATTATCTTTGTGAATAGGAATGATGGAACAATGCGGATGTGTATTGATTATCAGGAACTCAACATGATCACCATGAATAACAAGTATCGTCTCCCAAGTATTATTAACTTGTTTGACCTGTTAAGTAGAGCTCAATACTTCTCAAATGTGGATCCTTGTTTTGGAAGACACAAGGTAATGGTGAAGAAGGAAGATATTCAGAAGACTGCCTTCCATACAATGTATGGGAACTGTGAGTTTTTGGTGATTCCCTTCAGACTTACTAATACCCCTGAAATATTCATGGAATTTATGAATAGAGTCCTTACACATTACCTCGACAAATTTTTGGTAGGGTTTATTGATTATATTCTCATCTACTCCAAGAGAAAGGAGGAACATGTAAAACTTCTAGGACTTGTGTTGGAGACATTGAGAAAGGAGAAGTTGTACGCCATGTTCAGAAATTTTGACGTTTGAATGGAACAAGTCACGTTCTTGGGATATGTGATCACATGTGAGGGAATTTATGTGGATACTTAAAAAATGGTGATTGCGGAATGGCCCATGCCCTCTCTTGTCACAGAAGTCCGTGGTATTCAGGGATTAGCTGGGTACTACCGACGTTTTGTGAGAAACATCACCTGATTTTCAATACTGCTTACTATGTTAACAAGGAAAGGGATAAAGTATTTCTGGATGGAAGAATGTGAGGGAATCTTCAATGAGATAAAGAGAAGGTTGATCACTACACCTGTACTCACACTACTAAAAAGTGGTGAAAGTGTTGTGATATACTGTGATGCTTCAAAGAAAGGCTTGTGTTGCGTACTAATTCCCAATGATAATGTGCTATCCTACACCTCACGACAGTTGATGGTCTATTAACAAAACTACAAGACGCATGTTCTAGAGTTTGCAGCCGTGATTTTTGCCTTGAAAATATGGTGGGACAACCTTTATAGTGAGAAGTGTGACATATACACTGTCCACAAGAGCCTAAAGTATATATTAACACAAAACGATCTCAACATGCATCAAAGGAGATGGTTAGAGGTAATCAAGGATTAGGATTTCTCTATTAACTTCCATACTGGATAGGTGAACAAGGTAGCTGATGCTCTAAGCAGTAAATAACCTGTACTCTATCCATGTTACGGATTGGGAAAGAATCTAACTTCTTATATATGCAAAGAAAGGATTTGGAAATCATAAGGGCAGGGGATACATCTGACCTTTCCCAGATGATTGTGCAAACATCCATCAATTAGAATATTATGGAAGCACAATGGGATTATGTGAAGATACAAAAGAGGGTGAATGTAGTAATGGAAGGTAAGTTGAAAGAGTTCCATATCGACGATGATGGTGTGATTCAGTTTGGAACGTGGATTTGTTGGCCTTCATCACCAAGGATAGAGAAGGAGCTATTGGATAATGCACATAGCTCAACATTCTCTATCCATCCTGGGAGTACCAAAATGTACCATGATATCTGAGAACACTTCTGGTGTGATAACATGAAGAAGGAGATTGAGTAATATATATCGAGGTTCTTGGTATGTCACCATGTTAAAGCGGAGTGACAAAAGTCCAATAGTATGATGCAGTCATTTCCTATACCCATGTGAAAATGGGAAAATGTTTCTATGGTCATTGTCACGGGTCTCCCAAATACATCGAAAGGAAATAATGTGATATGGGTTGTGGTTGATAGACTCACCATGACTGCATGTTTTATCGCTATTTGGGGAGATCTCTCGCTTGAAAAACATGCAAAGATATATGTGAAGGAAGTGGTAGGACTGAACAATGTTCTAATATCAATTTTCTTTGACCGTGATCCATGGTTCACATCTAAATTATGGAGGATCCTTCAACATTCTTTTAGTACAGAATTAATTTTCAGCACAGTCTATCACCCCCAAACTAAAGGCCAGTCTGAATGTACTATTCTGACTCTTGAAGATATGATTAGAAAATACACTCTAGAATTTAAAGGTGGATGGGATTCACATCTTCCATTGGATGTGTTCTCATACAACAATTTCTTCGACTCAAGTATTCATATGGCTCCATATAAAGCTCTATATGGAAATCATTGTAGAACTCCAACATGTTGGTTTGAAGTTGGAGAATGGAAGCTACTTGGACCCGATCTTGTTCAAGAGATGATAGAGAAGGTTCTAGCCATCCAGAATCACATCAAAGATGCTCAATGTTGTAAAAAGAGCTATTTTGATAACCATATATGGGACTTGGAGTTTGACATTAGAGGGAAAGTCATTCTTCGAATATCTCCAAGGAAGATTCATGCAATTCAGAAAGAAATGGAAGGTAAGCCCAAGGTATATTTCCCACCCTTGAGATCCTTGAACGCATATGAGACGTGGCCTATCGGCTTGCACTTATACTGAATATAGCTCCAGTTCATGATGTTTTTCACTTATCAATCATGAGTATGTACGTAACTATTCCATCACATGTTTTAAATTTAGAGGCTGTGCAGCTGGAAGATGATCTCTTCTATGAGGAGCATCCAGTAGAGATTCTGGATCAGGGAGATAATTTTCTACACAACATGAAAACCCATCTTGTCAATGGGTTGTGGAGGAACCATATGTTTTTGGAATCATCTTGAGAACCAGAAGAGGCAATGAAGGACAACACCCTCCCCTATTTGTGTAATGTAAAATTTTGGGGGAGATTTTTCTTAAGGGGGGAAGAATGTAACGACCCAATGTTTTTCAATGAAAATTATCTTCTTATAATTATGTTAGAAAATAACATGAAAACAGAACATAATGAACTAATATGGTTTTAGTGACCTTTAAACATAAGTTTTTCACTTATGTGTTTGTAATTTTGATAACCTGACATACACGGTTGTCTTCAAATGATTTTTGGAGTCTAATAAAACAAAAATAAACATCGGTGAATAGTAACCTACCCTTATTAATAGTAACATACCCTTATGAAAAGTGATGTACCCTAATGAATAGTTACCTTACCTATGATAGTATAAAAATAATATTCAAGTGAATATATGATGTACCTATATTTTAGAATAAGTAAATGAATGTTTTAAAATAGTTTTTTACTAATATAAATTGATATTAATTAAATATTAAATTAATTATTTTTGGAAAATTATTTTTTAAAAATGGACTTAATTTTTATATTTTACAAGAAAAAACAATTTTGGGGAAATTTTATTGGATTTTTCTGAAATACATGAATTTTTTGATGAATAGTGAAATACTGTAATTTACTAAAATAAGCTAAATAAGCTAATTATAGAGTCATGTGTGATGTTCTGCTGATTTAAGCCCACTTGGTTTGGGATCACATGATAAAATTACTATTCGTGGTCATTCAAAACTCAATATTCCTTATCTTAGGGGAAATTAATAAACTAATGAATTTTATATTAAGGAAACCCCTCTCCCCTCCACTATAAAAACCACCTTTGACACCTTTATATGCTCACACCTCTCAAGCTCCAATCCTTCCCTAAACACTTCACAAACATCTTCCCTATCCCCTCTCCCGCATTCAAGAGTTGCTGGTCTCGTCAAATGACCAACCCTTGCTTCCTTAAAGAGAATCTCAAAAAGAGGATTTAAGAGGTAATTTCTCTCCCTCTTCTCCTTTAATTTCCTTTCATATTCATGTTAATTTCATGATCTCTCCCCACCTATCATCATCTAAATTTCACACCCTTCCTCGGGACCCATTCCTGGACTACCCCATTCCCTCCTTCCTTTGGCCAGGTGCTGGCGACTTGCACCAAGGCGTAAATCCCAATAAAAAGGGAAGGCATTGCCTTTATAATGTAAAAAAACACCAGAGTGAGAAAGATGAAGTATACACAAAGTAAACTGGGTATAACTGTAAGTGATGGAATGTAAATGGGCCAGAATACAAACCCAACTGATGTAATGTACAACTGAAAGAAAGTATAGAAACTGAAAGTAAAGCAGCAACGTCGAGTCGTCCACTGAAAGTCCCACTTGAAGGGTGGGTACATATAGCCTCCTCATCTCCTCGGGTCCAGCCATTCGCTCCGTGTATGTCCTGCCCAGTGGTCCTCCTCCAGGTACCGACTTCCTCCACAATCGACAACCACGATCAGCGATGTTCATCATCTATATCCAACACAACGTAGTGCAGGCATAGCCCATGCAGGGGTGAGTATACGCTACTCATTAGGGACCCCGAGCCCCCGACGGTCTCCCAGAATCCACATAGGATAATCTACAAAGGAAAGATACAATTACAAAGTAACATCCAACACTACTTAGGTATATGCCCATACATATACCAAATTCATCAAATCTAGTTTGGATCCAACATCGGAGCCCATGTTCGATCACATCCATACAGGAAAGCACAACCTAATCCACACACGAAACCAAAACCCAATCCACATAGAAATGTAAGTCAATCATATTGAAGATAATGATTGAAAGTCAAGACTCAGCTTACACATGTATACGTCATTTGTAATGCAAAAGAAGATGATCAGATGTAGTTACGGATTCAACTAGCTGGGAACCACGTAGGATACTAGACCAGCTAAGCTATCGGACCCACGTAGGATTCAAGTACTGTAGTCGTCACCGCCGAACCCACGGAGGATTCCAGTACGGTTGTCATCGTCGTCGAACCCACGGAGGAATCCAGTACGAAAGTATTCACTGTCGAACACATATCTATTGGGAAACTCCTTCACTATTGAGTACAGTGGGCCTGTCGCTACAACCAAGCGCTTCCCGCTAACCTTGGACTGTTGTAGTACTCCACCTGGGGAGTACTGTGGGTCTGCTGCTACAACCAAGGGCTTCACACCATGGGTCTGCTGCTACAACTAAGCGCTCCCCCTCTTAGCCTACATAGGTACTCCTTCTGTTGAGTACTGTGGGTCTACCACTATAACCAAGCGCTCCTCCTCCATGGGTCTGCCACTACAACCAAGCACTCCCCACTAGGCTATCGAAACACTCATAATCGATCGATCAGCAGTCGTCAAGTCTCAGCCAGCTCTAGGGTTTCCGCACACAGCACACTCGTTCCGGGAGAGTCCGCTCCACGAGCCAAGAGTTTGATACATCAACTGTCATGTAGACCAGTGTTGATGTATCAAAATGTTTCATCACGACAAAAGGAACTCCACGAGACAGACGGCGCGTCAATCGGACGCCCAGTTTGAGAGTTATTGACTTTTTCGTTCCAGGGGCCCGATTGGGTTTTAAGTCAAAACCAACACGACTACAATCCATCTACATCCAAACCTCAATCGCAGTAATCCAATTGGTCTGTATCACTAAGAGGAATCCAACGAAGTCGACGACACGTCAATTGGACGTCCGGAGCTCATGTTATAAGCGTTTCTTCTCCAAGGTCTCGGTTGGTTTCGTGCTCGAACCAACCCGGCCGTACCCTAATTTCTTTGAATCCTTGAGTGTAATTTACCAAAACTACCATATAGATCCAAGGATTTCTTCTCAATTGATAGTGCGTTGATCGGAGGTCCGTAGCCCGTGTTACGGGCATATAAACGAACCTGACTGGTTTTAAGGGGGTTTTGGGCACGGACCGGCCCGGCCCAAGACCCCCTAGGTCTGCTCGAACTGGGTTGACCCAACCCGGTCATGGGTTTGGCCCATTAGGGAATGTCCCGGCCCGGTGGGCGCGGCCCAGCCTAGCCCAGTGCGGCCGGTTCGACCTGGGTGAGGTCGGTTGGCCTGGCGCGGGAGCGACCCGCCCGTCCAGTCAGCTCGGCCAATTGGCCGACCAGGATATGGAGGGGGGCCCGACCTTTGCCAGGCAGGGGTAACGAACCCCGAATTTCATGGAAACCTACCGGCCTAGCTTTCCGGCCGGTACTGCCACCGCGGGACCCCCGCGGTCCCGCCCTTCCGAAGCACCGGCGACCGGTGGTTCTGACCGCCTCTCCTTGCACCGCCGTGGCTTCATGTCGTGGCCTTGTTCGACCGGCGCGGCGCGACGACGTCCCACCCCTCCGTCGTGGCCCCACTCCGACAGCGGCCTCCTCATGGTTCTCCGGCATGGCGCGACAAAGCCACGCCCCCTTCGATGCGGCCCGACTCCAACCATGGCTTCGTTCGACCTCAACGACGCATCGCGACGGCGCCACGCTACTTCACCCTGATCCTCCTTGATTCTGCGCGGTGCTGTTGCCTCGCAGCACCTTTATTTGAGCCACAAAGTATTAAACAAAAAAGGGGGATGAAGGTTGGACGTGTTCATGTGGTCCGACCTCCTCCTGTTATAACGATATCAGGTGGCCCAAAATAAAAGACGATGAATGGAAAAGGATATTCACGAACAAGAATAACCCCTGCCTCGATGGAGTCGTCGATCGAGGTTCTTCATGGGAAAAAGATGTCGTGGAAGCTGGCGTCACGGGTCAAGGTTCTGTAAGCGTCTTTGGTGTTCACCCGATGAAGAATGCGGTGTCTCTCTTCCTTCGATGTGGATAGAAGACGCAAAGATGAGACGACGTTCTTCGTCGAAGCTTCGGTGTTCTTCGTGCTCTTCAAGAAGGAAGAAGAAAATCTTCAAGAGTTCTCTCCTCCACACAGTGAATCCCCCACGATAAAATAAGACGTTGTCTTATTTTATTTACACACACACACCCACCATTAATAAAATAAATTCAATGATCTCATCCAATTAATTATATTAATGGAAGAGAAAATCAACAGTCCATTTAATTTATGAGATTTGACCTGTCATTAATAGGGGGTGCTGGTGTGTTACACAAAAAGTGGGGGTTTGCAAACATAATGGGAGGATTGAGGAATTTGAAAAGGTGGGGTTCATGTGGGACCCACACCAACTTCCTTGTATCTTCCTATTCAACAACGCTTAACCATCAGTTAAAGAAATAAAAAATAAATTGTAAAACAATTTTATTTTTATTCCTCACATTTTTAACATCACCTCCCGAGCAAACAAATCTCCAGGAAAAGTCTTTCTATACAATTACCAGCTCTGCGGTTCCATCGGTGCCCTCAGATTTCGATTCTGAGCACCGGTTCAAATGTTAGAAAAACCCGCTCGTTCGTTCACTGAACATACCCGAGCTAAACTTCGGAAAATGATTATGGGAACATCGTGCCTCAGAATCAGGTGTCGTCAGAAACTGCATACTCGTTAAATCAAAAAGAAAATTAAGAAAAAAAATTCCCTTGATTTTTACAGGTCTTTACATTACTCCCACCTCAGGGATTTACGTCCCCGTAAAGGCACAACACAAACGAGGGAAACCAAAGAGGGTACTGAGCACACATCTGAGGATCCCTCTCCCAAGTTCTCTTCTAGAGGTTCTCGTGATGCCATATGATGTGCACTAGAGGAATCGACCACCCACGTAGGTCCTTCCCCTGTCGATCCTCTATCTCCACCGAGACCTCCAAAAAAGTCACCCATCACCAATGTCCAGTTCCCATGGTCGATGATATGTGTCGGGTCATGCACGTATCTCCTCAGCTAAGATACATGGAGGACGTCGTGCACCCGATGCAACTGAGGTGGATGGTTCAAGTGGAAACCACCTCTCCTACCCCGTTGAGGACCTGGAAGGGTCCGATGTTGTGGAGAGGTAACTTGCCGCTCTGGCCAAAACTCAGTAATCCATGTCGAGGTGACACCTGTAAGAAAACATTTTCGCAATCCTCGAACTCTAGTGGCATCCGCCTCCTGTCATCACAAGGCTTTTTTCAGCTCTGAGCTATCCTCATCCGCTCTTGGATGACCTAGACCTTCTTCGGTCCTACAAGAGCTTCTAAGATTTCATCTTTGCTGATAAGAGAAATCTGGTCTCATCCCCGGGATGAACCACATTCTTTGCCTAATACAGTCAATCCCGACATAGATGATATTAATCCATACCAAGGATGACGTCGTAAGGCCTCGACGCTACTACCAATAGATTCAACCATTACTCTCGCCTCCAAGGTTTGGGTAACACTATCGGTATCAGTGTGTGGTCATTGGGTCTCCTCCAGTAGGTATCTCAGATGTGAGGGTCAAGTCAATTGTTTTTATACCGGAACCTCTTAGTAAAAACATAAAAAGAGGATAGGAAAGTATATACCACAAAGAAAGGTGCCTTTTATTACTGAATCTCAAAGTAAAAAAGACATATACAACCACAACATCCACAATAGAAAGCTATAATCACAAACAACAAGGCCTCTATGCCAGGAAATGGTTTCGCTCATGTCCGCCCGCTTCCAGAGCTCGGTAGTCAAATGCCTCATATTTCTGAAGTTGAGCTCTCCCATGTCCACATGTTCCCTATGGTTGGGGTAGACCTCCTGGTGGCGGTGGTGGAAACACCTCGAAGCGTCGTCCACCTCCAGGTGCATGGCCAGCTTCCCTGCCTCAGTCTCCCGCTACTTGCGATCTGGCCCAATCGAACCTCTGCCTCTGCCTGGGTGGTCTTTCATTTATCCGCTGGTCATCTGTACGGAGGGTCGGACAGTCACGTGCCAAGTGACCAACGCCGCCGCAGGAGTAACACTGTCTGTTCCTAGTAACTCATTCTCCACCAAGGGTGCCTCGCACACACGATCCTGTGTCATGTGGTCGATCACCTGTAGGTATGGTTCTCATTGAGCTATGCATCATCTATCTACTGCCCGCTGTAGAAGACTCTGTCGCATTCTATCTAGTGGTGGGTCCTAATGCTGGAGACTACTCAACAAGGAAACTCTCCACTATGAGGGCTTGGTCCAACACCCCTGCCTGTGTCGGGATGCTGTGAGAAACAACTGAAGATCTAATCTCTTGCCTGATCCCCTGCTCGAATGTTCGAGCCATGAAGAACAGGTCTCGTACCATATATGTAGAGTAACGTGTGAGATCGGTGAACCTTGCTGAATACTATGCGACTGTCATGCTACCCTGCTTATGATGAAGTATCTTCTGTATGTGCACCGCTCGAAGGGTGGCCGGTACAAACACTGCCCGGAACAGGCTCTCGAAGTCTGCCCATAGAATGGATGCCTCGACGTGCACCTGGAGCATCAAGGTCTACCGACTGCCTACTTTCGCATGCAGGAGGCTCTCTGCAAGGATCACCATGAGGTCAGATGGTGTCCCCACTAACATGAAAACTCGTACTACAGCCTCCAGCCAATCCTTGGTTGCCTGAGGGTCCGTCTCCCTGTGGAACCCGGTCGTTCTCTGATGCTGAAACTCATGCAGTGCACTTAGGCGACGTGCACTCTCAGCGGTTGGGGATGGAGGCATTGGTGGCTCAGCAGGTAGAGGTACCACCAGTGCCTCTACTGTAAAAGGGCCCTACACCGAGGACCCATCGCTCGGTGGGTTTTCGTGTCGCATAAAGCTCTGAACCCTAGCAGGCTGCCGTCATGGGGCCATCCTGAAATGGAACAGGTGCGCCACTGTCAAAACAGTATTCCTGGTGAGCTGACACAAAGTAATCAAAAAGAAAACTTTTGAAACACACATGTAATCATTGTTTTCGTGCACTGATTCAGAAATCAGAAGCCATGGCCCTGTTGTACGGATACGTCGACCGCCGCACCAACAATGGACTCCCTGGACTGATAACCACACTCAATACCCTTAGCATTATTAATCCACACAGAAGAAAGTTCAGAGTCCTGAGTTCTGCGGTAGAACCGAACTCCTCCGATACCAATTTGTCACGACCCATCCTCGGGACCGGTGTTGTTACTACCCTAAACCCGCCTTCCTTAGGCCAGGGGATGACGACTAGCACCATGGCGTAAATCCCGATAAAAATGGAAGGCATTGCCTTTATAATGTAAACAATCACCAGAGTAAGAAAGATGAAGTAAACATTAAGTAAATTGGGTACACCTGTAAGTGATGGAAAGTAAATGTGCTAGAATACCATTCCAATTGAAGTGAAGTACAAATGAAAGAAAGTACAACAACTAAAAGTAAAGCAGCAATGTCAAGCCGTCCACTAGAAGTCCCACCAGAAGGGTGGGTACAGATAGCCTCCTTAGCTCCTCGAGTCCAGCCGTCCGCTCCGTGTACGTCCCAGCCAGTGGTCCCCCTCCAGGTACCAACTTGCTCCATAAGCCTCAACCACGATCAGTACTGTCCGTCGTCGGCATCCAACACAACATAGTGCGGGCATAGCCCATTCATGGGTTACTATAAGCTACTCAGTAGGGACCCTGGGACCTCTGAAGGTCTCCCAGAATCAACAAATGATAATCCAGAAAGAAAAGATACAATCACAAAGTAACATCCAACACTACTTAGGTATATGCCCATACATATACCTAATTCATCAAATCCAGTTCAGATCTAACATCCGAGACAAAGTTAGATCACATCAACACGGGAACGCATAACCCAATCCACATAGGAATGCACTACCCAATCCACATAGGAATGCAAATCAATCATATCGAAGATAATGATTGAAATTCAAGACTCAACTCACATAGTTATACATCATTTGTAATGCTAAAGGAGAAATCAGATGTAGTTACTGATTCATCTAGATGGGACCCACATAGGATACTAGATCAGATTTGTTGTCGGACCCACGTAGGAATCAAGTACTGTAGTCGTCACCGCCGAACCCACGGAGGATTCCAGTACGGTTGTCATCGTCGTCGAACGCACAAAGGATTCCAGTACAAAAGTCTTCACTGTCGAACCCATTGCTATTGGAGAACTCCTCCTCTATCGAGTACAGTGGGCCTGCCGCTACAACCAAGTGCTTCCCAATAACCTTGGATTATTGTAGTACTCCACCTGTGGAGTACTGTGGGCCTGATGCTACAACCAAGCACTTCCCACCATGTGTCTGCCGCTAAAACCAAGCACTCCCCCTCATAGCCTATAGAGGTACTCCTTCTGTTGAGTACCACGGGTCTGCCACTACAACCAAGTGCTCCTCTGCCGTGTGTATGCCGCAACAACCAAGTGATCCTCACTGGGCTATCGAAACACTCAGAGTATATTAATCAACAATCGTCAAGTCTCAGCTAGCTCTAGCGTTTCCACACATAACACGCTCGTTCCTGGAGGGTCAGCTCCATGAGCTAAGAGGTCGATACATCAACTATCACGTATACCAGAGTTGATATATCGCAAAGTTCCATCACGAAAAAAGGAACTCAAAGAGACAGACATCACGTCAATTCTGATGCCCAGTCTGAGAGTTATTGGCTTTTTCATTATAGGGGCCCAGTTGGTTTTTTAATCAAAACCAACCCGGCCACACTCCAACTACTTCAAAACTTCGAGGGAAGTATGTTAAATGGTCCGTCTCACTAAGAGTAATCCAACGAAGTCGACGACACATCAATCAGACGTCCAAAGTTCATTTTATAAGCTTTTCCGCTCCGAGGGCCCGGTTGGTTTCGTGCTCGAACAAACCCGGACGTACCCAATGTTCTCTGAAACCTTGAGTTTAATATACCTAAACAACCTTCTCGATCCAAAGATCTCATCGCAACTGATGGAGCGTCGATTAGAGGTCCGTATCCCATGTTACGGGAATTTAAATGAACCTGACATGTTTTAGGGGGTTTGGGCCTGGACTGACCCGGCCCAAGACCCCCTAGGTTGGCCCGAACCAGGTCGACCCGACTCGTGCCTTAGTCCGGCCCATTAGGGTACAGCCTGGCCAGTGCGGTTGGTCTAGCCTGGGCACGGCCGGTTGGCCTGGCGCGGGCGAGGCCCCCACGTCTAGTCAGCTCGGCCAATTGGGTGAGCAGGATACGGAGGGGTGCCCGCCCTTTGCCAGCTGGGGGTTATGACCCGTGGATTTCATGGAAACCGGGCAGCCTGGCAGGCCGGCGTTGCAACCACAGGACCCCGCAGTCCCACCCTTCTGAAGCGCCGGCAGCCGGTGGTTCCGGCCACCTCTCCTTGCACCGACGCGGCATCAAGTTGCGGCCTTGTCCGACCGGTGCAGCATGATGGCATTACGCCCCTCTAGAGCGGCCCGACCCCGGACGCATCTTTTTTTGGCCTCAACAGCGCGGCACGACGGCGCCACGCTTCTTCGCCGTGTTCCCCCTTGATTCTGCATGGTGCCATTGCACCACACCGCCTTCGTTCGAGCCGCAAAGAATTCAACAACAAAGGGGGAGGAAGGTCGGTCGTTTTCGTGCGGTCAGACCTCCTCCCGTTATAATGATATCAGGTTGCCCAAAATAATAGACAATGAATAGAAAAGGGTATTCACGAAAAAAAACAACCCCTACCTCGATGGATTCGTCGATCGAGGATTGGCACTGGAAAAAGATGTCGCAGAAGCCGGTGTCGCGGGGCGAGGTTCCGTAAGCGTCTTCAGTGTTTGCCCGATGAAGAATGCGGCGTCTCGCTTACTTCGACGCGGAGAGAAGATGCAAAGATGATATGACGTTCTTCGTCGAAGCTTTGATTTTCTTTTCATTGTTAAAGTAGGAAGAAGAAAATCTTCATGAATTATCTCCTCCACATAGCGATTCCCCCAAGATAAAATAATATGTTGTCTTTTTTATTTACACACACACACACATACACCATCAATAAAATAAATTCAAAGATCTCATCCAATTAATAATATTAATTGACGAGATAATCAATAGTCCATTTAATATGGGAGAGTTGACCTGTCATTAATAGGGGGTGCGGGTGTGTTACACAAAAAGTGGGGGTTTGTAAACTTAATGGGAGGTTTGAGGAATTTGAAAAGGTGGGGCTCTTGTGATCCCCACCCCAACATCCTTGATTCATCCTATTCCACAACGCCTAACCATCGTTTAAATAAATAAAAATAAATTGTAAAAGAATTTTATTTTTATTCCTCACATTTTTAAAATCACCTCCCGAGAAAACGCAACTCCAGGAGAAGTATTCAAAAGAAATTACCAATGATGCGGTTCCATCGGTGCCCTCAGATTTCGATTCCGAGCACCAGCTCAAAAATTAGGAAAACCCGCTCATTCGTTCACTAAAAATACATGAGCTAAACTTCAGAAAATGATTTCGGGCACACCAGGACTCAGAATCATGTGCCGTTAGGAACTGCGTACTCGTAAAATCTAAAAGAAAATTAAGAAAAAAATTTCCCTTGAATTTTACGTCTTTTTAAACAAATTGTATTGTTACACCATTATTATAAATATAATATAATTTTATGATGCTAATGGGATATTATATCATCCAGTCCCCTTTCTCTCTTCCTTTTATTTTATTAATGATAACGTTGTTCGTGAGGTGTTTATTTATCACCATCAAGAAAGACATGCTTTCTTCTTCCATTTCTACCTTAAGATCTAGTCATGAAACCATTTTTATGGTTGAACCAGAATTTTTTATATTCATTATTTCCTATTTAATGTTTATGAATTAACTTATCGCCATATTATAAAGTGATAAATTATAAATATTTTCATTGTAATCGAAAAATCGCCCAAATTAACGAAAATAATCATAAATTAATTCTTATCTAATGATTCATCCACATGGATATAATGTATTTCATTATAAGATCATTAAGAATCCTTTAATATCATTAATAACATGTAACATAAGTTATAGATGTTTACCCATGTTCTACCCAAACTTCATTATAAGAATACAAGTGAACCACTCAAGAAAACTATAAAAACAAATATTCCCGAACACTGTTTTTTAAAACTCCATAACTCATCCAATGGAAAATAAAATCATTTAACGAAACCATAATGAACCATATTAATGTACACAAGGTTCCTGATTTCTAATTATTGAATATTATTTCATTATATAGGACATTAAATAGAAGTAATCATTCAGATACAAGGTAAGGGGAAATTCTCGAACCGAACAATCATCCTTCAGGTTCTCCCTCTTTCACTCCATTTCTAATATTGTTACTTCTTAAAGATTATTTATTCATAATAATCTTTAATTTTTTGGGATATACATGTTTTTACCAGGTATTTATGTCAAACAAAATGTTTTCCAAATGAACTCTTATTTTAAAAACACACCATTTACTTCCCACTCAATGTAGACGGTTCTTGTAACATGTATGTTATTCCCTCTTTCTTTTGGGAACCCAACGTTTATGACTGCGTTCTTATGATATGTTACCCATTAATTTCCATGGTTTAGTTATGTTCAATTTTTATATATGTTCTAGGTGACAATCATGATAATGATAATGTTATGAAGTGACAGTTGCGCTATGAATTATATAGGGCAATATGAATGTTTCAAAGTGATGGGTGCGCCCAGAATTATACAGTGCTCCAATGCATTGAGTAAAGTGATTAATATCATGAGTAAATGTTAAATTATTTTTGAACAAGATTCTATCTTGGTTCAAAAGTATTTGTTGTAGTTAACCACTAATACATGATGTTTTATTTATATGAATTTCCAAATTTCATGTCTTTTATATACACTCCTCTCATGTTCAGGATCTTTTGCCTATGTCATTATTATGCTCACCCCATGCTATATTCTTATTATCTATCCTCTTATTGGGCTTTTATCTCACCCCTTTTTATGTATATCCTCAGGGGGATACATGTACTATGGAGAGGAAAAGTTCCAATAAGATGCTAGAGAAGAAGAAATTAAATAAATGTGTATGCTTTATGTAGCAATTGTTATGTACGGTCCTTGTTTTCTCAAGACACAAAACCTTTGGATCCTCTATGTGTAATACTATTATGTTGTTTATCTTTAAAATGTTGTAATAGTAAGGTATGAAAATGCCAAGATGCTATATTAAACACCATTATAAGAATATCACCCTTGATAATCCATTATTAGGATAGAAAAAATGGATTATGTGGCTTCTTTACCTCTTTTGGTACTCATGTAGCTTCATCAAATTTTTGATTCATCAAAATTTACTTAAAAAGGTCATTGGTTATGTTCTATGCAACGTTACATCCTCAAACAAAAATTTCTTCTAATTATTCTACAAAAAAAGATAATTTCCCCATTGAATAACCCTTATTCATTATAAATGTAAAGGATTAGGTATTTAATTCTTAATATTAGATACATGGAACACCTAATGAACTTGTGAGAGGTTCAATGGAAGGGTTAAGTGACAAATTACCATCTTTAATATAAAATGTACCTCAAAGGGGAAAATGTATCTGAGGATCAATATCCCATATCTTCCAATTCTCATTTCTGTATCTAACATATAGTTATATAATAATACATTTTATCCAAAATTAATCTCCAGATCCGCTTAATGATTATCTAAATAACTATTCTATTTACATTGAGCTACACTGATGTGCTATTTAATTGATCCGATTGTTTCTTTAGTTTTATAAACTAGCATAGTTAACTATATCTTGTGTTATCTATTTCCATAAAATCATTTTAGAGTTGTTCAAATCATAAAAAAAGTGATTCAAAATTATCTATATGAATGTAAAATTATAATACATTTGTTATTTATTAAAATTCATGTCGAGGAATGGGGGGACCCAACCTCAATTGAAATCCCAACATATATCACTCTACTAATATTCTATATTATGAATAGTTCTGTGTAACTGACCATATTTCTAATGATGATGTGTAGTTTTAAATCTCAATATAATATTAAAAAAATAATAAAGACTTCTCCAACTATTAATGGAAACCACCTATCATGATTAGATATTAATGTGTGTAGTAATACAAGTAATAACAAAACTTCTTTAACTTATATAATGAAATTTTACAAATAATGGATACCTTGCCTAATACAATGAAAAGGTGTTGAATTAATTATTTGATCAATGAAAAACAAATTGATAATATGGAACATAGTTGTTTTAGATATTCCTATGATAAAATCTATGTTATTACGTTCCCATTTATGTGTAGGTTGTGATTATTGTTTCCATCAACAAATTTGACAAATAATATTTATCCCTGACTTGTTGATATACCCAGAATTAATATAAATACACAATTATATCCATTTTCATTCTTACTACTATAAATTTTCTTTGATATATATATGTTTCACTATGCATAAAATATTAATTGAGAATGATGATCAGTTTAATTCAACTACTATAACATTATGTGGATTTCTTATGATGAAATACATATTCAATTTCTAGATCATGATATTATTCAATTTCATTGTCGAATTATGAAACATTCTATACCTTATTTTCCGTATCCATGTATTCAATATGCACCTCAATATTCTTCACATTAGTTGATTGTTCAATATACATAAAATAAAGATAATATCCATCCCATTTTAATATTATTTATATGTTTATCTTCATTAATCAGTAAATATTTCATTGTATTATATCCACATCATTTAAAACTAGCATGGTTCTTCTGAATCATCATATCCAAAACCATAGTTCCCTTTAAAGGGTTATAAAGTAACGATTAGTCAAAAAATTTAATCTAAAACAACCATAATCTTTAGAAAATTTTCAACACATTATATGATAATTTATACATTATGATTTGATGATTAATTTATATAACATAACATTCACCATGAAGATATTTTATTCATGTTTCCAAATAAATGAATAACACTTCTAAATTTAATGAATTAGACATGTAATTTTACTGACTATCATCATTTAGATTGATTCATAATCTACTAGCATGGTATTCTTCAGGGAAAAAAAACTTAATCCATTCATCAAGGAATCGATGTATATCACAAAACCTTCTATAGTCCAAGGTTGTGCGGTATTATGTTTACTGACCAACATTTTTTTATGTTCAGTTAAATTATATTCACATTTATTGAAAAAAAACATGGTGTTCTTTATGTACCCATTTATTTAGTTGATTTCTAATTTTTGTTATATTTCTCATGAAGCATTGAAATAATTTAATCAATAAAATAAAACTATGAATCTCATTCACTATGGTTGGTTAGGTCTGTTGTTTAAAAACATCTATCACTGATGGATCAACCAATATACCATCTAATTTATTTATGTGAACTAATTATGATACTTATCAGGGCTATAATAAACACATGATAAATATGGAAGCCAACATATCTTATATCAAGGTCATCATGACAACCCCAAAATGATCCTCATTCTCAACCTTAACTCTAATATATTCAATAATATAATCTATAAATACTTCCATAAACTAATCATAGTAATATCTAAATACTCTATTCAAAATATACATAGATATTACTAAGGAAATTTTTTGTTATAAATGAATTACTATAGATTCATAATTTATATACCATAAGAAAATTTGTTAGTTATATAATCTATTATGGAACTTTTAGGATTATATCATTACTAATTTTCATTGTTTGAAAATTCTTGTAATCTATATATATGTTCATAAAAATATTACTATGGGTGAGAGGAAATTTCTTCTTCATAGTGAATTGGTTTTTCTCCCTAAAATGAATGAAAATCTGCATTGAACAATATTTATTCATATAAAAAGAATATTTTTACCCAATTATGATGAATTATTTAGTAAATATCCATATTCAAAATTCTAATTATATTAATTATTGAATTAATATGACATAGTTGGGGAAATTCTATATATTGTATTTATAAATTTTGTGTCCCAAATAATGAGATCAATTATTAAATTTTTTTATGAGTTATGGGATTTCTAGGAAACTAATCAACAATATTACATCATCATATTTCTATGGAATATAATTATATTAAATTTTGACTACTTATACTATAGTTTTTAAAAAATACCACAATGAATAGTGTTTATGACCTATATTATGCTGTCATTTCTATTATAAGTTTTTGTTCATCTTTACAGTAGTATGGAGCCATTGGCTGATTCAGAATATCAAATTTGACATCCAATTCTGTGAAATTGACATGGTATCAATTTAGATAGATTACATTCTTTCCAATAATCACACTAAATTAAACTACTTAGAAAATAAAAATATTTTTTTTGAAGTATTTTAACCCAAAATTATATCATAGAAGAGTTATACATAAGAGGTGAAGTCATCATACAATAATGAGACTTTATCAAAAATGAGATATGTAGACATTGAGGTGGTAATGTAAAAAAATAGATAATAATGAAAATATTAATGAGACGTTTGAAACTTATGAAAATAAGTCATTTTTAATTATATAGTTGATGATAAGCATAGATTTTTCCTATTCATTCTCTTGACCCACTTAATTAGTTGTGATCACTTATGAAATTATTTTTTTATTTAGCATAGGAATTTTTAGACACCAAGTGTAATAATTATCCATTGTACTAGTAATGTAAGTAAAATAATTTCAATACCACAATTAACTATAAGATTATAGTGTTGGTGGAACATTATGTTGAGATTGCACACTATTAATTCAATTTTATATCTATTTCGTATTACTTTGAGTATCATTTTCTCTATCGACATAGTTTCTACACATTAATCATTTTGATACCATCTAAATGTTATTCCCCCATTATATATTTATATATATTGACATTAAATGAGATTAATTTTATATTCTCTATAGGATTCACAATTTTAATCCCCATGAAAATTTATTTTTCACTTCTTGTTCCAAAATCTATGAGAATAAATAGACTCTCTACACAATATAATTAATAAGAGGGTATATATAAAATTCATAGAAATTAAGGGCTCTTAAAAATAATTCTATCATGTAATTAATCTTATGACATGAAATAATCTATCAATTTTACTTTCAAGAATGATTATTAATCTATAACAACACCTTATATTCATTGTTACATTTATATAAAATATAAAATATAAATAAATGATAATTTACCTATGTTAGTGGAAATAAATTACCATATTAGTTAAATATTTTTTGGGAAAATAAATAATGAAAATTAATTTCATATGAGATTCTATATCATTGAGTAATCTTCTTCCACCTGCTTCATATTCTTGATAAGAGTCCCCCGTTGATCAACATCATATTCCAAATAATATGCATCAATGAAAACCATTCCATGTTCAATGTAATCAGGATGGAAAATATATTATCCATTTAATTAATCAATGTTGTTTAGAAATATGAGTATTTTAAGTCCCCTACATGGATGGATAATGTTGTTACATAAAATATTCAATGGAGAGTAATTCCATCCATAGGAAATTTATATGATCATTGAGATTCAGGACACCATTATCATCATTAATTATTTATTTTATAATAGCCACACGATTTGTTTTTCTAACATGGATTTTTTTTCTATGTTACATCATTATTTCACTATCTATATCATTAATTTCTAACATTATTCCTCCTTGTTCAATCCATTCAGTAAAACAAAACAAACATGTTATCATTAACCATCCCTAATACGAATTTTAAATCTTATATGAAAAAATCAACCATATGATGTCCTATATTATGACATTTTTCATCAATCTATGCCAGTTATTGATAATCCAATATTACTTTCTTTATCATAGGTATTTTTTGTAATTTTCATCTATTTCCTATTCAAATAATCTAAAAAATAACCAAACCTCACTTTCAAACAAACTACAGAGATTTCAGCAGCACATATATACATATTAAGTATCTTTAGATGAATATTCAATAAATATCACAATAACACATGTCATAGAACCATAAAAGTTTTATGTTTTTATAAACTAGTTACATAATTAATTTATATCATGATATGTCCTCAACATCCCTCACAATGTTCATAAAATAAATTAACCTTCATTGATTAATCCAATATAAAACCATTCATCATAACCAGTATAGGAAGTCAAATTTTAAAGGTTGAGATTAGATTCATAAGAATGGTAAATAAGTGAGATATTAATCAATAATCATATGTGTTAATAACATATTCATATGGGAATAATAACATGGTAATATATTTTGAAAACATTCACAGTGAGTCATAGACCATAAATCACAAATCATGGAATAAGTTTTTATCTTAATATAATAATTGAATCATAATAGTGTAGAATCATCGATAAACAATCACTATAAAATGAAAGAGTATCTAAATAATATGCCATTTTTTTATAATTAAAAAATAAAATAAAATTATTTATGTACTAAAGAATTTAATCGAAGACAATTATAGTTGAATGATTATAATGGTTGATTATGTTCACTATGCATTCACATACTCATAGTGGATAGATTCCCAAATTAGATTGGGTGCACTGTCCATTATATTACATATTTTTTCAGTATATGTAAAATATTTTCCAATGAATTGGAGTGATATATAATTATAGTCCCATAATTCACATAATGAAAACCATTCATATTTGAGCAATAAGAAAAATCAATCCATTATCCTTTCCTCAACGATTAATTATCCTAAGTGAATGAAACGTGATTCAAGATAAAATCCATAAAAATAAACATCAATATAATTTTAATGAAATTTAATGGATATAATTGTAACATCATATACCATGTTAAGAATAAGAATCTGAAAAACATATAGAATTTGAATAATTTTTTTTAAAGAAACTATATAAAATAATTCATTAAAAAATAAATCAATATTATCATTTGGTAAAATTTAAAATAAAAAAATCCTAGAAAAATAGAAATATGTATTCTTATAAATATTTAAAATTATAAAAAAGAATTATAATGAATAAAATCCAGGATGGTGGAAGTGAAAATTTATTTATATTACATAATCAAATACAATTCTAACAAATATGGATATGGAAGTGAAAAATTACTTACAAAAGAAGAGAAATAATGTCAGATTGAATAACATTCATTGAGATTATTTAATTATGAACGAGATTAAAATTTAATAAAATCATGAAAACCTATAAATATATATATTTTAAAAAACATAATTGGTTTTAAAGAGATACAGATAATAATATTTCACTAATAGATATTTAAGCATGAAAAATACCAACATAAAAAATGATATTTTAGCATAAATCAATAATTCATGTCTCAAATACTTTTTATGACCTATATATTTTTGTATATAAAATTTATATTAATTAATAAACTATAAAAAATGTATTAATTGTTATAATATAATATATGAGTCCCTTATTATTCTGAATTACATGATTATAATAAATTATTGAATAAAATCACCAATTTTTGTGTTAATTATTTTATTTCCCATGCATTTTTTTAAGGATCAATTAATTTTTCATTGTACATGCTTCCATAATATTATTAAGTTCATAAATATCATAATTATTTTTTACATGTTCTTATATAATCAACTACATATTGTGGTTAATGAAAATGGCTTATATTAAATTAGATAGAAAATAGTCTGTATGTATACATTTGTAATTCTTTAATTTTTCAGATAATGAAAATAAGAAAATGAATATATTAATTTACCTCTCCATAATAATGATTTTTTCATTAATATCATATATATTCATTAAAAACATCATAATGATCATTAATGTTTTTTGTTAAAGAAAAAATAGACACAACAATTTTACGAGATGTTATTTGTAATGTATGTATGATAAATGCTTTCTTTTACAATATGATGGAAAGCATTTTAAAACAATAATATAATCTAGAAAATATCAATAGTAAATATACTGAATTAATTTTCTATGATGTTTTTTAATTTTTCTGTGTGGTGTATCAAGAAACAAACTAGAACTAGCTTAAATTGAGGATTATCCTCTTAACTAGTATCTTTTATTAGCATAAACCATTATCCTTCATTGGATTTAATTTGTTTTGGGAAATAAATCTTATAAGACATGGTTATGATATTTAGGAAGGTATTTGGGTAGATATTGGCCATTTTATTTTGTTAAATGGTTGTGGATAATCATGAAAAGGTTGTTCAATTTTATAAGTGAGGGTAGTGGTTCCCTTCCAAATATTACGAGTATACAAATATAAAAATACATATTCTCTTATAAATATGTTTCATCATTGACAAATTTTAATGATATAATTCGGTAATGTCAAAATCCTATATAATAATTTGATAATGGAATATTTTTCTATATTAGATGCCTTATCCTAGAGTATAAACAATTATATCCTATTTTATCCTTTAGTATTATGGAATGATTTTTACCATGGTAATTATTCATTATTGTTAAAAAATTAATTATATTAAAAAAATTAATATGAATATTTAAATTATTGAATCCATATATAAATGATTAATTTTTAATAAATCTTTATGTTAACTTTTATATAATTATTCAAAATTGATTTAATCTATTTTTTTATAAAGACTATTTTTTGGGGATAAAATTATTTTATACATATTTTGAACAATGATTCTTGATTAATGTTTATTAAAAAGAATTTATTTGATTAAAATTAAATAAATAAATGATTCTTTTCTATAAAAACATTCCAAAACCATATCTCATAACTAAAGCACAATATTACAGGTAAATAGTCAAGGATTATTTGTTATTGGAATTAAATATAAATTGGGATTTGAAAACCCAATCATGTGATACCAAATCATATAATATGTTTAAATTATTTTGCGTACTCTACGAACATCTATATTTTCATTAAAAAATATATAAATATTTTCAAACCATTTTTATATAAAAAATATTCTATTAACATTATGGTATTCATAAAAATAGAATGTTTCACTATTCTCGAATGAATTCAACCATGTCATAAAATCATAAATTAGAACTCTTAGATAATATTATCATAAAAAAATAAAAAAACTAAGTTTCATTTTTTTCATACTCAAATTATAAAAGTAATATTTTTTCATTTCAATATTATATATATAATACAATAAAACGCTATTTTTTAATAAAAATTTTCTAATCATATATGAGTTATTAAAGTAATACTTCTTATAAATAACATACCTAATTACGATACATTTTTTATCATTAATATTACAAAATAAGGGGATGTTTCTATATAATAACAACTTGATGAACTGAAAGTATAATTCGTTGATATTATTACTCTTTTTAATTTTGTATTCTCAACAATTCCCATGTTTGTCCTTCCAGTTCTCAAGGATACCAAGCTACAGATAAGAAATTCCATTACTCTCATTCCCTACATCATCTAATATTTTCATGAAAATGGCGGATATCATGTCATCTCTTGAGAAAGTTTGGGTAGGTGATAGATGAAATAAGAATTAATATTAGGTGTGTTTCTAAAATGATGCAAAATTTTCAATCACAGTTGGTGACAGAAGTAAATAATGGTCAAAATATATTGGAAAATATTATTCAGTGTAATAATGGGATTGTTTTGGGTTCAGTGAAGGATAGCGGCACTAGCTTATAGAAAATTATGTATTTCATGTCCCCTTTCATCAAATCCATGCGCATTTGATTGTATGATGTGAGAAATATGCTTCTGAGATCACAACAGTGAATGAGTTAGGTTAGGCATCAGAATCATCCAAAAACCAGATGATTCCTTTTGAAAAATTGAGTAAACATCCTTCTTATTTCCATCACTTCCTGAGAAAGGACCAATGTGGCACTTTCAACATGACAATTCTGAAATATGACCATGATAAATGTGTCGTCATGGGCTCTTACACACTCCTATTAAATTCACATCAATATGTAAATTTTAATGATTTATTGATATCAATTAATTTTAAACTACTTGAAATGAAATGTTATATGAATATATGTGAAATTTATATGTATTCTTTATATATTATTCTAATTGATAAAAATAATTTTTTTAATATATACAGTATTAATTTGTCTAAGATATTATTATTTGAATCATTGTTAATGGTTGATGAAATTTATCATTATTGTTTGATTTATATTCCCAGTTTTAATGAAAAATAGGGAAATTAGTCTGTCCCCCAACCAATAAACGACAGACCTCATTGGCAGGCCCATAAGGGGCCACACCCAGTATTGTATGCAGAATGGAAGGCCATCCTAGTAGTGGAATTCACATGGTAATCAAGAACATAAAGGTCTCAAAATGGAAAAAATTTCGGAGATCAAATAAGGGATTCTTCCCTAGAGCATTATAACAGGGGGCTATATCCCTATATATGTGATAAGAATGTCTCACTATCACAGGGTAGTGCATGTTGGCAGGAGGGTGTCCTCCGTCCCTGATGCTATTTCTTTGAGGTGCTAATCCCCTGCATTGGCATATAATATATTGCATACTAACATCAATAATTTCAATTATGGATATAAATATATGTGCATTTTATAAAAAAAATATGTTTTTCACTCCCACAATACTCACCCCTAGATGAAAGACCTTCACCAACGTGTTCTGCTGGTCCCTGCCCTCAAATACCACCAGTCACCACTACTACTTTCCCAGAACCAACATTTAATACACAAGAGAAGGATGATAACCTATATTTTATCAATTAAAATTCCCTTAATCACTGTGTATAAACTCTAATGTACTTGTATAACACATTTACTGGTCATTATATTGTTGGATTTGCAATGCGTGTGATCTTGCAATGGTTTAATTTTTAACCGAGTGGAGTTGTTTTTGTTCACACATACCCATTAAAATGTGTCATTTGAAAATAAAAATATTTATTGTGGTAAATAGTGGTCAAGACTCAGATTAGACTTCTAGAATGGGGTTTTTGGTTAGTAATGTCTATATTCTTATTCTAGAATTGTGAGGTGCTACTTTGAGTGGGTTAAGGACTTGGAATGGCGGATTGAATGATTAGTCTTAAAAACAATATAGAAAATTCATTTATAAAGATTAAAATGAATGGAATACTAGTACCATCACTCATACATCCACATCCAATCCATTTTATCTTTACTATTATATATTAATCTCCTCTAACATTAATGACCCCCTTTAATGGTGGGGTGGAAGACCTTGTGGTTCGGTGAATGAATGGGGACACTATTTGTGATTCTTGAGTCCCAATTGTAATTAAGGACTTTTTATTAATTTAATGTGATTATATTAAATTGTGTTT
The DNA here is from genome assembly GCA_963277665.1 of Viscum album. NCBI lineage: Eukaryota > Viridiplantae > Streptophyta > Magnoliopsida > Santalales > Viscaceae > Viscum > Viscum album. The sequence goes on along the minus strand of OY728136.1, from coordinate 1,808,268,423 downwards.
TAATTAGAATTTAATATATATTTTTTTATTTATTTTTCCCAAAATTTGTTTCATTGATTACATGTTTTACTCTCCCCCATCTTGGATTTGGATCATACCAATTTTTTGATCTAAAATCATATTGAGATGTGTTTTAGTTTTTCTAAAAACATGAGTGTGGAATGGTGGACTGATTTGAATATTTTTGGAATTTTAATATTTGATTAGGCATTTCAAGAATATGTTAATGAAGGATCACTATGACTTTAAGACATTGAAAAATATTAATAAAAGGTGAATAAAAGAATAACGATTGTTACGCAATAAATTTATTCATGTTATTAAAAAAATATTAATATATTATCTAGATCATGATAACATTACCAAAGGGTTAAACATAATAATAATTCCATCACTTTTCCATCACATGAATTTGGAAACTCCATGTTCCCATTATTTCTAAAAATTACAAACTTCATCATTTATTTAATATTTAAATTGGGACAACAAGATTAAAAACTTTTTTCAAAAGTTGATTTTTTTTGACTACTAACACTACACCCATAGGGGAAAATATGTTTTTTCTTCAAAATCCCATAATAGATTTTCATAAGGCTCTCCATCATAGAATTTCTCTATGGTGGTGTATCATGTTTTATTTCACTCATCTCAAGTCACATATTATTGGGGTGTACGAATATATTGAAATGAAATAAACAAGAATTGTAACATTATGTTTTGTTTGATATGTGACCATCTAATATTCATGTGTGAGGATGTCAAAAATAAGTGGATCATGATTAGGTCTAAATTAAATTTTTTATAGAATTGTATAAAGGAAATATCTGATTTGGTGTTCATTAAAAGGGAATGGTCTATTTCTCTGTGGTGATACATTGGTGAATTCGTAGTGATAACATTATAAGATTCCAACAATTTGAAATTTCATAAGATATGGTTCAATGGAATAGGACTCAATCAGTATAATATGATGATATGGGACACCCTCTTGAAGGTCGCCTGTTGGTGCATCTGGAATGCAATGAATATGGTATGACACAATTCCCATTCATTCATGAGGATGGGTTTTATTGTCTCGAAAAGAATGATAGTGTCCATACTATCAATTAGATTGAATATATGTGAGGACAAACACTTCTTATTAAGATTAGTTGTTACTATGAGTTCCCCTCACCTATCTAAATCCGACTACCCAACAATTGTGTTGGATATTTTAGAATCCTCAAAATAGTGGTCACAAACTTTTTTATCGATTGATATAATGAAATATTGTTATGAAAAGATGAGAGATTATCTATGTCCCGGAGTATTTTTTATAATATAATTCATCAAATAATATACTATACGATTATCCATATTTTTTTAGGAATGTGATATGTTAAATGGACATGACATTGGTAGTTTGGATAATATCCCACTGATCATAGTTTAAATGGACTCCTAATATGATCTCAACTATCATCAAGGGATCATATCTATCCAATAGATCATTTGATATTTTCTTCTAAACATTGACAACCTTATCAACAACCTTAGGGATTAACTACACCCATGGAACAATTTTGGAAGATATTCATTATCCCATAGCTTGGGATACCCAATGTTGAATGTCGACATCATTTTCCAATATGGGTACCTTCCCCCCGCCAAGGTTTTGTGGACCTTGTTAGAGGATATTCTCATGGGTTATATTACTTCAAACCACATGATCATTCGGATCATATGTATATCACACTATCCTTATTATTTTAATTAAAGAGATTTCAAATTATGGTGGTGATATTTATTCCTTTTAATCTACATTATCATTTATACTAAATTTATTTTGTTTTCCTACAATCCATTATTACAAATATATTGTATGATATTTAGTGGAAAATAGGATTCTGAATATGTCATAATCATTGTATTGTTGTGTACAATTGGGTTTTTTTACATATTAATTTTATAATGATCTTTCATGTTTCATTATAATATTGTATTAATTTTTTATTTTATTATAATATTTTTTTAATAAAATATATAGTGTTTCAATATACATCCTGAACCACATTCATTAAGATGATATAAAGGATATCATGTCCCCAAGACCTTCCTTTCTTTATTTTTAGGAGAGATAACGGCCCCCTGAGTCCCACCTCTAATAGGCCTAGGGTTGGTGGCCCGCACCAAGGGAATAGAAATGTCACAATATTGGTAAGAATTTTACTTTTTATAGTAACCATGCTTGGAATATTAGATGTATCATTCTCTAATAACTCCAACACACATATGTATAATGATTTCAATACCCATCCCATATTCTTGTTCAGTGTAAAAATACTAGAAATACATGACAAACCCTAATGTTAGTACCAAAATAACACCACGAAACCACTAAGAGACCCTCCATAACCTCTAAGATATCAATGTTTATTATGAGAAATGTAATCTCCCTGGAATCCTTTTAGAAACTATATATATGTAGTGTGAGAATATAAGTATACTCATTATGTAAAAACAAAATTCCCCCTTTCAAAAGTTGGAGATGCGTACTAACGCCACATGGGAAAGCTGTAGAAACTCAACAGAAACTAAAAATGTATTAAATAGACCCCAAACTCACCAAGGAATAATAACTTAATGACGTAAGTCATGTAATTCAAATCATAAGGACATCGATATTTCGGTACCATGAACCACTTCCCACTAGTTAACTGCTCATCCATAACAGAAATGTCATGATGCTACCACAGTCTTCCATAAGCCCCAATGTCACAACATACCAACATGCACCTTATCCATACACTAAATCATACATGTGAACACCTATTCCACAACCTCACTACATCCTTCACATATACACCAAGTCCACATCCACCACACCTCTTGCATGAAAACACTTGTTCCTCTTCCAGATGACACCTGCAAATCAAAACACTTCTCACACAACCAATACTGTAAATCTGGTAATAAAAACGATGCCATTATTTCCTTCCTAAAGAGTCTTGCGAGATAAATACCTTGTAGCGGGAGTAAATAAAATTTATTATCAAGTCATCCATCCTCCCATTGGGATTTTGGTAAAGACACCCTACCCCCAAAAAATTTGAGTTGTTCGACATATAGGTCTCAACATAGTTTGGTGGTGTATAGAAATATGAAGAAACTAAAAGTATGAAAATGTAGGTACAAAACACTGAACCCATCCTATGTGTTTTATAAACAAACTAAAATTCCACACAAACTACCATTGATCCCACCTCTAAATTCGTATATTCAACCACGAATGACAGCCAAATTCATATGCCAATATATAAAAACCACTTTACTACAATACAAAACTCAAAACATACCCCCAGTCAGTTGATTTATTCAATTTTTATTCTGTATTATCATTCCATTCATTTATTTAATCCTTCCCTATTGGTCAACTACCTATCACTTCATATGATAAAAAGGCAATGTAGTTATTCAAACTACTGACAAAGAGAAACAAGGAATGAACCGACAATGAAAATAATTCATTTGAACACACATTCATGAAAACAAAAAGAAAACAACATTCTTGTAGTCCCATTACACACTCCACATTCCATGGAACCCTAAACACAATTCCTCAAGAAATTTTGCTATGTCCTTCCTCCCAACAGGAAAACCCCCAACACACTTCATCACATCCCCACTCAGAATCACTCCTCTATAACAATACCATGCCCATCTCACTGATAAACATGAATGTTACACATCCCGGTCCGGCATCCCCACTACCCATCCAGTGCCTGAGGTAGTCCCATTGTATAAATATAGCATACATTCAACAATCTTCCAATATATCCTTATGAGATACCATTAAACCACCTGTAACTCCCAATACATAGTACCTACCTCCCAACCACAACAACAAGGTTACTGTCTATGAAATTTATCTAACACTCATTTTTTTATTCCGCTTGATAAAATATGGTTTATCACAAAACAAGTTTGATCATGGTGAATACATTTATTTAAACTTTTATACATATTTTATCTGTTTCACAGTAATATAGTGGTTCAAGGATTATAAAAAACATGTATTCATAGTCCATTAATGTGAGAAAATAGAGACGACCAGTGGTTACGACTTTCATAAGGCATATTATGGACATAGACCCAGTATCAATAATAATAATATAGAATCATTCTTCACTTTTCCCCTACCCATGCATATTTATATTTATCCAATTAATGTAATATTGTTATTTTTTGGATTCTACCACATAAAAAATGAATCATTCCTATACTAACAACACATGATTCACATTTTATGACAGATTAAAGAAAATCCCTACCAGGAATTATATATGATCAATGTGTAGTCCTTGCATTTAAAATAGGGGTTCACATGAGTATAAGGAATGAACTCCAAGGGAAACCGAAAATAATTATATAGAGTATGTTCATTAACCCATGGGTATAAAAGGATCTATTGTTAAATGGGGAAAATAGAAACACATGAGGAAAATAATATCATAGCTTTGAAGATACAGATCCCATATAAAAGGAAGGGAGACAATTTCAAAGGCCATTAATGTCAGATCAGGGAAAAGGCCATGTTGTTTGACTATTTAAAATTTTCCAGAGCATAATTATATTAAATATATAATTAATATTCATTGGAATGAATTTAGAAACTCCCAAATAATGCTTTAAATATTATTTACGTCGAACGAAACATCAGAGGGGCAGATCATGAAAGTTGGGAAAAACTGGCAACAAGTCATCGATGGGTGAGTCAACAACAACAACCACCAACAGTTTGTCACCGAATGTAAGCCACCAACATCAAGTCATTGAAGAGACCTAATGATCCTTATCTACCAATACCAAGATACCAAAATTGAGCTAGCGAGGTGACCTACTAACACCTGATTCACTAATGCTCAACCTATAAACGCCCAACCTACCAACGCCTGACCTGAGGATATGAGGACCTAACGACACCTAAATCTATAGACCCTTCGACCTACCAATTCCATGACCTATAATAACTTTATCCTATAGATTCCTCTACCTACCGATGCCTCAACCGACCAATGCCCTGTGTTGCCAAAACCCTGAGTCCCCGACAACCTAAGTCACTGATTCCCTAATTCACTGACACTAAGCTCAAAACATAAGCTACCAGCACTAATATATTGATGATGAGATACTAATGCGAGCTACTGAAGGCAACCTACTGGCACAAGGCGGTCATCATGACTCATTGATGAAAAAACTAGAAATTTAGAAAAATATAGAAATGTTCTACCGTGGCCTACATTAACACCCCAAAGATTTGATTTTGAAAATTTAATGGACTAGATGGGATTGGACCATTAAATCAGATACTTCAAAAAATATTCTCACCCTTGAGAATTTAAAACTATACCCGAAAGTATGATGTGTCTAAAAAACATCCTCATATGATACCTCTCAATGATAACCCACATGTGTTCTTCGATGGCTAGAGTGAATCCTTGTCATCCAATAACACCCCCTCCAACCCATGGTAACGAAAATTCCATTAATATTCCCAACACATGTACAAACATTAGGGATACATGAATTAAAAAATGCTCTCCTCCATTCAAGAAATCCTCTTTTGGGTAGCACTGACCCACCCGTATAGGTTTAGTCACATATATATTAATGCGTCTCAATTATGAATTGGATCTCCCCCTTTTCACATGTTAGATCATATTCAAACACAATTAAACATGGATTCAATAAATCATATAACAAACAAGATTTATGTACTACTACAAAGATAGAGAAAAAAAAGAAAATAGCACCACCAACAACACTAGATTGTTGTTCACATTTTTATACTCATTTGGTCTCTACTATAATGAAATGTAGGCAATCAGAAAATGACCCTACATCTAGAAACAACCATGCCCATTCAATAATGCATCATAGTACACCACATACTCGACACCCTCCTTTTGAAATATTTGGGATTGAGCACTCATCAAACTCTACCTCAGATCCTGAAATCACAATGGCACTTATCCATCTATAAAAATGTCTTCCCCTTTAATTTATAGTTTTTTATGGATTTTATTACTCTGGAAAAGTCAAGAATGAATCCATGATAATACCCAGCCATCCCATGGAATCTATGTAACTCTATATCATTGTTGGGTGGCTTCCATGATGGAACCACCTCTATCTTTTCTGGATCTAATTCAACTCCTGCCTCTAAAATGATGTTTCCTAAATGTGGAACTCTCATATTTGAAACTAACACTTAGAGAGGTTCCCATAATTCAAGAGTTCATGGGGTATGTCAAGTCCTTCGTAAAGTGTATTGCATGATCATCGACAAACATTGAGTAATCTAGAATATCTTTAACAATGAACCTGAAAATATTCTAGGTAGGGATTGAAGATCCTGTTCATGTTACTCATGAACACTTATTGGGATTCATCATACAAAACTGCATCACTATGTACTCATAGTGGACATAGCGACATATGATTTCTATCTTCAGAATGTCCTCATCTCGCACATGAAGGTAGTGATATCCTAATCTGATTTCTATCTTCGAGAACCATCATGTTCCCTTTAACTGATTTAAAAGGTCATCAGTTATTGATCGTTGATACTTATTCTTCATAGTCACCTGATTTTGTAGTTGTATGTCCCATATAACCTCAAACTCTTATCATCCTTCTTTGCAAAATAAACGCGGGATACCCTCTGTGATAATCATGTTCTCACTAAGCCCTTCCACTGAAATTAATGCATATATACCTCTAATTCAAGATGTTATATGGGATACATCCAATATAATTATGCAGATATCAGTTCCATCCCAGGGTACAGGTAAATACAGAAGACTACCTCCCTGTGAGGAGTTAGTCTTATATAATCATCTAGAAAGATGTCCTTATACTCATCCACCACTATAAGAAACTAGGGTCTCATCTAATCCACTACAATGAGGGTCATGATATACAACTAATTTATACTTGGATACACCCTAATACATTTGAGTCCATCTTTCAATTATATAGTTTCCTTTTCACCAATAATGGACAACCATGTCACATCTCCATAGAAACACCGTATTGTTCACCGTAAACAGTATATCTGTGATTTATATTTGGATAACTAGTCCATAACTAGAATAAAATTGTAATGAATCAACAATCCGACAAATATATCCCAACCAAAATTGTCACCCCTAAGAGTAACAGAACTATGTTGGAACTAGTTTGTGATAAACAAATATCTTCCCGTAAAAGTCTATATGTGTAGGGATCAAGTCAATGGTTCCACATGAATCTATGTGTCTCGAAAAAGGATCATGGTGAGAAATGTGTGACTGACACTATTGTCTATCAAAACTACATATACTATGAAATTAACACAGATCATACCTCTAATCTTCTAGGGAGTTACAAGATCTCAACCCTCCATTATGGGGAGCTAGATTTAGTCATATCCACAAAATTCATAATTGTGTGGTAGACCACCAGGGGGTTATAGTGGTAGTACCTCAATCATCTGTCCACCTCATTCTGCTCATCCCTCCCCTCTAAAATGTTTTTCTCCTAGTTGAATTTTATGTTCCTACACTTCAACTACCTCAGTGGTCCCTCAACCTTCTCCAAGTCGGTCGTATAATAGTTCAAAACATATATCGCCATAGGTATCATCCTACGCTTCTGTAGAACATACATTATTCTATCCTAAATGCCCTTTCCTATAATCCCCACACAACTGATCCCTTGTTCTGGGGTCATCCTCTAATGGCCCATTCCGCTTGGACTTCTAAATCACCTGTAGGTTACCCGTTGTCAAAGATTTAGCTACCTACCACTCTACAGTAGCTCCCACCATCAGTTCCTACTCCTTAAGAAACTTCTCTAACATTAGATCTTTCTCCAACACACCATAATTTGTAGGGATGATGATGGATATCATCAATTCCATGATCTCTCATAATTGTCCCTACCCGAAGGTATGTTCCCTAAAAATGGGTCATGCACAATGTGTGTAGAGTAGACAGAAAGATCTGTGAGTCACCCTGAGTACACTAAAAACATTTGGATTCCCTATAGTTGATATATGAGATCCTGTATATTAATATAGAATAAAATATATAAAAATAAATCCTCCTTTTAGAGACACATACTTTCTATCCAGGAAAGGGCGACCTACTCATGCATCTGGACCATCATATTCCACCATCACCCCATCGATCCCTAGAGAGGTATCATCACTAAGACTGAAATAAGGTCAATATGAGTCCTCACTAAGTGTAAAACGCTTTTAGCTTCATTCATATAATCCTAAACTACAAAGGGATCAGTCACACCTTAGATCCCGAGAGGTCACTATATCTGAAACCCATTAAACGCACTGAGATTGTGTGCATCCTCTACAAGTAATGTCGTCAGGAACCGAAGCAGTTCGAGTGGTGGTATCACTAGTAAAACACTCGAATGCTGTATCTCTAACAACGGTCCATGCACCAATTCCTCATCGCTTAGTGCACCCACCTCATAGTCATGCCCCAGAATCCTAGCTGGATGCCTATATAAAAGCATCCTGAAATAGTACAATATGTACCAAGATTAATAATGTATACCTAGTGAGATGAGTCTTACACAATAAGGAAAGGAGAAAACATCCAATTAATATATGATCCTAGAGCCACATATTTTCCTTGAAACTAGGATTTTCATGTACCATGTTGAAAAGCAGAATTTAATTTCATGGTGCATGGATATGTCGACTTCCGCACCAAAACTAGGTTCCATTTCTGAAAATTCGATCTCGAAAAACATAGGATTATTTCACCATTAAAAAATTAAAACAAACATCTCTATGGTAACTCTATTTCATGACCCATACCCTGAGGCGTGTTTCATTACTCCCCAAGCCTACATCCCATAGGATAGTGGATAAAAACTAGCGCTGAGTAGGCATATCACACAAAACTAGAGGCCTTTTCCTAAGAACATGTACACAAGCACATGTCTCCATGAAAAAAATATAAAAACTAAAAACAATGAGTAAATAGAGATGCATCTATACTAATACAGTCAAGGAGAGTAATATTACAAAATTAAAAAGTAAACGAGCCAGAATGATCTATCAGTGTCAATCTGGACACACATTTGATGATACACAAATCCCAAGTAAATAATTTATTACAAAAAATATTCCCTACATTGGACAAAATATTCTTCGATAAATGGAATAGGATTTCAATTATATATATTCACATTGATGAACATCCGATAATAAATTCATGGGAACAAACACCTGTATAAATTCTTTTCAAATAACTCTGGAGAACCCGATGGTGACATCCTCAGACTCATATACCCTTTATCCTCCAACTCCACATTCTCAATCATATTATATTGAATCTCTATCTGTGTCAATCTGTATGGTGTAATATATTATTGCTCAGCCCTCGATAGGATATAAATGGTGAATTTCACATCTCATTCAGGTGGAATCCAAAATATGTCTTCAGAAAACACATCATCATATAGTTAAACCTATTTAGGGAAACATATAATTAGTCAACCCTCCATCATCTTGAAAAAGTCTAACATCTTAGTCTATGATCTCTCTTATATGCAGATTAATTTTCCCTACTCGGCATTCCCTGATATCCCACTCTCCATAGCGAATGTATTGGGGCTCCTTTTTCTATGTAAAAGTCAGTGTCCTCTTGTAACAATCAATGTGGTCTTAGAATTTGACTTTCTAGATCATATCAGAAATAAAGCTAAATACTTACATATAATGAACATGGATATCCCAGAGAATGTTACACTCTCTAATCCCAAGTGAACATCCTATTAAAAAAACAGATGTCTCGTGACCATACTACCGAAAATGTATCTATAATCATTAAATTGGTCATAAATAACACTTCCACTCTCAACATATTAACATATTATTTAGATATAAAGGAATATGAAGCAGTAATATCATTAAAAGAAATAGAAAAAAAAATTGATACTATAATAGTACCTTTTATTGTCGATTGTTCGGCCTCGATATCCAGAAGTGTTGGATACGCAGTTAGAAAATTTACATCCCTCTTCCATGGGATGTTGTATGACACTCCTATGTTTCAGCAATATACTGATTTGGGTGCTCCTTATCAGAAGTACCACATCCACCCCCTCATCATCTTTCACCAGTAGAACTCGAACTGCTAGTTTGGTATGGTACCGAATATCTCATTCCCACACTCAGAATTTTTATAGATACACCATCACTGATTGTCTATTTGTGGTTCCTATAGATCGTCTTAATATGTACCATCTTTCAACATGATAAAAAATCAACAGAAAGTTGGGGACAGTGTTTATGGTAGTTTCTATGCATACCAAACTAGTAGAAATCACTGATGTAGTATTCTATATGACTAGTCCTCTTGAAATCCCTATTTCCATCCCACTATTAAGGACAATTTTTTTATTACCACGAATCATGCTCTCAAAAGATAGGCCTCATGATCATCCAGTGGAAACTATATAACCACCACTTGGATCCTATTTCAGGTTCCCTATTAAAACGTGATCCTAATTCTCCTCTTCTAATAACATAACTTACATGAAGATATTCACCATGGAAATAAGTTCAATCCAATGTCCATCCTAAAATTGATTTTCATAATAAGTCTCAACTTCTTCTAGAGAAGTATAAGAGAGATTAATATCTATAAATCACCCATTATTTTCCATAATTTACATGTTACATTGAGTAAATATCATGAACTCAAATACTCTCTCCAACCTAAGTGTCACTAGGTAAAAGTACTCTAATAACATCTCCAATAAGTAATTCTATAACATAACACCATTCAATCCAGTCCAAGATTAGACATCCCACCAATTCTTTATTGATCCTCATAGCATGTTCTAAGGTAATTTGACCATATTCTCTATATGAGTTTCAAACTATTCTTATATCATATTAATATACTCAACCACAAACATAGATCCCCTAGGTCAACCTTCTCTAAAAAATTAGAGGATATTATAACAAAAACTACATCGTCATATCATAAATTCTTTTAAAAAATCAGATTGGGTCACATTCCATGAATTTGATGAAGATAGATAAGAAGACAAGAAATTATCTACTTCTTGTTCACCTGACACTATCAGTGCCTCAGGATCTACGACTAGATGATCATCAACATCCCTGGCCTCCAGCTATCCTCGAAAAAAAATGTCATAATGGGGGAATATATATATAATTCCTGACACAAGTCTTATGAAAAATAAAAAAAAAATTATTAGATTAATTTAATACGAAATCAGTATTATCCATAATAATATTTTTCATTAAGACTCACCACATATTCAAAACAGATGTGTTGTTATAACCCTTATCACCCCTACAACTAGGCCCTGGTTAAAAAGGGTAATCACATTATCATTATATAATCATCTCATTTAGACACTCATTTATTAATTTTTTTTTCATTTTACTATTCTCAATATCATATTATGCCCCAGTTTTTATTTATGTTCACAATCCTTGAAAATAGTTAACATTCAAAAACAAATGCAAAACTCATTTCCCTTGCATGCTTAAATGGACGCATGTCAAACAATATTCTTTAGTTTTAGAATGATTCCTGTAGACTCAAATCTCGAACACCAATGGGCGTGGAGTCAATTCTAAGAGAGAGAAAAATTTTCAAAGCACAAAAATAGTGTGCCACCCCTGGAGAAATAATATTCCACTGTATGAAAAAATGATAGTAAAAAAAATTACACCTTGATTGCATGAGTTACAACCCATACATTGGATTGATACTTGCATGCAATAGATCATTACCAAGCCCCAATGATTCAAAGTATCCAATATAAATTTGATGGATTGTGTGAAAAAATAAGATGAAATTAAAACCAGTTCCCTAATACTTCATTGTGATACCATGAGTTGGGTGCCACACAGTATTTCCCCAATCCGAACGGTCAAATGAATTCTAGTGCACCTCCCTGTATGCTAGATTCATCCTAATAGTAGTAAGGGTCTAATTTGTCCAACATGGTGATACAATACCTTATATTATTAGAGTAATATAATTGTTTAAATAAATAAACACAAATGTATGAATATAAAATCAATAAATGATAACATTATCACAAGATAATGAAAGTATGAGATAAAATGTCCAAATGAAACATAAAACATCACATGACAATGTGCATACCAAGTGTCTAAATGAAAACTCAATTAAATACAATGAATACTACCTGTGGGTCCTGAATCATTTTTGGTTTCATCATCCATACTCTATCCCAAGTCAACCATCTAACTCAGTCCCAAACTATTATCATCTCTAGAAAAAAAATACTATATTAGTTCTGATATGCTATCCCATTTAGAGTGTGACTATAACTCAGTTGCCCACCCCCAATAGTGTATAAAAACTATAGTCAGATAATATTGAATGATGTTATATAATGAAAAAATGAATTAATAAATAGTATTCACGTTATCAATTAAGCATTTTATGCTACATAAACCCCTAGGTTCCCCTAGACACCCAAAACCCAATAACTTCTCTAGCCTTTCTTGGAGTCTGATCCAAATAAAATAATCTTTTCATATTTTCAAATTTCAAGAACTTATCCTCATTTTCTATTTCAGTGGTCTTCGGTGTATATCACCATGTATAATAATATTCTTACCAAACATGTATATATCGATCCATCTATAATGGACATATAATATCCTATCTAGAACCTCAATTCTCAATCATACAGATATACCAATTGTGTATATCCTATTTTCTAGCACCCCAATTCCAACGTATTCCCACATTTAATTGGTGTAGATCATAATGTCTATCTCCATAATTATTTACCATACTGACAGATCTATCATTTGAATATATACACTTGTCTAACCCCCATTTAGCTACTATGAATGTATATCATTATAATATTATATAACCATGTCTTGAAACCCATTAATAAACCATTATTTAATTCATAAATTTAGTAATCCAATAAAAGTAATTATTTTGACAATTAATTAATCTCATCAAAATTTAATTAAAAAATTAAAAAATTAATTAGAATATCACAATATATAAAACAAATAATTAATTAAAAAATTTACTCTTCTAAATTACAATTAAATCAATTACACATTTAATTATCCATTCACATACTCGACCCTTGATAATTCATTCCTCGATTAAATATTTTCAATTAAATTTCAATCAATTTGATAAATAATTCAAAAATTAATTACTCCAAAATTATCAATTCAATACAATGATAAATATTTTTCCAAATAAGTATCTGTATTCTATAATTCATTATATGTAATAATTAATTCCCCAATGAATTATCTCCTTCACCGATCCAAAATCTCACAATTTCACAACCATCTCAATTAATTTATTTGTTGCACTAATTTACCTAGTAAGGTACATTTGTTTCTATATAAATTTGGAAATTATACAACATTCATACACACAATAAAAATAATGAAAATGAGAATTTAATTTTATAACACTTACAATGTTTAGTTAAAGAATAACTTCCCAATAGAAATAAACTAAATTGAGTAGTACAATATCAATGAACAGTTTCCGGATCTTGAACATTAGTCTATATAAAAAAAATTATGATATACATAATCTATATCACAATAAATTATCCTAGATCTACATTCACTAAATCATTCTCTAGATTAATAAAAATATGAGATAATATCTCAACCAATGAATGTTAGAATAAAGGAGGATAACCGGGAATTAATTGAGATAAGATTCACATGCTTTGTGGGGTGAGGATCTTCGATCTGGGCATTATATTGAAAATATTGGAGATCAAACAACATATTAATACCATGAAAAGGATAAAAAACAGAATGAAATCATAGGTTTGAAAGAGGGTTGTTGTAGCATAAGATAAAATGGAATTCAGCTGCACAACCTCAATAAAATTGTTGTTCAGGCATTTACATGATTTGTAATTCAGTTACATGTAATTTCATTATTTTTAATGGTTATCTCCAAATTGTATGTCTCATGATCCTTATTTAATTAAAGTAATAAAAATTACATGACATGAAATCCAAATACATGATGTGTAACTATTATGTAGTTTATTTTTTATCCCACATTGAATTTAAACAAACTGAACATGTCGTAATGTCTCATCACTCTTTAAGATCCCATGAAACATTCAACTCATTTATACCAAGATTAAAAACCCAAATAGGGACTTAAATAAAAATATATAGGACCTTCCATATATTAATGGAGATTTGGTGGTATTTTTAATTGAAAAAATTCAGTTATATTCCAATAGTATGAAAGATCATGAATAATATTTAAGAACTATTTTGATATTTACATAGAAGTAAAACCTATTTGAAAAATTTACCACCTGTGAATTTTTCTAGAAAAATATTTATTTATGGAGCATATAATTTCAATCTGTGGTATATTAGTGGATCTATCATCGATCAAAGTAATTGAATGTTAGCCCAGAAAAAACACACTGACCGAGATATATAGTTTTCATCATTTTCTTAGATATTATCTACTCTCAATGGGAAGTTAATAATGCATATCTAATCTATTAACCTTGATTACTAGGATGGGATCTGATTTCTGTTAGAAAAATTAATGTGAATATTATTTTAAATAAATAAAGTGTTTGATAGTCAAGAATCCTTCCCTTATACTACCATATATTGGAAAATGTTTTATGTTCCTTAATGATACATTGAGGACATTAGTACGATGAACATTAATACAGAATGATATGGTGATACCATATGGCAATTGATAAATGATGGTTCAATTGAAAAATTGACCAAATCATGATTTGGAGTTTTCTTTAGAAATTTTTTTGTTAATGAGATGGAGTAATTATATTTATAGGGAAATTTCTGGAATATATATTGATCATAAAATGTTTATATATATATTCGCATAAAAAGTGTTAGATATATTCCAAAGGAGAAGGTATATGTTGATTATATATTATCAATTATAAATACATTAAAACCCTTGTAATGCATTAAAGGTGGAATATTATTAGTGTTGAAAAGACCATACCATCTAATCTATGATTAGGATGAATAAATACAAAATATTTCTAGATTTTCAACGGATGGATGTAGAAAACAATTTGGTGGGGTGAATTTTATTTATCAATTGAGTATTCTACCATCTTTCTAGATAAAGATTAATTATATGAAAAAGAATGATGTGGAAATGAAATAGAATGTGTGAAAGTTTACTATGTTGAACTTTGATTGTTATGGAATGATATAGTTAAAGAACTATACATTTGTCATATCAATAATATATGTGAAAAGGGATCTATTTGATGAAACTCAAAGTTCAACATTAACTATTCATCTAAGATGTATATAAATATATAAAGATTTGAATGTGTTTTTATTGTCGAAAACCATACAGAGACATATTGATGAATATGAATCATATTTCATGGACCAATTATATGTTATTGGAGAGAGACATGAATCTAAGAGGAAATACAAAAATATTTATAACCATAATGTTATTGAGAAAACATCACCATTTATTTTATCATCAAACTCTAAATCATCTAAATTTCATATTAAAATTCAAGTTATGGTTGATCAAATTGAAAATTCATCACAATTTATTACTATTAGTTATTTTTTTCTTTTAGTAGACTTTCTATAATATAAAATTACTAATTAGAGACATTTAGTTTATTACCACATACTATAATATTAATTTTATATCAAATTATTACCTCTAATTTATGGAAAAGTCATTTGAAATATCTTATTTTATAGTTTTTTTAGTAATAATCATCATCCTAAAAAAATATGAACATCATGATAAAATAATTCAATATTTTTTTAATATGATGTGGTCTTTTATATGTATATAAATGTTTTTGAGGATCAACATCGTCCCCAAGTCATTTTTTATTATAACAATATATTTCATTGAAGAATTTATATGGATCCTTATGAATCTCTTTATAAATGAAGTGTATAACACCAATGTTTTATGATGAAGTTATATAAATAAATTTATTGGGACCATGGAAGGATGTGGAAATAGAACAAAAAATTTTGATTTATTAAATTACAAATCATGATAGCATAGACATGATAATTGTTTTTTGTTAATTATAACCATGGAATTATAGAATTTTATGTCAATGTGAAGGTATTTCTATACATTTACCGATATAATAAGGCTATTAGGTTCATAATCAAAAGGAAATAGAGCCATTGGTATATCCTCGCCTTTAAGATTCGTGATAATGTTAGTTTAGAATCTTATCACTTAGTGCTTCCACTGATCATATATTTGGTTCACAAAGTGTTCCATGTATCTCTCTTGAATAAGTACATATATAAGTAATCATATGTTCTAAACGCATAGGTCATAAAACTATACTATTATCCATCATATGATGGAAATCCTATAAAAATAAGGGATCATCATTGTATTGTGAAAAAAATAGAAAACATTACAGGTTAAAATTATATAGGAGAATCATAAAATATAAAAAGCAATAATAGAATGCGAGGACGTGGTGAAATAGATATATCCACATTCATAATATTACAGTGGTTGAATATTGATATAGATATATATTTTAAGGGTAGTATTTTGTTACACACTCATATTTTAAGATTTATTTCTCTGTAATAAATTTTATTTCATTGATATCTTGTGATCCATGAAACACAAATACTAAATGAATAATAATTTAGTATACCATTAAAACATAGAAATTTAATTAGTGGTTGTAATAGGAATGAAAAAATTATAATAACATGTATAAATTTTATGGAAATTGAAAATATTTGTATAAATAAATAAAAAAATTTTAAAACTTACATTATTTTTCTTTAAAATTTAATTTCTATTGATAATATATAATATTTTTTTGTACTGGAAAATAATAAGGTTGTGTATTTTCACAATTAAAAAAAATATCATTAAAAGTGAACCTCATTTTTCATATCCAAAATACAATATTATATTATAATAGATTTTTATGAATTTTATATCAATATTAATTCATGGATAAATTGGAAAATGTAGTTGTTTTTATCGCAAAAATCCTTTTTGGTTTGTTTATAGATAAAGAATGATTTTTATAAATGATTTTAAAATTAACTATATAAAAAAAGATAATATCTTGAAAAAAATGGTTCTATAATTAATTAATAAAAACTTAGAACACTATATTGTCATTATTTCGTCTTGTAAAATGCAGGAATGAAGCAAAATCTATATGCTCACATCAGTAATAGATGAATAGTAATCAAGGGTCTTGAAGCACCAAATTGAACTCAAATTCATGATATTCCTCTTTGATTGAAAATATTCAATTTCATTCAATTATTTATAGTCTCATGAAACCATGAGGTTGAGATTCTTGGTAAAATAAAGGAATCGTCCCAATTACTTAATAGCCTATGTGGAATATTCATTTATAGAGACCTATGTTCATCAATAGCCAACTATAAATGGAATTTAATTAATATATAATTTTAATTGTGACGTGAATCACTCTTAACAATATAAATCAATTCCCATATTTTATATTCCAAATGATTTGCCTCTATAATATAATACGTGAAGCAAAAAATAATAAATCAATCAATGTTACAGAAAAAACACCCACACCATGAGAGACGTAGTGTACCAAAAGCTACACCATCGGTATTCATGTTGATCCATAAGAATATTAGGGGTTATTGTTAATATATTTGAAAACAAATTGTCTTTTTTCCCTTCATTATACAGCCCACATCATAAAATATTGAGGTCACAAAGTTATTTGTTCATTAAAAATGTTAGAAAATGAGATCTAATGAAGATGTCCTTATGAATTCTCATTATAAAAAAATTATGTTATCGGAATTTGTTGTAAAATAACACAACATTACTAGTAGTTTGGTCAGGTGGAATTCTAGAACCAGCTGTCATGTGATGTATGTTGTACACCAATTAGTTATATATATTATCCACTATTGAGAGAATTAAATCTTCCAAATTATTCTCCTTATATATTCTAATAACATAATACCACTTGATGTATAACAATATCATTGAGATGATGTTGAAATGAACATGAATATGTTGGGTATATTCCATATCCAACATGCATAGATGACAAGTTGATTCCATCTAACTACCATCCCACCACATTTGGCCATGTGTGGGAAATCTTATTTTATTGTTTTTCTATAATTGAAGAGTTATTTTTGGATGAATGAATATGAAAATGAACATGATATGAGAAGTAATATTTTCAATTCTTATATCTACATTTTATTTTTAGAATTCCCTAGTAATGAATTGGTCATTTTTTTGGAGACCATGTTTGAGTGCCTACAAACATGAAGACAAGACATTGAAACTGATTATAAATATGAATGTGAATAACCAAATCATTACAAGGAATAATAAAAATAAATTCAATTATGCATAGGTTCATCCTATTGGGAGGTACATCCATGGATTCTTCAAGATGTTTCTTAATCCATGATGTGTTCTAGGATTTATGATAAGTCTATTTATAGAAGATCTATTTCAAGTATCTATATGATCTTTGAATGAATGTTTATATGGATGTGGAAATGTATTAAAAGTAACCATTCATTAAAATATCATCAAAAGAATGAATGGAAGACAATCTAATTATCATTATAAGTTAAATGATTTTCGGTGAATCTGGTGTGATGTCGATCATTATATTTCATGAAATTATTTATTCTATGGAATCAAATGCACTTTGATTTTATTCAATCATTCCCCATGAATGTGATTTTTTTCAAGAGTAGATAGAGTTTTACGTAAATTATTTTTCATACATTTATGATTATTAATAAGGAATATAGGACACCAATTTATAGTGTATGAATAATATAATTTGGTGTTAATTAGAAAATTGACCGAGAACACTCTCCCAGATAGGGATATAGATTTTACATTCCACCCGACCTACTGATTAATAATTATACAGAAATTGTTTTCAATGCTTCATCAGCAAACATTTCCTTAGAAAATGGGGACACAATGGTAAGTGGATAGAACTACCCCCCCTCTCACACTATGACACAAACTAAACTTGGGGTTCATTCATCCCAACACATGACCCGATCCCTAGAATAAACCAAAGGGTGTTCCCAAATCCCATGGTCTGGAAAAATTGGATAGTTTAATAATAATATATTATTGGAATGATTTCAATCACATAAATAATCATAAATAACTTATTATTATAAATACATCAAAACCTATTAACAACAACTAAAAATTACATAATGATTTACATATTATTTTTTAGAACATTATACAAAATCCCAAGAGATACAAAAAAATGTGAACAAATTGCATACAAAAAAATGACCTTGTAACATGAGGATAATCTCATTCGAGTCTCAACAAATAATATATAAAGAGAGAATGAAAACTAGTAACGTGAGCCACCACAATTTTACATCATTAATTTACATGATTCAAACATAACCAAGTCTACATACACCCAATTATGGTTGTGGTTTGTGAGAAACTTTATAGCATTATTTCACCCACTAAAATGATTCTAGGCTGAAAAATTATAAGACCCATCAACATGAATGTTTTAAAAAAATGATATAAAAATATTACGTGAAACATTTTGAAGGTTCAAGTTTTTAATGGAAAACATATCTTCCATTGGAAATAACCAAACAAGTGTATCATATTCCGAATGAATGAAATATATCACAATAGAGTACTATGTCACGGGAAAATCCTATAGGAACAAACTATCAATTGGAACCATGTACATCGTATCTCAGGGAAAACGGTATAGAACCCAGAAAAATCAATAATATATTCCACAATAAAAAAGGAGGGAACATCCCAGGGGCCAAGTGGCCTCCAATAATTTTCACTATCTTGTTGTGTAGTAATCATAAATCCTACTAGATGAATCTTGGACAAGTAACATCTGAGTAAAATATGGTAGTTTTCTATGTCTTCCAACCCAGTTACACAGGTTACCATTGTGATCAATTTTAATTACACATATGACATATCACATCACATTGATATACGAACAAGAAAATTAATAAATCACATCGGATATAACATCATTTCCACAACCCAAACCCCCATTTGAATCCAAACACACACACAAACTAGTTCAATTTTTTTTTCAAATCTCTTGCATATTTTTTTAAACAATATTCATAATATATAAAATAATATAAAAAGTCACATAAAGGGGTTACACATAATATGCACCCAATTTCATTTAGGAAAACCATTTTTAATCCTTATCCATTTCAAAACCATTATAAAACACATTTATCACAAAACACATGAATCATAGAACAAATTTATACACTTAAGAAATCAAATCAAATTCATCAAATAATGAATATTCATGGAAAAGCCAACCTCAAGTGTAGATAACTATGTAAAATAGTGTTAATAAAAAACATCATCTCAATAAAACCCTATAATGGAATGATTCAAACATAAACAAAAATATAATACCCTAGTAGTTATGTTTAATCCCGAATAATGTCACCCAACACACTAGAGATAGTAAACCCCAAATAAAGAGGATGAAAACAGTATAATATAGGGGAAACTATGAAATGAGTGACTGACCTTAAAAATCATGCGGAAAACACATCAAAATTACCAAAAAATAGAGGTCTAAGGGAGGAATGGAAGGAGGGATATGCACTTATGGATGAGTAATCCAATTGTGGGATGCAATCACTGTCTAGAGTTAATTCATATAGAATGTGAACATTGATAAAATCATATTTTAATTACCATGAAAGACCAACCGATTGGCCCATACAATTTTTCAAATCATATGAAAAATGATGTGGTTGCCACTATACAACTAGAATGTACCGAATGGTTACATACATGGTTTGAAAATATGTGTAGTGAACATTCGGTTTCCCACTATCCAAAATATGAAAATGATTTCATGGTTTCATTGGATAGGCCACACAATTTCGTAAACTGTGCACCAAATGGGGGATCATGCTTTAAAGCCCAAAACATTATTTTTTCCCTAAAAACTCAAGGTGAATCAATTGATAATCGATATTTTAAAATATAAAAAAAATAACACCTCCATGATATAAATGAATGTGAATCTTCTCTAACCATGAAAATATTATCCCCCATAATTTAAAATTATATCTTTATTAGAGAATAGAAAAAGGTACTCTTACATAACTGAAGATTTATGCTCCCAATTATCATTAACATTATTTCAATGTTACCAATGATCTCTAACCAACATCATAGAATTTCAATGGATCACTTTCTTTGGAGAATATATAATCTACACAGGACATCCAAATAAAAATAAATCAGGTTCCAAACCCAATTCACTCAAATTTAATTCATTAGACATCTATGGGTGTACTTTTTTTAGTTGGGAAACAAAAAATACATCATGAATTGACATTATCTAAGAAGTAATATATAAAATCTATTTATCCTTACCAACCAACTATATAATCTCTAAAGTCTATACATACCTCATCATTATCATTCCTTACATTACCAAACGATGATGACCCAAAAAGGTTTTCACTTTTATGAACACACGATCTCCCAAAAAACCCTAATGATATGCACATTTGATCAACATAATAATTTTCACAACTCTCACCTATAAAAAATATCTATCTAATCTAGTTGACATTCTCAAAAGTCTCTTTCACTAAGATCTAACCTATCAATGAGGTAACTCCCAACTAAACCCATAATAATAGAGACCAAAATAACCAACCATATAGAATCTCCAACAAAGCTATTTCGAATGAGTGTTAGCAACTATTTTTATATGAAAAATCGAAAAATCCTAAGTGGAAATACCATGTGCTTCCAAAACTAAGACACATTTTCGAAGCATGTCTTCCATTATATGATTTTCAAATTATTACAAACCACCCATTTGAGGATGGTATGTCCGGCTCAACATCACTTACAACACCATTCCCTTATGAAGGCCTCCTCAAAAATCTGAGGTAAAACACGAGTCACTATCTATTCTAATTGAGATGTTAAACCATGATTACTGATAATTTATTGAAAATATATCTATCCCAATACATCAACATATTATGAAGCATTGATCATAATGAAATCGTACAATTTTATTATAGAAACCATCACTACACAAATTTAATTAATTCTATAGGTTGTACAGAGAATGATGATAATAAAGTCAATTACTATATTTTTCCACTACGTGGAACGAATTGTAAATTCCTAGAGTAAACTGGAGGTCCTATAATTCTATTATTTTACTTGATGAAATGTATACTACCTCAATATGTAGTTAGTTATTTCCATCCTCATACTGGACCACTAGATCTATCAATGCACATCATAATAAATCATGGTGGCTCTTAGATGAAAATCTCAGTTACACTTGTTTCTATCATGCATCACCAAATTACATAATTAAATGATCAAAACATAAAAACCATGAAATATAAACTCTCTTAAGAGATGATGACGAATTGCAATGTGTATCCTCTCCATGAAATCATTTCATAGACATATGTTGAATTTACTCAACAGGTTGATCCCACATAATAATCTATAGAAGAGGGTTATATAACATTACACCATCCATGAATGCACCTAAACCATGTTCACTGGTCTCTAGGTGCATCTGAGAAAAAATACCCATCAACATACACTCCCCACTATATTCATTTAACGCATTAAAAGTCAAATTTCTGCTAAAAAATATATTCTAGAATATTAAATTTTCTCAGTGTATAGATGTTATCAAAATAATAACCTGGAATATACTCAACACAATGATGATGTATCAAATTTAAATCTTCATGGAAGAAAATATAGGCTATTCTATGATGATCATAATAAGGAAACAATTTCTCCCAAAAATATAATGATTCCACACCCCAAAAGAATGCATCACTACTTCTAAATATAGGTAATTAGTCAGGTAGCTCATTTCATTTGGTCTAATTTTCTTGAGGCATGTGGAACCATATGTCCATCCTACATAAATACATATCCATGACACATATTGACCCATCATAATAAACAACATACCACTTTCAATATTTTAGAATGATAAATGCATGATGAATAGTGAAATGAAAATTTATCTCCCCAAAGAATACCTAAATATCTGGGATCTATTGAAACGCTACTCCTTTCTAAGTGAGAGACATCATGGATGAAGAATGATTAGAAAAATCCTAAAAAATCTACAAGTAATAACTTGACAGGCCCAAAATGATTCTCCTCGTGAAAACATTATTCGATAACTCTCATGAAACACCTAAAATGATTTTCTCAGGGTCTGCTAAAAACCATCATTCTATGATCACATATCCTAGAAACATTTCCTCTTTCATCTTGACGTAAAACATAAAAAATTTGACATAATGACGATGGGAACGAAGAGTTTCAAACATGATCCGCAAATTTGGATCATGATACAACTAATATTACAAATAAAAATGTTGTATTACATAAAAACGATGATAAAATAATTAATATATTTGTAGAAACACATGTTAATAAGTTCCATGAAGGTCGATGGACCATTTTTCATCCTGAAGGGTTGGACTATATTCTAAAAATGGTTTTATCGGCTTCAAAAAACCATCATTGGAATATCTAGTTCTCAAAATATAAATTGGTTATAACTAGACTGCATGTTTTTTGGAGAACCACCATTACGCATTTATCTGGTCAATAAGAACATCAATATAGTCATATATTTAACTTAAATGATGGTTACCTTCTTGATCTAATAAAAATAAATAAACAATAGGAGAGGTCCACCAGCCTTATTGGAAAATAAAAATGGGCCTACACAGGCAGAGATACTCTCTTAAATGAATCATTTTAATTCCAAATCGTATTGTTTTACCATAATTTCCCTGAACATTTTGTGTTCATTATGGTATGAGGGAATATATATATATATATACACTATGTTTTTGGTGCCCAAACAATATAAAACCTCACATACAACTTATAAGGCCATCCTAAAATGTCCTATGGAATGACTAATGGGAACTCATCCACCACATGAGGAAACTCTCCATCATGAGACCCACCATCATCCTCTAACATGAGATATTATAACTGACAAATGAGATAGCCTAACTCTAGAAGAGGTGGTCTATTATTACACAAATGAGGAACCCATAAACCAGGAATGACCTAAACACTCTCATCAGGTGTCATAAAACTCACATGTCACATATACCATTCGATATATTCTCGAAAGAGTACCATCCAATCCTTACAATTAATTACATCAATGAGGTACACATCCAATAGAAGGAAATCCTACTCCCTATTGACCCCTGACATGAAGAGTGTACATGAAAAACACATGAAACCCTTCCTTTTCTTCTTACCAAGATGTGTTAAAAACTCCATCGAAGGGACACGATCTTAGATGGAAAATCCAAATCATCCTCAATATCAGAATAAATAAACAAAATATATCAACCAGTTTCACAAAAAATATTATCTGATTAGTATTTAATGAAAATGGTTCCTCAAACCACCAAATTACTTAAATACTATTCTCTTGGAGGTTGATCCATAGAATTGAGATTCCTTGTCTCTGCCTGAGCCCAAGAACAACCACTTTCATGAGGTTGTTCCCTAGAAAATTTCTACAAATAAGATGATGCATCCCCACCTTCATTACCACCTAACTGTTATTCCACTATCCTAGATATCTCTTCATATGATTGAATCCATCTAGATAAAATAGGTCCAAATCCACTATGATATGGGCATTCCACTTTTTAAAAATTTTGCATGTGTCCCACATCCCCAAACCAGTGGAATTATTTTGGAGGAGATGTGAATATAGTTTTAATCTTTCCAAAAATATCCTACTTATGAAATACAACCTAAAATGAATCAGAATCCATAGATGAACATGGTCATGAAGGATATCCTGAAATATACCCTCCATTCATCCATTTCTCATCCCGCTTCATCTTATTTTATAATGAACTACCAATTCCTAGTGCTGGAGATACGCTAGGGAATCTATAGGTTCCAGTTTATCCATCATAGCCAGCAAATCACAATTAACTAAGTCATCATTGGTATTAATCTTAGAAAAAATACCAATGAGTAAATATATTGCCACATCATTAGTTAGAACCTCTGATATATCATCTACTCATGTAAAATAATCCCAGGTGTATACCAGAGTAACTCCAAAACAAGGTTAGCATACTCCATCAAGGACTGGTCACCCTGAGTGCGATCTATGAACTCATGGGATTTATCATAGGCTAGGACATCATGAATATATTTCTCATTGAAAATTATCTTTAAATCATTCAAATTAATCTTCTTAGACTTTATAGTATGAACCTCCAAGTCCCACCACCACCGATTTTTACCTTCATGTAAAAATGAAGTGAATTTCACCCAAACATTCCCATGGGTATTTTTAAATTCAAAAATTCAAAAATTGGATTTTATCTAGTAAACCTTTTCATGATGATAGACATTTCCATGGAATGATGAAGGCTTGTTCTTGTGAAACTATTGATCTATGTCTATACGAGGATTAGTTTCATAATCTCTAATGAGAGGAGTACCAGGATTGGCTCCATAAAAAAAATCTGAATAGACTAATCCAGAACATACACTAATCTATGATCAAATAGAGAGGGATAACTCTCTCCAGCCACATTCGGTAGTTACACACCAATTCTCTGATGATGTATTTTACTACAATAATAAATTACCACAACTAAAACATTAAAATATAATTACTATTAATATTTTCCACAATATCAACATGAAACTACATTATATAAGTCAAAAAATAAAATAAATAACAATAACATATCATCTACACACCTCCACAACTATCTAGTGTCCACATATAGTGTGCATCATACACACTGTATTCAGAATGAGAAGGTAAAAAATTTCCCAAAATCACATGGTGACTAATGATCCATCATAATGTGTGTGGGCCAGGAACACTACTCACTATCAGAACATCATGTCTCCAAAATCCTTGCTCCAATATATCCTTACTCATCTCAAATATCATGACCTCAAAGAGTGTTACTTTTTTGATGCCATTTTTTCACAAATAATGTAGGGGTTCCATCCAAACTATACACTGTACACTGTGTGGAATTTTATAAAGGGAATTTCTATCCCCACAGGCTATAAATAAGTTCCATTGTATCAATAATACAACTTGGGAATTATTTTTCCCATATAAATAATCATAAAGAACCAATAATAATAAATATCTCAAAACCAAAACTACATAAAAAAAATGACATAAAAATGTATATTCATCTTTACCAATTTAGGAAAAACCCAAAGGGATACAATGAAAAGAGAACAACCACAATCCAAAAAACCTCCATCTAAAATGGGGGTTATCAACGTCAATCAACCATGTTACAAATTCTAAATATGGGGCGGCCAATATAATATTGAACCACAACTATGTTACATAATTCATTTATCTATGTCAAACATAACTATATATACATACGGAAAACATGTATGCATATTGTGTCTAGTTACCCAAGATTAACGTACCTGAATGTTACAATAATTTTTTATAATAATTAATAAATTAAAAAAATCGACTCCTTGAGATCATATCAATTTACCGCACTCAGAATCATGGATTAAATTCATCTAATTTGTGAAATGATCTTCAAAATTTACCATAAATATCATTTCTATTCTTATTCTTAAATATAACAATTCATTATTACTAGGTGAAAAGGAAAAATAGGAAAAGGGTAAGATCAGATTCCAATAAAGGGTAAAAATAATAATACAAAACAAAATATTATCATAAGAATGTAAAAACAAGAACATAACATTTGAAAATCATTCCACATATATATAATTCCAATATCATGAGTCATGAAGTAAATGTTGGAAGTTAAAAATCCAATAATCAAAACATAACATGATCCAAAAGAAAATTGCATTGGAATAAAAATGTAATTGTGGAAAACACATAAGCATGATTTTTTATATATTATCCCAGGAACATTTCCTGGAATATAATAGTAGAAAATGGCATTACTAAACTAATTTCACTATCCATTATATACCTGTATTACAAAATAGGTTTTACATACTTTCCCATACCTCTATTACTGAACCATGATCATTTCCTCTTCCTTCCATGTATTGTTGAACTGAAATCATTTCTCATTCCATTCATGTCTATCTGATGAGATATAAATAATTAAAAAATTCATTAGAGGGAGATATATATATCATCCTTCACATAAATAAAACCAATTATTTGTGCCACTATAACAAAAAGCATTCATCATATCATAACCCACACAAAAAAAAATTGGTTTTCATAAGCATCATTTAATGAAAACATATTCCATTTAAATAAAATGGATTACTTATATAGAATTTCACAATAAAATTAATCAAAATATAAAAATAATAGACATAAAATCCATGGAAAAAAATAATCCTTATTAAAGAATATATAAAATCAATATATTTACTATTAAGTATAATTTAATTTTGATAGAACACTTTAAAATTATTTTTTGTGAAAATATACCTTATTGAATGATATTTTTTCCATTTTGTAAATGGCCACACAAACTCAAAAGAAAATAATTTATCTGAAAATAGCCTTTTAATAATTTAAGGGATTGATAAAGGAAATAAATCATTATGAAATAGAATATTTGTCATTAATTCCATATATGTTTAATGAAAAAATTATTTTCCTATATTTTCCAAAGACATATCAAAATATACTTCATTTGGGAAATGAAAGAAATATTTACAAAAAAATGTGTATTGAAAGGTAAACATGATGTTAAATAACCAAAATACATTATTAAAACATTTTATGAGAATATTGTAGAAAACATCGACATGGATGATAAATATTGCTCAATGGAGACTTATATCAAAAAATTCTAGATATTTAAGATATTTTGAAATAAATACTCTTCATTTTAAAATAAAAAGAATCATATTCCTCAGAAAAAAGTTATATTTATTAAAATAACATACTATTTAGGATAATACTCTTAAGATTATTTCAGGGGATGTATATACACTATATAGAACAATTATATAGAGTTTGTGACATGTATCTCATAGAAATAATGTGAGAAAAAAATAATCCCTTACCTTGGGTATGATTCTATTAGTATATATCCAAACCTCTTGTATAATGGTTTAACTAATGTAAATAACTAAATCCTGAATTATTTTTTTATTTATGAAACAAAATATGATAATATAATCATCGATTGTTAGTAATATTTCATTATTAATCATCTTTCATGTATTAAATACATCATTTTCTCATGAATGTTTTAATATAATATATTGTTGTTCATGCTTGTTTATATTATTACCATTTAAATAATGATATTAATTTAAAAGATATCGTATGTATTCATTATATTAATTTATGTAATCATCCTTTAATAGATATCAAGTTGAATTAGTCATATCACATCGTAAAGATGATAGGTCATACGTACACACAAGTAACAATGTAATTCCATTAATTTTGGAATGGTATGGAAGTGTATGGTAAAAATTTTCATAAATTAAAAATATTATGTTATAATAATTATATTTAATTTTTTAGTTATTTCATTAAACAAATCCATGTAATGTTTTAGTGAAAACAGATTACAGTACATCACTCTGAAAGTAAGTTGTACGTACACACACGTCGTGAATTTTTTTATATGATGGATTGAAGGTCGAATATAGTTATTCTATAATAATAATAAAATATAATAATATACTATATTATATATTTAGTAATTTATAAATACAAAAACATAGGAATATAATGTAGAATAAGAGATAATTATGAATGAATCGGTAGAGGAGATAACCTCTTCTTCAGCCAGCTCCCTCTACATCTTCACTTAAACACACTAGAGTTTGTCTTTCGAGATGACGATATCCTCTGTAACGTGACTAGATAATTATATATGGATATTTTTAAGGGATATCTGAGCATGGAGGATTAATTTGAAATGAGGAAGTGAGGGAGGAATTTCCCATTTATAATTATGGTGGGGGAAACTTTTGGAATCTCCAAAACTATTAAATTAAAATAAACTCAATCCCCATCCAAAAAAATACCCAATTGTAATATCATATTATATTATATGATATATAGTTTTAACATCACAAGCCAATTAGTTTTATACTTTTTTTTTATATATATTTGAACATTATCATTTAAATTAACATTTAGTTTTTCTATTTTCATTTTAACTATTTTAACAAATGTTTCAATATTAAAAGAGTAAATTTTTTACTAATTTTTAGGTATTGAGAATATAAATTAATCTTATAGAATATTTTAGAGCATATAATAATTATAATAAATTTTTAAAAATATTTTATTATATTCAAATATTTTAACACAAAACTATTTTGATAATATGTCTATTGTTTCAATTTTATAACAATTTATATATATTAATTTTCAAAATATCATTGAAAATTTTATCTTATAATTAGATATTTTATTATATAACTATAGGTATTGGTTCATTTATAATATTAGATTTATATATTAGTTAATAAAAAGTAAATTTATTTTAATATTGATAATTACATTTATCTAATATTTCAATTATTAAAATAATTAATACATTAGTTTTTTTTGTAATTATATAATATACATATTGGTTTTCAAAAAAATTAAAAAAATGAATAAAATTACTCTTCTATTTATCAGAGTAATAATAATAAATGAATATAACTTCTATTATATCTTATATTAAAAATGGTATATTTATTAAAACATGAATGCCATAACTTTAACATTACACTAAATAAGGTATTCTAAGTGTCATAATATATTATTGATCTCTCAAAATGGATAATAACTCAGGCCATGTAATATTTTGGTTCAGATATAATTGAACAATATGTTTTTCTATGTGTTTTGGTCTATCTAAAGTTATTTTTATTTTTATTGTCATTATTTTATTTATTTTTCACCAAATAAATATTTCATTGATCACAATTATATAAGCCTTCGAGGTAATAATTTTATTACTAAAAATTAAAAAAAATCATGATAAATATATACATTTTATATTTTAGATGAGTTTATATTGTATAATTTATCTTCTGTATAACTTTATATTAAAAATAATATATTTGTTAAAATTTGAGTGAGGCATCTTTAAATTTTCTTTAAAAAAATTTATTAAATATCTTAACCTCATCATAAATTCTTCAAAACGATACCATTTTTACTCAAGTATCATTTATGTTGAAACACAATCATCTAATGATATTAGGACAAGAGTTAGGGAAATTTTATTATATTATTTTTATCCTAAATTTCCTTATTTATCATTTTATTGTACTATGATAAATAACTAAAGTTACAATTCATAATTACCTCAAAAAAGGAACCTATTTACAAAATATTGACAATTGATTCTAATTATGGAATCCAATTTTCCAAATTAAATACACATAGTCTATAGTAATGATTTTAAAATTACTCTCATTTTTAGAATGATAAAATATGTTTAAAAAGTTATAACATTAAATGAATGAATTTTTTTGAAATATTAATTCAAAATAAAATTATTTTTAGTGAAATTAATTATATTAAATGAAAAAAATATAATTCATTTTTAATTTAAAATCACTCAAATATAAAATTTTACTTTATAAATAAATTAGTTGAAAATGTAGCTTTCAATTCAAATGGATTATATTTTTAACTATTCAAAAAAACATCAAAATTCTCTGATAAGTATACATAATTTATCCATTGTACATTTTGATAGAATAATTTTAGTTTTTATAATATAATAAATAAATTGTCGAAATGATATTCAAAATTGGAATTCCATCAATGGGTGGAAAAAACTTGATTTTTTGAAAATTAATTCTTTTCATTGAAAATTTTAATTTTTTTATTATATCATGTATATAGAAGATATAAAAATAATTTTAAAAATTATATTTCATATATATTTAAAATATATATTTCATTATTAAAATCCATCAACACTGATTTTATATTTTAAGAAACTCACTTATTTGAATTTATATAGTTATTCAGAACAAAATTTCCTTTTGTTTTACTGGGGTTTTTTTATTTATTATTAATTTCTCACCAAATAATTATTTATATATACATGTGTAAATAGTACTTTAATAATTTGGTTAATATCATTCTTAATCTCCATTATAAGGGCTATGTTAAATGGTACCATATTAAATTTTTTTCACTTAAACATAGTCTTCTGTGAAATGAAATATATCAAAATAACTAAAACTTGTGAATAACACAAGACTAGCATATTGTTAGGTATACCACATTATATCATCGAATAAATTTTATCCGAAAATTATATTAGTTTATTATACAACACAATACATCAAATAATGTAAGTAATATATCTAGGAAAATCTTAGGGGTTTATAGTGTGAGGAAAAGACCAATTGAATGCCAATAAATTATAAGATTCCATGACAAAAAATTATAATATAAATGAGCATGGTTGTTTTATAAAAAATAACGATTTATTTTATAGGAACGGTTTTAAGGGATATATTTTTTTATGGAATTATTTTTAATGGAAAACATGAATTGCTTTGGAAATAACCATCCAAGTTTATTGTATGCTGATGGTAAGAAAAATATCAGAATAGTTAACTCAATCATATGAAAACTCAGTAGGCAGTAGCTATAAATGTGACAATATAAACATCATATCTTGGTGAAATGGGTGGTAGCAACCATGACAGAAATTTTTCTCATGCATGAGACTTGATGAGGGAACATACCATAGCCATAATGGTCCCTAATCACCATCTCTATTTAATTAGTGTTGTAATCATCAATCCATATAGATTAATTCATGCTAATCCACTTCATAGTCCACTAGCATAGTAGTACTAATCTAACCATCTAGTTATGTAGGTTCCCCTTTGTACCCAATTATCAATCTATATAACATATATTAAATCACTTTCACATATGCCCATGCAAATTAGAATAACACACATAATAGAAAACATATTCCCCACCCCGAAATAACATTCAAATTGTAACACAGAACAAATCATTTGAAAAACATTTTTTACATCTATTTAAGATTTTATGAAACATCATTCATAATTTATGAAACCCATTCAAAGGTCACAAAATTGATTTACTCTTGAATCAATCCCAATTTCCTTTATAACCACCACATTCATTCCATACACATATCCAATCCCTTCAAATAATTATTTTACACCACAGAAGTAAATCATAGAACACATTTAAACATTCATAAAATCAAATAAAATTCCTCAAATAATGATTAAACAAGGATCCACCTACCACGAGTGTATAAATTTCTCAAAGATGGTTATAGTCCACAACTTCACCCCAAGAGAACCCTATAAAAATGATCCATCCATACATGTCATTATTGAACCCCCATAATCATGATTCAACACAAAAAATATCACCCAAACCACTAGAGATATGATATACAAAAAAAAGGCGAAGACCCTTGATGTTAGAAAGAAACCAAAAAATTAGGTACTTTCATGAATTATCATTGATCAAGCACACCAAAAACCCTACAAATAAATAGGTACATTGGTGAAAAAGGAGGACGAATATGTGACAAGGGAGGATGAACCAATGTGTGTACTGAAAGGGGTGTCTAGTGTTCATAATGATGAAGAGATAAAAAATAGAATTCCAATTTTTAACATCCATGATTGGTGTCATGGTTAGCTTGAACGTTTTTCTATACCATAAGGCTACCATTCAGTTTCCACAACCCAATAAGGAAATGATTTGTGTTTCCCTAAATGGTTTAAAAATGTTGCATAAACTATGTGGTTTCCTACTATCCGTGATCTTCCATAAGCTGCACGATTTCATAGGCTAGGCCACAATTTTTGGGAAATTATTCTCCTTGTTCTTCCAAGACAATAAAAAAAAATTTTATATAAAGACTAAAGGAAAAAATAATTTTCACCACTAGAGTAAAAAATTTACCAAAATAATACCATAAAAAGAAGGAATATATTTGACACACAAAGTGTCTTAAATGTCTCATATTTTTTTCTTATCACACATATTCCATTTCCAAAAACAATAAAGGAGTTATTAGTGTTAATGGAACACCCAACCACACCATAATATATTATTTATATGGATTCAATAGTATATAATGATTCTTTTGAATCATACGGATAAAAAAAGTTCCATTGAAATAGTTAAGGTGATATTGTGTGGGAATAACTTAGAAAATGTTGATCTATTTTTAGAGAACAAGATTACCAACACAATTAACGTATATACACAAATAGGTATCATCTCTGACAATGAGAGGCTAGAAAAGGGTTTACGTTTCCTTAACCCTCATGAGAATTGAAAAAATATTTTGGTATATCCATTATTAGTGAGATAAAGACATATCAAACACATATTAGGGATTATTAGGTTAATTAATGCTTTAGAGAAACACTATTTTTCTGTGAAGGAAATGAAAATGACTTATTTCAGGGTGTCAATTTAATTTGAGAAATTATTTTTTATATAAAATATCTCATCTATTTATTCCATCTTCAACAAGTTGACAGTGCTCAATACAGTGAATAAAATGTTTAGGATTCTCCTACATGGGACAAGACCAAACAATGAATGGTTTATGATGGCCCAATGAAAGTTTCCCAATCATTCTATAAACATCTTGAAGATAATTTTTGTTATGATATTGCCATTATTAACCAATCTAAATTCATTGATTTCAATAAAATATCCCTCATTATAAATTATTAAAATTAAATTTTTATGTCAATACATTGGGAATAAAATCATTTTATGTGAATTCCATAACATCCCTCATGACCTCAGTATGAATGATTCCCTAGTGTGGCATTAACTTTTATTTTTAACCCATCAAGAACTGATGAGCTCTGAATTTTACGAGAGAAAATTGTATATGAAATTTACTCTTTATATTGAGAAAAATTTTAAATTTAATTTGAAGATATTAAATAAATAATGGGAAATTGTCAATATATTTTCAGGAACAATCAATATGTTCATAATAGTAAATTGTTTTAATGTAATCATGAATTATAATGAATATTTCATTATATTTTTGGGAGTGAGACACATTGATTTTGAGAGGATTTACACTAACATTGATACTTTTTTCATTGTTAATTAATTGAAAAATATTAGAAAATATATACCCATTCTATAACAATCTAATGTATTAAACATTTCTCTTTACCCTCAATTTTATGACTCTGCACTCATCCTGCATGAAGAGGTTTGATATTTCTCCCTCAAATAATTTTTCTTCTTTGTATTGGAGATCTGATAAAAATAATGAACATTACAAAATATGTTATGTAATAACAATTTTAGAGAATTATTTATTAATCCATTTATTAAATTGGTTCTTCATGGTATTCAATTTATTGTAAGGACTTGAATTGAAATTTCATAAGAGCATATTTTACTGGACTTCTATATTGATTCCCTATATCATGGTGTGACATGCCAAAAAATATTAACTCTATGGGTGGGGGGTCTTACATTTTTAGAAACATGAAAATATCAATAAAAATTGGGTTATTGTATGAATTAATCATTGTAATAGAGAATCTTAATACCCATGTGGGATCTCTTCTATCATCAATCTAGAAAATGCATCTATAATTCCTTCTATAAAAACAACATGTTTCCATATATCTATTCCATATGAATTCAATTATAGTAACTAGGAACTTAGTAATATGTAATTAATGAATTCACATTTAAAACTAGTGTTAATACATCCTAATGAAACAAGATCCAATTTTTTCATTAGGCCTCACGATGAAGATGAAATCCCCAAGAAGATTCCTTCTGTGATTCATGTTTGTATTGAACATAAAATATTTCATCGAAATTTCTCTTCTACTAATGTATGATATGCACGAATTTATGAAATAAATGGTAACCATAGATCCATTTATGATTAGATAACTAAATATTCAATGGTTTTTGACTTATAACAAAACTGGGGCAGACATTGTACTCTTTGAAGTCTGACATATAGTTCATCCCACAGTTATAAGTGTTTTTGGGAAAAAATGTATATTCACGTTATTCCCAATTAAAGGATTAATAATAAAATTATTTCATTTATATTATTAATAATATTATTATGGCCATTTTAATTAATTTTTGTTTTGTTTTTTCTAAAAACATTCTTTACATAAAGAAAAGAAATTCTTTAAAACCACTTTCATCACATTTGTTGATGTTTTATTAAATATAATTTAGAGTAATTTTATATATTTAATTTAATTAAATATATTAATATTATCAAATAATAAATAAAAAATATTATTGTAATGAAACATTTATTATTTTTTCTAATTAAATGTAAAAATAGTAAATACAAATTACCCCAATTCAAGTTAAACGATATTTACCATGATTAAAATAATATATAGGGGTAAATTTTCTATCTGAAAATGTATAAATCCTATAATCTAGATATAATTATACCCATTCCTATTCCGACATAAAATATCTATCAATTGGTAATCATTTTTCATGATAATAAAATTATCATATTTTAATCATTTATAAAATTCAATATGTTTCATCTCTCACCAATATAAATGGGAACTCCTCCTTTACCCTATTTATAACACATTGATCCTTTTATACCAACCATAATATTTTTACCTGGATATGAAATATAGGTTATGATATTCTTATAATATAATTATAAGGGTCTATAATAATAAATCTAAAGGATGCCATCCAAAGGAGAACAAATTGTCTTATATAGCATCATTCAATTTTATTATTATTCTTCCAGATTTATTTATATGGTATTGGACATAAAATAAATAATTAAGTATTTTTAATATAGTTAAATATTATCATCGAATATTCATAACAAATATCAACCACAAATACATTAAATAGGAATTGAAAATATATATCATATATACATGGGGGATACCAACTCCACCTAGGGATACAATTCATTTTCATATCCCTATATATCATGAAGGTTTTCTATAATTGGATAAAAAAATATATATTATAATTGTGAAACTATTATTCTAATATAAATTAAGACTATATATACTTTCTTACATTTTAATTTGTTGAAAAAATATTACATCACACGTGAAAACGTCGGGATTACCAACTCCATGAAGCGATGGGTTTAATTTTATTATTAAATGTTACAAGGATGTTAATAATGTAATAATTAGTGAAAATTAAATATATATATATATATATATATATATATATATATATGATATTATAGTTATTACTTATTGGTGAATTATTATGTACCTTTTTCTTTTGTTGTCCAACGTAATGTGAAAACTAAATTCATGCATATGTATTACCTAACGTCTCAATGAATTGTGTAATTCAATTCTATATATTGACCATTTTATGGCTAAGATTATATAAAAATTGAATACATGTTATATTTATATAATAATCACAATTCTGGGATTGATAGAACTTGATTCAAAATAAATGGAATTGAACCAAAAAAGAAAATTTCTCATGAAAAATGAAATATTTAACCCCATGAAATTGTGATGTTAATAAGTAATTGTTAAATTTGAATTTAAAAATTTTTTAAACAAATTAAATTATATAATTATATTATGTAAATTGTTTAAAAAAATATGAAATGTTTTTCCTTTGATTAATTATTTTATTCAATATTTTATTATAAATATACCCCTCTCCTAAATTAAAAATAACTACACACCCTTCCCAAGGAAAACCACTCCTCCCACCCATTATAAATGAAAATATCTACCAATATATTCCATATTAAGACTGTTAAAACCCATATGTATTTTTTGGAAAAATGAAATTTAAATCAATAAATATTTATTGTTTCATTAAAGTGTAGTTCCACTGATGATTTAGTTAGTTTGGATAAACTTCTCTTTATTTTAATTATTCTCCCTCTTATATTTATTTTTCCACCAACCCCTTAAAAACCAAAAAACTAATGTAATTTATTAATCAATATTTTAAGATTAATTTTGTTATGTTAACCTAATGTATGTATCGTACTACTATGTATAGATATATATATTTCATTTTAAAACCTATTCTTTTTATTATCCGGAAAATGACCTGTCAAATGTCTGTTTACCTCCTTAAAAAACATTTCCATGTAAACACATATAACCACAATCAAGGTTTTATATTAAAAACTATTTAATAGTTTAATTATATTAATCATGTTATTCTTTAATTAATTATAGACTATTTAAATTACATTTAATAAAATTTAGAAATCCTTGAATAATATGATATTATTAATTAAATATTTTTCTCACAATACTATAATTTCTATGAATAAAATTAACAAATATAATAAAAGTCCTATAATTGATAAATAGTTATATAAATGACTATAATTATCTTTAGGATAATTTTTTAATAAATATATTTTAATTATTCAGTAGGAACAATCATGACAAAATTATACAGAAAATCTAGTATGAGTTTTTTTTTCTCACATTTATTTCTATGAGATATTCCATATTCAGCACTTATTACTTCTATGAGGTGTATGTATAGTTACTTTTATAATATAATATTATGAATACATTTATCTTAATGTAAATAATTGTTTCATTTTAATATTATTATGTGCATAGCACATACAATTCGACTATCTTCAACGTGGTTGTGGGATTATTGATTCAAACACCCATTCATTGGGGTATACATATTTCATTAAAAATTTAATACTAGATGAAGTTTTAATATTCCTCAAAAACAATTTCTTTTTTATTACCTTTCCTTTTCTAGTATGTTAATGTTTCCAATCAGATTTTATGGCATGTAGAATGAATTTTCTGAAGGAACTCTTCTATCCCGAGTAAAAAATTAGTATTATTCATATGAAAGGTTAAATGGTTATGCTATATTATTCTTCTATTTGTCAAAAAATCAGTTGAATATTTTTAATAATTGTGTTGGAATACTTATGATACAATAATACATATTTTAATGAGTGTTTTATGATCATTTTATCTATAGATTTAGTATATTGATACCATTCATCATATTATTCTATATAGTTTATGATTATGTTTTATGAATGGGGAATGTATTTACGTTTCATATTAATTTTTTATACAATGTATATGTTTATTTTATTTCAGTTATTTAATATTAGGAATTATTTAGACAACATATATCTTGGGAAAGGGCCTCTATACCCCATCGATGCATCAGTTGGTATCACGAGAAAAAACTAAATAGTGTTTTTAGTACTGACCAAGTTATATTGACTTATTTAATGAGGAATTAATGGTATGTTTATAATGTACCGAATTAGGATTTCTCTCATTATGATACTATTTTTTGATAATCCATGTGATTTTTGGACAATGATAATATCAATTGTTAATTTTCATTATCAAATGATTATATATTTGTAATTATTTTACCATTAGTTATTCCTACTATGCTATATTGAATATTATGTTTTTATGGAATATGTTTTTAGTTACTCAGATTTCATAATTGTTAATGATTACTGATTTTATCTTCAATTTTATTTTTTCCTTTTACTGAGCATCTAATATAACATTATTCTTCTATTTTATTTATCCTATAATTCAATGAAGTATATTATGATTGAAATACAAGCATAGACTAGGAGAATATAGATATATCCAATAGATTTTCTATGTTTTATTCAATTTCATGTTGTTATTTAAAACATATGATTGTTTCTTTTTTTCCAATGATAAAAAAATATTATATCCATGGAGATTATTTTTCTTATACATTTTACTAATGTAATAAAGTAATCCATCATGTCTGGAATAATGATGTTAGGTTACTTATTAAAATCATGCGGGCGTCTGTAGTTAATTTTGAATATTCTTTAATATTGGTAACTGTTCTATTAAACAATGTGACACTATTTTACATGGTGAGGGTTCCTCATTATGTTGGGGTGATCATTTGGAACACAATTTTACCTACCATATAGCCACACCATGAGGCTCATTTTGACGGGGGAATCTCGAATTTCTTCCCGTGTGGGATTTAGGTGGGAAACCCCCTATTTTATTATTCTATCACCCATGTGGAAATGAGGAGGCCCACCTAACTAATATCATTTTAAATCACCTTATGCAGTAAGTTCAGATTTTCTTTTGAAACTGTTATTCAGTGATTTGTGGTATATATTTTACACCATTGAAATTATTTTTCTCCCATTATTCTTCCTCTTATTTTGTTATTCCCTCATTAGGTCGTTTATTAATGATTCCTAATGAACATGGTGTAATAAAATTCTAGTGAGGGGAATTTTTTCTTTCTTATAATGTGGTGAACCTAGGAGACATATTTCATTTCATCACAAGTTGTTTCATTGACGCATTTCACTATTGACATATTCAAAATATTTAAAGATTAAATTAAATTTAATCATTTTTTGTTCCATTTCTTAGTTAATTATTATAATTCAATGTATATCTTATGATTCTTGTAGATATCAATTTTCAACTCAGGGTTCTTGGAAAACAATACTAATGGATTTTATTTTGGACATTATGACTTTGTCTATCGAATTTTTTTATTTTTTAAAAAAATTTATATTAATTATTTAAATAAATGTTAATTGAATTTAATTAATTTTTTTGGTTTCACTGTGATATAGTTTGAAATATATCTTATATGCACTTAGACGAGCAGTAATAGGTCCAGTTAATAACATGAAAATAATTGAAAAAAATTTTATTAGGAAGGTTATTTTGTATAACTACATATTGTTTTTATGAAAGTTAATGGTAGCATGTGTCCTTTTGGCCTCATCTCTGAGTGTGAAATTATTTATTTAATCATATTTATATTAATTTTTAGTAAATAATATTTTGATAATTATAATGAATAAATTTTTGGGGTCACCAATAATATATGATTGCTGGAATCATGCCTTGGCCCCAATGGATGACTCATCAACCCTTGAGATATTGATTATCCTGAAGACCACTTTGGATTAATGGTTTCACATAGTGAGGAATATAAATCATATTGATACTCATGTGGAAAAAAATTAGGTAGACCTGAATAGGGTTTTTTGTTTAGACCATCCTAAAGTGAAATTGGGAACTGAGATAGATCACTGACCATATATTGATGGTTCTCATTTTAACAAGATTATATGTGCCATAAATGGTCACAACAACTTGTTTAGGATGTTTTGGGATGTGCCATATAGTGTTTTATTCCTTAACCAAAAATTGTGACAATGAATATTGGTTATATATCAATGAGGAGCGCCTCTTATTATGTGTGGACATTAAGCATTCACCAAGTGATAAATCTCATATGTACTGAGATAAGGGGACCAAGTGGGTGAACTAGTGGCTGAATAACACTAAGAATGTGTTTTATGGGTTTCTGATGTGATGGTAATTGATGTCACCATAGAACCTATAAAAAAATGTTAGCTTTAGAGTTTATGGCTGTGGATATGGGTATATTAACTCTACCAATCATTCCCATTAATTAATTCTTTCCAACTGTTACTATTGAGGTATCTATGAATACTATATATTCTACTGATAACCCAATATATTTAATTGATATGATGTTATGGAATGATATATATTCCCATAGGTTCTTTCTAGAGTACATCTTATGAAAAAAATAGATTAAATTTAACCATTCTAGAATTCCTAGTGTTACTAGGATTACCCCCCAAAAAGGATCATGGAGGAGTTTTCATTAAGCATATCAAAACACATCGTCAATTTTGTGTTATACATGAGTTCTCACATGATTGGGCGTAGGAGATTCTAGAGGTGGTTGGATGATTGCATTTTCACTAACCGAAAAATTATTCTAACATCTAACTTTAATACTTATTTTTGGTATGTCAATATAATACACAAATTCAAACTTTATTCTAATTGAGGTGAGAATGGGTGATCCCAATTTTATGAATCATATCCCCCTTTAGTGATATATATTTTGGAGACATATTCCATCACTAACATATGATGTTATGGTCATAGAAGGATATCCATCAATACCTCATTATGACGTTCATTATTTAAATTATTTTTGAGAAGATAGTTATTATAATTATTTTTATCATAATGAGATGTACTCATTTACAAAAACTATATTGATTGGCTATATAAGGGGGAATGTTTGTGGTTTATCAATGTGTTTTTAATCACACCCAACCTGGGACACTATTACACTTGGGTAATAGAGAAGACGTTCTCATGGTTGTCGACTTATGGTTGGATGAGACCCATGACTAATTCAATATGATGAATAAAAAATTAACTAGGAGATGGAAACATATTATGGACACATGAAGATAGTATAAATTAAAACTAATTATTTATATATATTTTATTTACTCTTGTACATTTTTTTGTCCAAGGGGTGATTATAGTTTTATGTATGACATGAAAAATATCTCCTATAGTGCATTCCATTCATTAATATATATTTTTTATATTTACTACTTATTGAAAATTATTATATACTAATACAGATATTGATTAATTTTTTTTATTATTAATTTGATAGGTTTTAATATTCACTCATGGGCCAATATATACATTCACTTCTATTAATAAGACAATAAAATATAGGGAGCCATGCTTGAGGCTTTGTAGTGAATTGTTCTAGTTAATCATCATTGAGTGACCTATGGAGGTAAACTCAATAAATATAACAAGTATATTAAATAAGATTTTAAGTGGAGAGGTTAATCTCTAGAACAAAAACAAGGTGATTGTGGATGGCATAGTAGTGGGAGATAAACATCTCACATTTCCCATGGTTTTTTTTCCATTTTTAGAAAATTATTATTATTTCCATTGAATTCATTGAAATATAATCACAGTTTTAAGTATTTAAATCATAGATTCTATTTCACGTTTGGAAATAAATTTTATCAAATTTATAAGGAAAACATATTTTATTGAATGGAACAATTTTATATTGGGTTGTATATAACTAATCATGAAAATCCTATTATTTAATATTATAAAAAATATAATGATGATGAATCATATCTTACTATCTTCATGAACCTCAGAATTAGTCATGTAAGTGAACATTATTTAAAAATATTACATCAACAATGTTCTTGGACAAAAAGTTAGATAAACCCAGTTAATGCAGATCATTCTTGTTTACAAGGTAAAATGAAAAATAAATTTTTTTTTGTAAATGAAAATCA
Source organism: Viscum album (assembly GCA_963277665.1). Lineage (NCBI taxonomy): Eukaryota > Viridiplantae > Streptophyta > Magnoliopsida > Santalales > Viscaceae > Viscum > Viscum album. The sequence continues at coordinate 1,808,226,119 of OY728136.1, read as the reverse complement.
ATTATGGAAACCTATAATTTCTTATTAAATATGATTATCAACAATTTATAGTAGAGTAAATGGGTTTTTTATAACATAATTACCTTTAACAATGATAATAATATGTATAGATATACCTTATTAATGTAGTATAAGTATGATTACATTAATATGTTCATAGAATATCAAACTGATGTAGAAATCGGCCTTATATGATGTTAAAGAAACTCCACTCAGATCATGGCTTAGAAAACCTTAACTAGGATTTCATGGATTAGTTGAAGGGCCATTAGATAATATTCAAACACACATATCCTTATACACCACAGTGTAATGGGGAATGATAACGGATAAATCGTCTAATCCATGAAGTCAAGTCTTTCTTAATCGTTCATGTATGTATTCCATTATCCTAAGCAGTATATACACTATAAACAAATGCATATAAACCGATCTGAGTAAAAAGAGTGCATCACATGAGATTTAACAAGTGTTATGGTATAAAATATAATACACTACTTATCATATACATGTATGTGGAAGTAAAGTTTTATTAAATGAAATATCGAATAAAAAATCAGAATCTCAAATACATATGAGCATCATTATTCTGTATCCTATAAAAAAATGATATTACATATATTTCCCCTTTTCTAGAATTATTGTTTTAGAGAGACATGCCATATTTTTTGAAATGAAAAACAATTCAAATAGACATTGTGGGAGTAATATTGATGTCAATGATAAATATAATTTATATTCTCACCTATTTTTATAGGAACAATATCACTACTGAACATTAGAATAAATATACAATCTAGATAGAAATTTAATTAAAATTTTTACTTTGGAATTTAATAAACCATTGGAATATGTTATTTTTTTCACAAATTTAACTGAAAAATTACAACATGGATATGATAGATCCCTATCCTACCATAATGTAGTATATGAAAATGATTCTATTGAATTGAATAATCCCATGACTTATTATATAGGGACCATTTTTTGATATAAATTTTGTATTTCTATATACACATCATAAAATATAAAATCTTATGGATCTAAATTGGAATTCAAAAAAAACATTGAAATGGGTGGTATCCATTGAAATTAACAATCATGATTAATCCTGATGGTTTTCATGTAATTTTATAAAATACACTAAGATGAAACCATATCACCAATATTGAAGCTGAAATATAACATAACATATCATCGAATAGAAACATTAAATGATTATTAGATTTTTAGAATGTTATTAAAAATACATTATAAATGGATATATGATTGAACATTATTTTATTTTGTAACATAGAAATTTCATTGGTTTTTATAATTTTTATATGTTACACAAGATATAGAGGTCAATTTATATTTCGAATAAATAAACACAATCATATACTTTTTAGTTGTATAAATCCAAAGAAAATTTTATTCATAAATTATGAAAAAGATACATATTTCCCTTGGATGGTCCTTTGAAATTCCATCATATCCCTAATCATATATCATTCTGATTTGTTATATACAGTATATTTTTTTCCATATTACAGTTAGTTATGGTTTGGAAAAGTGAATTCATCTCAATTGAATATTTTTTTATGAAACCTATATATTAGGTATTTTGATATATCTAGGGAGATCTCAATGTATTCTTATTATATGTTAATTTACCTGAATTGAAAAGGTTATCATGTGGTTTAATATAAAACAATCCTTAAGATAATTGTTTCTAATGTCACTAGGAATCTATCTCTCCTTAGAGATTTCTATAACAACATATAAGGAGATTGAAATGAATTAGTAGGATTCCAAGTTACTTAATGGTCAGATCTACCATTTATCCCATGAAATGCACAAGTTTCGATTTTTTACTCTTACATAAGAATTATGTTAAAATATCAAGATATTCCATAGTGAAACATTTGAATACTGTGAAAACAATCATCATGTAATTTAGAAACAAATAGGTTATATTACATGTGTATAATAGAGAAATGGAACAACAAGCGAGTTGATAATCTAATGCTACAATCTATGCAGATCACGATGATATGAAATCATAGTCTTGTTCTGTAATTTTCAAAAATGAGGATGTGGAACGATAGAAAATCCTAATAAAACCCTTTATTTACAGTTCAATAGTATAATATGAATATTTAACATATTCAAATGCATATAAGGATGTAGTTTTTGTATACAAATTAGTCACATATTTTGGTATCATTCTTAGTGTAGTAGTCCCCGTAATAGTTTATAATTATATTACTACTATAATGATATTTCATAAAGATATAATATAGCACTTGAGGATAAAAATATGCTTTAAAATTCTCATATCCTGAAGGCTTAATCTTTTATAGGTTATTCTATAGTTACTATAGTATTCATGTTGGATAATGTGGGAGACTAAATGATTAAATCCATATTTTTGGGGGACCATGACATAAATATGAGACCAAATGGTTTGATAATTACTATGAGTTGGAAATAGTGTATGTGATAGTGTTTTTATTGTGTTTCCTCGAACCTGGTCCTTGATGTACACATACTATCATGGCATGCATACTATTTGACATGTGCACATTTTCTCTAAATTGGTGATTGTAACAATAATTATGGATGCACTATATAATTTTAATTGACATTAGATTAGATATCTAATCAAAATTATATAGTAGTTACCATGTATAATGAGACCATATGATACCATGATAGAGGTATTTAAATTATTTCTTATTGCAACACAAATATATTTTAATAAATGGATACCTTTAAATAATCTTGATATATTTCTCTACAGGAAACACTGAAAAAAACTATGATACCTTTATATATATATAGTGTCAATGTTAATGAATAACCATTTAATTAGAAGGTATTAATAGAATACATCACGTAAGTAATTTTTTAAAGAGTGAAAATGACGGATATATTTAATATGAATGAAATTTGGTTTGTACTGCTGAAAGGACTAATATGACTGTTTTTGACGAGAATGTTATATCTCAAAATATTTTTATTCACTGACATATAATGTTAAATTTTAGGTGATGTATTATTAGTAATAAAATAAATATATTTATAAAATGAATAATTTATTGACAATAAATTAATTATAAAATGATAATAAATAATTATAACCAATATTTAAAAAATTTTATTAAAAAATTACACTTTATATTATGGATAATTTCCCACTATATTATAGTATTTAAAATAAATAATGATTAAAAAATTAAAAGAAAAATAATATTAATAATAGAACATAATTTATTAATATTTATAACAACAGAATATTATGATAAGAATATTTTATTTATCTAAAAATTGAATTGTAAGTGAAAATAATTTTTTTAAAAATCCAAACAATTATTGAATTAGTAGTATATAAGTATAAATTGATATTTCATGAAACGTTTTTTAGAGTAGAAATATGTATTTATAATGTGGATTTATAATATTATATTTGTGGATATAAATTAAAAAACTATATTTCATATTTAGCAACACAAAAAATATAATATTAAATATATTAATATAATGTACATTTTTAGTTTGAAACTATTTTCATAAAATGTATAAATTGAATAAAATTAGACGGAGTTAAATTTCATATTTATTGGTTGAAAATTATTTTATAAGAACTACTTTATTTTTAGGAATACTGATTTTGTTATCATTTGTAAAAACATGTAACCATGATAATAGAAATATCATATATGTAATAATTATAGGGAGTAAAGGCATATGAACATGGTCAAAATACCTATTGAATAGATTAGAAGAGGTGTGGATAGTCTTTATGTCATCATAAATAATCTAGGCATCACTTTTTATCTACATAACTTTTTATTAATGTTCTACCATTATATTAGGCTTAAATATATTCTAAATTCAATTATCAAAACATAAAAAAATGGCCTCCCACCAGCCCTTTATGAAAATGTCAATAAAAACCTCCTAATAAAGATATGCCCATTTTCCTTCCCCTATAATTCTCTTTTACACTAATTATTTTCTAATCAAAAGATATTATCATATTCACTCCATTTCTATTGTATCTTCAATGGAAATATGAACGTCCTCAACATGATTAATCATTTTTATATAACTTCATTTTTTCGACTTTCTATTCAATTTATAATCAGTAATTCAATATGTCATGAAATAATTAAAGTATGTATACTTGATTATATTATTCTATGTTAATAATAATTAATCACCTTATCTATTTTCTATTATGATAAGAGAAATTTTGATTTGTGTGTTGTGTAGACTACCGACTCTAGGATGCAACAAATTTCATTTTACCTTACCATATTACAAGGTTTGAAAAAAAGAATAATATAATAAATAATTAAGATATTTTAATAATTTATATGAATCTATAATATTAAAACATATTTCATTCATCTCCAATTCTACAGAAATTGAAATCATCGATTATGCATATGTGTTGACTAATGCCTCTATAGAATGATTTATTATAATTTTTCATTTCATATACACATTACAATGATATTCATGAGGATGATATTAAGATATTAATAGTATGTTTATGATAAAATTAATTTTCTATTATATATATTTTGAGAAAAATTAATCATAGGATGAAAAAATGGTTGATGTAAATTCATTATTATAAAATGAGCATACAAAGATAAAATAGATCTCTAATTTATAAGTGATGGTGTTAGATAAATGGTAAAATAAATTTTTATTCGAAATTGTTATCTATCACTTCATCAAGAACCTAATAAGTTAATTTTACTCTATTATTATTATATTATAATTATTTCTCCTCATAATCTCCCAATTAAAATGGTAGATTAATGTTTTTCTTGGTCTACCAAACAACATGGAAAATACAATTAACTTATATCATGGATTAATTTCAGTACATATTAAATGTTTTAATATAATAATCAAATGTAAATAATGTTATTTTGGTTTTGGTAAGGTCAGGTTAAAACAAATCAAATAAATAAATAAAAATCTTTTCTTTTGATAATCATCAATATGTGGTCAATATTGATTTCACCGTAATTGATTGTAACCTTAAATACCATGGAATAATAGTATACCTATTACAACTACCTTGGAAAATCTATTACAACACATTATATTAAATGCTGATGTTAATATTTCATATAGGATTGAATAGATATCACATTTTTATGAAACGAATTCCAAAGGTAAAATATAACAAACACTCGGTGTAAAAAACAGTTATAAAGTAATAAATATTATAGTTTTATTTTATTTGTGGATTATATATTATTATAGTTATGAAAACTATTTTTGGATTTTTTTAAGGTATTCTTTTTAACTAATTAGGTGGCATGATGCATGTGCATGATGAATTAGGACCAAGGTAATTTTTTCATTTAAAATTCATCTCATTGAGATGTGTTTGTTATTATAAACCCAATTTCATTTATTTGCAGTATATACTACCATTATTGAAATCATATGATGTATTTAAAATTAATAATGGTTTTTTATTATATAAACCATATCATTCAATAAGTTTGGATTAATTTTTTTCCTAACCCACATGTGTTTTCTTGATCTCAATATTAATTCTATAAGTCATGTTATATGTTTTACACCTTTTCTCCCTTAAATGGTGTTAAATATATTTATTTTTAGATGAATGTTCTATAAAGTATTTACTTTTAATTCAAAGGATAACACAAGGAATATCATTTTCATTATTCAATATTTGGGACTCAAATATTTGCATACTAAGAAGTATTTTTTCTAACCCAATATCCATTCGTTGAGTTAAGATCATTCATGTGAACTTTTGTCATAAAATATTGGAAAATAATTCCAATTTATTATATTACGGGGTATAAAATAATTTTACAAAAGTTTTACATATAAACCCTTTTACAAATGTCTCAGGATTCTTGCATTATGATTCATGTAACTGGTTTTGATAATTAAAATATCCTTTATTTGAGTTATAATGTATCATCTTGAACTTTTCTTCCCCTGGATTAGTTTCTATAACAATACTATTTTATATATTTAATTTAATAATAGTATTTTCTAGAATATATTTTAATAAAAATAAAATTTTTACTCTTATTATAATGTTATATTTAAACATTCGTAGTTTTTAAATTATTAAACATGTTTTCCTTTCATGTTCAATTGTTTTTATTGATAAATATATTTATCCAATAAAAACATTATGCAGTTTCATTAACCATTATTGGATATTGTTTTTAAAAAGAAACTTTGTTAAATGATTTTCTTACACTTTTACAATATTTAACTTTGAATGTGATATATAAATTTTTATTTTACACAAATGATAGTTTTTTTCAATTATATCATTTAATTTTTTCCATTAACATTGTTTATCATTTTAAAAATGGGTTACCCAAATAGGATTTTCTATCAAGATTAATCCTCAAATATAAATATACATATATTATCAATTGGGTTATTGAACATGGGGAATCAAACAATTCGATTATTGATCACTTCTTTTGTGATACCATATAATGCAATCATTCTGAGTGGGAGTTTTTTCATTTAAGAGAACGCACTTTTATGTTTCCTTATTTAAAAAAGATATGTTATTTGGTAACCACGGACATTATTTATTTTTTCAATTATGATCATGTTATTCCTGTATAGTCTTAACCATATACATAATACTCAATACGGTGTGAAAAAACTATTTTGTAAATTAAAATTAATTGATGTCCCATTGAAATAATATAAATTTACTAACATGGGAAATGTATTGGAATTACATATATATTTATTCTAATATGAATAAAAATTGGAATGATTACTAGTTTTTTTCATATCCACCTTATTTCTATGATTATGTTTGAAAAGTTATATATTTTATTTTCATGTGTAACTATATAAATATTCATGAGGATTGCTGAAATCTAATGTAGGATGACTATGCATTGATATTATGAATATTTTATTATAAGGATATCCATGTTTTTATTCACTATGTTATTACATACATAATATAGTAAAAATTATTCTAAGTTCAAATATTGGAATAGTTGGACCTAAATAAATTATGGGTGGGACCCAATATTTTATAGTACCTTCTTACATCATCGGTTCTCATATGAAAAATATGTTTTTGATTTGGCATATACATATTCCCATAATATGATAGCGTCGTCATAATAGCCCCGGAAAATAAATTTTTGATGTCTAAATTTATGAATTACAATAGTATAAGATATGTTTAATTGATATCCATGTGTTAATTTATTTTCATGGATATATAATGCTATTAGTTTCTATTGAGTATGGTATTATTCAAATTACATTTTCATTTTGTATTAATAATATTTTATTTTATAACATTAAAGATATACTCTACATATAGAGTGTTTATGCTCACCCGTTCCTTATTTGTATATTACCCTGGTTATAATGTAATGTTGTACATGATACATGCATATATAGATATCACATGTCTTATAATATAAAGGTGATATCCAAAACACAAAGTAGATTATGTATATTTATATATAATAAAAAATCATTTATTTGATATATATATCATGAAATTTACTAGGGGGATTTGATTACAATCTTCTAAATCTATAGAATACAAATGTTCCATTGGATGTAAGAGATCCAATAATCATTTTTTATTTCGTAACTATTGTGTGATAATAAGATTAAATATAGATATGGTATCAAAATGAGCATGAAAATTACATTTTTATAGAATCTGATTTGAGTGTGTTGGAAGGGGGTGTAATAGATGTCATCAAGGAATCATTTTTATGAGTTTGTGGTAAGTATATAGAGTGTGTATAATTTATTTTTAGAATCATATATTTGACCAACATTTTAATGGTATATATAATGTAACACCATAAGATAATGTGAAATATATTTTTTAAAATAATGTAATATTTTGGACAATTTTTATTACACATAACAAGAATATTGGATTTATTTCAAACAACAATGATTTTATTTTGTTTTATATGCAACATTGAGTTTAGGCTCCTTTATATGAAACATTGTGTTTCAACATAATGTGTCACAATAATAAAATATTGTCTCCTAGTAGTAAGTTTTTCTCTTAACTGATATAATTGATCATTTGAAGTGTTTGAAAAAAATATCAAATCAGTATTATTACACATTTGTATAAAATAAAATATATGGTGAACAATTAATTAGATGATTTAATAAAAAATACTTTGAAAGAAAAAAAAACTTGTTTTGAAATTTCATTTCTGTTCACATAAATAAATTTTATGTTGATAAGATAATTGAATCACGTTATTTAAATTTACTTATTGATATTTACGTATTATATATTGAATAATTTATAAACAAAATTTCTTCTGTTTTTCCAAGACACGTGATAAGAATATATACAATTATACATAAAGAAAATATAATTTTTTTATAACAAGCAATTTTATTTCCATGTAAACAAATATTTAAAAATTATTTTTTCCCCTTATGGAAAAGTAAAATAATTTTATAAATATGAATAAAAAATATATATTTTTTAGTATTTTTTATAATCACTGTTAAAGGTAAATTTTTTGATTAATAGTGAAAAATAATAGTTTTTATTAATAATATTCATTTATATTGAAGCATCAAAAAACATGGTATTTATAGTATTATGGTTATAAAAGTAAAATTATTTTGAATATTTAACTATTAATCATATTGGGGACATTTTAATCAATTTCATATTTAATTTTTATGTAAAAACATTGTTTTCTTTGGATCCTTTTTTCTTTAATCCCCCAAATTCAGGTTGCATTGTTGCAATTAATTTTAAATTAAAATTTTATTGTTCAGTTAAATTAATTTTGATAAATTTGATACATATTTTTAATAAAAATAATTTATATTATCTAATAAGTTCAACATAATTGTTGACAATGATTAATAGTAAAACTACCTAAAATTGTTATCCCCCATTATAATAAAAACGGTTTTATCAGCAGTTAGAATAAAATGATAAGGTTTTAAGATGACCCCAAATATTTAAAACTCCCATCATATTGATATATTTAGAACTTTCCACTTATATGTTCTATAATGAAACATTCTAGCACCCATTTTATTTGTATGTCATGGATACACGTTTTACTTTTACAAACTTACAATTGGATAACTCACCTTACTTATTAAAGGCCACCACATCTCCTCTTCCTTTCACACATATAAAATCAATTAAATCAGCATATAAAGACAATAATTACTTCATTTATTCCCCCATAGGATTATATAATCATTATATAAATAATTAATCCATGGTAGGAATTATTTCTTTGATTCCCAAAAAATATTTCCTGAAGAAGATATAACATGCTTAATCAATATTATTATTTCATGTCTTCCTCCACATAAATAAGTTGAAACTAATAAATGACTATATAATTACTAAAATTCGTACCATATATTTTTTATGTTATTTTTTAATACTAATGATCAAAATTCTTGTCCTCTTTTATGAAATGGATTATAAAATTATCATTCGAGTGCACGAGAGACTAAAACATAGTAAAAAGATGTTATTAATTTTCTGTAACCACCTATAATTTTTGGATATAATGATGGATTTTAATATATAATATATATATCATAATACAGTACTTATTTTATAATTATTTCAAATATTCCAATTTATGTTCCATCATGAGGGATTGCGATATTGATGTTTTATTTGTTTGGTAGAAAACCACCTGGCAAAGGGATATGATTCGTTCATCACATAATATTTGAATGTATGTTAATAATGTTAGTTTTACTCAAAAATATATGATATATATGAAATAAAAAATTATCTTTAGTGTAAATATATTACTTAGCTTTGTTTCTTTCTATCTATTGAGAAAATGGAAATAATTGTATTGCGTAAGTACGACCTACCTTCTGCATAGAAAATTTATTTAATTTATATTTAGAAATATAGTAGATTTATAAAAATAAATATTTAATGATTAAATATTATATTAATATCATTTATAACATTCTAGATATGATTAATCCATGTATAATGTAATAAGACCAAAAATAAAAAACCAAAATATAAGAGAAAAACATTTATTACCTGAAGAATTACTTTAATAATGAATTATTAATAAACGGTAAAAAATTTTCAAGAGTAAATACTATATGGAAAGATAAATATAAATATGGTTATTTAATATATTTATAATAATCTATAATTAATTATATAGAATGTATGAATTGTTATGAAAGAATTCAATACATAATAATTGTAGTTCCCTATCGTTTTTATTTTCTAAGATATATTGTTAATTTTCATCAAATGTTACTTTTTTGTGGTGTATATACTATCCGTGAATGTAATTTTAGTTTCATGAAATTAAAATTATAAAAATTTACAGACTAATTTTAGATTCTTTCTTTCATGGAGGTTATGGTTCAAAAGTTACAAAAACGTAAGGTATTGTTCAACAATATTTCATTCACTTGGTTATAATTTATGTTATCCACATATATTATTTAATGAGTTATATATAATACAAAGATTAAATATTATATTATTTAGGCCATTTTTTTCAAATATAAAAGGTTTATTTTATATTATTATTTAATTATGCAAATGATTAAAATGATTAAAATGTGGTAAATGTTTGACGTCTTAATCTCATTATTTATTGCTATTGTTTTTATATTTTCTTTATGATGATTAAATGTTAGGATCCATATTTGAAGAAATTTTAAATATTTTTATTCTATTTTAATGTCATGAGAGTTCTTTTTTAAACTCATCATCCTTTATTTATGTATGTATTATATCAAAATAATTATTCTAATAAATTCTAATTTTATTTGTCTCTTTTGTTCATTTTTTTTTTCATGAATAACCATGTATTCAAAAAAAATTGATTTTTTCTAAATTATACAAATTATTTATCAATTAAATATTTACCAGTGATTGATTGTTGGAACAGTTTTTTAGAGGAATAATCATGTGGTTTTGGAAAGAAAGGTCATTTGGATTTAACTGAAAATGATAAACCAAACATTATTTTGTTGTATACGACGTGAATGGTAATTTACATCATCATGAGTTTTTTCAGGTTAATGATGAGTTTATATTATTTAAATTTTTTAAGTTGTTTTTATTTTCACATTTTATACAAATTAATAGTCGTAAAAATTTTTCTTCAATGAATGATTATTAAATTTATGAAATGTTCTAAATTTTTTAAAATATTCCATTATATGTTTCGATTGTAATTTTCAAATAATTTTTTTAAATATTTTATGTTTTAAAATGATATTTTCAAATATTAATGGATATTTTGAATTAAATGTTTATGAAACCCATTTTTTCATAAGAACTGATATGAGGAATGTTTTCTGATTTTTTGGAACACTAATTTATTATATTCATTATTAGGATGGTATGACCTATACATCCCTCTAGTTAAATGTGAAATGATTAATGTTATATGAGATCAATTGGTACATAAGTGGTTAACACATGAAAAAAGAGAGTATTAAGAGGCAATACTAAACCAAAAAAATGTACATGATTGATTATCACATGCTCAATTGAGGGTATATGAGAGGTTATCCCAAGCCCAAAGTAGGTATAATCATTTCTATCATATTTCTAACATGTCATGAATGTCTTAGTGGGTTCACATGAGTTAATAATTTTTATTATTGTGTATATTACAAAAATATTTTCCTTAATCCTCATTTTATCACACAGTTTATATTGGTTCCTTTAAATAAATAATGATGGAATGTATTATATATGATATTTTTAATAAGGGGTCTAGTTTTGATGAATATAATGGAAGATGACATATTTCACTAAATGATCATTTAATTTTGTCTCCATATTTATAATCATGATATACCTCATTTTTTTAAAAAGAATTATTATTTTATGTAATAAATATTCATAAAATAATATGTCAAATTTATTTATGATGTTTTTGGATATCAAAATTTTTTATCAGAACAATGATTTGTTGACATTCATAAATAATGATGGGAAATTATATTAGATATTAATATGGATATTTCTAAGGATATTTCTATCGATATACATAAGGATACTTCTATGTATTATTCAATGTATCGGAAAATGAAATAAAATTTTAATAAAGGATAGAGAGGGAAGTTTATCTAAAATTACACCAATTTATGGAAAATGTAATTTGATGTGTTTCTAGAATAAAGGTACCTAAACTACTTCATAAATTATTTTAACGTCATATTTTTCTTTTTTACATCTGTTATAATATAAAATTATTAAATATGATGCTATAAAAAATATATGCAGTAATTAATTTTTTGTTGTTTATAAATTTTTTTTAAATGGGAATTCGAATTCAGAAAAATATTTTTACGTAATATTGCAGATATTTTGTAATTATAAATTAAAATTAACCTCTACATTTAAATATTTGTTCTTGGTTCTCTTTTTTTTTGTGGCGTATCTAATGATAATTCACCCCCTGTTATAATGTGATATAAATGAAATAAATTTATAATCCATGAAAATATAAAAAAATATTATGAAATTATAATTTAAATTTCCAGTAAGTTCATAATATTTCCTCACACATCACTGTGAATATATCATATCAACTAATGGGTATTATATTTTGGATAAATACACAAAACATCTGATGGTGACTGATATAGATGTATTATTAATGTTAGTTTTTATTATTTTGTATGATAAATCACACATGTTTTTAGATATATGTTTCATACAACACAATGTAACACCCCAAAGCATCCATGGAACGCTTCCTTTTAAATAATTCAACAGCTTGCGCTACACGCATCATCGAGTTTGAACACATCGTAACCTTTAAAACTAGATATTTCAAAATGGTTATTAACAATGTTTACTAAATTTTTAAATTTTATAAATTTTATTTTTCAAATTATAATTCACTTTTGAATTCATAATTTCAATATTACCTTAGAGTGAACTTTTGGTAATTTTCTGAAAAGCTTCAATTTTTTTCTTAATAATGGATAACACACAATTGATGTTGAAAACCCGACTTTTATTATTTAAATAATTATTTCAATTTTAATTTATTTTAATATAAAAATAGATCCATGATACATATATTATTCCAATTTAATTCATTGGATTCAATTTAAAATAGAATTTGATTTATAAAATTTTATTAAACTTTGGAAGGTCAATTTTACCCTGCATCTAGACACTTTTACAAATTAGAACTAAATTTAATTTTACCACATTAGTTAATAGAATTAAAAAAATTAGACATATTTGGTTGTAATCAAAGGGAAACATTTTTTCAAATAGGATCATAATAATTTTTCCGGAACAATAACATCTATTTTTATTTAACAGAGTTAAAATTAAATAGGGCAATTAGGGGAAAATATAATATTATAATAATATAAATTACACTAACATATGTCCCACATTTATTGAAAATGACTATTTCGACCAAAATCATATTTAAGAAGAAATGTATATCCTTATTAATTTACTTGTTTTAGATTTGGTAATTTATAATATATTATTTAAAAAAGACTTAAAGATGTAATTTTCAAATATTCCAATCTAATTTTTTTAATATTGTGTTGTTCATAAGATAAATTATATTATAAATATTCACTATGTAGAAATAATATTTATATAGATAATGATATTTGTTTTATTATATTTTGAAATTAAATAATTAAATTGAATAGAGACACTATGATGAGGCTGTAATGGATTTATTAATGGAAGAGTATAATAAAAGATATTAATAATATAAAAATAAAATATAATATGATTTTAGTAGTGAAATACACTAAATTTATAGACAAATTTTACATTTAAGTGAATCATTGGAATTATTGGTTCAAATTTATCGTGTTTTTTACTTTCTTAAAGAAAAAATTGAATAGTAACAAAATTGTCATAAATGATATTTTAAAATAAATACTCTTTTATTAAATGATATAAAATTCACTAAAATAAATGGTTCAGACATCTAATTTGGATACTAAAAAATTCTATTAAATGTTCCACTTTAGGATTGTTTAGAAATTTATAATAAATATATTAACTATGTATTATAAAAATACAAGAAGACATGGTATGAGTTAAACTATTTAACTTATGGTTCAATCTAAATGATAAGGGTAATTTTATGAAAAAAATGTCTAAAAACTATTGGTTGGGAGTTTTTAAAACCTTCTTTATCTTATAATCTTAATAATTCAATTTTATGCTTTTAGATACAAAAAATCATTTTATTATAAATTAATATTTCAAGATTTTTCTTACTGTGCCATTCACCTCTACTCTAAAAGGGAACATTTAATTATCTTTATCTCCAAACTATAATGCCTTTTGGTTCAACCAACCCCTATAAATTTCTCCTCCATACATCTCTCCATTCACCATAGGGACCTATCATGTGAATAAAGCCATCCAATGAAGCTCTTTTGTACACCCAAAGAAGATGTAATTGTTTTATCAACCCTTTCAATGTTTTTTTCTACATCCTCATTATATGTTTTTTCTATATCAAATTAAGAACTAAAGTATCATACACATACTTATATTTTATTTTAATCATTGTAAACAAATATTATTTATTATACCCATCTTATTATTAAAGGTATCAACCAACGTACATATGTACTGCTTACTATTTCCACGATGTGGGGAAATTGTTTATTCTATAATACATTGTTTATATGTGTATAATGATGAGTATAATTTAGATAAACAATCTATATAATATTATAATGATTCCTATTAATTAATATACTATATAAATTCATTCAATTTAACTAGTATGATAATGGTATCATCACTCGTGCGTACATACGGCATACCATCTCCATGACGCGGTGAGATCCTTTCGCTAAGTTAACCATTAAAAATTTAATATATATAAAATATGATGCGTAAAAAGAATTTTTTTACATAATATATATCTGTATATTAATAAAATATATCTTTTTCATAACAAACATGACTTATATGATAAAACATTACTGGGAAAATGAAGCAGTTAACAATTCAAATAAAAGTATCACTAAAATATTATTAAAAATGTGATACAAGATGACAATAAATGATATCATAAATATTAATATGGTTAGTCTATAATTTCATTACATGTTTTTACAATTTAATTAGAAGCTTACTCACCCTTGACCAAATGACTGTATAAGGTAATGGTTAATTTCACAGTATCATTTTTATCAGAGATTTATTATACATGATAATCTATTAGGACAAACTTATCATCAATGTACATGTTTCAAGAAATGTATTTCAAAATATTTTTGAAATTCTTGACAGAAATTATTACCCATGTTTTACGTTTTATAAAACATTTTGAAATGAAACATTTCATTAGTTTCCAAATGATGTACTTTATGATCCTTTTAGAAAATTAAGTAAAGAATGATTTTTATCATATATGATTTGAGGGTCTATTTTCATCCATTATGAAGCCTTAAAATTTCGAATCATCATGTACAACCATAAGAAGGTTATTTTTAGGGGAAATATTTTATTAAATTTTTGTGAGACTTGTAAATAATTTCAATGTTAAAGGTATGTTTCCCTAAATGTGTTTTATTGAATTTATTTTATAATTTTCATCTATGTCAACATCCTTTTTTTTGGATTTTATGCAGGGATAAGGTTGATTTCATAAGATAAAATTTTCCCAATTTTATTGAAGGTTTTATGTCCTTCTTTCTAGGAATGTTTTATTTTAATGCTATTCACAAGTTTTGGTAAAAGTATTAATATTTTTAATGTTGGTTGCAATACAAATGTCTATGTCATGTTTCACCCATTTCATATGAAGATTGCATTAGACATAGTATATGATGGGAGGGTTCCACTATAGCCCCTTGATGCATCAATATATCTCATGAGAAAAACTAGTGTCTTTGTATAAGGCCTTGACGATATGGTAATGTTCTTATCATGAGGCCTTGATGGTATGGTTATGATGTTGGACATTATGCATTTACATGTTATGTGATTAGTTAATTACATTTTATTGATTATTAAACTTATAGAATATCCCTGTGAATAATTAACTAGAATTAATTTATATATTGTTTCCCTATAATGTTTAATATTGGGTTTAAAATCCTTTTGTTCTAGTTTTATACCATTCCATAAAATATTAGGATGTTTTATGATACCTTTCGCTATATTGTTCATCCTTACAGAGTATCTAAGCTCACCCATTTCTTAGGTTCCAAATTCTCTTGGAACTGAATATGTACATTAGGATTGACATGACGATATAACTTAAGTAATATTTTTGTTTACAATGTATACACTATGTAGTTTTTTAATTCAATATGTAATTTAAAACTTATGTTTGTATCTAGTTTTTTCAAGGATAAATACATGATCTGTCCTTCCAGACATTATTTGCTTTTGATAATGAAAATCTAAAACAATAAGACAGAAACTCAGGGAAAATGGGGTCTAAGAGTTACATTTTTTATCTGTGGGAGGATAAGAAAATTCCTAGAAAACTATATTTAGAAAACATCCTTGATTTTGTAACATTACCTAAAGATATATGTTTTTCAAAGGTATTGAAGAGCGTCCTATAATTTACCTAAAATTGAGATTATGAGAGTATTCCTAGTAAATATGTCTTTTAATGGATAAGACAAGGGGATGTGGTTGTGACACATATGTACCGATGAGTGAAACCATCCACAATATGTACCGAGATTGACTCAGGGTAACGTGGTACAAAACTACCGGCCTTACTGAGCACCTATTTTGACAAGACTGGGGGATATTCGTGTGAAGATTAATATTTTTTACAAACCATTATAAATTATTTCTTGATAATTATTTCCAAAAAGAAACCATGTTTATGATAATTTATTAAATATGTAATTATTTTTCATTTTATGTTTGGTATTTTTCTAGTTTATAATTGTGAATTATGATTCATAACATAATCTGGTGTATGAAATTGTATAGAAATGAATCTCAATTGATGAAATGGAAATTTAATACATAGACATAATCCATTTTTTGTATTGTAATCTTACTAATGATAATTTTAGTAGAGATGGTGATACAACGTGCATATAACAGATTATAAGCATACTGGGAGACCTGAATCAAGTTATGAATAAAAAATGTATCTTTCTAATGTAGCCTGATCCAAAATATAGAGGATACATTATAGAACATTTCATTAAACAATAACCTCCATCATTAAAAAGGAAAAAATACATTTTTAGTTGAGTAATGGTTATGTTACTTCGAGAAAATATTTCATACATTGGGTAGTAACGAAATGGAAAATGTTGTTAGGGATGTTTATCTTCATTCTAGAGATGCAGATCAATGGTGGTAATTGACTCCAAAAATAATGAAGGTTGAAGAATTATCAAGTATAGTATATAGGTAATTTAAATAACACATCGTAGAAAAATAATTTTTTCATGATTCGTGAAATGATATGGAAAGGAAATTTTTGAGTCTAAGTAAAAAATAGGATGAGAGCGTTGAAAAGAATGAGGCTAACTTCACGAGGGTAGAAAGGAATGGAGAAAAATATATACATAACAAAATATTATAGATTTATTAATCCATTACGGGTTAAAACCATTCCTATGATCGACATCGGTCTCACTATCTTTCTTATCATATGAAAATAGAGACTCTTGTGCTATCAAGGAAAAAGCAAAATTCTATAATTCCTATGACTTAAAAGAGAATAAAGTGATGAATATGGTTGTTTAAAACTATAGGAAATGAAATAAAGGGATGAAAGGAAATAATGACATTACACACTGTAGTAATTGGGGTAAGATACACACCGGTACATTCCAAAAGTGGATTAGATTGTATTACCAGTGTTAGGAAAAAGGCCACAAACCTCATGATTTAAAATGGAATAAAAAGGATATTAATTATTAATTCTATAATTGTAATTACATGGTTCATTATGAAATTGAAATTATTATGTTTAGAGGAAACTTGCCTAAAAAATCCACATGGATAATGCCCACTCGTTTGTGATCACAACTACTAACTTTGATGTTTCGATCGACATGGTTGTTGTTACTATAATAATATCAGCAAATTTAGAGAATGATGTATTTGATTATGGAACCTATCATTCATTAATATCTTCCCAGTATTTTTATAAATTAGATATTTCCAATTAACAATAATAAGGGAATTTTCATTCAAACCCACTAAGGGATGTCTTATTTCAAAAAATTACCATTCAGGAAGTTCCCATTATGGCATAAAACGTGTTATATCATCTGTATTTATAATCATACCTAGGATCAACATTTAAATAATACTCATTATGGATTGTCTATGGAAATATGATATTTAAACATATTAAAAGAGGACGAAATTCAGCATTTTTCAAGATAGTGAAGAATCCATTATCTTTAGAGAAGTAACTTCATCATCTATTTTTTATTTTGATCCACCCCCAATATCTATTCTAAATTAAATTCATGTGGAGGAACATAAAACATTTTTCCTGGGTCAAGAAATTATTATTTTAATTTAGTACGCGCCTATGGTACAATAATATATATGTTATTCCCATGGATTTACCTAGAAATCCTCCCATACTGGATGTTGATTTTAATATTGATTTAATCCACAATTCAATGACAATATCAAAACCTCCATATAGAATGGCCACTATGGAATTAGTAGATCATAAGAAAAAACTATTGGGGTTGTGTAATAAGGGATTCATTAACCCTTTTGTTTCTATATGGGGAGCCTGAGATCTTTTTTGTTAAGAAGACAGATGGATCCATGAGTATGTGCTTTGAAAATAGATAAATAAGTGATATTAAAATAATGAAAAATTATCATCTTTCTCACATTGATTATTTATTTGATCAACATCCTGGAGCTCAATATTTTTTCAAGATTGGTCTTCATTCAGGATATCATCAATTGTGGGTATTCAAAAGGTTTTATTCCAATGATATCATTCTGAATGAGGTATGGTTATTAAGAATATATTGTAATAACATTTGGATTGATAATAAACCCTTTATTTTCATGGATCTAATGTACAATGTAGGAATGGTAATATCATGATAGTTTTGTAGTAATATTTTATGATTATATTCTGATATAATCTAAAATCAATGAAGACCACTTGATCCACTGGTGGATTACTCCAGATACTCTTATAATAAATGACTTATATTTTAAATTAAAAATGTGCGAATTAGGGATTAATGAAATATATATACTTGGCCATATATTCTATACATATTCTATCTATGTTGATCCTACAAAAACAAAATCAATCTATGAATAGGTAGAATCGACGAGTATAACTGTGGTACATCATTTTATTGGTTTTGCAGGTAACTATCACAGTTTCTTCTAGAATTTCTCTTGATTAGGAAACCTATTAACCAACTCACAATTAAAGAGGTTAATTTTATTTGGACAAAATAATGTGAAGAATGTTTTGAGGAATTAAAGAGATTAATATTGAATGCTTCTATCTTAAATCTACAATCTTGGAATGATGGGTTTGTTATTTATAGGTAAGAATCATGGAAATGACATGGTTGTGTCATTATACTGAATGATAGGGTTATTTATTATGCATCAATGCAATTAAAAAATCAAGAACGAAACTACCCAACAAATGATCTGTAGTTATCTATGCCTTGAAGATATAAAGACACTATACCTATGGTTATAAATGTGATATATATAATGATCATATTATATTGAAATATATTTTGACACATTAATAACTCAATATGAGACAATGGATATGTAATGAGATATATAGCGACTATGCTTACACAATACTACCACATATGAAAGGAAAATAAGGCGTTGGATGATTAGAGTATAAACTCCCATGGATTTTTAAACACAAATAGAGTTGAAAGGGACCCCATTTTTATATATATATTTATGATAGATATTAAAATTATCATAGAATGTGAAACATCACGACTGTCACGAACCATCCCGGGTCGACCCTGAACCGGTCACCCAAGCCGGTCCGCGGTAAGTCCCGAGGAGCGTTCCCGATCCCCCCGGGATGGCAACAAGTGTCGGGCATTAAAATTTGATCATTGGGAACGATTTCATCCCAAACAAAAGTAAATAGAACAGAACAAATGAACACTAAAGACATAAACAACTATACCATGACATACCTCCATGTGACCTCGCGGGTCACCACCCAACTACAACCAACGTCGCTCCCACACTGAGCGACTCAAGCAGGAGAACCTGAACACAAGGAACCTGCAACTGAAAAGGTAAAAGATAGGCGTGAGCACAAAAGTACTCAGTAGGTGAGCCCCACAACAAATCCCAATGCACCGCCAGTAAATAAAGAATCTACATAATCCAAGTTTGAACTTTAATGTATAAAAGTAAGTTTTCATAAGGCTTTACTTGAAAATCAAATACGAGACATTTCCCTTACTCCTTTTTGAAAGTTAGTTCCCTTTCATTAGTTTTAAACTCATTCTAAAAAGCAAAGTGTTACATTTTCAAATCTTACCCAAAGAGAATAAAGCATTATTCATTTGAAAACCATTTTTCCAAAGTCCAACAGTATAGGCTGTGAAGGATGACTGAAAGTAAACAAGTAGGGAAAAGAAGTGCAAGAAAAGGTAAACAAGCAAGGAAAACCAAGTGTAAGCAGAAATAAACCAGAAGTTATCAGCAATAACCATGGGCGATCCTGAACATCCCTAGAAAACCCCTGGACGTACTCGGGTTCAGACTACCTGCTGGCCTGGTACTCCATAGTCAATAACAAACTGGCCGCCCTAATAGCCAACCAGTGGCACATCCCTCCTGGCCTATCTACAACTCCAGGGGGTACCAACCCGTCTAATCAGGGTTACCATGCAACCGTCACTCGATAATCTACAAGACGCCCAGGAACCCATGGTGGTTATAGTAACACTGTGTAAGTGGGAGACCCTCGCACGCGTGACTCATCTCACCGCACTTGCCAACCCCTTACACGGACATCGCTACACGACAACCCTCGAAGGGAAGTCCCCCTGTAGAAATTCCCTCACAAGTACGTATATATATATATATATATATGTATAATCACTTCACATTTGATAAAGTGCCAACCGGGCCGTCATGTCACTTACATTTTGATCATTTAAGACTAAAGAATTTTTTAAAGAGAGATGACACACGCCATTTCATTGAAAACCAAAAACAAACTTAGAACTTTGTTTAAGAAACCCAAATCAGCATACCAACCCTGGAACACAATTGTTTCACAAGTAGAGTTATTTTCTAATATCAAAACGCACCCCACTTTTATCAAGAGCCAAACGGGCCTTTAATCACCTTTTTAAGGAATACTATTTCTCAAATGAAACCCAAACTTTTGTTCACACAACAAGGGAAAACATCTTTCATCAACCAAGAATCACACAAGAAGTTTCCAAAAACAATTTCAAAGGGTCACACGACGTTTTCTCTAATCAAGGTTCTCAGAAAACACCATTTTCCATAAACAATACATCTACTAATTTACACACGCCAAAACATTTCAAAACCCAATTCAACATGTCTTTCATTATTCAGGAGGAACCATCTAGCAACACTACCATGGAAGCACACAATTAAATCCAAGAAAAAGCTTTTAATGAAACGCTAGAATTAAAACAACTTTTATCATCAGCAGATCACCTAACTATAGATAACTACTTAATAATACTTTTGAATTTACTGAAACTTAATAAAAAGTCAAGGAATAAATAAATTCTAAATTTAAAGGCGAGTGCAAAGGGAGACGTACCTCAAGACGCAGCTCGGAACGAAAAAAGGCACGATGCAAAACTCCCGTTGCGTGATGGTCGCACCGTATTGCGCCGTCAAACACGTCCTAAAACAGTAGACCGTTAAACGGGTTCAACGATATTAATAACATAATAGAAATAACCATAATAAAATAATAACATAGTCATAATAATAATTACAATAACATAATGAGAATCATAATAACAACTTAATAAAAAAAATAATGATAATGATATAATAATAATAACAATAATAATATGACATAATTATATTATTATCATAATCAAAATAGTAATATTAATATAATACAACAACAATAATAATAATAATAATAATATAATTAAATAATAATAATAATTATAACAATAATGATAATAATAATGATAATATTAATATTAATATGAGAATAATTATAATAACAACAATAACAATAATAATATAATAATAATTATAATAATAATTATAATAAGATAACATTAATTATATTAATGACATAATAAAATAATATTAATAATATGTTAATAATCATAATAATAATAATAATAATAACAACAACAATAACAATTTAACATAATTATAATATATTAATAATATAATAATAATAATAATATAAAATAATATTAACATTATAATATTAATAATAATAATATAATAACAATAGCATAATAATAATAATAATATAATAATAATAATAAGAATAACATAATGTAATAATAATAGTAAGTATAACATAATATAATAATAATAATAATAATAGAAAAAAAAAATTAACATCATAACATTAATAATAATATTATTATTAATATGAAAAAAAACAAAACATAATAAAAATAAAAGAAATCTTACAGCGGAGGAGGTGGGTCGGGACGGGAGGAGGCGCCGGACGTCGGTGGTGAGGGGAGGCCGGCTCGACGGGAAGTGGAAGCGGGAGCCGGGACGGCTGGCAGGTGCGACGGCGGGAGACGGGGAAGCCGGCAGCGAGCGGCTGGGAAGAGTGGCTGTGCGCGGCGGGGTCACGCGAGGGAGACGTAAGGGGTGCGGAGCGGGGACGGCGCCGCTGTGCGGAGGGGGTGAGCGGGAGAGCTGGGTCGGTGACGGGGAAGCGGTGCGGCCGGGACGCCGGGGCAGTGACGCGGTGGTTGGTGGCCAGAGGCGGGGAAGGTGCAGCGGCGGCGTGCCTGGTCGGCCGAACCAGCAGGGGGAAAAGAAGAAGAAAACGAAGAAAGGAGAAAAAAAAAGAAACGGGGAAGAGAGAGAGAGAAGAGGGGAGAGGGTTGAGGCGGCGCGGGTGGGGTAGGATTAGGGTTAGGCTTATAATATATATATATATATGTATATATATAATAATAATAATAATAATAATAAAATGTATAATAATAATAAAACCTTTTAATGTTAATAATAATAATAAAACGTTATAATTATAATAATATAAAAACTTTATAATCATAATGATGAAACTTTATAATAATAATGATAAAACTTATAATAATAATAAATAATAAATTAGTTAATTCTAATTATAATTATTTTAATCAAATATTTAAGACAGTAAAATAATTTAAAGATAACACACACATATATATATATACATATATATATACATATACATAACATATATAGACCTATATGTATATATACATCATTATAAATATATATATAAAACATATATAACCATATATACAGTAAAAATAACTATAATATTAATAACACAACTAAAAAAAGTAATAATAATAAAATTCCAACATAGAAATCATAATATTTAAAACGCTGGGTGAAAACACTGTCACCCGGGATGAACGCACGGTCACCGCTAACGATGCAGTGACCGCGCACCGGCGTGCAACCACCAATCGCAATCAATATTCGAAAAATTTAAATTGGGACCAAGAGAGGAGAAAAATTACGGATGTCCGCGGTCGGGGTGTGACAATTCTCCCCACCACAGACACTTTCTGCCCCCAGAAAGTCACCAGGTCACAAGTCAGCCAAAAATCCAAGTCTATGCCCAAACAGAACTAAAGGAACTGAAGAAAACTGAGGTTCTCAGGGATGACCTTACTCTACACAAGTCACACCCGACCGATTCAAGAGAAAACTGGGGTCCGAGGTTGAGGGTAGAACACGAAGGCGTTCTCCCCACCACAAGAACTCAACTAGTACAGAAAAGTTGACCATCTAAATAGAAAACCCTGGGAAAGGGGGGGGGGGTCGACGCGGGAACTCCCAACTGATTCGAACCAACTCTTATAGCACGAGTGAAAAACAACCCCTTCGTCGAAACGTTGAACCCACGACCAAAGTCAACGACCTTCAACACTAGGGGGGAAAACCCATTGAAAAGACATAACCAGACACCGAGTTGAAAACGTGACCCATTGAAAACCATGAAACATAACCACATTTGACGAGCATTGCTAAACTAAGGTCAACCCACCGAGGGGTCAAACACACTTTTAAGAAAGACACATGATTCAGAATATCACATCCACACAAACCATTATTCTTTGATTATAATAGAACAAGTCCATCATTACTTCATATCAAAACAACATGCTTACAAAGATACTAAAACCGTAACAGCAGCGAACAAGTACAAAAAGATATTAATTGTTCCACCGTCAATACAAAAAAACCTAACCTGGACTAAGGCTTCACAACCCTAGGAACTCCTGAATGTGCGCGAGCTTCACCCCGAGACTTGTGGCTGGGGCTCTGATGGCTGAAGCATCTCCTGCCTCACAGTCAGGTACTGACGTTCTCCCATCACGACGTCCTCTTTAAGCGACGCTTCCGGAAAAACATCTCCAGATGACCCAGACAACCGCATCTATGAAACGTCTTCGGAGGGTTGCGACAAGACAGTTTTAAATGCCCGAAACGACCACACTGATAGCATACCATCGAACGATCTGACGAACTGGAAGCTGGGACCAAAGGGGATAACTCATTAGGAACAGGTATCTCTGGCATATTTTCCACACCAGAGGAGGAACTCTTATGAACAACTGGGGATGCTGAAGTACTAACCACCCGCACACCGGAAACCAACTCAGCCAAGAAAGCTTCCTCCACCAGCTTCTCGAAACAAAGGTCTTTATAAGGGAGGACTCACTCCTTGATCTTTGGACGAAGACCCCCAGTGAAAAGAGAGACCTTCATGAGTTCATGCGACGCTACCTCTGGAGAAAAGGGAATCAGTTCCTTGAAATGGTCAACATATGCCTTCACCTTCCATTGTCCTTGTTTAATATGCACAAGCTCTCTCTTTTTCTCCACCTTCACTTCCTCAGGTACAAACCATTGGATGAAAACAATTCTAAAGACATCCCACATCATTTCAACTTGCGTCGATGGTGGGGAAACCACCTTCCACTGGTCCAGAGCTGGACCCTCGAACAACTTCATAATTGCACGAACCTTAACATTATCAGGAGTTCCCAACATTCTAAAGACACGCTCCACTTCCTTGAGCCATTTCACTGCCTCTAATGGACCCTGATCACCATGGAGAATAGGCAGAGTCTGGGGAGGACCAAAATCTGGGCATGACCTATCAGAATCCTTAGGGACCTTTCTAGGCGGCATTTCCTAAGCGACATATAAAACACAAGGCCAAACCAACATCAAATCGAAGCAACATCAATAAAAGCGCCTTCATCAAAAACAGTCAGCACAAGGACCAATCAAATACAACACAACCCAAAATAAAATCTCCTCTTTAAAATTCCCTTTTCATTTTTGATTTCAAAACCACCCTTTTTCAAGATCACTTTCCAAAACCAATCCACTTCCAAACCAAAAACTTTCCAAAATCGTTTCCCCTTTAAAACCAATTTAGAAAACAAATTCAAGCGTTAAATTTCAAATACACACCCAAGTACTCCCATGACCCGTTGTACATGTCTTTATCCACTGTCCATTAATACTCGCACCAACACGCATTTTGAATGCATTCTCACACATGTGCAAACGTTCATGAACAGGAACCGAGGTTTCACCCCTAATCATTCTTAACCAATTCCAAGCAAACAACAGATTTTCAAATCAAGAGATTTTAGTTTTAAAACCCATTTTATACATTTAAAGTCCTTTAAAAGAAACCAGTCCAATTTTCAAAAACCCTTTTTCATTTCCAACTACGCACTCACACAGACCAAAACAAAAACAACATCCAAATTGTCATAAATCACTGAAATGAGGGACTAGTAGTCGCACTCAACCTGGCGACATGGTAGTGGGCCATGTCCCAAGTCAGTGTCGACCACTAGGAGGAATTCAAACCACGTACTCGGACTCCACATGGGTCACTACTCCATGTGAAATTATGATGTAACGTCGGCTTGCCACCATTATCATCTCTCAATCCAAGACAAACCAGGAAAGACAAGGACACAATTCCCAAACTACCCCTGGTAACTCGGGGATCAGTGCGAGCAAGAGTTCGTGACGCTCTTCCCGTACCTACCCCTCGAGTTCCGACTGTCCTAATCTTCTTCTACCGGACAACCCAAAATAACAAGAACCACCTCTGATACCATTTTGTCATGAACCAGCCCGGGTCGACCCTGAACCGGTCACCCAAGCCGGTCCGCGGCAAGTCCCGAGGAGCGTTCCCGATCCCCCCGGGATGGCAACAAGTGTCGGGAATTAAAATTTGATCATTGCGAACGATTTCAGCCCAAAAAAAAGTAAATAGAACAGAACAAATAAACACTAAAGACATAAACAACTATACCACGACATACCTCCATGTGACCTCGCAGGTCACCACCCAACTACAACCAACGTCGCTCCTACACTGAGCGACTCAAGCAAGAGAACCTGAACACAAGGAACCTGCAACTAAAAAGGTAAAAGATAGGCGTGAGCACAAAAGTACTCAGTAGGAGAGCCCCACAACAAATTCCAATGCACCGCCATTAAATAAAGAATCTACATAATCCAGGTTTGAACTTTAATGTATAAAAGTAAGTTTTCATAATTCTTTACTTGAAAATCAAATACGAGACATTTCCCTTACTCCTTTTTGAAAGTTAGTTCCCTTTCATCAGTTTTAAACTCATTCTAAAAAGCAAAGTGTTACATTTTCAAATCTTACCCAAAGAGAATAAAGCATTTTTCATTTGAAAACCATTTTTCCAAAGTCCAGCAGTATAGGCTGTGAAGGATGACTGAAAGTAAACAAGTAGGGAAAACAAGTGCAAGAAAAGGTAAACAAGCAAGGAAAACCAAGTGTAAGCAGAAATAAACCAGAAGTTATCAGCAATAACCATGGGCAATCCTGAACATCCCTAGAAAACCCCTGGACGTACTCGGGTTCAGACTACCTGCCGGCGTGGTACTCCATAGTCAATAACCAACTGGCCGCCCTAATAGCCAACCAGTGGCACATCCCTCCTGGCCTGTCTACAACTCCAGGGTGTACCAACCCGTCTAATCAGGGTTAGCAAGCAACCGTCACTCGATAATCTACAAGATGCCCAGGAACCCATGGTGGTTTTAGTAACACTGTGTAAGTGGGAGACCCTCGCACGTGTGACTCATCTCACCGCACTTGCCAACCCCTTACACGGACATCGCTACACGACAACCCATGAAGGGAAGTCCCCCTGTAGAAATGCCCTCACATGTACGTATATATATATATATATGTATAATCACTTCACATTTGATAAAGTGCCAACCGGGCCGTCATTTCACTTACATTTTGATCATTTAAGACTAAAGAATTTTTTAAAGAGAGATGAAACACGCCATTTCATTGAAAACCAAAAACACACTTAGAACTTTGTTTAAGAAACCCAAATCAGCATACCAACCCTGGAACACAATTGTTTCACAAGTAGAGTTATTTTCTAATATAAAAACGTACCCCACTTTTATCAAGAGCCAAACGGGCCTTTAATCACCTTTTTAAGGAATACTATTTCTCAAATGAAACCCAAACTTTTGTTCACACAACAAGGGAAAACATCTTTCATCATCCAAGAACCACACATGAAGTTTCCAAAAACAATTTCAAAGGGTCACACGACGTTTTCTCTAATCAAGGTTCTTAGAAAACACCATTTTCCATAAACAATACATCTACTAATTTACACACGCCAAAACATTTCAAAACCCAATTCAACATGTCTTTCATTATTCAGGAGGAACCATCTAGCAACAGTACCATGGAAGCACACAATTAAATCCAAGAAAACTCTTTTAATGAAACGCTAGAATTAAAACAACTTTTATCATCAGCAGATCACCTAACTATAGATAACTACTTAATAATACTTTTGAATTTACTGAAACTTAAAAAAAAGTCAAGGAATAAATAAATTCTAAATTTAAAGGCGAGTGCAAAGGGAGACCTACCTCAAGACGCAGCTCGGAACGAAAATGGACATGGTGCAAAACTCCCGTTGCGTGATGGTCGCACCGTATTGCGCCGTCAAACAGGTCCTAAAACTGTAGACCGTTAAACGGGTTCAACGTTATTAATAACATAATAGAAATAACCATAATAAAATAATAACATAGTCATAATAATAATTACAATAACATAATGAGAATCATAATAACAACTTAATAAAAAAAATAATGATAATGATATAATAATAATAACAATAATAATATGACATAATTATAATATTATCATAATCAAAATAGTAATATTAATATAATACAATAATAATAATAATAATAATAATAATATGATAATTAAATAATAATAATGATAATATTAATATTAATATGATAATAATTATAATAACAACAGTAACAATAATAATATAATAATAATTATAATAATAATTATAATAAGATAACATTAATTATAATAATGACATAATAAAATAATATAAATAATATGTTAATAATCATAATAATAATAATAATAATAATAACAACAACAATAACAATTTCACATAATTATAATATATTAATAATATAATAATAATAATAATATAAAATAATATTAACATTATAATATTAATAATAATAATATAATAACAACAGCATAATAATAATAATATAATAATAATAATAATAAGAATAACATAATATAATAATAATAGTAAGTATAACATAATATAATAATAATAATAATAATAATAGAAAAAAAATATTAACATCATAACATTAATAATATTATTATTATTAATATGAAAAAAACAAAACATAATAAAAATAAAATAAAGCTTACAGCGGAGGAGGTGGGTCGGGACAGGAGGAGGCGCCGGACGCCGGTGGTGAGGGGAGTCCGGCTCGATGGGAAGTGGAAGCGGGAGTTGGGACGGCTGGCAGGTGCGACGGCGGGAGACGGGGAAGCCGACAGCGAGCGGCTGGGAAGAGTGGCTGGGCGCGGCGGGGTCACGCGAGGGAGACAGAAGGGGTGGGGAGCGGGGACGGCGCCGCTGTGCGGAGGGGGTGAGCGGGAGAGCCGGGTCGGCGACAGGGAAGCGGTGCGGCTGGGACGCCGGGGCAGCGACGTGGTGGTTGGTGGCCAGAGGCGGGGAGGGTGCAGCGGCGGCGTGCCTGGTCGGCCGAACCAGCAGGGGGAAAAGAAGAAGAAAACGAAGAAAGGAGAAAAAAAAGAAACGGGTAAGAGAGAGAGAGGGGGGAGAGAGAGAGAAGAGGGGAGAGGGTTGAGGCGGCGCGGGTGGGGTAGGATTAGGGTTAGGCTTATAATATATATATATATAATAATAATAATAATAATAATAATAATAAAATGTATAATAATAATAAAACCTTTTAATGTTAATAATAATAATAAAACGTTATAATTATAATAATATAAAAACTTTATAATCATAATGATGAAACTTTATAATAATAATGATAAAACTTATAATAATAATAAATAATAAATTAGTTAATTCTAATTATAATTATTTTAATCAAATATTTAAGACAGTAATATAATTTAAAGATAATACACATATATATATATTTATACATATATATAAATACATATATATGACATATATAGACCTATATGTATATATACATCATTATACATATATATATAAAACATATATAACCATATATACAGTAAAAATAACTATAATATTAATAACACAACTAAAAAAAGTAATAATAATAAAATTCCAACACAGAAATCATAATATTTAAAACGCCGGGTGAACACACTGTCACCCGGGCTGAACGCACGGTCACCGCTAACGATGCGGTGACCGTGCACCGGCGTGCAACCACCAATCGCAATCAATCTTCGAAAAATTTAAATCGGGACCAAGAGAGGAGAAAAATTATGGATGTCCGCGGTCAGGGTGTGACAACGACTCTTTCAAAAGGTTGGACAAATTTCCTTACTATAATTGAAAAATGTTTCTTTGTCTGATGATGATGAGTTTCAAAAGAAAATTGAACTATCATTCAAAAGGTTGAAAAAAATTCTTTTCTGTAAATGGTTGGAGATTTATTAACATTTTATATGAATGTGGTGATTTAAAATTTTGGAGGAGGTTTTGTGATCGTTCTATACATGAGCTAAAAATGAAATTATTGTTTGATGATTATAGATCCAATATCTCTATAAACCCTAGTGGAACCAAATTGTATAGATATTTGATGGATCATTTTTATAGGAAAAACATGAAGAGGGTGATTATTTATTATGGTTCAAGGTGTATAGATTGAAAATAGGTCAAAGCTGGATGAAAATATCTGAGATGTGTCATGAAATCTCTTCCTACACATCAAAAGAAATGGTATGATATTATAAAGTAAATTGTTATGGGGCTACCAATGACTCCCAGATGAAATCATGTAATGTGGGTTATTATTGATCATCTAACCAAATCAGTAATTTTTTTGTTATAAGATATAATTTATAACTTGAAAATATAGAGATTATATATATAAATGGAGTTGTACGTGTTCAGGGATTACCCCTATCGACTTTTATTGAGCATGATCCGAGATTTACACATATAATTTAAAAAAGACTATAGAAAGAACTAGATACTGATATTTTTTTGAGAACAACATACCACCCTCAGACTAATGGATAATTATAATGGAAAATTAAAACTTATAAGTCATGTTGTGACCTTTTTCACTTGAATTTCATGGTGTGTGGGATCAACATTTCCCTCAAGTGACATTTTATTATAATAATAGCTTCTATTAAAGTATTCAGATTGAACCATATGAAGCATTATATGGAAATAGATTTCGTACACAAAATTATGGGGATTATTTTGGTGAAATAAAACTAATAGGCCCAGAACATGTTAAGGAAACAATAGAAAAGGTCAAATCTATTTTGACTGATATAAAAATTTCTCAAATTTAAAAAAAGTTATATACTGATAACTAAAGGATGGATTTAGAATTTCAAGTGGGAGATCAGGTTTTTCTGATGTTTTCTCTATTGAAGGGTGTTATACTATTTGGTAATAATGGAAAATTATTTCCCATTTTGGTCTAACCTTTTGATATTCTTGAATGAATTGGAGGATTAATTTACCATTTAGAAATTACGGTAAGTCTCACCAAAGTTAAATATATATTCAATGTATCTATGATAAGGATATACTTGCAAGGACCAATGCATGTTCTCACCTATGATGAAATAGAAATTGAACATGATCTGTCATATTGAAAAAATCTCATCATGATTCTTGATACCATAGAAAATGTGTTGACAAATCGGATGACTCATTTGGTAATGGTTCGTTGGAGAATTTGAAAAATGGAAGAGGCGATGTTAGATTATGTCATTTATTATATTTTATTTAAGGAAGAGTTAAAAATGTAATATTAAAATTTTAATAAATAAACCATTTTTAATATAGGGTTAAAAATAAGATAAATTTTAATTTTAATTTATATTAAAATGATAAATATTTATTTACCTTGTGAGATTTTTTTATAATTTTTACACATTTAATAATTAAAATTAATTGTTACACTAGTTTGATGTTTTAATTTAATTATTAATGAAAAAATCCAATAAATGATGTTGATAATATTAAAATAAATATAATTTTTGTTAATTAATGACACCCCACTATTTTTATAGATAACATATAAATTTTTGTAAATTATTGGATGTTTTGGTTCAAATTTATAATGATGTTTTGATATTTTTAAAATTAAAAATATTGAACACTAACAAAATTGATATTAATATTATTTTAAAATAAATACAATTTTATTAAATGATATAAAAGTAAAAAAAAATATAAGGATCAGAAAACTGACATGGGTAGTGATAAAATATTCATAAATTATCCACATTATGTTTGTTTGGAAAATAATATTAACCATTTTGATCGTGTAGTATAAAAAATATAAGAAGACATGGAATTAGTTAAACTATTTACCTACGGGTTAAATCTAAAATATAAGGTTATTTGTATGACCAAAACACATCTAAAACCTATTTTTGTAATATTTTTTTACCATCCTCATCATAACATCAAAAGAAAACTATTTTGTGCTATTATAAACTGAAAAGAAATTTATTATAAATTAAGCCCATTTATTTTGGCTAAACCAAGCCCATTTTTCCTCAAAAACACATTCACTCAATTCAAGAGACATAACATTAGGGAGAAATCATCTTAAGGAGCCTTTTTTCACTGAAAAAGAAACACCTGATGAAGAGGTAATTGTTTTATCAACCCTTTCAATGTTCTTTTCATCCTCTAATTCCAAATTAAATGTTTCACCCATGTCAAAAAATATAATCTAGTATTATACATATAAAAATATTTTATTATAATCATTGGAATAATATTCATAATTTTTTTATATTACTAATATCAATATCACCATGCATGCGTACATCCGGTTAATCATCTCCAAACCAAGGTGTAATTTTTCATTCAACACAACATTGTATGGATGAATATAATGATGATAATAATGAATATAAATAATAATTTTATCATTATAATTATTATGTATAAAAAATATACCATCAAATTTCATACCATTTATCAATCAAATGAATGATACCATCGCTCGTGCGTACGTATGGCCACCCGTCTCCAAAATGCGGTGAAATTATATCTATACGTTAACCATTCAAGAATGATTATAAAATATAAATGATGAGCCAATTAAATAATTATAAACATTACAACAGTATGGATAATAATAATATATATCCTATACATAACATAGATGGCTTAAATGAAAAAACATGAATGGGAAAACAAAGTAGTTAACACCTAAAACAACAGTAATACTAAAATAATTTTACCAATGTTATATAAGAGGATAATATATGATATCATAAATATGGATATTGTCTTATTAAAATTTAATATCTATTTTATTAATTATAATGGATGCTAAATCACCCTGGACTAAAATAAATTATAAGGTAAGGGTTAATTTCATAATGCCTATATTATCCCAGATTGTTTGTAATGAAGTATCTACTATGAAAACCTTATCATCCATGTCTATGTTTGAATAAATGTATTTCGAATTATAATGGAAATTTGTTTGAAGTAATTTTTACCCATTTTTTTATTTTATTAAACATTTTGAAAGGAATAATTAAATCTCTCTCCAAACGATGTACTTTATGATCTTTTTTACCAATTAAAGAATAAATTATTTTTTAACATATACTCCATGATTGTATCTTTTCTTCTGTTATGAAGCCTTAGCATTTTGAATCTACCTATACAAAATTACAAGGTTATTTTCACTAGAAATGTATTATTTTATAGTTGTTATTATTTTAAATAATTACAATGTTTAAGGAATATTTCTATCAAAGTGGTTTCAAGAATTTATTAGATTATTTTCATCTGTGTCTACATTATTTGTGGGATTTTATGATTTATTGAGGTTTATTTGTTATTATAAATTCAGCCAAATTATATTTATGGTTTTATGATATATTTTATTGAGGTTGTTTTATTTTTATACCATTCATGGTTTATGGTTATAGTATTAATATTTTGTATTCTAGTTTTAATATGAATGTTTTTGTCATGTTTCACCCTTTACATACTAGGAATGCATTGGACATAGAAAGTGGAATGAGGGACTTCTATTGTCCCTCAATACATCTGTAGTTCTCATGATACAAACTAGTTTCTTGCCACAAATCCTTTATAGTATGATAATGGTCTTGGCCAGAGGATTTGAATGTATAGGTATGATGTCCTTCATTATCTATTTCCCCACTATGAGAATAGATATTGATATTTCATTTAGTATTTAACTATTTTAATATCCATGTTATGGTATAAATTAAATTAATTGATTTATTAATTCCATATTTTTCATATGATTATGTTTAAAAGGATTTTGATTCAGTTTTATATATTTCCATAAATTTTTATGCTTATTTATGTTATCTTCGGCAAAATTGTTTTTCCTCACTGAGCATCTGAGATCACCCCTTTTTTAGGTTTCATTTTTCCCAAAAAAAATTAGATGTATATTATGATTGTCTTTTTTAGATAACATATGTAATATGGATTTCAATAAAGGAGAAATTATGTTTTTTAATTCAATATGTAATTTAAAAGATATGTTTGTATATATTTTTATTAAGTATACTAAATTGATCGGTCTATCTGGATTTGAAATTCTAGTGATCATTCCTATGAAATAAAATAACTCACCATCTCTAGGAAACGTGGTTCAATGAGTTACACTCAATATTATTAAACATAAATCCCTGAGTAATTATATTTTCTTCCAATATTTCATCAATATAAATTGTTTATTCTTCATAAGTCATATTTCACACTACAAGTAAAATAAATTACATGTTCATAAATCTAAATACATCTATCTTTTAAATCTCTTCAATCATTTGATAAATATAACTAATAAAAATAGATATAGGTATTAATTTTTTAAAAAAAATATACATGGAAATTTGATTTTAATACATACAAGGAAAAAACATCAATCATGTTGATGCCCAACGTATATCTATTAATTGGTTTAACAATATCACTTTTGAAAACATCCACATTAATCTCACACCAACTAATATTATCTTCCATTTGAATATCATAAACACCTAACAAAAAATTTGATTATCTTGACAATATATTAAGACCACTAAAATCTATATATGAAATCATATCCATTTATCTTTGTTTCTAGTTATACTATATTAATTTACAATTTCTGTATTTTTATAAATAATTAAGAAATTATACAAACCTCAAAATTTTAAAAAATATTTAATAAAAAATTATGACAAAATGTACACATACCTATTTGGTAACATGTTTCATAATTCAATATTTACAAACTAAATAGTGATGGATACATTGTGCAACTATCCTCACCTCATCTATAGGTAACATTACTCTAGCTGATATATATATATATAATATCATATATAATAACACTTTGATGATTTTTATATAAGTATTGATGAAGAACAATATCTCCAATATAATATATTATCCCTTATAGAATAATATTACTCTGATTTTCGTCAAGAAATAAATCACAATAACTGGGAATCTATGGAGGAGGGGGTGTATGGGTAGGAAAAATAATGGTGTACGTGTAGATATGGAGGAGTGGGAGCTGTTGGAAGAGGTGGAGGAGTTAGTAATGAATTCCTAAAATTATATATCATGTTTTAAATCGTGGCATATACTTATTATCTTATCTTATTCTCAATTATAACATTATTATTATTATTTTTATCCTCAAAATATTCTTTTTTAAATAAACTCTCTATTACAAGCAATTTTGAATTTGGAAACACATTTTCCCCCCATACACCCTCTAGGAATTCTATTACATGACCCGAGTGTTCGGGCATTCCCAATTCTATATGTAAAATATCCTACATACCCTTAGCAATAAACACCATCGATTATCTCTACTCCTTAAGTGAATCATGATTGAAGTAAATGAAAAATATCTGAATGATTCATAATATATATGAAAAATGGAATTAAGTTAAATAACTATATAATTTAAACATAAAAAATTCCTCCTAGATATAACCCTTCACAATTTAGAAAGTAATATTCCTTTTTTCTCATCCGAGACCTCTTCAATTTTTAATTTCTATTCATGGGAATAGAGGGGAAACCTCACCAACACTGGAAGTCTCAACCCTCAGTTTTTTAAAATTTGCATCCATTAGTTTTTCCTACAATAGCATATACCATCCACGAGATAATGTATTTGGATATATGATTCTAGATTTTATCTACCAATGAGATCGCCTCGATTGTTGGAAGTTAAGAATAAGGAATCATTAATAAGCTCACTAATATAAAAAAAATCTAAAAGATTTCCTAACAATTACCAAAAATTATTCATGTTATCTACATTCAAATTTTTTCCATGTTAATTCATCTATAAAGTGATATATTAGATATAGATTATCTTATTTCCTATTTCATAAAATGATACCAGATTTGAGGGTTTATTTGAAATCCCTCCATCTCCAAGAATCCAATGATAAATATTTCTACTTGACTTCTCCAATGTTAGGTATATCATCTATCATCTCATTATAAAGAAGAAAAATATATTACTATAAACATTTAATTAATAGTTATTAAATTAAAATTGATCATAGAAAATTGTTTCCCACAACTAAGATAGTGTAACATAGTCAGAACATCTCTAATGATTTATCAAAACAATGAATATTTTTTTACCCTGAACTATTACAAAAGATTTGAGTTTTTTCCCTTACGATCTAAGGGAATAAAAATATCATCAACATCTGAAAATATCCTCTAGTCCTTTCTATGTGCTACAGAATATTTTGGTAAATTTTTACTTCCAAATTTAAAAACCCTCTAGTTCTTCATTATCTCTATGGGAGTATATGAATCATGTAAAGAAGGAAAATGAACATCAAGAGGAGAATTTTAAAGTTCCCCCTCAATGGTATTAGTAATATCATCTAAAAATATATGTGATTTATAAGTTCATTAATATGAAATTATCAATCACATCAAAGAAACAAACAATTAGTAAAAAAATATTCAAATTCACTTAATAATATTAGGTAATATAAAAAATAAAAAATTGTAAAAAAAACTATATAATAATACACCAAACATTAGTATTCATATTTTTTATAGTTATATATATTTTTTACAATAGTCGTGATATATGAAATTTCTTATAAATTAATGACAATAAATCCAAAATGTTATAGAAATATTAAAAATATTCCAACATAATAATTTATTTCTAACAAAAAAATAATAATTTCACACATTACTATTAATTTTTTTTGGTTTGTATATCATATTAGATTTAAATTATTTTTAATTCATTAAAATAAATATATATATAATCTTTAAAAGGGTAATCATGGTAAACTAAATAAAACTAAACTAATTTAATCAAATATTCTATCTTATTTGTTTTAATATGTGTTTGAATAATTTAAAAAAAATTAACATATCTAGCATTTTTTGACATTTATAAATATTAATTATAAAAAAAATATGTCACATATAATATTTCGAATGTAATAAAATATATAATCCCGAATTTATTCATATTGATTATTCCTTATGACAGAAACAATGGATGTGATGTGCTCACCCTTATTATCTGTTAATATTTCCATGGAAGGAGGGATCTCAAAAAAAATATCATCATTTTATTTTTGATCATAACTAACATATAGTATTTTTCCTTATAAAACAATAGACCATTTCTTATAGGATTGATAAAAAACATATAATTTTATCAATTTTTTCATTATTATTGGGTCAGATGTGTATTCCATCATATTCAGAATAATAAGTGTCTTTATAAATTCATTACGTCTGAATTTTATATTACACGAAAACTATTTTCAGTTAAAAATTGGAACAATAAATTTAATGTAATAAACTTACTATATTTGTTAAATGAATCCATAATATGAAATTGATTCATAAATTGGGTTTTTCCAATAGAACTAAAAAACATAATTTCATCTGTGAACACTAATACACCACTATTCTAAAATGAATTTCTATCATCCTAATATGTCGAATGAAATATATTGACATTATTTTCATACATGGAACATGTCATCACATATAAAAATTTCCATCCCCTAACCATCTTAAATTTTTTGATGAAATATATATACCAAGAATGACCTTTTAAAACCATTGATTTTTTTTTTATTATTCTCATTCAAAATATGCATTTCCTTCCTCCATGGATGACATTGTTTCAAAACATTTATATCAAATATTATATATGTAAGAGCATAGTCTATGTGATTAAATATCTATAAAATTACCTGATTTATCTGTTCACATAAAAAATTATTTACTTTAAAGAAAAAAATATTTTTTCACCAATAATTAACTCTTCATGTAGAGATAGAGGAAATACAATGTTCTCAACTGCAGATAAGTTTCTCTTAGAAAACTCTACAAATTCTTCAAAATATAATTTTAATATATGGAGTCTTTAGGAAGATATAGATTCATAACATATCCCTTCATTATCTTTATATACATTTCTAAAAGATTCATCCAATGTATATATACAGGTCCACAAATTATAATTTCTTGGACCAAATGAACCTTTAAATTCAAATTTATTTACAAAAAATATGGTGAAAATTAAATATCCAAATAAAAAAGTTTTTTAATTGATTTATTTCAAAAAATATTAAAATAATTCAGATCAATCAATTTATTAAATATTTAATTTAAAAATATAAAACAACATCATGATAGTCTTTTAATCACATATTGTAAGTATTACACGAAATTAAACTGGTATAAGAGGTTGCATCATGATGTTACAATCATGAGAATGCATACCTATCAACATAAAATCATGTAAATTCACCAAATTATTTACATTCTAATAATAACCCTTTGGATGTTTAATATCACGAAGACAATAATAAAATCTAATTTTATCCCTCTTGTATAATGTGTGATAAGATGGGGGAAGAAAATTTCTCTTATAATCTGGAGTGGGTGCTAACTCCAAATGTATTCTAGTTTATATTACCTCAAATCATTCATTCAAACCATCATTATTCCTTCCATTAAAATATAACAATGTTCCCCTGAATCTGTAACAGATATTCGTCTCCATGTGAATGAAATCAGTGTTATGTTTCACCTCACGTTATCTCTAATATGGTAGATAAAAAAATATTTACCATTTCATCTAAATATATATATTATTACAAGATTTATGTGTCTTTATAAATGTTATATAATGTTTCCCACCAACCCAAAATACTGATTAGTGGATAAAAGGATTGAAGAAATATCAAATTCTCAAGAGCCATTGAATGACTTTTTTAATATTCTATAAGATTTATCCAATTAAAAATCTTTTTGATGACCCATGTATAATAATATTCACCCATTGTGAAGTTAATAATATGAAGTTTGTTTCTCATAATTTGAACATGATTTATGTTTTTTAACATATTCTATAGGAATGTTTCCATAAACTAGAAATTCATTTATTGTGAACATAATCATTCCATGTAGTTGAAACAATTACATTTTATAAAAATCATAAACTCTAATACCATCCTCCCATAATTATTTGAAACCATCAGTTAATGGTGGCTTGAAAAAATCAATATCCATTCCAATTTTTATTGGTCCTATGATTATTATACTCAACAAGAGATCATTTACCTTTACAAAAAATAAAAAAGATAAGATGAAAATTAACAATTAAATAGGCCATGAACTTTGTGTTCTACAATGTCTTGTATATGGATTCATTCCATCGGAGCACATTGAATGTCTCAGATTTCTGACAACATTTAATAATGTAGGAAATTAGTGATCAAATTTCTTATACTATATAAATTTAGTTGGATTTCATATTTTTTCATCACATATAAACTCATCAATACACCATCTTAACCATTTTTCATCATGTGAATTATTAAATGCATGTTTCAATCTAGGAATTATATAATGATGGAAAATTACCTAAGAGGGGTCTCTGTGACATGTAAATCAGATTGTGATTTTTATTTCTAATTATACCCTTATGTACTACATTTATGACACACTAATAAAAACTAAAATTCCTTTCTATATATTAAACAGCCATTCATGAAGGGATTTATATTTTTGTACCCTAATCCCATCTTAAATTGAGTATTAGTTACATTATAATGTGATCCAAATATATAATTTTCTTTAGAATCAATATATATCAATAACTATAGTTAATTTTTAAATCTTATTTCACTCCAAAAATGTTTCTTTTTCAAGTCATGCTTTCAGAAGAATGTCGATAATATCGTAAAATCCATAAAACAATGATATAATGGTTTTTAGGCATCACTATATATACTCTCAATTGTTATTTCTTTATGAATTTCACAAACATCAATATCTTGATCCATTCATTAAATTTTATTAGAGTTTCGATCTTACAATGAACCATCGTCAAAAGATTTGAAATTTTGCACAATTTCACCATGTTAAGTTCAAGGGCTATATCATTCATTATAACCATTAAAAATTGAAAGATATTTGACCTCTCTACTTATCAACATTTTCATATTTAAATATTCCAATCACTAAAAGAAAAACATATTATTGATTCTAAATTTTTTTTATCCAATTACAAAAATGAATCAACAACTTCAACATGTTCATCACATAATTGATGTTATGTAATCAGAGATTAACTCATTATTAGCAATAATAAATTAAAATATATATGTCTTGTTAAAATATTAAAGTTTTATATTTATAAGAAATATTCAATAATTTGGATGCAACATAATATTAAAATACAAAAAAAATCATATTTTAAAAATATAATTATAAATTATATATAATAATGGATGAAATGTTTATATATGAGTGATAAATCATACAAATATATTCATGGAAATAATTTGTAAATGAAAATATACATAGAAGAGAAATTTTTTATTTGGGTGAAATATACAATAATTGGAATGTAACAAAATTTGAAAATATGAATCAAATATATGCATATTTGAAAAATATAAATATTTTTTATATAGAATAATTGATGACAAGTAATATATAAACAGTAAATCATAAAATGATATATATAGAAATAATTTAAAAATTAAAATTTAGTTACTCTAAATTTTTACATTTAATTTAAAAAATCTTTGGGATATTATATGTGCACATTCATCAAGGTTGTATGTTGTTTTATCAGCTATGGATTTAGTTAGGGAACAATAAAAAATTAAGAAGAATGTGGTGTGGGGATTCAATTATGTACAAAATATCATATAGTTAATTATATTTCCTTAAATAAATAAATTATTTATAATAATTGAATAGCATATTAATGATATTTTTTTCATCAAAAAGATAGAAAACAACAATGTAAAAATAAACCACCATACACTAGTGTGATGTATAATTAACCAATTACAATATTATTTTCAATGTAACTCAAGAAAAAATAATGTCATAAAAATAAAACACAATATTCCATATAAATATTGATTCACATTTTATGTCACAATATATTTTAACGTATTTTGTATGTGATATGGTATATTAATAGTTTCCACAGGTTATTATATTAAAATCATCTTATATAGATTATCAAAACACTATTCATGGATGTGGATTTCCTGGGATAAAGACATGTAGTCAATGGATCAAAAATTTAAAATGATTAATTTGGTCCTATGCTAGAATCTAAATTTATTTCCATAAGACTAAGATTATCTTACTGAAGTATTTATTTATATTTCTTACAAAATCACTATTGACTATAACAAACAATTCTGAAAGTGATACATGATATCATAACATCTTGAAATATAATTAGTGTATATTTAAATAAACATAACAGAACCCAAAAAATTGAATAAACAACCTATGAAACTGGATAATGATATAAGAGATTATATGACCAATAAAATTGTAAAAAATAAATTTTAGGATTGAAATTAAAACTAAAAAACAAGTGTTAATGACAAATTGTGTCGTAAAATTTATATAACCCAGTTTTTCATCCCTGAAATAGTTATAAAAATGTTAATCAATATTCAAAAGTACAATATAACATCATTATGCCTTGTAGGAGAAAATGATTCTATTTCATAGAGACAAGTCAATGTTTTAGATACCGATGTATTTTGATAACATGTGGAGATTGAACAAAATTGTAATTTGATATTTTAGTAAAGAAAATTTAAAATATAATTATTAGGGAATCCATGAAATTTTAGAACCAAAAGAAAGGCATTCAAGGATGACCCAATATTTTCGTCTTGATTATATAGATGCGCTAATGAAAAAGTAGATGGTTTATTTTGTAAACTAAGGATTTAGACTACAAGATCGATGAATAAATTTTAGGGTTTTTATACAATAGAGAACCAAGTCTTTCATTGCTTGATCGAAAAACATCAGAATGACTCCAAATAATAATTCATAAAATTTTAAATTATTTATCCCATCTATTATTAATAACTTATATAATTAATACATTTTAGATAGATTTTTTCACTTCAGTTGTAGAATAATCTACATGATAAAGTATCAATATTTTCTTTTATGAAGTCATTTATTCTATTAGTGATGTTAAAAACTCACATTATGGAGTCCATTATAGAATATTGGCGTGATAATGGGGGATAATTTATTTATCACATTAGTTAGTTTATAACCAATGTTGAAAAATAAAATTATCACATCAGTTATAGAAAAAATGACATGAAAAAGAGAGATACATCATTTATCACATCTTTTATAGAATAAATGATCTAAAAAATAAATATCCATGGCTTTGCACATCAGTTATAAATAACTTACATGAAATGGAAGATGTGATAAATAATTTTTTTACTTGTTCTAGGGGTAATAAAACATAAAAGAGTACCTTGATATGTAATTGATCATCATCTGGTGTTTAACAAGGAGCATTAATTTACTCCTCGATTGACACTCCCATGGGATTTTCATTGAAATCTAGAAAACTCATTTTGAATGATAATGATTTATTTAATTAAATAATTACTATTAATGATGTATTTTATTCCTCACATTTCATATATTTAAAAGTATGTATCAAGATATCGACATAATATTATAAATATATGATAGAAATTTGTTTCCCCATAATGATTAGTTTCACTCAAACTATGTTTCTTAGTTTTATTAAAATAATTCAATTTAAAGGAACTGGATTAAAATTTAACAAGCGAGATGAAATATAATTAAAAAAACCCAATGTTATGATAACTTTAGTGAACAATATTGTCTTTATGGGAAATATTTTCGTAGATTATATGCTAAATAACAAGGACCTGAACAAACTCATGGACTCCCAAAATAATAAAATTATATAGCTCATTATGTTTTTGGGTGTTAGAGACATTTATGTAGTAGAGACTATGATTATTATATGTGATGATTAAAAAAATATAAACACTAGTGGATATTGCAATGGAATGGGAATATGTTTTCTGCATGGAGATGATGGACAAATAATTTGTAATTGATGAGAATAAAATGTTAAATTTAACATAATAGTATTGATTAGAATAATGGTTTATCCAATACATCTACCATGGTTGTATTATATAAATCAGGAATATATGTATTTTATATAAGTTGACTCGCTAGGGGGCAATCTCAATTAGATTTTTAGAAAGGTGGTACACATAATGGTTTTTTTGGTTGATGATGGGGGACTAAAAATGACATATGAATATAAAAATTTATTAAGGAATGAGATGATGAATCGTAGTTAATGTTTGAAGAACAAAGTATATTTTTTGTGTTATTTATGTATTGTAATTAAAAAATTATTAAATATATTAGGATTTTTTAGTATAATTTATTTCCTTTTAGATTTTGAAGAAAATTTCGTATGGTCACGGATAAATATAAACGTGATTAAATGAAAAGGTGTTATTTCATGAAAAAA
Organism: Viscum album; assembly: GCA_963277665.1. Classification (NCBI taxonomy): domain Eukaryota; kingdom Viridiplantae; phylum Streptophyta; class Magnoliopsida; order Santalales; family Viscaceae; genus Viscum; species Viscum album. The sequence continues at coordinate 1,808,182,456 of OY728136.1, read as the reverse complement.
TATGATTAAGGGATATTTAACCCTTATATGGTCCTAATAATGTGATAAGGTGGTTTTTATATAATATATAATTTATATGGAAATTATATTGTAATTATTACCTTATAAAATTCATGATTTTTTATTTTGAAAAACCGGAAAATGTAATAATTGTTGGAGTTTACTGTGTTTTTTGATTTTAGGAATATATCACACAATCTATGATTTGTTTATTGAATTAAGAACCATGAATTATTCCTATAATTTTTCATGGTAATTAATGTTATTATATTATTTCAAGAGAATAAATGTTGATGGTATTGAAATGTTTAACATGTAGAAATTAAATGATACTTAAATTTGATTGGGGGATTAATTATATATTTGTTTCATTAAATTACTGAACTTTTTTATAATTATCTTGTATTAATTTGATGAATGGATTATAGTTTTAATTGTTTAATAAAATATTAATGAATTAATTTTGATGAGGTTTTAAAAAATAACATATTACTTCACCGTATAATGATTTATCAATATTAAATAAATTGTGATAACTACATTGTTAGAACATTTTATAGAATGAATAACTGTTTATTCTATTATAGATATTGTAATGTGTCAGTTCATCCATAATAAGAAAATTATTTTTCATTTCATGTTTCATGGATTAAAATAGTAATTTATTAATGAAGAACCAAATGATGTAGTTGTTCTTATGATTCAAAAAAATATTCCCATGATATTTCAGTTCCTTTGATATTATAGATCATATAGAGATTGTGGCATGTTGATTGGTTCTTCCACCCCACTTATTGCATGTTCATCGATTGTTCCATTTATCTCCCCTAGTGTGGTGAAATCCTAATCCATCACATGTACTGAACTCATAGATAATACGATAAGAGTTTAAAATTTCATATGTGGAATATATGAAAGAGATTTTAGTTTAAATTGGGAATGTATAATGAAATAATAAAAATCACTTGGATATGGTTTTATTATGAAACCATCATCCCGAGGAATCTATGATTGAAGATAAAAAAATAATAAGGTTGAATTATCCTTTCTTTTTTGTTTTAATGTAATTAATTATTAGGGTGAAATATATCTTTTGAGGGGGTTGAATGTTACACAATGTGAATTTTGGAAATATATTTATTCTCAGTAAATATATTAATTTCATTATATTTCATTAAAAAACAATGAGTTTATATTAAATTATGGAAAACTCAGATTATGAAATTCATTATACCCAACATTATGTTATTGTTTCATTACATGAAAAAAGGATTTTGAACTGTAAAGACACCGAAATTTCAAGGAAATTTTTTTTTTCTTAATTTTTGTTGGAATTTTGCAAGAACGTGGTTTCTAACGGTGCCTAATTCTGAGGCCCGGTGTGCCCGGAATCATTTTCCAAAGTTTGGCTCGGGTACGTTCAGTGAACGGATGAGCGGGTTTTTCTAACTTTTGAACCGGTGCTTGGAATCAAATTCTGTGGGCACCGATGGAATCGCAACTCCGGTTTTTGATTAGAAACTCCTTTTTCGGAGTTGTGTTTGCTCGGGTGTGGTTTTTAATTTTTTGGGTTAAGTTAAGAAATAAAATAAAAGTGGTGCGACACTTTATTTTATTTTACTTAAAACTGGCTTAACCTAAGTTAAGAAGATTAGATGGGACCCACAATATCCTACCCACTTGGTAGGATAATTTGTGAGGTGGGACCCACACAAGCCCCACCATTTCATTCATTCTAAGTAATTCACCCGCACCCCCCTTTTTAATGAAGTCAAACCTTACGTTTTTATGGTTAAGAAACGCCTCATTAAATTGGGCGGTTAAATCGTTACAATTAATTCATTGAATGAATTTTTCGTTTCATTTCTTTTGAAATTCAAACATGTCATGTGCATTATTAAAATAATATAACTCTTATTTTATTTTTGGTTGGAACTTGTGGCGTAGAGAGGAATTGGAGGAAAGAATTCTTCTTCGATGAAGAACGCGAAGAACGTGAAGAATGCGAAAAATGTGAAGAACGCACTGATCTCCGACGAAGAACGCCAAACCCTCGGAGATCGACGACGCGACGCCGTGTACCGTGACGTCAAAGAAGTTTCTTCCACGAAGCCCCTTCCGCGACGCGACGACCCTCTTCTTCCACGACGTTTAATTCCACGACGAACTCACATTCCACGAAAACGTTGAGGTAGGGAATTGTTTTGTGAATGTTAATGAACCCCATGTTATATCCTTCTAAATCAAAGAACGCGGATCAACTAAACATGAAGTTGATCCGTGAAGAATATGTTGCGGGTTGGGAATTCTTGTTTGCGGGAAAATAGTAGGGGTTTATTGCTTCTGGTTCGTGAAACATCCTTTTTCGTACCTCGTCTTATGTTTTTTGGGCCGCTTGTTATCATATTAATAGAAGGAGGTCAGACCGCACGAATACGGCCGACCCTCCTCTGCCATTGTTGTTGTGTTGTTGTGGATCGGATGATGGCGGGACGGTGCATCGGCACCGCGCACGAACCTGGAGTGATGCAGCAAGGATGCGGGAAGCCGTCACGCCACGCCGTTAAATCTGAACGATAGTGTGGTCGTAGTCGGGCCGTGAAGGCGAATGGAAGACTTCGCAGTTGTTTTTTTTATGTGTGGATCGATGGGCATTGACGGAACGGGCCGCAGAGACGATTTGATGATTCCACAGTGAAGAACGAGACCCATGACGAGTATCGGCACAGACGAAATTGAAAACGAACCATCGTAGGAACTCTGGTGGCCCGTGGATACCACCGGCAACGCGGGTCACCGGCGGCGGCACGCCGCCTCGAGAAACCTCCGCGGCTGAAGCCGCGGCGGTGAGCTGGTGGATCCTGCGGCCGCGTGGGAACCATGGTGGGGGACGCGGCGCGCGCCGCTTCCGCGGAGCACCGGCTCGCTGGCTGAGCCAGCGAGCCCCCCGGGCGAGCCGGGCCGCGCCCGGCCTGGACGGGCCGGACCCGGGTCGGGTCGACCCGGTTCCGGCCGACCAGGGGGGGGCGGCGCCGGGTCGGTCCGGGCCCAGACCCGCCATTTTCGGATCACTTCCGGTCATTTGCCCATATCATGGGCTACGGACCTCTGATCGATGCACCGTTAGTTGTGCAGCGATCCTTGGATCGAGGCGGCCGTTTCGGTATATTACACTCATGGTTTCGTAGAACTTTTTGTGCGGATGGATTGGTTCGGATACGAAACCAACCGGGACCTCGGAGCAGAAATGCCTATATCTTCAGCTCCGGACGTCCGATTAACGTGCCGTCGACTTCATTGAATTCCTCTTAATGAGAAAAAACATTTTCCTTACTCCACTCGAGTTTTGGATGTTGTCGGAGTGTGGTCGGGTTGGTTCGCTCATGAAACCAACCGGGCCCCTGAAACGAAAAAGCCAATAACTCATAGATCGGGCATCCGATTGGCGTCGTCTGTCTCGTTGATTCCCTCTTGATGAGATAGAACTTTTGGAATTCTTCGCTTGAGTTTTGGATGCAGTTGGATAGTGGCCGGGTTGGATTGCACCCGAAATCCAATCGAGCCCCTAGAACGGAAAGGCTGATAACTTTTAGACTGGACGTCTGTTTGACGAACCATCAGCGGCGTTGGTGATCACGTGGAGAAATGGTCCCTATGAGTTTACCTGATGAGAGTTAGAGGTACAGTTGAGATACGGCCGAATTGGATCGTATACGAAACCAACTGGGCCCCGGGGGCAAAAAGGCTAGTAACTCATAGACCGGGCGTCTGATTGACACGTCGTTTATTGCGTTGAGACCCCTGTGACAAGGCGCTCTTTTGAGATACTTCGTCGTGGAACTTGTGATAATTGGAGTATCGACCTATTGCTCGTGGAGCGGACCCTCCCGGAGATGAGCGTGCGGAGTACGGAGACTGTGTAGCCGGCTAAGACCTAACGACTGCTTGACTGATCGACTCGGTGTGTTTCAGATAGCCCAGTGGGGAGCGCATGGTTTTAGCGGAAGACCCACGGCGGAGGAGCGCTTGGTTGTAGCGACAGACCTGCGGTACTCAACAGAAGGAGTACCTATAGAGGCTATGAGGGGGAGTGCTTGGTTGTAGCAGCAGACCCACGGCGGAGGAGCGCTTGGTTGTAGCGGCAGACCCGCGGTACTCAATGGAAGGAGTACCTCTGGAGGCTATGAGGGGGAGCGCTTGGTTGTAGCGGCAGAACCATGGTGGGAAGTGCTTGGTTGTAGAAGCAGGCCCACAATACTCGATAGGAGGAGTACCTCAGCAGTCTCAGGTTAGTGAGTAGTACCTCGGAGTCATGACAGGACCACTGTACACTCCAGAGACGGGGCTCTTCAGCAGTTACGGTTTCGATAATGAAAATCCTGGTTTGAGCTGAGTCATTGAACTTTGTGTTTACCTCATGATTGATATGGGTTACTTGATAACATAGGTATATGTATGGGCATATACCTAAGTTGAGGTTATCTGTTGAGATATTCTTGTCGTTATCCTTGTTGGTTTTGGTGAGACCTTGAGGGTCTCAGGGTCCCTACTGAGTGTCGTTATACTCACCCATGCACGGGCTATGCCCGCACCCCATTGTGTTGGTTGTGGACGAAGAGCAGTGCCGACGGAGGCCGAGTGTTCGAGGACTTGATGGGTCTCGGAGGTGGACCACCCAACGAGACAGTATCGGGAGGTGGACTTCACGGCGAGACGACAGACGGAGGAGGTTGACGGGCGAGACCATTGAGGAGCTATGCTATCTGTACGTACCCTTCAGGTAGGATCTGTGGTGGATGATCCAAGAGTTGTGTTATCTATACCTACCCTTCAGGTAGGATCCGTGGTGGACGATCCAGGAGTTATGCTATTTGTACCTACCCTTCAGGTAGGATCCGAGGAGGACGACCCAGGAGCCGCTTCCGTTCTTCCAGCTTTTGTATTTTTCTGTTGTACTTTTGTTAAGTTGTCGCTGTATTTTCAGTTGGGTATATATTCTGTCCCATCTACTTTTCATCAATTTCTTTTGTACATAGTGTTTTACTTCCGCATGAACTTTGTGGTGTTTTGTTTACTTTTTTAAAGGAAATGCCTTCCCAGTTATCGGGATTTACTCCTTTGGTGCTAGTCGCCAGCCCCTGGCCAAAGGAAGACGAGCTTGGGGTAGTCACGGCACGAGCCCCGAGGACGGGTCGTGAAAATTGGTATCAGAGGAGTCGGTTCTACCGCAAAACTTATAACTTTGATATTTTCTTTCTGTGAAGCAATATTGTTAAGGTTACCGAGTGTGGTCTTCAGTTCAGGGAGTCTAGTGTTGGTGCGGGCGGCCGACGTATCCATACAACAGGACCCTGACAACTGATTTCCGACTTTGTGAATGAAAACACTGATTGCGTGTGTGTTTTCAATGTTTTTCCCTTAAAACAGCTCAAACCATGTCATCTCACCAGGTATAATCATTTGACCGTGTAACGTTGTATCTTTCAGGATGCCTTTTCATGGATGACCAACTAGAGCCCAGAGGGATGTGCATACTAAAATCCTACCAAGCGACGAGGCTTCAGTACACGTCCCTCTTGCAGTCGAGGCACCAGCGGAGGCACCAGTAGTACTACCATTCATTGGGCCGCCGATGCCACCATCCCCAACAATAGGTGATGCATGCCACTTGGGTGCACTGCACGAGTTCCAGCACCAGAGGCCACCCAGGTTCCGGGGAGAGATGGACCCACAGGCGGCTGAGGATTGGCTGGAGGCAGTGGTGAGAGTCTTCAGACTAGTGGGGATGCCTGCAGACTTCATGGTGATCTTTGCTGCCAACCTTCTTCAGGCAGTAGCAGGGAGGTGGTGTAGCAACTTGTTCCAGTTTTGCGATGGGACGACCTTCACATGGGGATACTTCGAGACCTTTTTGAGGGTGGAGTTTGTGCCAGTAGTTCTACAACCCTAGTGTGTACAATAGCTGATGCCTTTGCCGCAGGATTTTCGATTAGTAGCCGAGTCATCTGTGGGCAGTAGACCGATGATGCAGAGGTCCAAGAGGACCAGAGCTAGACGTACGAGGAGAAGGAAGTGTTATGAATGCGTCATGAACGGTCACCTGGCACGTGACTGTCCGACCCCCCGCATAGTCGATCCGCAGGCTTTAGAGGAGCCACCGACGCAGAAGCAGCGGCAGGTGCTTGAGAAACAGCCGAGCAGTGAACAAGGTGGTAGAGCTCTAGGAGCAGGTGTACAGGAGTGGAACTAGTGGATATGTTCATTGTACATCTAGTTCCATGTTTCTGTTGTATTCTTGTCTTTGTACTATGAGCTGCAATAATAAAAAGACACTTATCTCTGTTTGCTTTCCCGTCCTTTTTTTTGGTTGATACTGAGTGGTTCCGATTAAGACTGTTGACTTGACCCTCACATTATAGATTTCTAATGGAGGAGACCTAGTTACATCGCACTGATGCTGACAGTGTGACTCGACCCTTTGAGGCGAGAGTGACAGTTTGATCTCTTGGTAGTTACGTCGAGGCCTTACGACGTCATCCATGGCATGAATGCATCATTCATGTCAAGATTGACTGTATTAGGAAATGGGCGTAGTTCATCCAGGGGATGAGACCGAGTTTCTCTTTTCGGCAAAGGAGAAATTTTAGTAGCTCTTTAAGGTCGTAGGCAAGGAAGTTTCAGGTCATCCAGGAGCGGATAAAGACTTCACATTGCAGTAAGAAACAGTAAACTGGCACTAGTCTTAGAGACTCGGGCATGTTAAATGTTTCATGAAGTGGAAGCTTTAAGGAGAGATGAGTCTGCGAAGCAGCAGATGTGGAGGCAGAGCTAGGAGAGCAGCATGTGGTGGTGTACGTTTTAACATGCTACAACCAGCAGCCTTAGTTGTCCCTGCTAGGCTCAGGGAGCTGGAGGGAAGGGGAAGAGAGTAGCTGTGTGCGGTCAAGGAGAGTGACCCGATGGCTCTAAGAATGATTCGAGGGACAGCCTGTGTCCACTACTAGCTGCCGTAGTAACAGAGGTTGATACGAATCATTCCTTCTTTCCACAAATCTTGTCTCAGACCTATAGTTTCCAGTAAGCCAGAGACTTGACCCTCATGTGTGGAGATACCTTGGGAGAAGACTCGATAATCACACTTACGCCGACAGTGTGGTCAGACCCTCGAGGATAGAGTTTCAGTTGGAATCTCATGGTGGCAGCGTCGAGGCCTTACACCGTTGGTTTGAGTTTGGACTGGGCAATCATAGTTCATACAAAAATTGACGGTATTATAAAAAAGGTTGTGGTTTAACTACGACATCGGGATGGGTTTTCCTTGGTCGGCGAAAAGGAAACCCCATGCAGCACAGCATAAACTCATGCACAAGAGGCTGTGACCGATCACTCTTGAGTCGGTCAACCTTACCCTCGTGACAGTAGTCTTTTTGATTTCTAGTTCTAACAGGAATTGCAGACTTCTAGATTTCGAGGATGACTATCACATCCTTATACGGGTCTCACCTCGACGAAGTTTACGAAGACGTGGCCATGGAGGAAAGTTATCTCTGAGGTTCAGCAGACCTTCATAGGTCCTCAGAAGGGTAGGAAAGGTGGTTTACCACTTAACCCACCCACCTCAGTTACACTAGGTGCACGACGACTTCCAGGTATCTCAACTGATGAGATACAAGCTCGACCCTCCGCCTGTCATCGACCATGAGGAGATAGATTTTGGAGATGGGTTGTCCTTCACGGAAGATACAGTGGGGATCGAGGATCGACAGAAGCAGATCCTATGAGGATGGTCGATTCCTCGGGTGCACTTTCACAGGCAGTACGGGAACCTCCAGGTGAGCACATGGGAGCAGAAGGCTCAGATGCGTACTCGGTACTGCTTTTGTATCCCTACTGTGTGTTAATGCTTTACGAGGACGTAAAGCCCTGAGGTGGGAGTAATGTAAAGACCTGGAAATATAAAGGAAATTTTTTTTCTTAATTTTCTATGAATTTTACAAGAACTCAGTTTCTGACGGCCCCTGATTCTGAGGCCCGGTGTGCCCGGAATCAATTTCCGAAGTTTGGCTCAGGTACATTCAGTGAAGGGACGAGCAGGTTTTTCTAACTTTTGAACTGGTGCTCAAAATCAAATTATGAGGGCACCGATGGAATCACAGTGCCAATTTTTTCTTAGAAACACTTTTTCCGGAGTTGCGTTTTCTCAGGTGTGGTTTTTAATTTTTGGGGTTATGTTAAGAAATAAAATAAAAGTGGTGCGACACTTTATTTTATTTTACATAAAACTGGATTAACCTAAGTTAAGCGGATTATATGGGACCCACAATATCCTACCCACTTGGTTGGATATTTTGTGAGGTGGGACCCACACGACCCCACCGTTTCTTTCCGTCTATGTAACGCACCCGCACACCCCTTTTTAATGAAGTCAAACCTTACATTTTTCTTGTTACGAAACACCACATTAAATTGGGCCGTTAAATTTTTACAATTAATTCCTTCAATTAATTGTTCGTTTCGTTTCTTTTGAAATTCAAATGTGTCATGTGCGTTATTAAAATAAGATAACTCTTATTTTATTTTTGGTTGGAACTTGTGACGTGGAGAGGATTTGGAGGAAGGCATTCTTCTTCGAAGAAGAATGCGATGGACGCGAAGAACGCGAAGAACGCACCGATCTCCGATGAATAACGCCAAACCCTCGGAGATTGACGACGTGATGCCGTCTACTGCGACGTCAACGACGGTTCTTCTACAACGCCCCTTCCGTGACGCGATGAACCTCTTCATCCGCGACGGTTAATTCCACGACGAACTCACGTTCGACAACAATGTTGAGGTAGGTAATTGTTTTGTGAATGTTAATGAACCCCATGTTACTTCCTTATAAATCAATAAACGCGGATCAACTAATCATCAAGTTGATCCGTGAAGAATATGTTGCGGGTTGGGAATTCATGTTTATGGAAAAACTGTAGGGGTTTACTGCATCTTGTTCGTGAAACATCCTTTGTCATTCATCGTCTTATGTTTTTTTGGGCCGATTGTTATCATCTTAATGGAAGGAGGTCGGACCACATGAACACGACCGACCCTCCTCCCCCTTTGTTGTGTTGTTGATACGGATCGGAAGATGGCGGCACAGTGCGACGACACCGCGCAGGAACCTGGAGTGATGCGGCAAAGATGCGTGGCGTCGTCGTGTCGCGCCGTAAAGGCCGAACAAAAGTGTTGTCGTAGTCGGGCCGCAAAGGTGAACAGAAGACTCCAAAGTTGTTTCTTTTGACGTGCGGATCGACGGGCATTGACGGAATGGGCCGCAGAGACGATTTGATGATTTCGCAATGAAGAACGGGACCCGGGACAAGTATTGGCGCAGACAGAATTGAAAACGGACCACCGAAGAAACTTCGGTGGCCTGCGGACACCACCGGCGGCACCCCGGCGAGCCGCCTGGAGAAACCGCCGCAGCTGATGCCGCGGCCGCGAGCTGGTCGATCCCACGACCCCACGTGATTCAGGGATGGGGACGCCGCACGCGCTGCATCCACGGAGCACCGGCTCCCTGGACGAGCCAGCGAGCCCCCCGGCCGAGCCGGGCCGCTGTGGCCGGACCAGGCCGGACCGCGCCCTACTGGGCCGGACCCGGACCCTGGTCGGGTCGACCCGGTTTGGGCTGACCCAGGGGGGTTGGGCCTGGTCGATCCGGGCCCAGACCCCCCATTTTCAGATCACTTCCAGTCTTTTTCCTATATCATGAGCTATGGACCTCCGATAGATGCACCTTTGGTTGCGTAGAGATCCTTGGATTAAGGCGGTAATTTCGGTATATTACACTCAAGGTTTCGAAGAACATTGGGTTCGGCCGGGTTGGTTCGGATACGAAACCAACCAGGCCCTCGGAGCGAAAACACCTATATCTTGAGCTCCGGATGTCCGATTGACGTGCCGTCGACTTAGTTGAATTCCTCTTAATGAGACGGAACATATTTCTTACTCCGCTCGATGTTTGGATGCTGTCGGAGTGGTTTTAGGTTGGTTTGATCATGAAACCAACCGGGACCCAAGAATGAAAAAGCCAATAACTCACAGACCGGGTGTCTGATTGACGCGCGGTATGTCTCATTGATTTCCTCTGGATGAGACGGAACATTTGGCATACTTCGCTTGAGTTTTGGATGCAGTTGTATAGTGGTCAAGTTGGATTGCATTCAAAATCCAACCGTGCCCCTGGAACGGAAAAGTTGATAACTTTCAGACTGGACGTCCGTTTGATGAACCGTCAGCGGCGTTGGTGATAACGTGGAGAAATAGTCCCTATGAGTTTACCCTATCAGAGTTTGGGGTACAGTTGAGATACGGCCGGATTGGTTCGCACACGAAACCAAACTGGCCCCGGGGATGAAAAGGCCAGTAACACACATACCGGGCATCCGATTGAAGCACCGTCTATTGCGTTGAGACCCCTGTGACGAGGCGGTACTTTGAGATACTTCTCCGTGGAACTTGTGATACTTGGAGTATCGACATATAGATCGTGGAACGGACCCTCCCAGAGATGAGCATGCGGAGTATGGAGACCGTGTAGCCGGCTGAGACCTGACGACTGCTTGACCGATCGACTCGGTGTGTTTCGGATAGCCCTGTGGGGAGCATTTGGTTGTAGCGGCAGACCCACGGCGGAGGAGGACTTGGTTGTAGCGGCAAACCTGCGGTACTCAATAGATGGAGTTCCTCTGGAGGCTATGAGGGGGAGCACTTGGTTGTAGCGGCATACCCACGACGGAGGTGCACTAGGTTGTTGCGGCAGACCTGTGGTACTCAACGGAAGGAGTACCTCTGGAGGCTATGAGGGGGAGCGTTTCGTGTAGCGGCAGACCCATGGTGGGAAGCGCTTAGTTGTAGCAGCAGGCCCACAGTACTTGAAAGGAGGAGTACCTCGGCAGTCTTAGGTTAGTGAGAAGTACCTCAGAGTCGTGACAGGACCACTGTACACTCCAGAGACGGGGCTCTTCAGCAGTTACGGTTTCGATAATGAAAATCCTGGTTTGAGCTGAGTCTTTGACCTTTATGTTTACCTCATGATTGATATGGGTTACTTGATAACATTTTTATATGTATGGTAATATACCAAAGTAGAGGTTATCTGTTGACTATATTATAACAATATATGGTTTATACAGGTATAAAAAATAAATTGTTTTTTATCCTTTATTTAGAAATTATAAATAAGTCTTTTCTAAAACAAAAGAAATATTTTCCTAAGATAATAGTTTTTCCCAAACTAATGTGTTTTCCTCAATAAATTAATGATATCAATTCTGATAAATTGTTTCAATTAAATTTTTATATATTAAATTTTAAAAAAAATGAATTAGATGTATACTCTGTTTTTTGGACATGTTATAATAATAAATTCAATTTTACACTTAAAAATATTATTTTTTATAAAAATCATTCTTTTCACCAATTAAAAACATATTTTAATATTATTTTTCAAAAATATAGAAAAAAATAAAAAAATATATGTAATTTTAAAAATTTATATGTCATAATGATCTTCTGGTTTTTTTTATAATATTTTGAAAAGATAAATTTTTTGATGAATAGAAAAAAATATTTTTATTTATTAAGAACTGTCATTTTTGTTAAATAATTTAAAAAATTAATAAATATGTTATTATTTATTTGAATGAAAAATTAGTTTACTTTTATATAAATATATCCTATATTGTATTTGGAGACAATTTCTTATTTAATTTTTATATAAAAAATTGGTAAACATTTGTACATTTTCTATTTCAAAAACAATTTTCTTATATTTTATTGTGGATTAATTTTAAATTAAATTTATTGAAAACTGTAAATTAAATATTCCATAGACGATTAAAAATTCTGAATACAAATAAATTTTTATTACATAATAATATAAAATTATTTTATTACCTCATTTAATAAACAGAATAAAAAAATTATTTACCATAGTAATCGTATAAGAATTATTAATCAATGTTAAACAAAAAAATTTTGTTTAAAATTTAACCCAGACATTCCCAAAACTAATTTCTAGCTCAATTTATATGTTAAATCTTCAATTATTGATAACATACCATTTTGGAAACATTATTTCACATGAAATAATTAGTTTAACCAATTTTCATTTCAAAAATTACAAATGTACCGCTCACCTAACTTATATAATTCATCCTTCTCTCATATTTGCATCAAATTTATGAACCCATTTATAATAAAAAATACATAAAAAAATAAATAAATAAATTCCCTACTATCATTATTGAATTATTAATTTGGTATAAAAATTACCTTGGAATGTTTTTTGAAAAACTAAATTAAATTGTTCAAATAACTATTACCATAGAAAATCAATTGTTTTGTGTCATTTTGTACTCTAACTAATTGAATAATTATTAAACCAGTATGTAATAATATCATTATTATATTTCATATACAAATATTTTATTATTTTATTTTTATAACCAAAATCATTATCGCATTCCATCAAATAGGATAATAAATAATCAATCATTAGTATGACAGACCCCCACCTTACAATATAATATTATTATTTTTCCATAAACATCAATAAGAGTTGGATATAATGAAAAATTAATTATTTTTATATTATATTTTTGATATTATCAACATTTTGGAATCATCATATAAAATAATCCTTATTAATTTCAATTCTATTGGAAAAAAATCGTTTCTATGTAAGGAAGACTACCGCCTCACGATGTGTTGTGATTATTTCATCACGTATGATTTAACTGAAAGGTAACAAGGATTTATTTAAATAAAAACATTTTATACATATAAAATATAAATTATTTTTGAATGATAATATATTATTTTCATTTATTTCATTGAATCTATTGAGAAAATGAAAATTGTGTCCATGTGTATGTATCACCTACAATCTACATGAAATGTGTATTTCATTTTTTTCTCTAAGATCAATGGATTTATATATATAAATATATGCTGAATATATATTAAAATTATATCATGTTTATCATTCATGAGATTATTGAACCATGTTAATTTTAATAATACTAAAAATATCAAACCAACCCATATACGAAAAACAAAACATTTACAACCTAAATTGTGTTTTTTACAATTAATAGTTAAGAAATATTTATGAAAAGTTCATAAGTAAATAATACATTGAATTATTAATATGAATATAATTGTTAAATAAATTTATATTACACTTTTTTCATTATAGTAGATTCTAACATGTATTATGTAATTTGATACATAAGGTAAGTTATTTCTGTCTCAGTTTTATTTTCTTTGAGTCATGTGTCATTTTCCCCATGTGTTTATTTTTTGTTTTCAATAAACATACCATTAATTATTTTATGATTAATATAATTAAATATAGAAGGATTTACAAATATTTTTTTGGATCCCTCCTTCATTCGTTTACAGTTCAAACATTAATAAAGAGGTAATGTAATTTTTCATAATTTACCATCATTGAGACACATGTTATTCTATGCACCTATCTAATTCAATGTGGGGTACATACTACCACATGATCATTTTATATAAGTATTAATTATATTTTAATTATATTAAATGTTTCATTTTATGTTATTCATAATTTTTTAGTATAATTCAAAAAATACGAATGTGGTAATTATTTGACAAAAGAGTCTAATTGCTTATAGGTATTGTTTAGTTTTAAACATATGATGATGAAATTGTATGATCCTTATCTCAATAAATTGATGTATTTAATTTCCCATTTTTTATTTCATGAGAATAAATATCTTAGATTCATCTTCCTATGTATATGTACTAAATAGTTCAAAAGAATGTTTTATGATAATCAAATTTTACTTTTCCCTCTAATTGAAAATGAGTTACCATTTATAACCTTATTTTATTAAACGTTTAAAAAAATCTTTTTAACATTATTCAAATGATATAAAAAATAAATTTTCCCTTATTTAGTTTTCACTATAATAATTCAATGGAATCATTATTTTTATTTCTAAATATGGTCCTTTTTTAATTTAATGAAAATGTTAGAAGAATATTTGTTGTATTGATTCCTAAATGAATGGGTTTTTCTACAGTTATTACTAAATATTGTTTTGATAAATATATTATAAAATTAATATTTTATTTTTTAGGAAATGGTTTTCTGAATTTGTTTATAATTTTTCGTATTCTAAAATGATTTTTAAAATGGGGTTTTTCAGTAAAAATAGATTTAATTGATTTTGAAAACTACATTTATATTTTCTAATTATTTTTTCAATGAAAAATATTTCAAAAATCATTATTTTTTTGTAATATTATTTTCATGTTTCCAAGGATACATTCTAGAATAAAATTAATGTGATCTTTTTAAAGAATTTTCTATCTTAGATGACATCATTTCATGTTATTTATGATTTTCTGAGGATATAAACCAATGATGAAATTCTATTGTTTTACTAAATGGATTATTTATGATGAAATTTTTTTTGAAACCCATTTCACTTCCCCATGTATAACCATCATAAAATCCATATGAAACCCACTTATTTGTCGATATGTTATCCTTTGAAGAATTAATGAAATGACTATGAAACCCATTGTTTCTTGGATTTTGATATGAGAAATGATTCATAATATTTTATATCATGTGTGTGTGATATTCAATATGTTTTTGGTGGATCTGATATTTCCCTCAAATGAATTGGTTAATGATTAATGTTATATAATCTCAAAGGGTACATGGGGGGGGGGTTCCCAATCACAAAATAAAGTATATGGGATGTTTTACCAAGACAAAAAGTGGGAACATAATAAGATATCCCATAACCAAAATAGGTTACAATATAGTTGATATCAATCCTAGAGTAGTTACATCGGTGGTTAACCCAAGCCTAATATGTTATTAATGTCATTGAGGGTATCATTAAAATAATATTATCTGGGAAGATGTGTACTACAAAATTCTATGTTGTATGCCAATTTTATGCTTTCTTGTAATATGATATTTTATTCTGTTATGGTTTCTATCTTATACACTACGATAATTTGTTATAGTACAAATGTTTAATATCAATGTTATTTAGGATATTTAATCCCATTTATATTCTCATGTTCTCATACCCTTATTCTCAAAGATTTGTTGATTTCTTTATTTTTTATCCATAATACGATAATGATAACACTATTTATTTTGTTTTTATTCCCCATGTTATGATGAATTTTGTTTTTTTATATGTATATGAATGTTACTAGTTACTATGATCATAATTAAGGATGATGTAGAGCACTTATGGATTAATAGTTTGCAATTCCATGTTTCCAAATACACCAGACCTAAATTATTATGGCGTTGATATTTATGTTATGTAATGAAATTTTGAAAATAATATAGAATATTTATAATGTGAATTGTGGGGTTTTAATGATAAATCATCTGGGTTGTTATATTAAATATTTCCAAGGAAACAATAAATTTATTTCAGTATTAGGATTTGTGATATTTTTCAATAATAAAACTAATCAGTCAATTTATAGTGTGAAATACAAATGTTTTGGAAATTTCAAGGGTATATGTCTTCCCAAAAAAATTAAAAATTTTATATATTTTGGAAACATGATTTGGTTATTATACATATTCATTGAGGGGTAATGACATTGAGAAATGCTGATTTATAATAGACTTGATCTTTACTCGGTGGCACGATGAATCGGCCAACAACTGTATACCGATCCAAATACACCCTCTGCGTATGAGTTTATTGAATAATAATAAACATAACAAAATTATGGATAAGAATAAAATATATCATATGCTTAACAAAGATGTCTTAAATGACAAAACATGAATGGGAAAACAAAGCAGTTAACACATAAAACAAAAGTAATACTAAAATATTATTACCAATGTTATATAAGAGGATAATATAAGATATTATAAATATGGATATGTTCCTATTATATTTTAATATTTGTTATATCTATTATACTAGATGCTAATTCACCCTCGACTAAAATAAAGTATAAGTTATGGTTTACTATCAAAATGTCTATATTATCCTAGATTGTTTATAATGAAGTATCAACTATGACAACCATATCATCCATGTCTATGTTTGATTATATTTATTTTAAAATATAATCGAAATTTTTTTGAAGACACTTTTACCCATTTTTCTATTTTATTACTCAATTTAAGGGAATATTTATATCTTTCTCCAAATGATGTACTTTATGATCTTTTTTACAAATTAAAGAATAAATTAAATGTTAACATATATGATATGATTGTCTCTTTTCTGTTGTTATGATGCCTCAGCATTTTGAAGCTACATGTACAAGATTACAAGGTTATTTTCACAGTAAATGTATTATTATATAATTATTATTATTTTAAATAATGACAATGTTATAGGAATATTTTGCTCAAAGAGTTTCCATGAATTTATTAGATTATTTTCATCTGTGTACACATCATTTGTTGGATTTTATGATTTATTTAGGTTGATTTGATATAATAAATTCATCAAAATTATATTGATTGTTTTAGGATATATTTTATTGATGATGTTTTATTTTTATACCATTCATGGTTTATGGTTATAGTATTAACATTTCTTATTCCAGTTTTAATATGAATTTGTTTTCCATGTTTCGCACTTTTCTTACATGGAATGCATTGGACATAGAAAGTGAGTAGAGGGACCACTATTGTCCTTAAATACATCAGTATTTCTCTTGATACAAACTAGTTTCTTTCCACAAGGCCTTTACAGTATGGTAATGGTCTTGGCCCGAGGCCTTGAACTTATGATTATGATGTCCTTCATTATCCATTTCACCTCTATGATATTAGATACTGATATTTCATTTATTACCTAACTATTTTAATAACCATTTTATGGTTTAAATGAAATTAATTGATTTATTGTTGCCAATTTTTTCATATGATTATGTTTAAAAGGATTGTGATTCAGTTTTATATCATTCTTTAAAATTTTAAGCTTATTTATGTTATCTTCGACAATATTGTTTATCCTCACTGTGCATCTGCGGTAACCTCTTTCATAGGATTCATTTTTTCCAACAATTTGAAGAATTATATTATGAATTACATTTATAGATATTATATGTAATATGGATTTCAATAAACTGGACACTATGATTTTTAATTCAATATGCAAATTAAAACATATGTGTGTATCTAGTTTTTTCATGGATACTAAACTGATCAGTCCATCTGGATTTGACTTTCTAGTGAACATTCCAATGAAATAAAATAATTCACTATCTCTTGGAAACTTGGTTTATGGAGATACACTCAATATTATGAAACAACCTTCCTTGAGTAATTATATTTTGTTCCAATATTTCATCATTATAAAATGTTCTTTCTTCATAAGTCATATTTCACACTACATTTAAAATGAATTATATGTCCATAAATACTAATACATCAATCGTTTAAATCTCTTAAATCATTTGATAAATATACCTAATAAAAAATATATATAGGGTTTAATTTTCAAAAAAATTAATATATGGAAATTTTATTTTAATACATACAATGAAAAAAAATCAATCATGTTGATTCCCAACTTATATCTAGTAAATGGTTCTACAATATCATTTTTCAAATGAACCACAGTAATTTCACACCCACTTATAGTAGCTTCCATTTGAATATCATTAACACCTAACAAAAAATTGAATATCTTGACAATCTATTAAGACAACTAAAATCTATATATGAAATAATATCCATTTTTCTTTGTTTATAGCTATACTATATTCCTTTGGAATTAATGAATTATTATAATGAAAAAAGAAATTATACTAACATCAAAATTTTAAAAAATATTTAAGAAAAAATGAAGAAAAAATGTATAAATACCTATTTTGTAACCAGTTGGAGAAGTCAATATGGACAAACTATAAAGTGATGGATACGTAACATCACTCTAGATGATATATATATATATAATATCGTATATTGTAACCCATTGATGTTTTTTCAATAAATATTGATGATGAACATTATCTTAAATATAATATATAATCTCTAATATAATAATATTACATTGATTTTAATAATGAAATAAATCACAATGACAGGGATGTTATAGAGGAGCGGTATAGGGGTAAGACGAATTGGGGTGTACATGTAGATGAGGATGAGTAGGAGCTGTTAGAAGAGGTGGAGGAGTCGGTGATGCATTCTTAAAATTTTATAAAGGGTTTTCAATCATGGCATGTACTTATGATCTGATCATATTCTACATTATAACATTAATATTATTAAATTTAGCATCAAAAGATTATTTTTTTAAAAACTCTCCTTTACAAGCGATTATGAATTTCGAAACACATTTCTCCCCAATACAACCTCTAGGAATCCTATTACATGACCTGAGTGTTCGATAATTCCCAATTCTATAGGTAAAATATCCTCCATACCCTTATCAACAAACACATTTGATTATCTCTGCTCTTTATGTGAACCATGATCGAATTAAATGACAAATATTTAAATGATTCATAGTATATATGAAAAATTGAATTAAGATAAATAAAAATATAATCTAAACATCATACAATCCTCTTATATATATCCCTTGAAAATTCAGTAAGTAATATGAATTTTTTTCTCATCCTAGGTCTCTTTCATTTTTAATGTTTATTCATGGGGATAGAGGGGAAGCCTCACCAAAGCTTCAAGTCTCAACCCTCATTTTTTTTAAAATTTGAATCATTCATTTTTCCATACAATAGAATATACCCTCCTTAAGATAATTTATTTGGCTTTATGTTTCTATATTGGATAAACTAATGAGATGTACTCGATTGTGGGAAACTAAGAATACGGAATCATTAATATGCTCACTAATATAAAAAAACATCTAGAACATTTCATAAAATTAAAAAAATTATTCTTGTTTGCTATAGTAAAATTATTTTCCATGTTAATTCATCTATAAAATGATATATTTGAAATGGATTTTCTTATTTCCTATTCCAAAAAATGATATCATATTTGAGGGTTTATTTGAAATCCCTTCATCTCTGAGCAGAAAATGATAAACATATCTACATGACTTCTCCAATGATATTTATATCATATATCATCTAATCAGAAGGATTGAAAATATATAACTATAAAAATTTAATGATTAGTTAGTAAATAAAAATTTATCATAGAAAATGGTTACCCAGAAGTAACATAGTGTTACATAGTCATAACATCTTTATTAATTTATCAAAACAGTGACGATTGTTTACCCTAAACTATTACAAACGATTTGAATTTTTCTCCCTTAGGATCTATGGGAATAAAAATATCATCAACATCCAAAAATTTCCACTAGTCCTTTCTATGTCCTAGATATTATTTTGGTAAATATGTACTTCCACATTTACAAACCCTCTAACACTTCGTTTGATCTATGGGAGTATATGAATCTTGTGAAGAAGGATGGTGATCATCAAAAGGAGAATGTGAACGTTCCACCTCAATGGTATTAGTAAGATCATCTAAAAATGTATGTGGTCGATCAATTCAGTAATATGAAATTATCAATCAAATCAAAGAAATAAACAATTATAAAAAATATATTCAAATTCACCTATACATATTAGGTAATATTTAAAGTAAAAAATTATAAAAAAACAATAAAATAATACATCACACATTAGTATTCATATATTTTATAGTTATCTATATTTATGACAATAGTAGTGATATATAAAATTTCTTGTAAATGAATCAAAATAAATCCAACATGTTATAGGAATATAAAAAATAATCCAACATAAAAATTTATTTCTAACAAAAAAAGAATATTCTCACACATTACTATTATATTTTTTTTTGATTTTTAACATATTAGATTTAATTTATTTTTACATCATTAAAATAAATAAATAGATAAGATTTGAATGTTTAATCATGTAAAATTAAAAAGAACTAAACTAAGGTAATCAAATATTTAAACTTATTAGTTTTAATAAATGTTTGAATAATAAAAATAAATTAACATATCTTTCATTTTTAGAAATTGATAAATATTAATTATAAAAAAACATATGTCACATATAATATTCTGAATGTACTAAAATATTTATTCCCAACTTTCTTCATCTTGATAATTCTTTATAAAGCATACTGTGGAAGTGATGTGCTCACTATTATTATCTGTTAATATTTCCATGGAAGGATGGATCTAAAAAAATTAATCATCATTTTTTTAATTCATCAGTAACATATAGTATTTTTCCTTATAAGACAATAGAGCATTTCATATATGATTGATCAAGAACATATAATTTTATCATTTTTTTCATTATAATAGGCTCATATGTGTATTCAATCATATTAATATTAATAAGTGTCATTATAAATTCATTATGTATGACTTTTATGTTACCAGAAAACTATTTTCAATTAAACATTGGAACAATAAATTTAATTTAATAAACCTTATATATTTATCAAATGAATTTGTAAAATTAAATTGATGCATAAATTGGGTTTTTTCATTAGAACTACAAAACATAATTTCTTCTGCGAACACTAATACACCGCTATTTTGAAATGAATTTCAATCATTTAGATATTTCTAATGAATTTTATTGACATTATTTTCATACATGGAACATGTCATCACATATAAAAATTGACCATCCCCTAACCATCTTTATTTTTTTGATGAAACATATATACCAGGAATGAACATTTAAAACCATTGAATTTTTTTTATTATGCTCATTAAAATTCTTCATTTTGTTCTTCTATGGATGACATTGTTTGAAAAAATTAATATGAAATATTATGTATGGTAGAGCATAGTCTATGTGATTCAATATGTATAAAAATACTTTATTTGTCTGTTCATCTAAAAAATGATTGAGTTTCATGAAAAAATCCCTTTTCCCCAATAATTAACTCTTCATATAGAGATGGGGGCAATAAAATGTTCTCTACTGCAGATAAGTAGCTCATAGAAAACACTATAACTTCTTCAAAATATAATTTGTAGGATCGAAATAATGATGTAGATTCTAAATATACAAGAGGGGGGTGAATTTTATACTTTAAAAATTCCTTTGGAACCTTTAAAGTTTGTTTTGAATAATTATATTTTCCTTAGATAAGGAATGTTCTATGTTTAACAAAGTTAAACTAAGATAATTCACAACATCTCTAACACCAATTGAAAACATGGAATATGGAGTGATGTTATAAACTTCATGTCCTATGTACTTTCCTAAAAATGGAAAGAGATTCCGAAAGTAGGTTCCAAAAATATGGATCCGAAAATTGAAACTTAACTAAAGATTACAATATGAGATTCTACCTTAAAGAGTATAGATTCTAAATGAAACAGAGTTCAAGTAAGGAAGTATAAGAAAGTTATACTTCCTTACAATACAATATACAGCAGAAACAAACAGGTAGTAAAACTAAAAGTAACAAGATGTAAGTCTTTTAACCCAATGAGAAGGGTATCCAACAACCTTGGATAAAGGTCCCTTGATTTATACTTTCAAGAAAGTCTGTCTTACCCACACTAGGGTAAGCCCTCGATACAAAGATTGGAATCTCTGTCTTTCTATCCCCACAAGCCCTCAACTTTAAGGTAGTTGCAACCTCTATCTTCCTCAGCAAAGAAGCCCTCGAACTTCAAGGTAGTCGGCACCTTGGTCTTTCTACCCCCGGAAGTCCTAGAATGTAATCACCAACATTCGGAGTCACACAAAGCATTGCGAGTTAAAAAGATCCTCTCTCTCTAGAAATCACTTCAAGAATTTAATAACATGAGTCGAAGATCAGTATCGAGCTCTTTCAAAGGAGATCCTATTTATAGGCTCGGTCGACCTCCCTTCCAATGGTCTTATATTCCTTAAAAATCGGAGGGACCTGTAAACGTGTCACTTAACCAACGGTTAGTTTATAACGGAATAGACGACATCGCTTTGTAACACAACAAGTGTAACAGAAAGTACACCATCATTTTAAGTCTATATCAAAAGTTCGGAGTGATGATTCAGAGTGTAAAGAAATATTAAAGAGTTGAAAAATTATAAAAGTGTAAGAAAAATAAACGTTCAGAGTCTAAGAAAAAAAAATATTCAGAGTCTAAATAAATTTGTATTGTATAAATAAAAGATGATTAGATTCTGTTTAATATGTGAATTCAGAATGAGAATTCGGAATGAAAATTCATCATTAGAATTCGTAATGAGAATTTGTAATCAGGATTCGTCATTAGATTTCAATGTTGAACTTCAAGAGAGTTTGTATCCAGAATTCATAGTGGAACTTTATTATAGTTCGTATCCAGAATTCGGAGTGGTACTTCATTACAGTTCTCATCCAGAATTCAGATCCTAAAACAGAATGCTTCATATCAAAGATTTAAACGATTATTTGAATATAGAAATGAATCTGATTCTTATACATAAGAAATATATAGATATAGATAATGAAAATATGATAAGGATAATTTTTCTTATAAAATAGATTTTCCTTATAAAGGAAATTTTCCTTAAATATAAGGTGTTTGTGATTTCAAAACAAGAAGGAATGGAAAATTCATAAGGAAAACCTTATTGACTCAACAATCTCCCCCTTTTGGAAAGAACACACATCCTTACGAAAAAGAAAGACTAAGAAAAAAATGAAAACATTAAGGCTTATCTTTCTTTTATTATGGATGATGATGAATACGACTAACTCCCCCTTAGGATTTGAAACTCTAAGGATCGATTCTATATTTCTAGAATGGAATTTCATTAAGAATAAGAATGTCTTATTTTAATGAAAAACTCCCCCTTAGATAAACTCTATTAGAGTTCTTATTCATTCTCACCCTTTTTTAAGGTTATTTTTCATTTTCCCCATTTTTTAGGGTTCTTTTTCCTTTTCCCACTTTGTGATTTCAAGAAGGATTCAAGGGAATGGAAAATATAACAGAGTACCTGAAAAACTAGTAACAACAACAAAAGAAACGAGCAACCAAAATTTTCATTAACTTTTAAAGATCAAAAACAAATAAGATAAGATACAACAAAAGATAAGATTTGTCTATTTTGGATATTTTTCCATTAACATGAGACCCTTCATAATAGTCTTTATCTTCTTCAAGTCTTTATGGTATTATTCGGCTTGCTTCTCTAATACAAATATTATTGCACATTGAAATTCAAGCTTTTCTTCCTGAGCTCCAAGCTTTTCTTCCTGAGCTTTCAAAATTTGTTTTTTCTTTAACAACTTCTCTTCAACCTCAATCCGAAGATCCCTTTCATTCCTCCAGTTTTGAGCAACAGAATTCCGCTTCCCATTCAGATCTTTGTCTTCTTGAATATGGGAATTCTTCTCAGCTGTCAACATTTCTTCAAAGGAAGAAGTAAGATCATTTATCATCCAGTCTTCTGTCTCAAATTCATCTTTAACATTATATTGGAAATCATCCAAGAGCCTCATCTCTTCTACAGTTTTCCTCGACCAACTAGTCATTTTCTTACAAGACCTTTTGTAGGCTTCATAGCTGACAAAAAAAGGTTTGAACTGAGCCTCCATATCTACACATTTATCCATAACCATGGATACAGAGTCTTTTTTCCGATTCAATGTATGTTGGAGCATCTGACAACATGAATGAATACTAGAGATGGTCGAAATAGAACCCACCAACTTCTTTAATGACTGAACAACAATGTCATTCCCCAACAAAGATGACTCCAAATACAAGACTTTTCTTGGAGAAATTTCTTCTTTAAATTTCTCATCCTTCTTCTTATAAGAATCACCAACATCCATTCTCTTTACTGCCACTGAGCTCGGGGTATCGACAACAAGTTACTTTCCCTTGTCCTTTTTCGAAATGGATTGTTGTTCCGGAGTTTTCTATTCACCATTAGACACTTGAACAACATTGTATTCATCATCAATATCTTTTTGAGAACCATCCTCTACATTCTCCATTTGAGAAATATCATGTAGAAGATGTTCTTCCTCTGCATGATAATCTACATCTTGTTCTCCTTTCTCCTCATCCTTTCTCTGGAGTGACTATCTTTGAGGACTATGTTTCTGATGTTCGGATCGACAAATGTTCTGAAGGTGTCCCCTTATAATCTTCTACTTGCTTGAATAGATCTCCGGTCTCACCACTACCTTCAGCAACTACTTCTTCCTCTCCCAAATTCTTAAACTACTCAACTTCCTCAACATTCATATCTTTTACCTTCTCCGGAGTAACATAATTTCTTCCTGGAGTCTCCGGTAGAGATTCCAAAGAGAAGGATCTCAGAACTGAAATGTTTCCATAGGCCATCTCATTAAACGTCAATAATGTCTGAACCACCTCAGCTTCAGAAATCTACTTCTTAAGATTCTTTTGTCTCACTTGTTTTTCTAGTTAAACCACTGTCTTTTCCTTCAAGTCCTTTGCCTCCGCAGGGTCCAAGCCAAACTGAGGCTCCCCTTGCACTCTCTTTTCATTGACTTCCATCCACTTAGCAACTACCCCATTAGGGTAAGCTTTATTCTTTTTCAGTTTTGGAGGTTCAGAATGAACTTCCTTAGATTTAAGATTCTCTGCTTCAACATCAACTTCTTTCAACTTTCTCTTCTTCACTGGCTTAGAAGATTCAGGTTTAGAAACTTTCGGAACTACTTCTTCTTGAACTGGAAAATCAATGAACTCACCAGTATTCTTGTTGAAAGAAACATTCATCCTTTTGAGGGTATCATTACTCACCAATATAATTTTGAAAACTCTTGGCTTAGACATTCAAGACTCCTTGAAATACTCAAGGAACCGAACTATTAACTTAGAGATTATTGCTGGATATATTAGGATCTGAGCTCTCAGATTCCCTTTCTTAACATTATCAATGGTAATAAAAATGTGTCTCATCAGATTAAAATTCCTTAGATTTATCCGAAAATCTAGACTAAAGATCTCTCTCTTCTTCAAATTGACTTTATCACCCTTTCTCGGTATGATAAATCCTTGTACCCATAATTCTTGAATCCGAAAATTTGTAGATAGATTAGCAATCTTTGGAGCCTTGTCATCTGACAGTACGAGAGTCTTCAAAGCCATTTCCTTGTCGAAAATTCCCTTTGAATCCGGCAAAACATTAGTGATGAACTCAGCTTCTCCTTCATTTTTCAACCCTACCATGCTGGCTTCCTTGGAATAAGAAATCTTATAAGTCGTTCCATAAGACTGAAATGACAATTTCTCCGTACCATCTTCCTTAAAGAAGGAAACTGTCTCATAGAACTCTAAATGCAACTCCAAATATACTTTATCTTGATTCTAGGGCTTAGACACATCAACATCTTCCCATACGTTATGCTTTATGTTCTTGGATATAAGAGAATCATAATTGTTGAAGAAATCAGGATGAACCAACCTTTCTCTATATACTAACAACTGAGAAATCGGCTTAGAGGTTGACATGTCTTGAGAAGATACTTCCACAGACATTCGGATCTGAAGACTTCTGGGAAGTTCAGAATAGAGATTGCTGAAGATCGGAATGACTTTAAAATGGGGAGACAGAGCTTCAGGACACTGGAGCTTGAAAAAACATATGTGGGACGACTATTTGGTGTCCCCTTTAAGTAGGCAAAGAATTTAATCGTTGGTATTCCAAATCCATCTAACGGTTGAAAAAAAACATTGATATGATCTGACGGTGGAAGAACAATTTGCAAGAAAATTTGAATCTGATCTTTTGAGGATTTTATTAAAACAAGGATTTAAGAAAACTTGAATCCCAAAACAAAATATATGAAAATACCAGTTAGTAAAATATGAGTATGAAAACATAAGTTAGGAAATAATACCTTTCATATTTTCTTAGGAGGATTATTCGTAATGGGTAATATTCTTCTTGAAGAAAAATTAACTATGAAAAATATTAACTATGAAAAGACATAGTTCTCAAAACTCACTATGAAAAACAAACTCAGTATGGAAAACTCAGTATGAAAAGAATAATAATAATAAAAAAGAAAAAAACATTATAAGGATTTCAGTACAAAAAATTCATTACTAGAATTTCAGTACGAGAGTGTCATTACGAATGTCTCAATATGGAAATATTACTACGAAAGTACCAGTACAAAAGTCTCATTCCGAACATTTCAGTACAAAAAATTTGTATAAACAAAAAAATAATGAAAATAAAAAGCACATGTACTCCCCCTATGAAAAGGAGTTTATTAATGTAAGGAGACTTTTTCAACAGAAATTTAATTAAGAAATATTACCATACTGTTATCATTCCTAACTTCTGTTTAATGTATTCAAAACTATCAGAAGGCAAAGATTTTGTGAAAATATCAGCAAGTTGATCTTTTGTTCCGATAAACTGATCAATGATGTCTCCTTTAAGTGTGTGATCCCTAAGAAAGTGATGCCTAATATCTATGTGCTTTGCACGAGAGTGATGTGCAGGGTTCTTACTTAGGGCAATGGAACTTGTGATATCACACAAAATTTGAGTTTTAGTAAAACTCAAGCCATAGTCTGTGAGTCTTTGTTGCATCCACAACACTTGAGCACAACAACTTCCAGCTGCTACATATTCGACTTCAGCTGTGGAGAGTGCTACAGAATGTTGCTTCTTGCAAGACCAAGAAACTAGTGAATCTCCTAATAAATGAAAAGTTGTGGATGTACTTTTTCTATCCATTCTACATCCACCAAAGTCAGCATCAGAAAATCTTTTTAGAACAAAATCATTTCCAGAAGTATAAAATAATCCTAGATTCATGGTTCCCTTAAGGTAGCGAAAAATTATTTTTACTGCCTTTAAGTGAGATTCCTTAGGAATGGATTGATATTTTGCACATAAGCATACTGAGAACATTAAGTCTAGTTGACTAGCTATTATGTAATGTAAACATCCTATCATACCTCTAAATGATGTTTGATCTAATGGTTTCCCAGCTTCATCCAGATCTAGAGAGTTTGATGTACTAATAGAAGTACTTATACTTTTATTGTTTTCATAACCATACTTTTTGAGAAGATCGTTAATATACTTATGTTGAGATATATAGGTTCCTTCTGGTTTTTGAGAAATTTGAAAACCAAGAAAAAAAAGGTAACTCACCCATCATAATCATTTCAGACTCAGATTTCATTAGACTTGCAAAAGAGTCGGTTAAAGATTGCTGAGTTGAACCAAATATGATGTCGTCAACATAAATTTTGACAATCAAAACATTTTTCATATCATTCTTTATAAAAAGGTTTGGATCTGCATTTCCCTTAACATAGTTATTCTGAAGCAAAAAATCCAGTGAGTCTATCATACCAGGCTCGTGGGGCTTCTTTAAGACCATACAGAGCTTTGGTAAGTCTAAAAACATGATCAGGATGGTTTGTATCTTCAAAGACAAGAGGTTGTTCAACAAAAACATCCTCTTGAACATAACCGTTATGAAAATAACATTTCACATCCATTTGGAAAAGTTTAAAATTATAGAATGCAGCAAAGTCATGTAGAATACGGATAAATTCAAGTCTACCTACTGGAGCATTGGGTTTTTATAGTCTATTCCCTCTTTCTTATTATAGCCTTTAGCAACGAGTCTAGCTTTTTTTCTCACTATGACTCCATTTTCATCACATTTTTTCCTGTATTCCCACTTTACTCCAATAACAGAAGTTTCCTTAGGTCTTTCAACCAAGATCCGGACTTTTTTCCTATCAAATTAATTTAGTTCATCTTGCATAGCTTTGATCCAATCATTATCACCTAAATCTTCATCAGTGGTTTTTGGTTCTAATTGGGAACAAAATTCTAGATGTTCTATTTCATTTCCTTAGGAACTTCTAGTTCTTACAGGTTGATTTACATCACCAATGACACTATCACTAGGATGATTCTTAAGAAACACCTGGTTCGGGTTTTGTAAAACCTGTTCAACAACATATGGTAGAAAGTCTTCTAGGGTATATATTTTAGAAGTATCTTCTTGAAAATTTTCCTTATCAGAAGGATCTTCTATCAAAGGTTGACAAACAGTTTTGGAAAACAAATCCGAGGATGTAGGTTTGGATGGTTTAAAAACAAAAGGATCAGACTCATAAAATTTTACATGCACTGTTTCTTCAACAGTACAAGTATTTTTATTAAAAACTCTATAAGCCTTAGAAGTTGTGGAATAAACTAAGAAAATTCCTTCATCAGATTTTGGTGTGAATTTATGTAGATTATCTTTAGTATTCAGAATGAGTACATTGAAACCAAAAACCTTGAAGTAGGATAGTCTCGGTTTTCTACCATTCCATAACTCATAAGGAGTTTTATTAAGAAAAGGTCTAATCAAAACTCAATTTATAGAATAAAAATAAGTACATACATCTTCAGACTAGAAATGTCTCTCTATAGAATATTCACTCAACATGGTTCTAGTTATCTCTTGAAGAATTCAATTTATTCTCTCAACTACACCATTTTGTTGATGAGTTCTAGGTGCAGAAATAATGTGAGTAATACCTTTCCTACTACAAAAAGTTTCAAAATCAGAATTTTTAAATTCTCTTCTATGATCACTATGAATAGTTTTCAATGGAATATTTTTCTCATTTTTAACGTGTGCTCTAAAACTTTTGAAATTAGAAAAAGCTTCAGATTTCTTTTCTAGAAAATAGACCCAAGTAAATCTTGTGTAATCATCAACTAGAACAAACACGTAGTATTTGCCTACAATACTTCCAGTTTGTGTTGGACCGAAAAGATCCATGTGAACTAACTGTAATGCATCAGTCGTTGAGACTTCACCAATATATTTAAAACTAGATTTATGTTGCTTTCAATATTGACAAGGATCACAATGTTTAGAAGAATCAAATCTATGCTTTGGTTGATCCTTAACTAGTTTCTCCTTAGAGAGTTTACATAAGTTCCTAAGGTTACAGTGACCTAGTCTTCTATGCCATTACCAGGAATGATCATCCATTTCACTTAGTAAAGGTAAATCTTGGCTCCTTAGGTCTTCTAAGATCAAAGTGTAAACATTCATCTGCCTATTGGATGAGATAATAAATTCTTCCTTGGAATTGTGAATTAAGCACTTATCATTCCTAAAATTCACAAGGTACCCTTCATCAAATAACTAACTTATTCTAATGAGGTTATTCTAAATACCCTTAACAAAAAGAACATATCAAATCAATGTTTTACCAAGAAGAACAATATTACCTATACCAACAATTTCTCCCTTAGCATTATCTCTGAAAGTAACCTTTCCTCCATTTGTTTTTATAATCATTTCAAAATAGCTCTTGTTACCAGTCATGTGCCGGGAACATCCACTATCCATTTACCATGTATTGTTTTTGATACTTACCCTATCTCCCTAAAAATAAGAAGATAATTAGACTTTCAGAATCCAAACTTGCTTGGATCTGGAATATCCGGACAACAAAATTTTAGGAACCCACACGTTCGTAGAAAAATAGTCTTTATGAAAACCTAGATATTGGGTTTTGTTTAAGGAACAATTCATTTCCCAGTGACCACCACATTGAAACTTCGTACAAAATGGGGCACTTTGAGGTACAAAACTATTGTTAATAAAAATTCGTGGGTATAACCAAATCCGGATTTATTTCTTAAAGGTCGTATTTGGGAATACATTATATCAAAATTCTCCCTTCCATGGGTGAAGTTTGATAAACTCTTTTTTAAGGAAAAGATTTTGGACTTGAGTTTGATAACCAAGTTTTTATCTTCAAAATCATCAGATTTAGAACTAGATCTAGGCTCGAAAACACTTTTCTTTGAAATTACTTTTTCTAACTCTTTAAAATGTTTGTTCCTCTCATAAATTACTTCCTCATGATTTTTCAAAATACTTATAAAATCAGCATTTTTCTTATCAATATCTTTCGAAAGAACTGAAATCTCTTTTGTAAGAATAGAATTTCTAGAGTTTTCCTTATCAAGTATCTTATTGAGTTAGAGTTCTCAATCTCAAGAAGTTCAGAAAACCTAGATACTTCTTCATAGGTCGGTGAAGTATTTTCTTCATCAAAAGAGGATTCTTTATCTGAGGAGTTATGATACTTACTACCATTAGAATTGAAAGATACATTGGTCAATGATTCAACATTTCGTACCTTATCCATAAAGCAATGATTTTCAATAGGTAGTCTGGCTACAAGACCAAGATTCTTCTATCCTGAAGATTCATAATCAGAAGATTCATCTAAAGAGTCACCACCACTGGCACTCCAGGTATCACTAGATTTAAAACATTCTTAGCTTTGGATTTATAATACTTATTTCTATTCCTGTCTTAATGCCTTTCTTTACTTTCTTTCTTTTTGAGCAAAGCACAATCTGGTCTAATATGTTCAGCTCTCTTGCATTCGTAACAAGTAACTTCTCCATCTTTCGTTTCTTTATTTTCCTTTTTCTTATACTTGGATTGGAAATTTCTCTGGCCGGATATCTTGTTCATCTTTCGAGCAAGATTTTCCGACTCATTTTCTGAGATTTCACTTTCACTAGAATCTGATTGAACAACTATCGTCTTAGATTTGGATCTGGTTACTCTCTCAGGAGTCTTAAATTTCATATGATTTGATGTTGTTGAAAAAGCAACAGTACCATTCCCACTCTTCTTTTTGATTTTGTCAGCATCTCCCTTCATTTTAGTTTCATATTGGAGAATAGTTCCAAATAACTCATCAAGGGAAATTTGAGTGACCTTCATGTTCTCATCTATAGTTGTTCTTTTGGATTCCCACTCATTGGGCATAATATCAATTATCTTATCCACAAGTGCTTCATCATCTAACCCTTTCTCTACCATAGACTATAAACTGTTGAAAATAGTCATAAACCTCTGTTGACCTTTGCAGATTGGTTCACCATAAGGAAAATTGAAGCCATGGTATTCAGCTTCAAGAATAGCTCTCATAGTTTCAATTACTTTAGATGTGCCAAAGTGTGGAACCTATAACTTCTTCCAGATACAATTAGATGTTTCACAAGAAGAAATTTGGCTATGTATATTTCTAGTCATTGAACATAGTAAATTATTGCGTACCTTATAATTGGGTTGATACTCTTGTTTTTCGTGGTTAGCAAAAGCTCTAACATCCTTATCAGGAATTTTATAATCTCCAGTAAGCATAACAATGTTGTCCACACCAGTATTGATAACAAAACTCTTCATTCAATCTCTCCAGTACTCATAGTCATTACCATCAAAGATTGGTGGTCTTGTAAGATTTATATTATCAATGGAACCAACATTGACTCCTGCCATACTTAAAACAACCTTGGATACACAAACTTCTTAGAAGAAAAAGTTCGTAATCACAATGTTCGGAATGACAAAGTTCGGAATGAGAATGTTCAGAATGAGAATGATTAGAATGATAATGTGAGCAAGAAAAACGTATACGTGAGTATAAGTATTTCAGAGACCTCCTCTGATACCAATTGTAGGATCGAAATAATGATGTAGATGCTCAATATACATGAGGGGGGTAAATTGTATACTTTAAAAATTCCTTTGGAACCTTTAAAGGTGGTTACTATTAACTATGTTTTCCTTAGATAATTAAAGTTATAAGTTTAACAAAGTTAAAACAAGAAAATTCACAACACCTCTAACACCAATTGAAAACGTGGAATACAGAGTGAAGTTATAAAAATCAAGTCCTATGTACTTTCCTAAAACTGGAAAGAGATTCTGAAAGTAGGTTCTGGAAATATGGATCCTGAAATTGAAACTAAACTAAAGATTACAATATGAGATTCTACCTTAAAGCATATAGAATCTAAATGAAACAGAGTACAAGTAAGGAAGTATAAGAATGTTATAATTTCCTTACAATACAATATGCAGCGGAAACAAATAGGTAGTAAAACAACAAGTAACAAGATATTAGTCTTTTAACCCAAAGAGAAGGGTATCCAACAACCTTGGATAAAGGTGAATTGATTTATACTTTCAAGAAAGTCTGTCTTACCCACACCAGGGTAATCCCTCGATACGATGATCGGAATCTCTGTCTTTCTATCCCTGCATGCCCTCAACTTCAAGGAAGTTGGATCCTCTGTCTTCCTCAGCAAGGAAGCCCTCGAACTTCAATGTAGTCAGCACCTCTGTCTTCCTATCCCCGGAAGTCCTCGAATGTAATAACCAACATTCGGAGTCGCACGAAGCTTTGAGAGTTAATAAGATCCCCTCTCTCTAGAAATAACCTCAAGCATGTAATCACATGAGTCGAAGATCCGTATCGATCTCTTTCAAATGAGCTCCTATTTATAGGCTCGGTTGACCTCCTTTCCAATGGTTATATCTTCCTTAAAAATAGAAGGGACCTATACACATGTCACTTAACCAACGGTTAGTTTATAACGGAATATATGACATCGTTCTATAATAAAACAAGTGTAACAGAAAGTACGACATTGTTTTAAGTCTATCTCAAAAGTTCGGAGTGAAGATTCGGAGTGTAAGAAATATATTAAAGAGTAGACAAATTATAAAAGTGTAAGCAAAATGAATGTTTGGAGTCTAAGATAAAATAATATTCGGAGTCTAAATAAATTCAGAGTGTATCAAGTAAAGATGATCAGATTCTGTTTAATAGGTGAATTCCGAATGA
Source organism: Viscum album (assembly GCA_963277665.1). Lineage (NCBI taxonomy): Eukaryota > Viridiplantae > Streptophyta > Magnoliopsida > Santalales > Viscaceae > Viscum > Viscum album. The sequence goes on along the minus strand of OY728136.1, from coordinate 1,808,149,787 downwards.
GAATTCGGAATGAAAATTCATCATCAGAATTTGTAATGAGAATTTGTAATCTGGATTCGTCATTAGATTTCGGTGTCGAACATCACGAGAGTTCGTATCCGGAATTCGAAGTGGAACTTTATTAGAGTTTGTATCTAGAATTTGGAGTGGAACTTCATTACAGTTCTCATCCAGAATTCGGAGCCTAAAACAGAATTTTTCATACCAAAGTTTTAAACGATTCCGAGAATATAGAAATGAATCTGATTCTTATACTTAAGAAATATATAGATATAGATGATGAAAATATGATAAGGATAATTTTCCTTATAAAAGATATTTTCCTTATAAAATAAATTTTACTTAAAGATAAGGTGTTTGTGATTTTCAAAACAAGAAGGAATGGAAAATTCATAAGGAAAACCTTATTGACTCAACATAATTTCCCTAAATGGATTCATTTGGATGATATGGATTCATAACATACCCCTTTAGTATCATTATATATATTTCAAAAGGATTCATCCAAGTTATATATACAGGTATGCAGATTATAATTTCTCTAAACAAATAAATTTTTAAATTCACCATTATATAAAAAATAGTTGGAGAACAATAATTATACCAATAAAGAAGTTTCAAAATAGATTTATTTGAAAAATTATTAAAATCATTCCAATCAATCAATTTATTAAAAATTGAATTTAAAAATATAAAACAACTTAATGATAGTATTTATAACACATATTATAAACATTCCATGAAATGAAACTCGTATAAGGTATTGCATCATGATGGGACAATCATGGGAATTTATACCAATCATCATCAAGTCCTTTAATTTCACCAAATTATTTACATTCTTATAATAACCCGTTGTATGTTTTATATCACGAAGACAATAAAAAAATTTAATTTTACCACGCTTGTATAATGTATGATAAGTCGGGGGAAGAAAATTTCTCCTAGCATCTATAGTGGGAGCTAACTCTAAATGTATTCTAGTTGATACTACCACAAATATTTCATTCAACCCATCGTTATTAGTTCTCTTAAAATATAAAAATGTTACCATGAAGCTGTAATAGATATTTGCCTCTATGTGCATGAAATAAGTGTTATGTTTCACCTCATGTTATCTCAAATACAGTAGATAAAAATATATTTACCATTTCATCCAAATATATATATCATTAACTGATTTATGGGTATTTATAAATTTCAGATAATGGTTTTCCACCAAATAAAAATACTAATTAGTGGATAAATTTTTTAGAGAAATAACAAATTCACATGAGCCACTGAATACCTTTTTTAATCTTTTATAAGAGTGATCCATTTTCAACACTTTTTGATGACCTGTGTATAATATTTTGTACCCATTATGTAGTTAATAATATGACGTTTTTTATTATAATTTGAACATGATTTATGTTTTTTAACATCGTATCCCGGAATGTTTCCATATACTAGAAAGTAATTTAATGTGGACATATTCTTTCTATGTAGTTGAATCAATTTTATTTTATAAAAATCATACAAACTAATACCATCCTCCAATAATTATTTGTAATTATCAATTAATAGTTTCTAGAAAAGTTCAATATCCTTTCTGATTTATTTTGGTCCTAAGATCATTATACTCAACAATACATCGTCGCGCTTATTAAAAAATGAAAAAGAGAAGTTGAAAATTACTAATAAAATAGGCCATGAACATTATGTTCTACAATGTTTTCTATATGGATTCATTCCATTGGAGAAAATTGTGTGTCTCAGATTTCTGATATCATTTAATAATGTAAGAAATTAGTGACCAAATTTCTTCAACTATATACATTTAGCGGGATGTCATATTTTATTATCCCATATCAACTCATTAGCATGAAATCTTAACCATTTTTTATCATGTGAATTAGTAAAATCATGTTTCAATCAATGAATTATAGGAAGATGCAAAATTAATCAAGAGGGGTCTATGTAACATGTAAATAAGATTGTGATTTTTCTTTCATATTATACCCTGATATACTACATTTATAACAAACTAATAAAAATTCATATTCCTTCCTATATAGTAAACTATCTTTCACGAAGGCATTTATATTTTTGTACCCTAATCACATCAGGAATTGTGTGTTAGTTACATTATGATGTGAACCAAATATATAGTTTCATTATAAGGAATATATATCAATAATTCTAGTTAATTTTTAAATTATCTTTCACTACAAAATTTTTTTTCTTCATTTCAGGCATTCATAAAAATGTCGATAATACCGTAAATTCCATAAAACCAATATACAATGGTTTTTGAGCAACACAATATATAATCTCAATTGTTTGTTCATTATAAATTTCAAAAAAATCAATATCATGAGCCATTACTTCAATTTTATTACAGTTTCAATATTACAATGCACCATCATCATCAAATTTGAAATTTTTCACAATTTCACCATGTGAAGATCAAGGGCTACAACATTCATTAAAACCATTAAAAATAAAATTAAATTTGATCTCTCTACCTATAAAAATTTGTATATTTAAATATTTCAATCACTAAAAGAAGAACATATTATTGTTTCTAACATTTTGTTTAGCCAATTATAAAAATGAATCAATACCTTCCACAAGTTCATCAATTATTGGATGTTTTGTAATCAGACATCAAATCATTTTTACCAATAACAGATAATACATCTATAATCAGACTGGGTAACTAGTTTATATGTGTCATCTGAATCTAGGGTATAAATGGTACTCATTCGAGTATCACATCCTTTTTTCTATATAGAACATAATATATAAATTTATCCTTAGGATACATTCTTCAGTTTAAAATAATTCTATCCAAATTTTAAAATATTGGAAAGTGAATACAATATTTTAGTTCAACCATTAATTTTATTTTAAATTCATTTTTCATATGTTTTGAAAATTTATTACATTAAAAATTTCCATTAAGAAATTAAAAAATAAGATAAATAAAAACATATACTGCTATAACATATGTTGATATCCAATTAATAAATAACTAATAACAACAACAATTATTGAAAAATAAAATCAAATGGAAAATTTTTGATCCATGTATACCATGCTCTATTAGTTTTTCTAATGCATGATGTTATTTTAGAATTTTGATAATGTGATCATGAAAATGTAGTTTTTTATATATAAGTACTGGTTCAGAAAAAAATATAATCCATATTAGTGACATATTGGATGTCACTCGTGACCCCAATTTTATTTAATTTGAAGTTTAGACATTATATATGATCAAGCAGTATGATAATAGCGTCAAGTCATGCTAATGAAGAAAAGAATTATTTATTGTTAATAATATTCATTAATGTATTTTTGTGAGTCCAGTCTATAATTATTTAAAATTATATTTTTAGACTCATCAATTAGGTTCCTAAAAAATTAGTGTGAATTTTAATTATTCAATCAGTTCTTAAAATGAGTTCTCTAAAATTGTTTCATTAAATCATTTTCAACACTTCTTGTTTATCAATTGGACATAACTGATCACCAAATTCTTCAGTCATTCATTTAGGTTGATGAAATAAAAAAAACAATTCATTTTGAACCATTATTATATGATAATATATATTTTTGTTTTATATATCTAGATGTCCTACAATAATATCTAAAGAATGGTATCTATGTGTCCAAATAGATCTAAATATAGATTTAAATGGTAATCCATTTTCTTCATTCGAATCTACTTCAAATTATTCCTAAGACCAATGTGATTTTTATACCCCATGATTAATAGGGCCATGACATACCTTTTTTGATTTATTGATATTATAATTTAAAATACCATTCTCCTTTTTTATATACAATAATTTTGTCCCTATCGATCTGTTTCATCAAATTTTTCATCTTCATATTCCTCAAATAGTTTGGTTTTTCAATTTAACACTCTTTATGATTTATTGGTGGATTGACATGAAAGGAAAATCCGTTATCATTTTTGAATGAAATCTTCTCAAAATCCTCCATTGTGTTGTGAATAAATTAATTACAACCAAAACCCATTAGTAAATTAACATCACATATTCTTATATTTAAAAACTCATATGGATTATTCTTTCAATGTTTTTATATTTGATACCAATTGATAATATTTCATGTTGTATAGATAAAATAAACCAAAAACTAAACATGTAAAAATCAGTCATTATAAAGTGTCTTGGAAATCATTTTAAGATTTATATTCCATATTTGTATATAACCATTTTATTTGGGTATAGTATATGTCTAAACTATATGGTTTAACCATGTTTTGAGAAAATATATTAAATTTCATGATGTTCAAACACATGTCCATGATCACTGCTTTTTGTCTAAAAAAATATCCACTATTATTTTTTATAGACTCTGTATATTTAATTAAATATTAATAATCTTAGATTTTGTGTGATGAAATTAATATCAACGATTATCTAGAGAAATAATAAATAATTATATAGAAATTTCAACTCACATTTAAAATAAAAACAATATATGTTCAAAAATAGTCAATCTGAACCAACTCTAGGGGTTGATAATTTGTAACATTATTCATTCATTTGAATGAAATCATATCTCTTTCGAAATTTTTCATGGGCTTACAACAATTTCAAATAGTAATTATTCTTTAGGAAGATCCATAACTGATATTTTAATAGATATTAGTGAAGGTTCTAATGTCCTAGTAACAAATTATATCACTAATATTCGTTGTGAAAGGATTTTAAATGAGAAATATTTTAAGATAATAATGAATGAAATAATCTAAATAAATATTATCAATGTGTAAATATGTAGACACCAAATCATGTTTAAATAATAAATTTAGAAATAATTATTTTAACACATTAAATTATGAAAACAGTCAATATATATTTATATAATACGAATAATATAAATAAAAAACAATATTATTGAATTTATAATAGAGTTAAAATATCCAATGTGACCAAGACTGATTATTTTTCCTTAGGAATTTTCAATAATGTTGACATGTCCACAGTTTCCCTTGATAATAATTTTATCACATCTATAATATCTATTCATGTTTCTGGATTACCAATTGTATATATATCATATGAGTTTACTGTTACTCATCAATAAAGATTCCTATAACAAATTTATATAATAAATTATGTTTTTACCAATAATTTCATATCGAAATAAATGTTTGTAAAAATATCATTTCAATTTTAAATATTTTTAATAGTTTCATATTAAAAAAAATTAGAAATGAAAACTTTATTTTCATCGCATTAATATGAATTATTTACATATTTGGAATTTCTTAAATAGATGGATAAATTTTTTCACAAAAATTATATTTTGTCAATAATGGAATAAAATCATGAATTTATACCTGGGCGTGGTTTGTTTACCAGAAATTTGGTCAAGTATTCTCTAAAAAAATTTACCTTTAGGGATCCTTTTTTACTTTCACATTAGTCATTGTTTGTTTATTGTTCTCTTTTAATAAATCAATATTGATATATTTCTCAATAGTTAGTTTAGATTTAACATGACGGAAAAAATAATGTTGTTTCCTTGCACATTTATACATATCATTTATTTTATTGAATAATTCAACAATTGTAATATAGTATCTAAATTAATCATCGATTTTCATATCTTCTATGATATTTTTAATTTTATAAAAATAAGATACATGAATTATATATAATTAATTAATATTTTATAACAATGTTTTTTTCATAAAAACATGTTTTCTAGATTAGTCATATATTATAATATTCATTCGGACTTAATAAAACTATCCTAAGAGGTGCTCGAGGTTTCTTTCAGATAATTATTTGTCCCTTTTCCATTATTCTTATTTCAGTTTTTGAATAAATCTTTGAAAAATAAGATTTCATAGTCCCTTTTATATTCATAACCGGTCACTTCACATGATTGATTCTTCTTTGTTGGGTTTAATATTATATCATACACTCTTATATTTTTTTTTAAATTTTATCCATAAATTAAAACAATTTATATCCCATAAATAAATATATGTTTTCATCATTATTGAATGATGAATATTCCTCCTCACGTGAACTATTTTCTTTGATTTTCACCATTATCATTGCATTAAATGTTTTTAAAGAAATTAATTTTTATTCTGGTTTATAATCTTCTTTTTTAAATATTATTTCTTCATTATACTTCATTTCTATTCCAATTATCTCATTCACTAATATTTTACTTATAGAAAATTATTATCTAATAAATATTTCTAGTTTTACTCTACATATATGTTAATCATTGCAAGAGTCTTATTAAATGATCATTATCATCAAATTTTATTCTTTTATCATTAATTATGTTCCTAATATTGTTAAACATGAGATTTATAACATAAATTGAATCATTAGGATTTAATATTAATGTGTTATATTTATTAATATGTGTACTAAAGTATATTTATTTAAAATTAAATGTTCATTTATGTGAAATATTAATTGTATCCCAATTTTAATAAGGAGTTGAACAAGAAGAAATAATATGAAATTAAAATTATCTTAATGTAAAATATATGATATTAATATATTTATAGTTACATTAAAAAGAACCCTCAATAGAATCACATCAATCATCTCAATCAACATTTGGGTTTTCATATTTCTCCTATATTATAATCCAAAAATCAAATCCCATGGGTTCTATATGAATTTTTCTTTTGATGAAAAACTATGTATAATTAATTTTATTTTAATAATAGTACACTTACTATATGTACAAGGATGTATATTATGATCTATAAATTTATTTTTTTGATAAATATCCTTAACAGTGATCTTTTCCAAAAAAATGATGACATTTTAAAAAATACCTCTAACAACCAACAATGGATAGGGTAAAAAAAATAAATATGTGGGTGAATTGAGACTCATATTAGTATTTATATTCAAATAAATTTAAATTTAAATCATATTTTTTATAATATAAAACCCAATTAAATAGAATAATTTTAGTTTATAATTCAATATTTCAATAATTTTATCATAATATTAATAAAAACATTATTGAAACCTCATAATTTTTTTTAATTTTTGAATCATACCTACTCGTATAAAAAATAAAATATAAAACAAAAAATAAAATAAAACATAAATTTAGTGTTTTCCAATTGTTTTCTTGAAAAATTAAAATGATGTTTATAAAAAAAAATTAAACAAAAATGGAAAAAACCTCACATAAGAAAAATGAACTATTTAGTCTGACGCAGACAGACAATCCTCTCCACTTGGAAATAGTATACATTTAATCTTATTGTTAAAAATAAATGGATTCATAACCCAGATGATTTTTATAAAAAAAATACTATAAGTATATCAAAGGTGTGTTGAGAGTCTTCTATATTATTTGGGATAGAAGGAGTCCTAGCCACAATCAAAATAGTACCAATTTATTTGTGGGATTATAAATTTAAAATAATATATAGATAATATCAATAAACAATTAAATATAATTATATATATTGTGATAAAAATAAAAATATTTAAAGAATTAATGACTAAAAAATTAATGAAAATCAATGTAAAACAAGTATAATAATTTTATGTACAAGATAATATAAATATATTCGTTTATAGGTGAATTTACAGTTGTTGATATTGAAATTTTAGTTGTAAATTATATGACATTATAATGATATATTCTATAATGGTAAATTGATGATTAAGATATAAAATAGTGTCATAGATATTTGAAATATAGAATATTTTTTACTATTTTCATACCAAAGACGCTGATTTCTTTATGTCCCAAACAATTATTTAATATATCATTGGTCTTTAATAAAATTTTATTAAATCTTTAATTACGACTATATATAAATCATCATTGTATATCCTCCTCCATGAATATAATTTCCATTATCATTGTGTTCTTCAAACCGAAATTTAATTTTACAGAGAATAAAGTTTCACTAATATATTTAATAATAAAATTTTAAATTTTAGAAGCATCCACTTTATATAAATATTATTATCATTCCTAGTCATAAAAAACATTTAAAAGAATATTTTTACAATTCATTAATAGGACATATGGTCATTCACATCAACATAATATTGAACATCTTATACCTACAGTCAATCACATTAACATACAATCAATTAGTATGTACTTATGGCTAGTCACCATGACCTTTTGGAGAGTCACATGTTCATATGTTACATCCCATAATACTTATGGTTCATCCCCTTCATCATATGTTTATTACAGTATTTTTTTGAATTCAAACTTTTTTCCATTATCATATCATCATGCCATGCAGTTGATTATTTAGTTTTTCAAATGTCCACATTTTACATATGATTTCTTTTATCAATATGAAGAAAATAAAAAATAAAAATACGGTCAATAATTCAATTTTCAATATCATGTTATATGTATGGTAGATTCTATTATTCATTTTTGTAATAAGGGAACATATTTGGTTGATCCCACGTGTCTTTTGATCGATATATTTCTTTTTTGGTAATTTCAACCCTTTCTGAAAAATATTTATAATCACGTGGATTATATATCATGGTCATACTAGAATAAATTATATGGGTGCTTGATCCCTTCAAAATACGTCATATATAATCAATATGTCGGTTTTTCAATAGATACATCTTTAATTTATAAGATTCATAGTCAATTGAAGTCTTTTAAAAATGTAATCTAATTTATTAAAAAATAATTATCCTATATAAAACATTATATATTTCATAGACCACATTTACCTAATATTTTTTCAATAAAAGTAGGATTTTTTTACTATTCAAAAATTTATATTTCCTCCTCCTATGGAAATAATTCATTATAAGAAAAAAAGGATGGTATTATCATTTTATAGGGTGAAGTTTTAAAAAAATATAGGATTACACTGATTTGAAATATGTCTCCTATCATATCTATAAAAAATAAACTGAATCCCATTATTCATGAAGAAGAGAGAAAATATGTCATGATTCCCCAGGATGTTAAACTCCCATTTCTTAAAATAGATCAAATTTTATTTAAATTTGTCTTATAACTATTATTCCACAATAATATTTAATATTTTTGGTATCATCATAATCCATTTATCTACCAATTCTTCTGGGGAATCATGATACTCAAAATTGGTCTTATTTTTAGTTTAATAGATTAGGTAATCTTCATACTCAATATTGTGAGGCACCCCAATTCTCCTTGAATAAATATTTGTGGAAAAATCAATATATTTTCTATAGAAAATTGATTAAATGGTGTTAGTATTACCTCCAATTAATAATTTCAAAAGTCATTGAAAATGTTTAACCAACCTTATTTTAAATGTCTTACCATTTTCCATGAAAAATCCTCTCCACCCATGAAGCATTTATATTTCAATAACAACGAAATTACATACTGAATCCACTATTAATCAACTTCATTTTCATTTCATTTCTACAAAACAATCAAATGTCGGTTTCATGACATCACTATAACATCTGATATACCATTAAAATTATTTGTTTCTCTATAAGAGAATATTCATTATGAGTTGTGGCTTCAAAAACTAATTTTATTAGCAGTATTTTTCACAGTGACTCAATTTCATGAAGGTTGGGTTTAATAACAATATAGGTTGGAGAAAGGGTGCATGTATGTATTTGATGAAAAAACATCGACTTTTGGAAAAATAGTAATTTGATTCGGATTTTAAATTATAAATATTAATTTAGAAAATTAGGGAATACAATAATAATATAAAAGAGGAAAATTCATAAAAATATTATAAATATTATGTGCATAAATATACATGGTATATATACCGACCGTGTACTCATTCAAGCTAAGAAACTCTATGAATACTAACTATACAGTCATAGTATGGATAATATTCACAAAAGTATAATATATATTTATATATAATGATCATATGAGTTATGTATCATAATAATTATAGTAACTCCATGACCAAATGGTATATGATAATTAACAAAAAATTTAAACTATAAATCATGGTTACATATCAAAAAATAAAGTAACAAGAAAATATATTTTGAAATTGATTTATAAGAATTGAATTTATTGAATATAAAGATAATATTAAAAATATAAGAATAAAAAATAAAAATATTTTTAATATTCAATAATCCATAATTAATTTATATATTATCCACCCTCTAAATATTAAATGGATTTTTAAATGACGTAGAAATATTTAGTTTGGTGATAATGAATTCATGGTTTATATCACCGTTTTTAAAATTGTCTATCCAATTGTGGTTTATTTTATATGTTTATTTTTTCCTTAATTGATATAAAACTTTTTTTAAAATATTTTTTACAATTTTATTGTCATATATTATTGGGAATTATCTTAATTGATATAAAAACCCAATAATCTATGAATAATAAATTATATTTTTTCAAAAAAAAAATCTACATATATATAAAGATGATTTATAGTAGATAACAAAATAATGATTTTGTCCACACTATTCCATGAAACTAGAAAAAATATTAAAACGTGAAAAATTCAAGATTACATTTCTCATCCAAACATATAACAACTAATTATATCATTACAATAACTCATTAGATCAAATTAAAATCCTCTAGAATACTATAATTAAAAAAATTACTTGTGATGCCTTTGAAATTATTTTGAAAAGTGGTTATTTTAAAATATATGAGGGTTTCATAAAGTTTTTCTCACAAACACACACTAACCATAATAGCCGTTTGGCTTGTTCTTGATTAATGAAAACCGAAAAAGTATACTAATAATATCATTTTGATTATCTTATTTTCAATTTTTACCACGATTGGAATTAAATCTTATACCCATGGTTTTACAAAAATCATCCTAGATATAGATAATAAATATTTTTGGTGCTATTTAGTGATGTTTTTTTTTGATATAAATATTTCATGATTTTTTAATATATGAAACGAAGAGAAAAAGTTTATCAGTAAAATTAAACATATTTCAGATTCATATTTTTTTATTTTGTAAAATTCTATACAAAATAAATTTCTTCATGATGCAAAAATAATTTAAGACTCAAATATTTGAACTAATAAAACATCATTTCTAATTCATTAAAAAAATATGATCTTGATTTTAATTTAAAGAAATAAACGAAATGAGGTGAGCATATGATGTCAATATATAGGATAATTTTTAGAATATTACGAATCATTTGTTAATTAAAAAAGTTGATTTGGAAAATTTAGATTTTTAAATCCACGTTTTTTTCATTAAATCCATATTTAATAATGAAACCATTTAATAAATTAATATAAATATCTATAAGATATTAATATAATTTTATATTTTATTCTTCTAAATGCAGTATCCTAATTGATTAGAGTCTTTATATTTGTACAATAGTTTCTTTATTTACAATTTTATTTTATAGAAAATACCTTGGTAAAACTATTCTCGTATTATTTCTAATTATAGTACCAGAATAAAGAACCATTTTCCAAAAAAACCCATTTACTTAAAATGATCATAATGAGGAATGTTATTTCATCTACATTTCATAAATTTTTTAGTAAAAATAATTCATTACTACATGACTAATCATTTTCCATAATTCATCATCTATCACTTAAACAATTTCATTGGAATGATGTTTGGAAAACTAGTAATGATGTTCAACATGATTTTAAGAGAATTTATAGTCTATATACCTCAATATGTACATATTAAAATATCATTTAAAGAATGGCCTCAATTTATTGTAATGTTGTAATAGATTAAATTACATACTAATACATTTTCATATTCAAGAGAAAGTTTAAATAATTCATTTGAAGTGTGTTTCCTCCTATAGCCTACATCAGAGATATATTATAGTGCTTGGTTGAGGTATTGATAATAAATATTTAAATATTATGCTCACATTTTTTGTATGTATTATTTGGATCATGAGGGTTTATTTCATTCAATATGGAATTTATATTTTTTATAGAATTATATTTTTTCCCCATTTTTGATTTCCTAGTAGTCCAATAAAAAATTGAATATTATTCTTTACATTTCGATTCTATCTTATATAAATTCTATATTGTGCATAAAATAATGACGTTATAGCCAAAATATATAATTTAAATATTTAATATAATAATTAACTCCCATAACTCATATTAAGTATTCATTAAATTTTTTATGATAATAACCCAAATGATTATATAGAATTATTTATTTATATATTTTTCCCAATACATAAGATTTGTGTCATACTAATTAGGAAATGTTTTAAAAATATATGGAATAGTTTTATTCCTATATTCTATAATACTATTTTATTGTGTGGTCGTAGGTGCAAGAAATTTTTTATTGTAGACCTTTTCAATATATATATATTCATTGTATTTATTTTAAAACTCATGGACATGATCACTCTTAATGTCTAAATTTTTATTTCAATTATTATTTTATACCAATGTTTCATATTTCTCATATTTCTAAAAGTAAATACAAGCATCATTTTTTTAAAAAGAATTAATGGGATTATATAGCAGATCCATCTTCAATAACATTATAATAATCATACCCATTTAATCTAAAAACATTATATATCCAAAAAAATTCCATGTGATCCTACTCAATGGGTTTGAAATACAAAATTCATTTTTTGGATTGAAATAAAAGTCATCATGTTTTACTTTTTTATATAATTCTCTGACTTTTTATTCTCTCAATTATTGTTTTGGAATATCATTAACTATAAATTTCGTGGATAATTTTATATGAGAGTGAATATTTTAGTGTACTTATACCTTATTCCATAGATAATATTAATTGATAGTGGAATATAATGAAAGAAATTATTTTAGAAAATAATGATAATTAATAAACTTTATAGATGTTTTCATTATGAAATGTAACAAAAATAGGTCATGTTTAGAATAATAAATTTTTAATGAATTACCTATGAAATTGAATTTATAACTATGATCTGAAATTTTTTGTATGCTATGAAGAATATACATTATTCCAGAAAAAAATATGACCTGATAAAAAAACAAAATTCAACTTACTATTTTGTTCAGGTCCAATTATTTTCCCTTTAACATTGTTACTAAAATTTAAATGTTCTCCATCAATCTAGAAAACTCTATTTAATATTGAGTGTTTTTTTATTAATATTATTGGAATATTCAACGTATCGAAACCATAAATAATAAAAATTACTCTTCAAAAATGATTAAGAAACATATTTGGATATGAAATGATTTTGTACTCACATCAGTTTTGGTTATTGAAATGTTAATAATAAAGTATTTTTGGAATTGAAATCAATTTAATAGTTTCATTAAGATGGATATAATAATTTTAGAGATGTAAATATATTTTGGACCATATGAATATTAACTTTTTTTAATATGATGATCTCAAACTATGAGTAAATTTACTCCTAAAAATTATCCGTTGACCTAAGTATATACTAATCACATCATTATGATTTACTGTTGTATGATTAAAAATCCACTTCTCTTGGTTTCTATCCAATTTTATACCTTAAAATATCTTTTTTGAGTTTCAGATTTTATATATTTTGTTTATTGATTTCTTTTTGTAAGTGAATATTGTGGTCTTTTTTACTATAGTATGATCATATTTAACATCAAAAATGAAATAATAAAAATTCATAAAATTTTATTCCAATATTAATGAATATTTATTGATTCTTCAATAAAATTATTATATTTTGGTAAATCACCAACGATTATATATATATATATATATAATTTTTTATCTTCAGAAACCCATGTTATCTCCGTCATCCTTATCTTCACTACATTATTCAGACATTTTATAAATATATTAAGAGGGAATCCATGAATAATTCGAAAATTTCATTGTTATTTATACAAAATTTTATAACTTTTATTATACCATGGTTTTCAAGTAGTTGATTTGATATACTATTTTTTCTTTCCTTCATAACAGACCTCTTTTCCAGATTGATTCTATTTTTCTCAATTTCCACATATATCATTTCTTCATCCATATTATTATTACATGAATAATTTATTCTCTCTATAGAAATTTTTAATATCTTTTTTCTAGTAAATTAATTTCTTCATTACTTTTATAATGTAATTCATCATCATTTGAACAATCAACATTAATTTCCTCTATCATTAAGTAATAATTCTTTAATGAAACTCAATTTCACTTAGGATAAACCTTACCTTTGTAAATATTAAATTATTCCACATACATAATGGGCCTTAGAATAAAATATATGAATTAGAGTTCAATTATATAATTTGGTTATCTAATAGAGATAGAGGTTCTTTTATACTAACCTAGTATGAATTGTATGAGTCTCATTACATGATCATAGAATTTAATTTTCATCCAATGTGTATTCAATGAATTGAAAACAAATTTTATCATGAGATACATGTAAGAAGATGATTCCTTCAGTTTCATACTTAATGTATTATATTTATTATAATAGTAATTCCAGAACATATCATTGAAATTTTATATTTTTTAATGGGAATAAAAAATTGTATCAAAAATTTTAAAGGTAGTAAAACACGCATAAATTCAAATATTCAAATATTCGAAAGGATAATTTTAGATGGAATTAATATCATAATAGTTCAATTCCAAATTATTCATAGTGCAATAACTCCTATTAGTTTTAAACATTTTTAATATTTTTCCAGTATTATATTCTTACTAATAAATTTTTGTAATTCATTATAAGTACTTTTCTTTAATCATTACAGAAATTAGGAATTTAAATTACAAATTTATTTATTTTTATTATAATGGAAAATAATATTTTATATTTTATAAAAATTATTCCATAATTCATTCAAATTAGACCCATAATTTATAAGTTGACACATTTAATAACAATCCATTTTTTCGCAAAATATATAACATCTATAAGGGAGTATGGTTTTTCATGGAAAATATTCATTACTCTCATGATATATTAATTGATTCCATTATCCATCAAAAAACCCTATTATTTGTTTATGAAAATAATGGGATTATATTAATTATAACAGTAAGGTATATAAAAAGTAGAAATTAAATAGCTAGTCCATTGATACTGATGATTTTTTTCTTTTTTGAAATAATTATGTTCATGAAAAGAAACATTTTCATACTAAAGAAATAGAAATCTCTACTCAATGTTATTCTTAAAAAATTTTATAATAAATGATAAAATAAAAATTAAACACATAATGTTATATTTGTTTAGAAAATTCATATTTCTGAAATCAATTCAAAAATTTAATACTTTTTATCCTCAAGATGTATAAAATGTCTTTATGAAAATATAGACGATTTATCATAGGTTGAGAAATCATATTATTTATATATATACCATAGAAACCGTACATAAATAATATATCTATTTTTTGGTATATTTTTGATATCTCTCTTACATATAGGGTAACCTTCATGGACCCATATAGAATAACACACAAACTCACACATTGAATAACAATTATTGTTATACTTGGAATAACCATATTTTTTATACATAGAATAATCTTCATGGTTAGATTGTAACATAAATCATACGAAATGAATTATAATTATATGTGATTCCCAAATGTCCTTTTTTTATTGTAGAACCAATATTAATTTTTAATAATTAATATTAATAAAATAATCATAATAAAAATTCCCGATGTTTTATAAATTATCTATTCAAAGATAAGATGATAATTCCTTAATTTAAATATTCATTCCCTTTCAAAACAATTTTTTAAAATAATAAAATCATAGTTAATTATTATGAATTTTTTATATAAAATATGTAATCTTCTAAAATAATTCCAATATAAAATATCTACTATAGTGGAATGATTTGTTTTCTTGGTCGATATTGAATTAGTATATTTCTTTTGTCATTTATAATGATATTCAAAACATTTCATATAAAATATGATACATGATTCCTACTGAAATAAATTGAAATATTGTAAAAAATTGGATTGAATTTTTCATATATTCACCATTTATTTCTATATAAATACATTCATAATATGTCCATGGTTGAAAAAAAGATATAATGGAATCATTAATTGGATATTTTTAAAAAGAAAATACATTACATTGAGTCTGAATTGTCACGTAGAAGATTTAACTAATTTATTAATAAAACTATGTTAATTAATAAAAATATTAAAATACTTATTCATGTTTACTATTACTTTTTTATCATGTAATAATTTAATTATATTATCAATTAAATTATCATTAAATTATTTTATTATATTCATGTTACATATCCAAAAAAACTTATATATTTTATATACATTAAATGAGTTATTTATCCCATAATATACATAATATAAACAAGAAAATAAATTACATATATATATATATAAAACTTTTAATGACTAATACGAAATGTTTTTCTATACAATGAACTATGATACAACCCTAGAGACTGTAGACTGTGTGTTTAAATTTGTAACATTTCCATTTTAGAAAAACTAATATATAATGAAAATAAGAATTGTTTTTCATTATAGAAATGATTTTATATAATAAATAAAAAACTTATTCTGTGTAATATACTTATAATATCATACATGTGATTTGGTGAAGAAAAAATAAACACATTTCTCAGTTGAGGTGCTAGTCCACACATACACATGAATGACGTTATGATTTTTTAGAGAATACAAATTTAAGAAATTGAATTATATATTATATTTTAGAAATGAAAAATATTTAATGAATATAATATATATATATAATTAATATATCATTATAAATATTCGTATGTTTAGTTGATGGAAAATTATTTACATCAGTCTACACAGCGGCAGTCGACACTAAACTGAACGATGATTTTTTATCACATTAGTATGAAGTTGATATTGTATAGGCTTTTTCACTGACTTAATAAAATACCAGTATATGGTAGATACTTTTCAAATTATTTATATATGATTGGTGATAATTTTTAGAAGTTTTAAAAATAAACAAAAATTAAAACACTTGGTTAATAACTTTACATCTTTAATAGAAACCCTGCAATGTTTTTCACCAAAACATTTCATAGGTTGGTTTCATAATTAACCAAATTACTATAAGAAAGCTTGATTTTTTTTGGGTTTTATTTTTGTATTTAATTAGGGGAAAATGTATATTTATGTGTAAATAAATGGGGAAAATATGTTCCCTTTTTTAATAGAGTGAATGGATATTCCATGAATTTCTTAAATTATTTCATTAATATAATATCAGTTTAATATTTAAATGGATAAAAATTATTGATATTATATTATAAGGTATTTATGAGCCTTAATAATATAATCCAAAAATAACATTACATATTTATGTGATTTTTTCAACCGTATACTTTTTTTACTTATTTAACCCTTTTTGACAATTACAATAGTATTGAATATTTTACTTATTAAGAGTCAAAAAAGATACTATAAAATTAAAATTGGATCATAATTATACCTCGTATTATATTTTATATATTATATAAATAAATTTACTAAACATGGGTTTTTTCTGGAGTATTATATTATTTAATAAAAAATTATTTGATTATAATAAATCATTTTTGTCAATTTTGAATATATTCATTTAATTTAAAATAAAAGCTACAAAAAACAATGTAATCTTACTCTTATGAATTATAAGATCATTAATATTTCATTTCTCTCAAATAATATCAAGGAACAACAAAAATATTTCGAATTATATCACATTTAACAATTTTTAATATCATTTATTTTATTTTTATATTTAATAAATTATTACTATATCAGTGTTTTGTTGTTATTTTAGAAAACATTTAACAACATAAAAAAATAAATTACAAGTAAAAATATTGACAATTTTTATTTTCAATAATTATTTATAATAAAAAATACCATCTTTCTATCGAAATTAATTATATATATATAATACAATAAATATAATAATATTTTTTTACTTTTCATTACATAAAATATTTTAGTGTTAAAAATAATTTCATTTTGGAAAACATGCATAAATTAAAATTTTGGATTATTATGGATGAAATAATATATTTCAATAAAATTAAGGTATTTTTTTTGTTAATTTGTAGTCCTTATAAAAAATTCCAACCCTTATTTAATCCAATTTCCATTTAACATGGTAATAAAGATTAATAGTATTTCTATTCATAGAGGAAAAAAATAAAAGAGAAATATTTCTAAAATATTGACATCTAAATTCAAAACATGGAATCTTGATTTTCTTGATAAAAAATTAATAATTTCATATATTCAAATTAAAATTTAACCTAAAAAATAAAATAAAAACAATCTTTCCAGAAAAATTACATTGTAATTAATAAAAAGTTTCTACATTAAATTTATGTAAAAAATTCAGAAAAATACTATAATTCGATTACATATAAAAAAAAAGATATAATTTTTTTTTAAAAAAATAAAAAATTTAATATTATTTTATAAATACATTAATATAAAATATATCATCCAATTAGAATATGTATTTTCGGAATTATTTAAAAATAATCATTTTTTGAAAATTGTTTAACGTTCGCCAAATAATAATTAATATATTATTTCACAAATTCTGTAATTCTTATCAAACAGTACATCCTTATATCCGAAATATTAATTATAATAAATTCTCACAAAATCTAATAAAAACATGTTTTGAAGAAAAAAGTATTTTTGATGATGAAAATGGATTTAATTAAAAATTTGTGACATTTTATTAATAATTAATAAATAGAATTTCATTAATTGAGACATATATTTATATATAAATTTAAAAAATCATTCATTCATATTAATACTCTGTGATTAAGCGACGTCATTGTAATGGTAATATTTAAAAAATAATATTTTGTGGTTCATTTAAGCATAGAGTTTTATCTCTTTAATTTTATGATATATAGCCTTTCATTTTAAAATATCAATACATTACATTTTACCCCGTATAATAATATACTCTCTCACAATTTGATCTTTATTTCAAAAATCAGTCATTTTTCATTTGAAAATATAGTTATTTAAATTCCACATCGTTAAAAGGATATTAAAACATCATCTTCATAAGAGAGAAAGGGAAATATAAATTTTATATAGAATGAAAAATTAATATTTTCCAACATTTGAGAACATTTGTGGGATGTGAAAATATAGATATTGATGAAAATTATAATTACTAAATACTGATGAATATTGAAAGAGATCATTTGTCACAGGAATTTCATTGATCATGATAAATTCAATGACCACTGCACCATATAACTAATAAGTGTTAATAATAATGTTTATTAATTAAAAATAACGAAAATATGATTATTTTTCAAGAACATTTTTAAGATTTTAGTAATTAATTATCTAACATGAAAAAGAACATATAAGAACATACTCATATAAAACGTATAATTTTATAATTTATTCTATATCCATGATAAACACTTCTTTTAATCCATAAAAATTAAATTTGATATGAATTTTTTATGTTAAAATTAGTAAAATAAAATTCTTATGTAAAATAAAATTCAAAAATTGATAAAAAAAGTATTCCTCCTACCATTGGAAATTATCCATAAAGAAAATGATTACCATAAGGTAATATAATTAATAAATTGACTGTACTATATATGAAGAAATAAAACATTAATTACTAAAGCCTCAATAATAATAATAAAGATCATAGTAGAGAATTTGATAAATAACTAAACATAAAAATATTCCAAAATTTCCTAACTGAAATTGAAACACGAAGATTATATTGATTTTATCAAATATTCATTAATGATAATTTTTAGATTTATCATCAGATAAAATGAATCAATTTATAGTCCCCTATCAATTATATAAATTCCTTAATCATATAATCACAATGATATCATATTCATTTACATAATTAATTCAAATAATGATAATTACACAATAAAAACATATATTCCTCCAAATTATTATTCAACCATTAATCCTGAATTAAAATACCATATTATTTTAATTACCTTAACAATATAATGTTCCTCGGAATATATCATTCCTCATCCAAAATAATTTAAATCACTTTGTCAGTAAATCAATTTTAATCCCCATAGTTATATATAGGATAAAACCGATGTTACCAACATCATGTTAATAATTATCTATCACATCATTTCAAAAAAATCATATATCCAAGTCATGACACCTTTTATTTTTGGGTTTTACCCTTGATTCCCTTCAATTATAGGTTCAATCCAGGTAGCCTTGTCGAGTGTGAAATTTATCTTTCTCTACAAAGACTATATTAATATAGTTCTTATAATTTCTCTAAAAATATAATTAAAATATTCAAAAATATTATGAAACATCATATCTATTTTCTCAAACCAAATCTTTTCTACAAAACTAAATTTTCCAGAAAACTAAAATATAATAATTGACTATTAATATGATAATACTACCTCAGAGGTGTATTCATCCTATTATCTTATATATTTTAATTAGTGTCTCTAAAAAACATGGCCTTTTTTCTAAATCACATTTCATATATATCGATTACATCCAACATATGATTCAAAATATTGGAAATTAAAATCTAAAATATATTGTTAACTAATTATAATAATATCTATAATATAATATAATATCAATGAAAAACACATCATTAATTTAACATCGTTCTTAAACATTAAACAATTATTTTACATATTCATCAATTATATGAAATATTTCTATATGACTCATCTATATAATATCAATCATGATTTATAAGTAGAATTATATAAAATAATTCATATCGTAAATCATGACATTTCATTATTTCATTATTGTGTTGATATACCCTCTATAATTCAACATAAAGTTCATTTATAATGAAATGAAGTTACCTAGTCTATGGTGGTATTTACATTGTCAAATTTGATGGATGTGTTATTATTTTAAAATTATATTATGTAGATTCAATGATACATGAAAATTTTGATAAATTAAAATGATATTACCTTTCAAACTGTTTATTTTTTATTTGGATTTCCAATAAACATTCAAAATAATTTTAACATTCATTATAAATGATAGTGATGATTAAATCATATAATATGAATAATATGTTTCTTGATGATACATTTCCATCACATTAAATAAATATATTTAATATGTAGAAAAAACATCATTATAGCATGTAATTAGTTACATCACGATAAAATTTAAATTTTCCTAATAAATCCTATAAGCATTAATATAATATCATACATTACCGATTAAATCCTCAAAAAACATATAAAATATTAATATTAATGATTTTATTACTCAATGTAAATAAAAAAACATTTCTTTATTACATCCAATAAATGAAAAAAAAATTCAGAAATAATTCTTCACATTATACCTAATGGTAATATATACCTCAAATGTGTAAAATATCTCCAAAAATCACGTTAATCGCTTCAAATTTCCGTCACATAAACCCTATAATTTTTTTATAATAGCATAAATATTTGAAAAATCATAAAATTTTAATCCTATTATGGAATTCATTAACCATAATAAAACCTTACATGAAATCATTTAATTCACTAATGTTTTCAAAACCCTCTCGTGGTACCATCATTAAGGACATGTCTTCATACATAATATAAACCTGGGTTGACTCAATAATTCCTCTTTGTACACACTTGAGGATCTATAAAAAATAGATTAATAAAAAACTAGAAAATAAATCATACATAATAAACCAATTCAATAAAATTAGAATCATATACTCAATATCCATTTCTTCTGATAATATATAACATTTTATTTATGTTTTTTATTTTGGAAATATAATGATGAATTTTATGTTATTTTAATCATTTCTATTAATCATCATTAAACACAATTATTTATTTAAAACATCAGACAAGTAAAATAACATTCTAATGGACATAAAAATATTTATGTAAAACCATTTTTCCTTGGATATTAATAAAAAAATCATTTTTAAAATTATCATTGTTATGAGAATAATCATCTTCATAACAATGAAATTAAATTTCCAACTAGAATTTTTTAATAAAACATTTGAATATAATTATTGATTGAAAAAATATAAATAATAAAGGGTTGTCATCAATAATGAATATTTCATCAAATATTTGTAAAAAATTATAAATTTCTCCTATGAGAAGTATCAAAAACTTTTCATTAGAAATAAAATCATTATATAACCTTGAGAAATTATAAGATTTTATAAAACATAGGAAGAATAAATATATAATTTAGGAAACATGAGGCCTCATTTTAATATAATATTTAGATATTTTGTGTCCATCACATTAAAAAATGAAATATCCCTTTTGATTACACATGGAATACCAGTTATTGTTTTATATTAAATAACTCTCACAATTAAACTTGGAATGACCTTCAATGTCACTCAAAACATAAATATTTCTAAATACATTGAAGGAGTATTTTTTAACTATCTATAAATTTATTATATAGAAGCTAAATATCATTATTAAAATTTAACATGAACCATAAAATATTTAAAAATACATGAAAACTTTTATATTTTAAAAATTTATTTTACCGATAACATGACATGTATATTGAAATTTCAATTCAATATAACATATATTTCTAAAAATAATGAAATCATAGGGATGAAGGATTTTTATTTGAAGAAAAAGTTAAAACTTATAAAGGATTTAATATAATAAATATCATCTACTTTTGTGGGAAATTTCATTTTTACTCTACAAATTAAATGAAAACATTCATATTGTCTTCGGAAATGAATGTAAAACGGATCATTTAAAAATATGTAAAAAAATTGAATTATAAAAATATTGAATGAAATTAAAATTATATGACATAAATATTCCGTTTATAATCAATTATTTTCATGTAAAAACATTAATAATATATTTTGAACAATGTCTACATGGAATAAAATGATTTTATTTGGTAAATATAAAAGATGTATTTTGATGAATGAATTCCCTTGCCTTGAGTTAAAATAATTGTGTAAATTTTTTATGTTCTAGAATAATAAATTTACTTAATTACATGATTTTATATAACCCTTTTCCATTTTAAATATTCCTTATATAATGTTTTAATTTAATTACATAATTAAATAAATTCTCATGAGACGTTCTGATGATATTCGACTCATTAGACTGAAATAACTTTTGTATTATTATTATGGTCAAAGAGGTCTTTGTCTGATCATATGTAGAATGAAAAAAATGAAATTTTAATCATTTTTATGAAAACTTCTTTATTTTAAAATTATCCATTAAATATGGTTTTCAAAAATGTATAATATTACAGTCATGGGGATAATTGGACATACATGTGCATGAGCAATAACTCAATTTTTAATGAACCATTATATAATGAAACTAAGTATTGTTTTTTTATTGAATCATATTTTTATAAAAAAAATAACACATTATTTCTTTCAATATACATATATATATCATCCATGTGATGTGGTGATTGAAAATCAATCTCATCGCTTCATTAAGGTGGTAGTCCACATGTATGCATGAATGAAGTTGTGAATTTTTTGTGAAAGGAACGATAGTATATAAATGATAAATGATATATTAATACATATAAATATATATTTTATTTAATAGATTTAAATATACAATAAAAAATCATTATAACCTTCCATAAGAGGAGGTGATGTAAAAAAATTTACATCGGTTCACAAAGTTGTTTCCACCTAAGGAAAAAATCATGGGTTCCTTTCCCATTTAAAGGAATAAGATGTTGATATAGGTTATTAAATTATAATAATAACATCAAGGTATGTGGGAGATATCATTTTTATTATTTCCCCATGGTTCAATAATAATTAAAGAATTTATAAAACAAACAATATTAAAATGGTTGGTTATGGTTTGTACCACTCCATTGAAAAATCTCTCAATGTTTACACAAAATGCCTTCCTATGATGGATTCCTAGTAAAAAATACCTATATAATAAATGAATGTAATTTAGGAAATTTATAGTCTGGTATAGTATAATATAAATGGTTTAAAAATTGTAAATAAATGAGAAGATATGTTCCCTTTTATAAGAGTGGTTAGGGGTATAATTAGAATTTATAATATTATTATATTAACATAAGGTAATTTTCATTCAAAAATTAATCCAAATTGATTATAACCATAAATAATATTATTATCTAAAATTATAGTATCATAAAATAAATATTGGACATTTTTTGGTGATGGTTTCTCCCTAATAATATTTCTTTTAATGATTTTAACTCTTATTTACAATTATCACTGTTTAAATGGTTTAACTTTTTATGGTTTATAAAAGTTACCAAAAAATTAAAATTTTACAAGAAGTACACTAGGGTTTTTTGTCATCTTTATTGCAATAATTTGGATGAGAATTGTTTTTTTCTGTTTTAAGTTATTTACTAAAATACCAAATATTATAAAAATCCAACAATGACTTTTTTGAACTATTCATTTAATTTTAATTTTTAAACTACAAGAACAAAATTTAAATTGAATAAAATTAATTAAAAACACAGTATTATGAAATATTTATCAATAAAAATAATATAACATAAAAATTTATTAAATTATAATTTTTAAAAATGGTTTAAAATCATTTATTTAAATCATCTATTAATTTAATAAATATCGTTCCAACATTTCATATGAAATTATTTTATTTATATCAAAATTAAAACATAAAAATAAATTACCTTTTAAAATTAGTTTATATTTTATATAAAAATTTACATCTATACATATTCTTTTTATCCCCATGTAAAAAAAATAACGACAATAAAACATAGAGAATGATATTTTTTATTTTTCATTATATATTATAATATATGAATCAAAATATGTTCTACAAGGAAAAAAAGTTCAAACACTACAATTTATGATGCTTACTGATGAAATATACACAAAAAATATATTTTTTCAAATATTTAGTGTCACATTCGAGTCATTATAATAATATTATTACCCTTAATTAACCAAATTTTCTTTCACCATTGTAAAAACATTTATTATGATTTCTATTAATTATAACTATAAATTAATGTGATTTATTTACCAAAATATCAATAAATAATTTCAAATATATAATCTATTCATCATGATAAAAACATATAATCTCTAGAATTTAATATATATTTTAACCACTAAATTGTAATGAAACCCATTTTTAATAATAAAATTCTCATAAGTAACAAATTGGTTTTATACTGAGCATTTGTATAAAATTTATTCAAAATATATTATGTTTTTTATTTTTAATCAATAACGAAATAATAATATTTTAAAACAAATTAAAAATATATTATCACGTTAGAAGTGAACTAAAATAATTTATAATTATTAATAAAAATCAATATTTTCCATTATTCATCGAAAAATGATACGTTTCCTCTAAATATCCTAAGTTAACTAGATGAAAATATTGTTATTATCATTTCAAATAAGATAAAAATTTTATAAATTGAATTTTATAGATGTTATTGAAATTTATTATTATATTTTCTCATAGAAATGAATAAGGACATAATTTTATCGAAACCATGTTTTTTTAATAAAATGATTTACCAAAAAAATTATGATTTTTCACTGATTAATAATCAATAAAATTTTACATATTATGAAAAATATATATGTATTTCCAAATTCAATTATATCTATTTAAATCCACCAATTCTATTTATTGGGTATAAGAACCGTATTTAAATAATAATACTTTGCAGCTTGTTAATTCTCGGTGTTGTGTATCTTGTACAATATCAAGCATAATATTTATTTTTAAAATAATAACATATTTCAATCTAAACACATTTATAAATTTTTTCCTAAAAGGGTGAACCATATATTGGTAATCATTATTATGGTAGTGTAATTTACATTAATTTTAATCCCAGTTCCTAAAAAGGGTTAGATAAAAGATCCTATTAACATGAAATAAAGAGAAATACTAAGGCTATATAAACTAACAGATATCTACAATTAAAAATTGACAAATGTTGGTGGTAAATGAAAATATTGATGTGGAGGAAAATAATACTACTAAAATAGTGATATATTGTAAAATAGGCAATTCATCACGAGAAAGTGAATGATCTTCACAAAGTTACCAAACATAAAACCATAATCCAAATAGATTTTAATAATATCATCAATCCACTGGATGTGTTGGGAGTATGATAAATGTTTTATTTCATTATCCATTTCCTTTTGATTATGAATTCATTTGACATCAATTAAAAGAACATATGAAGATAAACATACATGATAAGTATAAATTAATTCTTATATCATTTTATATGAAAATATTATCATATAATCCATAGGATGTGTATTCAAGATGAGTTTTTAATGCATGAATAATCGTAATCAACCCCTAAAAGATCACATATTTCAATAAAATCATAAAATTTTATTCCTCATATATCTAGATATTAACCAAAACCAAAATGGTTATCCTAATGAAGGATAATTTTCAAAATAAAATATATGATTTATAAAAATATCTTTAACATTAATAACCTAATCCTCCACAATATCTCCGAGTGTTCAAATTAAATCAGTGATAAATATCTAACCATAAAGTTCATAAATTTTTTCTAAACTGTGATTTAATCCAAATTGGTAGATTTATTTTAAGACTTGTTCTTCTAAGATATATGTTGTATTTTTCTCCAAATAACATCTATCACTCTAGAATACTAATAAAAAACATATATTCCCAAATTATATATTCAACAAGATACTCTATTCAATTTCATATATATCCCAAATCATTATAAATGCGCATTAAAACCAAATATGACTATAAAATATAATTAAGGCATTAATCATAATATTAAATTCTATAATTTCATGATTTTATAAAACATATAATGAACCAAAAATATATCTATATTCACTTGAAAAAAACTTAATCTCCATTCCATAAAATTAATTTCATTCCCCATGGTTAGCATTATGATAAAAAATATATTCCCCACAAAATCCTAATATTAATATGTTGCATCATTTTAAAAATTGGAATAATATCCAAGACATCAAGCTGATTGGTAGTAGAAATTTCACCAGTGCTTCCCTATGGTTTTGTGTTCAAGAACAATATCATTACTAGAGGTTAACTGATGTCCATTTTTACAGTTAATACATAAATATAATTCATCAAAAATTATAAAAAATTTAATGAACATCCAAAAAATATCATTAATCATAGAATCATTTTTTTATCAAAACATTTTTCTACATAAGTCAAATTTCCCTAAATAAAATAATCTTATATTTATATAATCACAATCATATTATCAAAATTTTATACACATCCCATTATCTGATGTACTTTAGTGAGTGTTCGTAGATGTTAAAACATTTTTTCTGAGCCACATTCAAATGTATCGATTCCATGTAACATATTCCTCCAAAATCTAAATACAATATTTATTGTTGATTGTTTTGAATTTTTTATAATATTTATAAAATCTTATAATATAATTGATAATCAAATCTTTTATTCAAATTATTTCTCAAACCTTTTACCACGGCTTTTTGTCTTATTCGTTGATATGATATATTTCCTTATAATCTTTATATATTAACTCATTAATGATTCATACATTGAAAATTATAAAATAATTTATACTAAAAATCAGGAGTATGCTTTTTCTTTTATTATATTGAAATCCACATTATTATAAGTCAAGAATCCCATTTCAATATAAATTAAAAATTCAAGTCATTGGTTGTAAATCCCTTGTTGATATTGGTGAATGAGTTTCGATTCATAAAATAATTAATATAAATTCAATGAACCGTTACTATTTTGGATATTTGAAAGTATATTGGAAATATTAAATTCTTTCTTACATGTGATTTTGATATTCAAATAGGATTCATAATAATTTGATAATGTTTATTCCATTACAGTGATGTTGAAATCACCATGAATTGATAATAATATTTTATATGACAGTTTTTATTTAATCGCAGAATTTTATAATATTTAGTAGAAAAAAACATCATTAAGTTACGAAATAAATTCATTCATGGTAAAATTAAAATAGTCCTTGTAAACTCAATCCCCTAAAAAATTATATAACAATTTAACATTAATATACTTAAAAAAATAAACTATATGAATTAAAAAAAAATTTTAACCTCAAAGGATATCCCTTACATTTTATTTTGAATACCAAAAAATGAAACTATATTATTCAAAAATAAATATTAATTTTATAGGTAAGGGTTAAATATAACTCAACAACACCAAATATTGCCTAAAATCTCAATAATCACATTAAAATACAATCACTTAACAAATAAAACATATTTCCTATTCTATTAATCATAATATCAACCATAAAATAATAAATTCATGATGGTATCCATGACTCCTAAGATAGCCTTACATTAAAATATATTAATATCTAAAATTTCCTAAAACCACTTCTGTTACATAATATAACGAAATTTCTATAAAAATAAGGAAAACAATATTTTTAGTTAGGAAATCATTTTACAACATTTGTTGGGATATTTATAGTTTATAGTTACTGATAATTAAGAGATAACTGCAACACCCAGACCCCCAAAGATCAGATCTAGTGTCTACTATCATTATATTAACATGATTAGATGGAATCAAATTCCAATGGATCGACGAGTTTACTGGTCTTTCTAAACTAGATATATATATAAATGATTATTTTAAAAAAATGAATTCAAAAATTATAACATAATATTTTTATATGAAAATAAAATAATTATATCTTGCTAATCCATTCAATATTTCATGGTAAACAGTAGGGTTACTTTTTTAATATAAAAATAATAATAGTGAGATCAAATTCTCAGTATGGGTAATGTATAAAAGATGCCATTATTAATCGATCAGAATAGTCTATATAGAAAGGCAATTATTAGTGACACATTCTATGTATTCAATAATGTGATACGGTGGTGAAAAAACAACATAGAAATTTAAATTTATGAATCAAATTAAATTAAATTAAATAAAATGGTATAATGAATAATGTAAGGTATGAAACCATAAACACATTTCATTTAAAAATATCCATATATTAAAATGAACCCATAACATTTATCATTGTTAAAAATATCATGGATAATAAATACATTATTAAAATGAATGATATGATTAATTATTTTAAATTATGTCTCAAGAATATAAAAAAATATACTATCATGATCCATCCCATAGATAGATTAAAACTACATGTTGAAAACAATTTATTTTGGTGATTTTATTGGTCCAATGAGATGTTGTTGATGCATCGAGGGTATACATAATGTTTGGGAACCAATCATCCCTACATGTACAAATACTTTTTCATGAAAATAAATATATTTAATTAATAATCAATATTCATTATCAAATATCTCTGAAAAATTGATATCAATTTTGTAAATATTTCTCTACAATATCAAAAAACTATCAATGTAGACACTTTATAAAAAAATGATATAACATTTCTGTAATAATATTATCAATGATAAATTATATGTATAGTTAGGTTAAATTCAATTTCTAATCATCATAGGAAATTGAATATTTCATGGGTTCTATTAATGGAATCGAGGAAGTGAATTTCACTAAAATCATTTGAAAAATCAATGATATACAATCCAAAGGAAAAATATGGATGGATTAAATAATAAAATCTTATTTCAAGAAAAAATAAATGGTTGGGGTTGTGGATGAATTTAAATATTACATATATCTCTATTAAAAACATTTTTAAGGAATTGATTTTTTTCATTTTGACCAATATTTTGAAATTCATTTTTTTTAAAATATATTTACAGAAAACATTTTTAAAAAATTAATTATTTTATTAATTCAAACAAATATGAAAAATAATTGTTGGCTAAAATAATAAATGTCATACAAGGTAAAAACAATACTCTATTTGAATGGTAAAATGGTTTGAAATGATTCATGCTCCGAAAGAAACACGAATATTCCAATGGAAAAAAAATTAATGATAAAAAAATGAAAAAGTGTGATTAATATGTAATGGCCCAGACCTATCTAGTCCATTTTACTTCCAACATCTAGTTTTTGAGTTGTTTTGGGAGGTCAAGGTGACTTATCCCCAGCACGATTTCAAATATCCAATTCTGTGAATAGTACCTACAGTGAGACAGATGTGAATAGTTCCACCGGTGAGAGCGGTGTGAACACATCCACCAGTGAGACTGCGGTGGATAGTTCCATCAGTGAGACTGGTATGCACAGTTTCACTAGGGATTCCATTGTGAAAAGTCCCCCCTGTGAGACCGGTGTGAATAGTTCCACTTATGAGACCATGGGGAAGAGTTCCATCGCTGAGACTGCTGTGAACAGTTCCACGGGTGAGGCCACTGTGAACAATTCCTCTGGTGAGCCTACTATGAACAGTTACACCAGTGAGACCTAAGTGAGTAGTTCCACTGGTGAGACCACTGTGAATAGTTCCACTATTGAGTCTTCTGTGAATAGTTCCACCATTGAGGCCGCTGTGAACAATCCACCGGTGAGGCCGATATGAACAGTTCCACCTGTGAGGACATTGTGAATAGTTCTAGTAGTGAGCTGTTGTGAACATTTCAAACGGTGAGACCATTGTGAATAGTTCCACCGGTGAGGCCCATCTAAACAGTTCCACCATTGACGTCGTTGTGAAAAGTTTCAACAGTTTGTCTGATGTGAACAGTTCCACTAGTGAGGCCACTTTGAATAGTTCAACCGATGAGACAAATGTGTGGCCACTATGAATAGTACCACCGGTGCAGCAGATGTGAACAGTTCATCCATTGGGACTGGTGTGAACAGTAGCACTGGTGAGAACATTTTGGAAAGTTCCAAATAATGATACCGATGAAAAAAGTGTTTCTAGAATTGTATCCTACCACCAACAACCTTTAAATAAGAAACTTTTTCCACTACCAAATTTCAAGTTCATGAACAGTGTTTCCAGCTTCCTACAGTTTCATCTCTTTGGTGCATCTTTTGACATTCAATTCATTTAAATCCTCGTATTAGGGACTCCAAGGCTGACTCAAAGTCCATAACTCTGATGTTAATTTTTTATAAGGCTCAGGATGATATAACTTGGTTAAACTGCATGGATTATTATGATCCATTTTTTATGGAAAATCCAACGAATATTAGACCTACTTCATTAAATCTTGTAATGGGATGAAATATATTCCTTCTTTATTCTACCATCTTGTTCCCAGGTGCGAGATGCTACGACATTTTCTTCTTTCCTTATGGTCTTTTTTATTGATACATAATCCTCACTTCACTTCCAGTAAATGTTTCCTCTTTTGGCATGCAAACCCCTATTTTGGGGCAAGCATCAAGTCTATATCCTTTGTTGTTATAAGGTATGATCTACCTCTACTATTGTGTTTTCAATGATCATTCTCCTCATATTACTCCTTTTCATGTAATGGCATGTGATCTCCATGATTATATTGGAGTTTTCATGGTTGTCGGATGGTGTGATTGTGACACGACATCCTCAGGTGGATGTTGTTGTCATGGGTGAGGAGATCATAACCTGTTTAGAAGATCGTCCTTGTATAAAGAATTTCCAGAACAGTTTGAGGTAGGTTATGTGTTTCTTCTCTATTATTTTACCTTAAAATGTAGAGTTATCATGATTTATACAACAATATCACAATGAAATTGACATGTTAAATATGATAATTGAAAAAATATTTATATATATGTCTTATGTTATTTCCACTTGATTTTCTAGATAGTGTGATATCTATAGTTTCTTGGTTTATATTTTTTTTCTTATTGGAAATTCGTAACAAATGTAAACCTATAATTAATTGATAATTTTTTAGATATAGATAAAGAGTCTTGTAAAGGAATCTGGTTGTTGATGTTATTTATTGTTAATCAAATTGAAGCAGTAAGAATATTTAACCAATTAGTGATAGATATGAACGATTTTTTTTAGTTTTCCAATAATTGGAACCTATAAATTATAAATCGGTAAACTCAAGATGGAATAAAGAACTAGATGTTTGATAAAAAGATAATTTCTCATTGGTTTCTGATTTAAAATTTTTCTTATAAAGTCTAAGAGTCTTAGGATTGCTGTCAAAACCCATCCTCGGGGCCCGTGTCATGACTTCCCCAAGCCCACCTTCCATAGGCCAGGGGCTGGCGACTAGCACCAAAGGCATAAATCCTGATAAAAAGGGAAGGCATTGCCTTTATAAAAGTAAAAAAACACAATAGAGTACACAACAGAATAAAGAACTAAGTAATACTGAATACAAAAGTACGTTCTGAAAGGAAAGGGGCCGGAAATAAAAGCCCAAATGTAAGTACCGTACAATGGAAAAGCTAGTACAACTTCAGTAAAGGAAA
Organism: Viscum album; assembly: GCA_963277665.1. Lineage (NCBI taxonomy): Eukaryota > Viridiplantae > Streptophyta > Magnoliopsida > Santalales > Viscaceae > Viscum > Viscum album. The sequence continues at coordinate 1,808,117,448 of OY728136.1, read as the reverse complement.
ATAACCACTACTGATTCATCCTCCAGGAATCCCACCCAAATGGTGGGTATAGATAGCCACCTCATCACCTCTTGTCCGTCCGCGTGCTCCTTGTACGTCTCGCCAAGTGATCCAGCTCTGGGTACCGTCTAACTCTACCAGTCTCTACCTCGATCAGTGTTGTTATTCGTCTTCATCCAACACAACTTAATGCAAGCGTTGCCCATGCAGGGGTGAGTATAAAATACTCAGTAGGGACCCCGAGCCCCCCGAAGGTCTCGCAAAATCCATGAAGTATAAACCACAGAAGACAGATACAATCTTGAAGTATCAACCATATCTAGTTAGGTATATTCCCATACATATACCTAAGTCAACAATCCCAGTTCTACTCCAACTCTTGTGACCAAGAACAACCCAGTCCATGCAGGAATGATGTCAATCACATCGATGATAATTATTGAAATTCAAGACTTAGCGTACACATGTATACATCATTTGTATAATGATATAGATGATTAGATGTTGTCACTTATTAATCTAAGCTGTCAGAACCACATAAGATACTAGACCAGCTAAGCATTCAGACCTACTTAGGATACAAGACCAGCTACTCTGTCGGACCAACTCTGGATACAATTATAGAAGTCATCGATATCGAACCCATTCAGGATCCCAATACAGAATTCATTGCCATCAAACCAATAGAGGATTCTAGTACGGTATACGTTCTCATCGAACCCAAGGAGGATCTTAGTACGGTAGTTGTTGTCGTCGAACCCATGGAAGATCCTACTACGGATTTCGTCATCGTCGAACCCACGAAGGATCATAGTAAATAAGTCATCAAAATAGAACCCATGGATGATCCTAGTATCGAAGTCATCACCGTCGAACCCACGAATGATTCCAGTACGGTAGACGTCGTCGTCGAACCCACAGTGGATCCCAATACAGTAGTCGTCGCAGTCGCAGCCAGCTCTAGGGTTCCCGCACATAGCACGCTCGATTCCGGGAGGGTCCACTCCTCATTCCAAGGGGTCGATACATCAAATATCACAAAATCCTGAGTTGATATATCCTGATGTTCTGTATTATCTAAAGAAACACTATGTGACAGACGTCGCGTCAATCAGACGCCCAGTCTAAGAGTTATTGGCTTTTCTGTTATAGGGGCTCGGTTGGTATTACTCTTGTTCCAAACCCAGAAATTTTCCATATTCACACAAAACTCACATAGATTATCGAAAAAGTGCCGCTTAATCGTGAGGGTATCAGTTCCGCAGATGGCGCGTCGATCAGATGCACGGTCATGAAGTTATTCGCATTTAAGCGAAACGAGCCCGGCAAGCCAAGCCCAGTGGGCTGGTGGGTCGGCCCGTCCTGGATCGGCGGGTCCAACCCGGATAAGGGGATGACCCAGCCCGATAATGCGTGACCCAGCCTGGTGGGGGAACGACCTGGACCGTGGAAGGCAGGCCGTCCCACGCAAGGGCGCGGCGCGGCCCGCAGCTGGCTGAGCCGGTGCCGGGGCAAGGTCCCCCCAACTTCCCGAATCGATGGCACTGAGCAGCGCTACCCTCATGTCCGGACGGGTGATGTCGGCCGGTCTTCCAGGCGCGATCGTCCCACACGGGGGGAGGGGCCGATGTCCTCCAATGTGGAACCTTCGGGTTTCGCGACCTTCATCGACTCAACCAGCCACCTGCTGGCCGGTTCGCCCAACAAATAGGTCTACCAAGCGCGGGCCGTGTTTCTCCGCAGCACGGCGCCATGGGGAACTACAATTTCATTAGCCCGAACCGCTATGTCCGGTCAGTTCTTCTTCGGCCAAGAAGCCCGTGGTTGCAGTCTGTGGTTGTTCCTCACGCGGTCGGCATGCGACCGCCATTTTCTCCAGTTGTCGTCACTTTCGGTCACGGTCGCCTCTCCCAACACCCCTCATGTTGCCAATATAAATGTGGATCAACGGATGGTCATCGTGCCTTGTTTGTTCAGCCTGTGCCCTCCACATTAGGAAATATCAAGAGTCCAAGGCAATCACTTTCATTCAATAATGACAAGAGTATAATTTTATCAAACTAAAAATTATGCAAACCCCCAACATTGATTCTGATGCTCTCTTGTCCATGTCACGGAAAGTGGATTTGAAAATGTCGTCGATTCATTGACATTGGTATGAGTTTGAGATAGAATCATAGTCGACGTTCCTCATGGTCGGATGCTTTTCCCTTGACGCAGAGGAAGAAGATTGAAAAAGATGACGGTTGTGGGCCTTGATTTCTTCATCGGTGGGAAAACATGTTCTTTGATGAAAGAGAGTTCTCTCTATTGTCCAAAGCCACCACAATGTATAATCTCCAACAAAACTAAAATATATTCATACCACCTATATAAAATAATGGATTAAGGAATTAAAAATTTAAACAATTAATTTAATTAATTATTTGTGGATTAATCAATTAATTAAAAGGTGTTGGAAAAATTTAATAGGGAGAGATGGAGTTGAAGAGGTCACATTAAAAGGGGAGGTGTCAAATTAATTAAGGGGGTGTTAATGGGGAGTTAAAGGGTGTTGAAGGGAGGTGAAAGGGTTTTGGTTCGTGTGGGCCCCACCACACTAAATCCTCTCATTGTTGGTTTTGTGGGTGTGGGCCCCACCTCTAACTTCCCCTTACAGGAAATAACCAAATCTTAAATAGTAAAATTATGTACAACAATTTTATTTAATTTATTATAAATACACAAAATTAAGTTGACCTCCCGAGAAAAAGAAACTGCAATAATGTTCCCCTTAAAAGAATACCGGTGTTGCGAGTTCATCAGTGCCCTCATATTTCAATTCTGAGCACCGGTTCAAAAGTTAGAAAAACCTGCATGTACGTTTACTGAATGCACCCGAAACAAACATCAGAAATTGATTCCGGGAACTCTGGACCTCGGAATCAGGTGCTGTTAGAAACTGCGGACTCGTAAAATTCAAAAGTATTTAAGGAAAAATTCTCCTTGAAATTTCAAGGACTTTACTCTTGGAGCTATGACATCTCATTGTTTTTTGAATTTTTGATTTAATGTTTAAGGTCCAATAGCCCAATTTATACGATGTTTGTTTACATGCACCTTTTTTTGTGATGTTATCCTCGAAGGCTGTTGTGATATGTGGGTGTATGGTGGCCGATTGGTTTAGGCAGTCTTTGACACCTAGAGGGGCGAGACGCGTCGGTTTATTCAGGTGGGTGTCAGGGAGGAAACTAGAGATGATGGAATGGGATGGATGTGGATTCTTGAATGATTTTTATTTATTATCATTTGTTTATCTTTCGAATTTTCCCCACCACTTAACACACCTGGTTTTATTAACCTATTTCAAAATGAGGTGAAGGCATGGGGGGTATGCCACATGATTTCTGTGTTTTTCTTCCTCAAGATGGAATGGTCTACAAACATTCTTTAGGCGAAAATGAATCAACTGGTACATCATCTAATCACAGTTTTGAGCCCCTTGTGTTTAATATCATATAATGTTTTTCCAAAATTCCTGGGAATATGGGAATGTAATAATGTTGATAATATATTATTGAATAAATGATGTTAACCAAAGGGGTTGGAGTTTGTTGGGATGCAATTATAATGTAATAATATAAATGAATCGTGGACTTTATTTGTGATACTTGTGAAATATAAATTTAAAATTGTTAAAAATTTAATAATTTTTAAATAATTAATGAACGTAAAATGAAACTGATAAAAAGGGAATGGTGGAATGTGATCCAGATCCTTAAATTCTTGTGTTTTTATAGGATACCTAGTCTTAGAAGTGGTAGTCGGGACTCTGAGATACATTTTCTGCACTAGAGTCTAAGGAAAGGTTTTTCCCATACTATGGTTGTGAGGTATAGTATATTGTGTACTTTTTTGTGTGTCTATACGCTCCTCCACCCCATAAGTTAGGGTAACTAACAGCCTCGTGATTATGAGAACTATAGGGTGTTCCCCCCACATCCATGTCAGAGGATGGATGGCCGACTACTCCCTTTGGCCACTCTAGTCTCTTTATAGTAACATGGGATAGTTGGAACAATAGTAAATTTTTCACAAACATGTGTGTAGAGGGTGGTAATGTCTTGTTATTATTCAAACACATATATTTTGGATATAGTTTTAAATGGCCAACTGTATGTGTAACATGTATTTGATGTGGTGTCTTGAGTATCCATACTTGTTCTATGGGATGTAATAGATTTAGGTAGAATTTCCCACATATAATACAGGATAGTCATGATTTTGTGGCTCTAGTGAACTACCTATTTACTTTTCTTATGTGGACATGGTGGTTTTTTTTCATGAGGTGCATGTTGTGGTGCTTCACCCAGGTGTCTGCGGGAATGCCTTTTTGGAGATATATGGCTTAGGACCTGCGACATTGGGGTGTAGTTGAGAACTAGTGGGGAAGATGTAGTGGGGTACCCTATATATTTAATATTATATAATATACTCTTGTATGTGATACTTGATGAGGGTAGCCATGGTGAGGCTGGAAACATAGTATACCTATTTATGTGAGGAATTAGTTTCACTTATTGTTCACTATGATTTAGAATTCTTTCATTACATTGGCATGAGAGGCGTCAGGGAGGATCTTATTGAATATAGTGTTATACATACCCAATGTATATATAAATGTTTTTATAACACCAGTATCAGGATGGAGACAAAGAATATTTTAATTAGTTTGGGGTTGCAGGACCTCTCCGGGATTGTGGTTGCTGTTGTTTTTACTTTCCTTTGGTACATCATGTTCTCCCATTTTAGTTTACAATATTTTCATGAAAGTATAAATGTGTACATGGGATTTCATTTATATTTTTTCTAAGTTGGTGTTTTTTGGTGTATGTATTATCTCTCTATTTCATATATGTTTTCTTAAAGGGTAATGGCTCTAATTTTTGTGTTTATTATACCCTCAATGACTATCAACATCCCTTGGCCTATTAGAGGCGAGACTCAGGTGGTTCATTATCTCTCTCATCACATTTACATCCCAGGAGGGGTAAGCCTTATGGGTATGGATGGGTAGGGGTCATGATAGAGTTTTATAAATGTTCTAGATGAGTGATATCATGTAGTTGTTGTTAGGAACATGTGAGGTTGCATGGGTTGGTTGGGAAATGTTTTCAGTCATGTTTAGCATGTGATGTAAACACTGGAGACTAGCTGAGACATATTCATTTAGGGACCCCTATTATCTGATTCATGAACCATTATGTTAACAATGTCTACAAAAAGAGGTGATACTAGTATCATGGTAAAGACCATGGAAAAGATCATGAATCATTATTCTGTGTGCATCTCTTTGAATGGTTTCACCTTTGTATAGGTTAATCTAAAATGAATAAAAGAAAACTATTAATAAATTATTGTTTATTATTACATATTCTAGGATTAGGGTCTCTAACTATTTTTAGTTTTGTAGGTATGGATCCAGGTCGACATCCTCATCAGATTGACACAGAAAATGTCCAGCAGGCTGTGCCAGCAGATTGTCGCATGGTAGAGGTCAACGAAATTGAAACTTGTAGGAGGACACTCCAAGAGTTTCATCGCTACTGTTTGTAGAAATAAAAGTTATCAATTTCATATAAAGTCTCCAAATACTGGTTGGTGGGGGTCGAGAAAGGCTTTAGCTCAGAAGAAGCACTGGGTGTCCTTGGTTGTGACGATGTTTCCTGGAGCAGCGAGGCAAGAGTGATTCTTATTCCTCAGAGATCACAGTGAGTTGAATATATCATTGGTGGTATTATGAGACATTTTTAGAGTCTATTTTCTTTATTTGTCTATGAAGTCATCCAGTCACCAAGATCTTCTTACACTCCTATAGTGGAACATGAGTGTGGGATATTTTGGAATCCATTTCAGAAATCATTTATGATTTACTTCGGACCTGTTTCCAGATGAGGCGGCAAGGGAGAGGCATATCTTGGAGGATTTTTCCCATATTTCCCACACCAGTTCACCCCATTTATGCTGAAGACACATGTTGAGTTATTAAGGAAGACAAAGGTCGTCGAGAGTACATTTCCTAGAACCATATAGTCATGATATGGGAGGAATCATGATTCATCGTGAAATAGATCTATGGTGTGGGGAACCTAGTTTCTTGTGCGAATGAGTTTTTGTTCGGTTGAGGGTAGGTCAAAGCCCTCATAACCTTGTTTCTATGAGTTTATATACTCTTAGGAATATCTCTAGGGATAATTAACATGTTTTACATGTTTTATATGATTTAATTTGTAATGATAGTGATAAAAAATTCAGAGCAGCCATCATGCACCACGTGTATCGCTCCAGGTTCCTTTGTTGAGGTAGTTCCAGCTGAGGTAGAAGTAGCAGTTTTCACCATCTATGGATCAGATGATGGTAGATGGAGTAGTCTGAGGATATCCTTGTGACACTCCACATAATCAGAGAGTACATAGCAACCATGGTGGTGATCATCATTATGTTCATAGAGGACATGAAGGGGGTTGTGGTCACCTTCATGCATTAGTATTTCCACCTCGAGGTGATCTAGATGTCGTTTGAGGTTCCCATTTCTTGTTCTATAATTTTTTGTATGTCGTGATTGATTCAGGTGGGACACACTTGTTCTTATCACCTACCCTTATCCATGTTATGTGAATTAATCTATAGAGGCTTCCAATTCCTCAGGAATTGACCAAGCCAATTGGGGGTTGAGTTGACTTGTTTGAAGTATGTAGTCTATGTGATCTTGTGTTGGGGAAGAACCACTCTTTATGATATTTCATAAGTTTATAGATAATAAAAAATCATGTCATCATCGGCATAAATATTTTTTATTCGGTGCCAGCTATCATGGATTTCTTTAGTAGGAAGGTGGCGTTTTTGGATGCAGATGTAAAGCTAGCTGTGTTTGACGGTGAACGAGAAACTCGAACAGGTCATCATAATGTTCTGTACTTATCATCCCTGAGGGATGATTTGATGCTAAGTTCTCCAGTGGTTTAGAATTAGGTGTTTCCTATGGTTGTAGAGGAATACCCTAATGTTTCTCAAAAATAGGTTGTATCATTACCCCCACGATGAGAGATCAAATTTGGGATCAAGATACAAGTAACATCATTTCATTATTCTATATCACCATAAATAATGAGACCATCTGATTTGTGATAGATATGTATATAGCTTGAGGGTATTTTATAGTGCGGTTTTGATTGGCCGAGTCTGTCACTGTGGGGTGTGCTAATTTTGTTCGTGAAGAAGGTTGAAGGCAGTTTGCATTTGTGTATCGATTATCAGCACTTAAACAAAGTGAGAGTGAAAAATCTCTATCATGTCCCACAAATTGATGATTTATTTGATCAAATGGATGGTGATATTTGGATCTCAATGATCGACATCCGATAAAGATATCATCAGATGTGTGTGAAAGATGAGGATATCTTGAAGACATCTTTCTATGGTTGTCATGGGAATTTGGATTTTGTTGTAATTCCATTTGGTGTAACAAATACATCATCTATGTTCAGGGGATTTAAGAACACTGTGTTCTATTAGTTACTAGATAAGATCTAGGTGGTTTTAATTAATGACATCCATGTGTAATCCACATTTGAGGAGGAGAATGTAGAGAATCTATACTTCATTTCTCCATTTATTCATCAACATTAGTTGTTTGGGAATTTTTCGAAGTGTGAGGTTTGGGCTCAAGAAGTCCATTTTTAGGGAATGTTGTTACCCAATAGAGGAGTAGTTATGGATCCCATGAGTATAGAAGAAGTTTTGTCTTGGAAAACTGTAGAGACCAAAACGTGAAGTACATGGACATTACATTACATTTTTGGAATACTTAATACAAAACAAAAAATGACATCCATGGACCATAATAGTTTAGTGTCTTTGGAAACATGGAACATAAACTTCTAATCATTTTGAATGATCTTCAACATCTCCCATAAAGATATTCCACTTTTGGTTTCTTACCTAAAACCATTCTTTATATCCTTGGGAAAAGATAGCATAAAAAGGGGGAGATCAAATACTCAGTAAGGGTAACAATTGATAACATATAAACAATCCATAAACATTGGAACGTAACAACACGAACAGAATACATCAAAATCTTGAGCAATGACAATAATCATGGCAGTTCATAAGGAATAGATCATAATTGAACATCAATAAGGGTAAAATAGAATCAGAATAAAGCATGTAATTGTGGAAAATGATCGTGCACTTGATATGAATTCAGTAGTAGTCAAAGCATTGCTTCCATGACCATCATATTTGACAAATTCCATTACTGAATCAGGTTTACTTGTCGTTCCAGCATGGTATTACCGAACCGGATTTTACTTTCCGTTCCATACATGTCTATATCATGAGATATAAATCATTAACCAATGAATTTGAGGGAGATATAGGTCCCACCCATCTCATAATTAAATAATTCTTATTTGTTCCACAAAATAAACATAAATCAATCTTCATAACCCAAAGAATATAATGGGTTTCATAAACATCATCCCATCATAACATAATCCATATAAAACAAATTGATATCATTTCATCATACGAAAAGTGAAACCATGTCAATAATAGAGACATTATACTTGAAACATACACATATAAAATAATGATATCATAAATGGGAAATGGTTTTTATTAAACACATGAAATAAATTATTGAGGAAAATATCCTTTCTTTTTCAAAATCATTATCTATTCACAAAATTCCATGAAATTTTAAAAGAAAAGGATTTTCTTGAAAGTAGTCATGAAATCGTGTAGAGTAATCTTCATAAAAATAATTCATTATGAAACCCTAAAATTCCTTTCATGTTGTATAATTTTAAAAAAACATTCTCCTCGTACTTTTAACGGAAAAGTCAAAAAGTACCACGTATGGTAAAAAAAGAAAGATTCCTTCCATAACACAAAGTAAAAGTAAAAGATGGGTAACCATGAATTTAAAAATACATTTAATAATAATAAAAACTTTATTAAAAAACATTTTTATGGACATGGATGAAAAATATAACCCCAGTAAATACTTACGTATAAGCAATCTAGGATAAAAACGAGATAGCAAAATTATCCATTACCTTATTTCCAATTTCTTCTGTATGTCTCTGAGGTTCCTGTATAGTGGTTTGAAACATATTAATAACATGTAACATAACCATAAAAATACTTATGATATCATATATAATTCACTTATGACTTTATATTATCCGTTCTTTTGTAATTTCCACGTTAACGTAGGTTTTTGGGTAAAATCGTTTTATTTATCATACGTGTTTCGACTTGTTGTTCTTACTTATATCCTGATTTACTTAATTCCATATTGTAAAACATGATTTATATATAATATATATTCATCATGTAAATATATATGATTGATCGATAAACGGAATGAAATACACCGTTCATGGAGACAGTACGTTCTACGTACGCATGAACGCTGTTTTCGTTTCCTTATAGAATTTAATGGAATTTAGTAGATGGAATATATATATATATATACATACATAAATCCAGTTGATTTATTATCTCGTATATTTCATTATTAGTCATTATATATACTTTATAATCATTCTTAAATGGTAAACATGGAGAATGAATCTCATCGTGTCGTGGAGACGGTAATTCGTGAAGACGTACGGCCAATGATATAGTTCATATAATTATTGAATATAATTGGATTAGATGATATGATATCTCAGAATTATTATCATGCTATAATAATCATATATAATAAATATTTACACCATTATAACCATCCATGTACGGTGGTGGTAGAAAAACATATTACACCACGCCGTGGCGACAGTATTCCGTACGTACACACGCACGGTGATTTAGTTTTTCATATGAATGATAGAAGGTTAAATAGGGTTGTTTCATATTTATAATAAGTTTTTAGTATATATTTAATACTGATGTTATTACTTAATAATGAAACAAAAAAATAATATTATTTAGAAGAAGAATGAAACTTGAAAGAATCAGTACTAGAGATTACCACTTCTTTGACGGGCCTCTTTTATTCTTTCTCTTAGGGAACTAGAGTGGGTATTTTGAGAAGACGATAACCTCTATGATATAACTAGAGAGTTTTAGAAGAGAAATTTTAAGGTGTTTTCCATGCTTGAAATCCCAAAATTGTGTACATAGAAGAGGGAGGAGGTGCCCTTTTATAAGGGAGGAGAAGGGCACCTTAGGAAAAACATAAAATATTATTTTATAATAAATTAATATTCGGTTTATAATGGATCCAAAATGTCTTATTTTGAGACTGGGGTCGGGATGGGTCAAAATTATCTCATAAAATACGGTTTATACATGTTTAGGTTACCATTTTAACCATATCATTTAGATTTAACTTTAAGTTAAATAATTCAACTTTTACCGTGTATTCCTGTATTCTTACACTATATGGTTAATAAACTTACTATAAACTTCCTATTGAACCCAAATTGGTTAATTAATTTCATACGAATTATTATATAAGTCTTTTGGCCGAAACATAGATTTTTAGGACCATTACATTAATTAATAATATAATATTTGTTTTAAAAACTCTTTTATGTCAATTTTAACACAATTTCGAATTTTATTTTTTATAAATTCCTAAAGACATTATTATTTCAAACATAATTTATATAACTAACACTAATATGATATATTAAACTATAAAATTAATTTAATTCATATAAAGTCTCAAATTACATTTATTTGGATATTTATAATAACGATTATGTTAATATTTCGTTAACGAGGTAATTATTGCATCATCATTGTGTCATAAATAAATTAAATTATTTAATTTAAAAAAATTTAAATAAAATACCATTATGTCAGAAATTTTTTTATATTCTTAACAAATATTTATAGTCGAATTTATCTTATGTATAACCCTATATTAAAAATGTTTTATTTATTAAACATTCATTTTAACTATTTTAACTCTTATTTAAATAAAATAATAATAAATGTACTAATCTAATCCAAGTTGACCATAAGGGTAATATTTTATTCCTAAGGTTTTTTTGGCCGATTTAAACTAATCCAATAGAATTAAGACACGTGTTAGGGTAATAATAATATCATTTTTACCCTTAATTACCCTATTTACTTTTATTCGTGGTAAATAAAAGTAAAAAGATATTATTCACCAAAAAATATTTTTATCTTATTAAATCATAGTTTACTACTTGATATTAACCGTGTCTCTCAGATTTTTTAAATACAACTCACAGAATTGGTAAAATTAAATTTTATGTAAATTTGCAAATACCCAAAGGAGATAGGTAAAAGACAGTAAAAAGTTCAATAAAATATTTATATATCTAAAATTATTATAAAATGACTCCAATGATTTACATTGAACCTATATAGGTATTATGTATTTATTTTGACCTAAAATATATTAAAATAATTTAATTATTATTTAAATAAACTGTCAGTTTTAACAAATAACTCAGTGTTTTCACCATTCATAAAAAAATTGAATATTTTCAGAAAAATACCAAAAAATCAACCTAGGATAATTCCTATATTCCAAATCAAAAAATTAATTCCATTTTGAATGATAAAATTTATAAAAGTTTAAAAAGTGGGTACTACTATTCATAACGGCTAGTTTATATAATATTTTAATAACAAATCGTTGTTTAGAGAAACTCGGTATTGCGTACACCAGAATCTATCGAGAAAAGTTTCTCTTGCGTGTAACACAAGCCATGATTAATGTTGGGTATACTACAAGCCAATACGGGGTTTCATATAGTGCAAGATAATGTTGGTGTAGAGTAAAACACAAGACAACAACAAAATAAAAAATAATATTTCTCACAAAATCTCTTGTTGTTACATTCTACCCTCCTTAAAATGAATTTCACCCTCGAAATTCGTCAAGGTTAAAAATGGTTTACTACATGAATGTTTCATTCATAGAAACCAACATCGTAGAAAGGAATACTAAAACTTAATTTTAAAAAAGAAACATAATGTTTATCCAAATTAAATCATCATTGGGTTTCCACAAAGAAGAACAAAGGTGAAAATATGGATATGGAAGAGAAATCTAACCATCAAGTTCTCATGGTGAGTGGTAGAGAACATGGCTATGAAAAAGAAAACAATCAAAAAGCTATAAATTTTTTATGATCTAAGGTACAATCTGATTCATTAGATATGAGTGCACTAGGACAACATTTTTGGTTATCAAGATAATTTCTCTAATGTTGAATAATTTTTGAATTAAAATATATACTTAAATGATTTTGCTACAATCTCATGTTTTTTGTGCCTTGAAAAATTTCCACTTCATCTCATAAAAAAAGAAGATGAATTTTTCTTCTGTGAAGTGTTAGCAGATCATGTGATAGAATGATAGGTCATTACGTCTATCTCAAACATAAGGTTAGAAAATGTTATATTCATAAGTCCATCTTATGGTGAGTATAATCGTATATGGTTCCAAAAAAGAACTTATACTTCCTCTATCATACCTTTTAATAAAATAAATCTAGTTTCTACTAACCAGGGACTTCTTATAGGCTAGTAGTATGTGATAAAGGCCTATCGAACTTCGTTTGTGGGTTCGCTTCCCGCATCCTTGTCCGACGCGACTGGTTATTGCCCATCCTACGTGTTGTCATTCTTCTAAAACAAAAACATTATAACATTTAAGAAATAAAATCATAAATTTATAGCCTTAATAAATAATATATGATGTCTAAATTAATCCATTCCAACCTATAGTCTTATGAAAATACTTATGTACGGTTACTAGAAATGTCATCTCTTGAGCATGTGAATTCCTTAATTTTTCCCCCATATATTATAACATATATCTTGTTGGTCACATTACAAACATGTGAATACCATAATAATGTATTCTCCTAAAAAGTGAACCTTATTGAAAACATAAATGATGTCAAAAGTTAACTCTTTACACATTCCAAAATCCCAAAATTTCTATATCCTCAAACCATAATATCACTTTGTCGTTATATCAGTCATGAGATCATTAATACTATCAAACATTTCATTATCTCTTTATCCCTTCATTATGCGCATATCATATTATTTCAAAAAAAATATCTGAATAACCATTCAAGGTTACTTGTACCATTCAATATATACTTTCAAATACCTTAGGAAAAACAATAGTGTAACAATCCTTAGATGTTTAATTATTCAATAGTACCATTAAATTACCCAAACAAAATAACTTTTAATAAACATACAATCATTCCACTATCTTCATAAACCAATGATTGTGCTTCAACATTTCGTTCATCTCACATATCATTTGTAGTCTCTTCATCATCATCTATATAAATACTACCCATACGGCAATGATGATTATCTTCCTGAGACTTTCCCTTATGGCATTGGTTTGCATAATGCCCGTACATTCCACATTTAAAACATTAAACTGTTGTTGATGTCATAGCAATACCATTATCCGTGTCCATGGTGTTAACAGAACCTTTTCCTTTGCGAATACTGGATTTGTGTCCTTCTTTTCCACACCCAAATCATCTTCCAGTTCCATTGAAACAGTACCCCTAATTCTTCTTCCAAAATGATTTACATAAGGGAAATTGAACATTATTTCCTCTATGATCATCATGAAACTCCATCGTTCTCTTATTATCTGAGTCAGGAAACTTACCAAAGTTGATATTATTGATCGTATTATGAGATTGGTGATTATTCATAATTACGATGTTTGGACATCCAAATCTCGTTTCATTTGGTTTTTCATGAAGAATGTCATTCCATTGTCTATCATATTCTCCATTAACATGAATCCTCATGTTTCGTGCCATTTCCTAAAACCCAAAAAGAATAGTATGAGAGGAAAAACGCGTACTATAACTAAAACATAATAAAGGGGGAGTAATTTCAATCTCTAACATCATATGTTTAATTCTATGATGGTTTCCATAATTATAGTTCTATAACCTATACTTATACATGTCCATAAGGACATCCCTATACATGCCTTATAAATATCCCTAAGGATCTCTCTAAAGTTTTCGTATACTAGTTCCCAATGGTTAACTAAACCATTCCTCTGATACCAATTGTAGAGACCCAAACGTGACATACTTGTACATTACATTAATTTTTTAGAATACATAATAAATAACAAAAACTGATATCCAAGGACTGGAATTGTTTACTGTATTTGGAAACTTGGAACATAAAATTCTAATCATGTCGAATGATATTCAACATCTCCTATAAAGATCTTCCCCTTTTGTATTCTTACCTAAAACCTTTCCTTATATACTAGGGAAAAGAAAACACAAAAAGGGTGATCTCAAATGCTCAATAAGGGTAAACATTGGAAAATATAAACAATCCATAAACATTTGAATGTAAAAACATGAACATAATACATCAAAATCATGAGCAATGACATGAATCATGACAGTACATAAGGCATATATCATAATGGAACATCAATAATGATAAAATAGCCTGGGAATAAAACATGTAATTATGGAAAACCATCGCGCACTTGATATGATTTCAATAGTAGTCAAAGAATTTCTGCCAAGACCATCATTGTGGACAAATTCCATTACTGAATCAGGTTTAGTTTCCATTTCATCCCTATATTACTGAACTGGATTTTACATTCCATTCCATCCATGTCTATCTCATGAGATATAAATCTTTACCGAATGCATTGTAGGGAGATATTGGTCCCACCCATCTCATAATGAAATCATTCTTACTTGAGCCACAAAATAAACATAAATCATTCTTCATAACCCAAATAATAAAATGGGTTTCAGAAAAATCATCCCATCATAACATAATCTATATAAAAAATGGATGTCATTTCATCATAATAAAAGTGAATCCTTTTAAATCATAGCTACCTTATACCTGAAACATACACATATTAAATAATGTCTTCTTAGATGGAAAATGGTTTTGATAAAACACGTGAAATGAATTCTTGAGGAAAATATCCTTTCTTTTTCAAAATCATTTTCTTTTCACAAAATCCCATCAAATTTTCAAAGAAAATTATATTGTTGAAAATATTCATGAAATCTTGTAGATTAATCTTCATGAAAATAAGGTGTTATGAAACTTTAAAAATCAGTTCATTCCATATAATTTAAAAAACATTATCCTCATACTTTTAAAGGAAATGTCAAAAATTACCACATATGATATACAAAAGAAAGATTCCATTCATAAAACAAAGTAAATGTCAAATATGGGAAAACATGACATTAAAAATACATGTAATATTATGACACACTTTATGAAAAAAAATTTAAGTACATGGATGGAAAATATAACCCCTATAAATACTTACGGGTAGCAATCTTGGATAAAAATGAGATTGCAGAATTATCCCTTATTTAATGTCCAATTTCTCCCATATGTGTCCAAAAATATTGTATAGTTAGTTTAAACATATTATTAACTTTTAAAATAACCATAACAATATTTATGATATCATATATGATTCACTTATGACTTTATATTATCTTTTCTTTTGTAAATTACATGTTAATGAATCCTTTTGGGTAAAATCGTTTCATTTATCATTCATGTTTCGACTTGTTGTTCAAACGTATATCCTGATTTACATAATTCCAAAATGTAAAACATGATTTATATATATTATATATCCAGCATATAAATATATATCATTGATCGATAAAACATAATTAAATACACAGTTCATGGAGACGGTAGGTCATTCGAACGCATGAACGCTGTTTTCTTTTCCTTATTGAATTGAATAGAATTAAGTAGATGACATATATATATATATATACACCTAAATCCAGTAGCTTTATTATGTCATATATTTCATTATTATTCATTATATATACTTTATAATCATTCTTGAATGGTTAACATGGAGAATGAATCTAATCGCATCATGGAGACAGTAATCTGTGTGTACGCATGAGCGATGATATCATTCCCATAATTAATGAATGGAATTGGAGTGGATGATATGATATCTCAGAATTAGTATCATGTTATATTAGTCATATATATTAATTCATTACACCATTATACCCATCCATGTAAGTTGGTGGTAGAAAAACATATTACACAACGGCGTGGAGACGGTATTCCATATGTACGCATGCACGGTTTTTTTTGTTTTTCGTAGGATGGATAGAAGGTGAAACATGGTTGTTTCATATTTATAATAAAATATCAGTATATATTTAATACTGATTTTATTACTTTATAATTAAACAATTAATGAAGAGGAAGTAGGAGAAGAAAGAAACTTGAAAGAATCGGTAGAAGAGATTACCTCTTCTTCGACGTGCCTCTTGTATACATCCTCTTATGGAACTAGAGTTTGACTTTTGAGAAGAACAAAACCTCTATGATATAACTAGATAGGTTTAGAAGAGAAATTTTTAGGGTTTTTCTGAACTTTAAGGCCCAAAATTGTGTAAAAAGGAGGGAGAGGAGGTGCCCTTTTATATGGGAGGAGAGGGACACCAAAGGAAAAACTACAAATATTATTTTATAATAAATTCATATTTGGTTTATAATGTCTCTAAAGTGACTTATTTTGAGGATAGGGTGTGGATGGGTCGAAATAATCTAAACCAATAGGTTTTAGAAAATTTTAGGTTACCATTTCAACCTTATCATTTAGATTTAACACTATGTTAAATAATTTAACTTTTACCTTATCTTCTTGTATTCTTACACTATATGGTTAATAAACATACTATAAACTACCAATAGAACACCAATTGGTTCATTAATATCATATATATTATTATATAAGTCTTTTGGCCTATCCTTATATTTTTATGACAATGATATTAATTAATAATATAAGATTTGTTTTAAAAACTCTTTTATGTCAATTTGAACACTATTTGGTATTTTGTTTTTTCTATATAACTAACAGCATTATTATTTCGAAATAAATTATTCTAGCCAACCATAATATGTTATATTATACATGAATTTTTTTTAATTCATAAAAAGTCTCAAATTACATTTATTTGGTTATTTATAATATCAATTACGTTAATATTTCATTAATAAGGTAATTACTACATCATCATTATGTAATAAATAAATTAAATTATTTAATGTCTAAAAAATATAAATTATATAAAATTATGTAGTATACTTTTTATCTTTATAATTAATATTTATAGACAAATTTATCTTATGTATAACCCTATATTAAAAATGTTTTAGGTATTAAATATTCATTTTAACAATTTTAACACTACCTTAAATAAAATAAAAATATATCTCCTAATCTAATCCAAGTGGACCCTAAGGGTAATATTTTATCCCTAAGGTTTTTTGGTCTAATTAAACTTATACAATAGAATTAATACATGTTTTAGGGTAATAATAATATCATTTTAACCATTAATTACCCTATTTACTTTTAACAGTGGTAAATAAAAGTAAAAAGTTACTATTCATCAAAAATTATTTTTCTCTTATTAAACAAAATTTTACTCCTTCATATTAACTATGTGTCTTTGATTTTCTAAATTCAACTCGTAGAAGTGGTTAAATTATATTTTATATTTATTTTCTAATACTCCTAGGAGGTGGGTAAAAGACGGTAAAAAGTTCAATAAAATTATTATATATCTAAAATTATTATAAAATGACTTCAATGAATTACATTGAACTTATATAGGTATTATGTATCTATATTGACCTATAATAAATTTAAATAAAATAAATTATTATTTAAATAAAGGGTCGGTTTTAACCAATAACTCAGTGTTTTCACTATTTATCAGATATTGATTGTTTTCAGAAAAATACCAACAAATCACCCTATGATAATTTCAATATTGTGAATCCAAAAAATGAAGTCCATTTTGAATGATAAAATATAAAAAAGTGGGTTTTACTATTCATAACAGCTTGTTTATATAATATTTTAATAAAATATCATTGTTTAGTGAAACTCGGTATTGCGTACAATACAAGCTTTCGAGGAAGGTTTCTCTTACCTGTAACACAATCCAAGAATAGTGTTGCATATACTACAAGCTAATACAAGGTTTTTTATATCACAAGATAATTTTGGTGTAGCATACAACACAAGACATCAATGAAATTAAAAATAGTTTTTCTCATAAAATCACAGGGTGTTACAGAAACCCCCCCTGAAATTGGAAGAGGTGTGATGATTCCTTGGTCTTGCAGGATACTACAAGAGGTTTTTAGCCGATTTCTCATGGGTTGTGACTCCACTAACTGCATTTACCAATAAGGATAAACCGTTCATGTGGATTGATTAGTGTAAGGAAACATTTGAGTATTTGAAAGAGTAGTTATAATGTGCTCTAGTTCATTGTCTTCCAGCAGAGGGTGTTGAGTTTGATATTTTCAGTGATGCTTCGCTTCAAGGGTTAGGTTGTGTTCTAATGCAGTAGAGATCAGTTGTTTCTTATTGTTCTAGGAAGTTGCTTCTCTATGAACATAATTATTCCACCCATGATCTTTTGTTGGCATTCGGGGTGTTTTCTTTGATGTAGTTGAGAGGTTACCTCATTATGAAGCATTTTGTGGTTTTCCCTGATCATAAAATCCAAAGGAATTTTTTCTCCCAATGTGACATAATCCTGTGACAACATCGTTTGATATTGTTTTTAATGGAATATGGCTTCAAAATATATTATACCCCTATAAAGGATAATTTTGTAGCAGATGTGATAAGAGGTAATTCATGTAGTGATGTAGTGTGAGAATTTGGTGATTTATGGAGTGTAATTGATGAACTGCCACTATTAAATCTCGATATGGGGTAAGTTGGGTGCATATGATGTCTTTTTAAAATAATTGTACGGTCATATCTCACGCAGAAGGTGGAGGAGTCCTAGATGGGGGATCTAGGGGTGGAGGTCTGGAGAGACCAAGCTGTTTGTGGTGAGGTCCCTGATGGTTGGTCTAAGGATGAACAACACCATGTGTTCTATCAAGGAATGATATTTGATCCTTTTTTATATGTGAGAAATTTTGCATAGAGTTCCATAATTCCCCATTAGTGGTGCACCCTTGTGTGACAAAGAAGTACTGAGCCGTTAGGAGTCAGTTTTGGTGGCCCTGTTTGATGGATGAATTTGTGGAGTTTGTGTCTCGATGTTTGGTCTTCCAGAAGGTCAAGTCTAAGCACCAGGTCTTTGATGGTTTTATCCAGATATTATATATTCCGCATTGGAAGTGGGAGGGAATCACAATGGCCATTGTTACTTGTTTAGCTAGAGATCCAAGAGGATGTGTTGCTATTTGGGTGTTAGTGGACTGTTTAACAAAAAAATCCCACTTGATAGAAATAAAGGAGTTGAGTTCGGTGGATTTTTTGTCAATGATGAATCTGGAGGAGGTTGTGAGACTCCACGATGCCCCACGGATTATAATTTCCAATAGAGATCCTGGTTTTACCTCTATAGTCTATAGAGTTCTCCATTATTCTTTTAGTGATCAGCTATACCATAGAACAACTTTTTATCAGCAAATAGATAGTCAGACAGAAAAGATTATCCATAATCATGATGACATTTTACACTCTTGTTTCCTGGATTTTAGATGTTTGATGATGAGGAGCTTACCCTTGTTGGAGTTCTCTTACAACAATAGTTTTCACTCCCCCATCTGTATGGCGTCGTTCGAAGGCTTTTGTGGCTTACCTTGTCATTCTCAATTTTCTTCACTTGGGTCAGAGGATTTAGTCATTATTAGATGAGAACTTGTTAATAATACAACATAGATGGTTTAGGACATTCGTGAGAGGATGAATAAAGTTTAGGATCATTAGAAATCATATATTGATCAAAGGTGGATACCTTAAGAGTATGAGGTTGTGGATCACGTCGTTCTGAAGGTGACACCCCATGTTGGACAGAAAATGTTTGGTCATGTGAGTTAGATTTATTCCTTGTTTTTTGGGCCTTTAGAGGTGTTGGTTGAAGTTGGATCCATGGAATATCGAGTTTCACTTCACCTCAGATGAGCTAGATACATGATGTTTTTCACATGTCACAACTCCATCATTATCGACATGATGAATCTCACATCATTGAAGGGGAGATATCAATGTTGATGATGATGTGGCCTTCGAGGAGTAGCATGTGGAGATCCAAGACCCCAATGGGAAGGTTTTGTGTGAGAGGTCAATGCCTATGGTTTATCTTGTGTGGTTACACGGTGGTGTGGAGGAGATTATATTGGAATGTGGGTCATATATACATGCTCATTACCCAATGTTGTTTGACGTTTAACTATTTTATTGTGAAAAAAATGATAGCTTTGTGATATTAGTCCTTTCATGTTCATGAGATGGCTCTCCTTGGTTGATTCTTCTGGATAGCTCTCTTTTGGGAGGTATCGTGATGGGTGGTTGTTTGAACACCATGTCAATATCCCATTTGTTGGGATTCAAATTCATGGAGACGAGAATGTTTTGAGAGGTATCTGATGTAATGGCAAGAACCTCTCTATTCCATTCCTCTACAGAAATATATTATTTGAGGAGTTCTATGTGTTCAAGGTGACTAATCCCCAAAACGTTTCCAAATTTCTAATATTGTGATCATTTCCATCGGTGAGACAGATGTGAATAGTTCCAATGGTGAGTCTGGTATGTGCATTTGCACTGGTGAGACCAGGGTGAACAGTTCCACCGGTGAGAATGTTGTTGACAGTTCCACCAGTTAGACTACTATGAACAGTTCCACCAGTGATAATTTTGTAAACAGTTCCACCAATGAGACCACTCTGAATAGTTCCACCAGGGAGGCCAATGGATTCAGTTCCACTAGTTAGGCTGCTGTGAACACTTCCACTAGTGAGCCTGTAGTGAACAGTTCCACTGGTTAGCCTGATCTAAATAGTTCCACCTGTGAGTCCTATGTGAACATTTCCATCAGTGATATTGGTGTGAATAGTTCCCCCGATAAGGCCACTATGAACAGTTTCACAGTTGAGGCTGATTTGAACAATTCCACCAGTGAGGCTATTGTGAACAGTTCCACCGGTGAGGCAGATTGAAAAGTTCCTCCGGTGTGCCCGGTGTGAACAGTTCCCCTGGTGAGAAAACTATGTATAGTTCCACTAGTGAGATTGATGTGAACATGGTTTCTAGAACATCATCTATCCAACATCATCATTATTCCTTTTCCAAATTTCTAGCTCATCAATAGAGCTTCCAGCTTCCTACAGTTTCTCCCCTTTGACGATTACATTGACATAAAATTCATTTAAATCCGAATTTTATGGAATCTATGTCCTATTAAATCTACATAACCCCAATATTAATTTTTTCCTATGGTACCAATTTCATTTATTGGGTCAAGCCGCGTAGTTTAATGCATCTTCTTTTCATGGAAAACCTGAAATATCATAATCCTACTTCGTTAAATCTTCAAATGGGTTGAGATATATTCCTTCAATATTCTCCCTTCTATTTACCCGGTGTGAGACACTCAATCCAATCATTATTTCCTTAGGTGTTGTGTGATCAAACTGTAATCCTAGTCTCATTTCCCCTTGAAGATTCATCTTACTCCATGAGCACCCCCTGTTTTAGTGTAAGCATCAAGTATCGATACTTCAACCATATAATGTTGTCACACCAATTTTCATGACATTTATTCAGGAATTATCCTCCTATTTATCAGTTCCATGTTTTGGAATGTGATATCAATTATTTTAATGCAGTATTTTTCGCTTTTGTATGGTTCGGTCTTGTTGCCGCATCCTCGGGTGGATGCAGTTGTACCGGGAGAGGAGATCAGAATTCGTTGAGTGGATAATCCTTATACAAAGAATGTCAAAAACCATATGATTACAAATATTTATTTATTCTCTATTATTTTACAATCGAATGTAGAGTAATCATGTTTTATCCCAATGGATCACAATGAAATTGACATATTATATATATGAACAAGATAAATAAATTGTTATATACCGTATGTCATTTCCTCTTGCTTGGAATTATAGTATGATACATATTAATTATTTGTTTTTATTTTAGTTCATGATGGAAATATGTAATGAACGTAAATATGAAATTAATTATTAATTTTTTGGCTAAAGATGAAGTCGTGTAAATAAATCTGGTCGTTGTTGTTGTAATTTGATGTTAATCAAATTGATGCAGTAAGAATTTTTAATCAATTTGTGATATCTACGATAGCTTTCTATTTATGTTACCAATATTTGGAAGCTAAAAATAATAAATTGGTTAATCCTAGATGGAATAAATAACTGGTTGATTGAAAAAAAGATAATGCATGGTTGGGTTTTGAGATACCCTCTTGCTTGTCAAGGGCAAGAGCTTTATGCTTGGAGTTGTGAGATATTATTTTGTATGATATATGGATGCCTTTTTTTGGGACCAGATCCCAATTTATATGATGTTTGTTTTCTTACTTCCATATTGTGACGTGATCCTAGAAGACAATTATAATATGTGGGGGTAGAGAGGCCTATTGGTTATGCAATCAGTAAACGCCTGAGTGGCGAGATGCATCAGTTTATGCATGTTGGAGTAGAGGAGGACACCAGATATGATGGAATGTGTTTGATGTGAATGCATGGATGGTTGTTGATTCTTGTCGGTTAGTTTTCTTCCTTACATTCCTCAATTCTCAAAGAAGATATATTTCTTACCCTCCTAACAAAATAGATGAAGACATGTGGGGTATGCCACGTTCTTTCCGTGTTTTGCTTCTTGAGGGAGGATAGTTCAAAGCTCTTCCTATAGGCAGAAAAGACTCGACGGGTATTTCATATTCTCACTGTGTTGATCCCCCGTGTGTTTTGAATAATATAATGTTTTTCAAGAATTCCTGGGAATATCTGAAAGTAATGTTGTTTTTAATAAATGATAGAATAAATTATGTTAACCAAAAGTTTTGGATCTAGCTGGGACACAATGATGAGGATGATATATCAAGGAACATTGGACTAAGGGTGTGATGTTAATAAAATTCTATTTTTTAATTGATAATAGTTTATTTATTTTTAAATAATTTATGAACTTTGTGTGAAACTAATAAGAATGGAATGAAGGAATGTGAGAAATCTCATTAAATGGTTATGTGCGTATAGGATACCTAGTCTTAGAAGTGGTATCCAGGAGTCTGATAGATGTTTTCTGTAGTTGATTCTAAGACTAGGTTATGGCCATAGTGTGGTTGTGAGATTTAGTATATTCTGTACGTTTTGTATTTCTATATGCTACTCCACCCCGTCAGTTAGTGAATCCCACACGCCTACGATTTTGAGCCTTGGGTGGAGTTTTACCCAACATTTCACTTAGAGGATAAATGGCCGACTACCCCCTTTGTCCCCTCTCTAATCTCATGGTAGTTACTAGTGCTGGTGGGATAATCAGTTACTTTATATCATATGTATGTGTTGAGGGCTTTAATAGATTGTGGTTATTCACACACATATATTCATGATATAGTTTCCTACGAACTATTATAGGTGTAACAGGTATACGTTGTGATGTCTTGAAGATCCTAACTTTGTGTGTGGGATGTAATGGCTTGAGGTTTAATGCTGAATTTTTGAAACACATTAAGCGAGATGTAGTATCTCTAAGAAACTACTTGGTAACTTTTATTATGTGTATGTGGGGGTTTTGTAGCATGAGGTGCTTGTTGTGGTGCTTCGTCGAGCTGTGTGCGATAAATCATTTTTATTGGAGAGATATGGATTAAAACCTGTGACATGGGGGAAAAGAGAAAAACTAGTGGGGAAGTAGCAGCGGAGTAACCATGATATTATTTATTATATTATATACACTTATATAAGATATACGGTGAGTGAATGCACAAGGATTCTAGGAACTTAGTATACCTTTTTAGGTGTAGATTTTGTTTCACTTGTTGTTCACTATGCTTTATAAATCTCTCTATTTTTTCTTGAGAGGCTCTAGGTAGGATCCTACTGGGTATACTTTTATACTCACCGTATGTATATATAAACTTTTTTCCGGTCACATGGAGAAGGTTGGATATCATGCTAGTTTCTATTGGATTAATGTTGTAGGATCTATTCAGTCTTGTTGTTGGTGATGTTTTTACTTCCCTTTGTTATATGCAGTTTCCCTCATTCAGTTGTAGTAGTTTTTCACGACATTATATATGTTTTCTTTGATTTTTTTTTATAATATTTTATATGATGGGGTTGGTTGGTTTCTGTCTTAACTATCTCTTTCGCATGTGTTCTCTTAAAGTGTAATGCCTCTTATTTGTGTGTTTATTATACCATGGGCGGTAGTCGCCATCTCGGGGCAAATTAGATGTGGGAATCGGGGGTCATGATCTCTATTCTCATATTGTAAGTCCAGTAGGGGTACAGCTTATGGGGAGGGGTTTGTAACAAAGAAATTATTTGGAAAAGTTTGGATACATGTTTTTAAACCATTTATGTAAATAGGGTTTTGGGAAGAAATCTAGTTCATCGACTATGTAGTCAAATTATGTAGGGACTTATTCAAAACACATTCTATAATATATTGAGTACCAAATAGTGGAAAAATTAATAAGTTCATTAATAAAAAATGATATGAAAATGAATGGTTTTAGCAAAAATTTATTCAATAATTTCCTGTAATGGAAATTGAAGTGTAAATAATTCTTAACCAAATAAAATTATTATGAAAGCCATTGAAATGGGAAAAATCATTATGTTAGAATAAATTATTAAGGATATTATGTGTGGAAAATATAAATCAACAAAAAAATTCAGATATAATATATCATATCATAAAATTATAGTACACACATAATCAAACAATATTAACAATACTAATGTATGAATATAACCCATCGAAAATAAATTGTGTTATGAATTATTATAAACTTGATAATGATTAATTGAAATCACCATTACTAAAATGATAAAATTTTTAATGAAAGAAACCCTAAATAATGAATTAATAATAATTATTATATTTCAATACGGAATTAAAAACACCATATATAATAAATTAGGTTCACAACAATAAAATATGTTTTAAAGAATATAAATTGAGACAATGTCTCTTGATACATTGTATCTTCTGAATTTTAATTCCAATGAAAGAATTATTTTCAAAAATCAATAAATACCATAAATATAAATAAATATTTGGTATTAAAAAATTGGGGTAATACGTACACCACGCAAAATCAATATGTTGTGAAAATGGTGTATGCCTCATGAAATAAAAACTGAGATGGGAATCTCTTACTTTTTATTTTATTTTGGGAGAAAATAATTTAACATCATGTATAATGGTTTAAAAAATATCACTAAATTATACAATAACCATAATTATAAATATAATATCATATATAATCCTCTTATAATGTATTTATTAAGATTTTATTAATAAACATTCATTATATTCAGTGTTTCGGTTACTAATGGCCTAGTTTTTCGATTTGGTTTTGGATTTTAATTTTTTACTTCTTATTTTGATCATGGTTTAAAAAAATTCACAGTCAAACATTTCGTAATAATTACATATATCTATTATATATTTATTTATAATAATACCATATATTTGGAGATAAGAAATGAAACACACCATTTAGTATGAAAACAGACCATATGTATGCTTCAATGCTACTACAATTTATTTGTCATATTAAAATATTTAAAAGAATGATAAAATTATATATATTGAAATTCAATTATAATAATTTTTTCTTATATGCCTCTAAATTTTTTTAATTCATTTATTTAATATATTCTTTGAATAGTGTGAAAAAACCACATTGGTTTGAAGAGGCGGTACTCTATACTTGAGAATACATTGTTATAATATTCCCACAAAATTGGAAACAATAATGTATATTTTTAAAAATATTCTAGAAGATTAAGGAAATAAAATATATCATATATATATAATATATAAATAATATTCCAATCATAATTCACAATAATGTGATCTGGTAATGTAATGATTGAATAATCATCATTTCATGTGGTGGTAGTTCACCGTATACGAATCGTATGTTTTTTTACCCATTAGAAGGATGTCTATTTATGTTTAGGATGAAAAATTAGAATAAAAATATCATATAATATTTAGAATACCTATTTTATTATATACTTATTTAATAAGAATAGTTTAATCCATGGAGAATAAAAATGACATACAGTTGCATCTAGAAGGAGGATAGCTCTTTCTAGGGTAACTCCCTTAGATTTATACAAAATGTGATCATAGATTTTATTTTCATCTAATGGTGAGACATCAAGGATGGTGATATGGATATTTTTGTTTGAGTTGATTGTTTATGAACCAAAGGTCTTGAGAGGTCTGAATATATAGGAGGGGTGAGTTCCTTTTATTTTGTAGGTGGAGTGGGATTATCGTAAATTATTCAAATGAGTATTACCACCTCTATTTTATAACGTGAAGTGGATGAACTAATGAATCGAATAAGATAAAATGGAGGATATAGTATAAATATTATAATCCAATGGATTATGTAATTTTTCTTTTTCATTGGAGAAATACAATTTATGGTTAAGTCCCTTGTTATGCTATTTTTTCCCTTAATCGATGTAATTAATTAAAATCACATTCAAAAATATTTTCGGTAAATAATTAATATTATAGTTTTAGAAAAAATAAATTTTCATAATTTAAAATATGGAATCTATTTTTTAGAATTCAAATATAATAAATAACATAATTTCATTTAAATATTATTCCATTTACGAGAACATAATGCAGGTTCTTAAAGAAAAATTTTGAATAGATTATTGTGATTTTATATTCAAATTCAGTGCGAAATTCAGTCAAATGACCAAAAATTGTATTATTTTATGTAAAATTCTTCTAATTTAACATTAAAAATAAAATAATTTTAATTTAGAATATAAATAAAATATAGTGAAAGGAACTTTTTAATTACAAATCGGAAATTTTCACCTTTCATCAAATATTGAACGTCCAATGATAAATACCAAATGCTCACCCTAACATAGTTTTTCTATTCATATTTAGAAAATTAATTTTATTTTTTTCATTTAAAATATATTATAGTTTGAAATTTCTTTTTTTAAATCAGATCACAATCAAAAGGCGATAAAATTTTCTCTATAAACATGTTTATTTCTATGCGTAATATTGGTTTTGATCTTATTTTATGACTATAAAATATATTGTAAGAATGTAAAAACATTTTATTGAACATTAAATATAAAAATATATTCTTTATTTTTATATAATATTATTCATAACATCCCATTTAATGGATATGATATATATTATAATATTTAATAATAATATTTTAATAATATATTGTTGTTTTGTAAAACTCAATCTTGTGTGTAATAAAATTCACTGAAGAAAATCATTTCCACATGAAAATAACCTAATTCTATATTAATTACATTTAAATACAGATATTATATATAATTTTTTAAAAATTATATATTATATTTTATTGTCATGAGAAATTATATTCACTTACATGATTCGTATTATGTGTCATACATTCTTTTGAATACAATGTTCTTATTTTATAGTTTTGGGGTGTTACATTCTCCCAAACACATTTAATTTACATCCATTCCATTTAAAATATAATTATGTAAGAAATTAATTATTATATAATAGGTATAAATCTCACATCATGAGAATGGTTCATAAAGAAAATTATATGAAAGAGGTAATGGGAAGTACTATGGTCACGTGGACTAACAAATGACTAGATAACTATGTAGGGGAATATTAGATTAATATTAAGATACATACAATGATGAAAAAGAAGAAATTAATAGTTATTGATTTTTTTCATCAATAAAAAATATTTGAAAGCTAAATGAAATATTGAGGGTCTCAATTAAATAAATTAGTGATGATTTAGAAGACTAATATTTCAACATGAATAAATGTATTAAGGGTTTTTTTATCATTTTCATAATGCTGATTAATTTTATTACAACATAAGAATAATTGAAATGTAAATATATTATACATTTCAATTTTATATTAACAATTCAATATTTTGGGTTTGACTCATTCAAATTCTAATTCATTCCATTCTCCTTGAAATGGCCATCCTCGATTGAAATCATTTTTCTGAGGCAATAAAATATCAATTTAACTAATCATAATCCCTATAAAACAATCCATTATAATTTTCAGTAAATATTATACAAAACCTATATGGTTAATAAATTAATCATAACATAAATGTTGCACTACTTTTTCAACATAAATATCAATCTTTAAAAATATTTAAGTAGAAATAATTGCACATTATCTAGGACAACAAGTATTCCATTTGGTATGGGTGAAACCCTTATTGTAGATCAATCATGGGTTCATGTTCTATGACCTTTATAGACATTATGGGTTACCAATATACAAATAGGTTGTCTTAGGACATGTTAACATTATTTAAAAAATAATCATAATTGAAATACTTGAAATGTAATAATTATGTATCCTTTTATATAAAGTTATCATTAAAACCAAAATAAATAAATACTTCAACCATTTTATTTCCACATAAATTCTTCCTTGGTCTATGTTTTATCATAGGCCATTTATTTTCATTTTATATTAAAATCATTCTCCTTGGATCAAAAATAAAATATGAAAAATCCTAAAACTATCCACTAAGAGTGTCAAACTAGGAGTGTAGTAAGTCTTGTTCTCATGAATCAGGTTACACTCGAGTCAAGCCCAACAGACCTTGTCAGAGTTATTACCCCTAGTTAAAATTGTTCCAAAATAACTACCAATATTAAAATCCATATAGGTCGGTATTCCTCTGAAAACCACATTATCTAAATATAACTAAAATTATTGGATTTTATTATGTACTTATCCCCAAATCTAACACATTCTTATGTTCTTTTATCGTTGTTTTCTTAAATATTGTTCCCATGGTTTCAACTAAATCTCTTGTGATTCTAATTAGAGCACCGCAAACCCAAAACCATAAAGCCAGTGTCTACTACCATTACATTGGAAACATTATAAGGAATAAAATCATATAAGATCAGATAGTTTATTAGTCTTGGTAAACCAGATACATACATGAATCCTATATTAAATTGTTATATTCAACTTAAAACCTAAATTTTTCTGGATGGTAAAACTATTATATATAATGTATCCAGGGATATAATTGTTAGTACACTCCAAGAAATTCTGGTGAAATAAAACATAATAATGGTGAAAAATAATTTTATATAAGGGTCAAGTATGGAAGATGAAATAATGAGTCAATTTTAATAGTCAATATGGAAAGGAAATAACTAAACATACATTTCATGAAATCTATAATATAATAATAAAGAACATAAACTCTATTATATGGTAAATGAAGAAAAACATTAAATTTAATTAAGTGGATAATGCTTAATCAATTTAACCTGTAATAAAAGTGAAGAATAATTTCATTTAATAAATAATTTGATGATCAAATTCATCCCTAATAATTTTCATAGAGACAATAAAATGGATACTAAATATATAATATAAATTAATTAATGGTTTAATTTTGGAAATCATGTATGAGGCACATGAAAATATCTAATACCAAGATTTATCCTCTAGATTATTTAATACATTATATTAAAAATCAATTTAATTAGGAAAACATATTTATCTCATCAAATACCATACATGACTCAAGGGGATACATAATTTCCTGAAAAAAGATTTCATTTCTTTTCCAATTCATTTCACTTAAGAGACAATATATTTATTTAATAATCTATTTTCATTATCAAATATCTTTATTGAAAAAAGGATTAAGACATAACAAATTTTCCCCACAAATCAATTAATCACCAATGTAAACACTCTATGCAAAAATGATATAAAACTTTTTCCATAAAAATATCCCTGATAAAGGATATAGATAATTATGGAAAATTAAATTTCTATAGACCATATAAAATTTAATTTCTAAAGGGTTGAAAAATATGAATCATGAAAGTGAATATATGTATAATACTTGTCCAACTCATCCATAAAATATATATAAGAGGAATAATGATGGAATCCATAGAATATATACTATATAGAGTAAAAATATAGTGTTGTTTTGTTTTATTAATGGAAATATTATAAAATGTTCTTTTTAAAATACTCATGGGAAAATTTTCATTTTTATTTCGATTATCGTAAGAAATAATTTTCACTGAAAATCACTTTTTAAAATAATTTCTCTAAAAAGTATAATTTAAAATTTACAAATTATGATTTAAATAAATTTTGGTGGGTGAATTCACAAATTTCATACAAGTTATATCATCTCGCCTTTTTGTCACATAAACATTCATTACATTATACAAAACTAAGGATCTTTAAGGTTTAGTGTCTTGGAAACCAGGAACATAATACATGAAACAAAAAAAATTCTTCTTAAAAACTTGAAAGGATTCTCCTTATGTTCATCTTAGGTTCATTACTTCATATCATAACCTAGGGACATACATCAAAAGAAAGGGTGATCAGAAGGACTTTTAAGGGAAATGAGGGGAAACATTTAACATGTGAACTTGAGATACATCAACAATGTCATGAAAAAGAACTTTAAGCCATGATAAAGAAATAATGAGGCATATCATATTAAAAATAATGTGTTTCATAACATGAAGATGTGGCTACAACATTTAACAAAGACAATCATTTCAGTTTCACCAAGGTCCATCCCCAAGGTGTCAATAAAAATTACAAAGGTTATTCCCCATGTTATCAGTCTAAATGGTCATCTCTAGAGATTAAGTATTTACCCAATGCATTGGAGAACTATCAGGTTGCACCCTTAAATTTTCCTTTATAATCATGTGGAAAAATATATATATCATCAATAATATCATAAAAACCCATATAGAATCAAAGTAATGGGTTTCATTTCATAATCATAATGTTTTAAAAACTGCTTTTAAGACATAATCTTTAGGTCACTTTAAACCCAAAGAAAGAGAAAGTGGGTCTCATGTATGTAAATCCAAGAATTTAAAATACAAAACTTTTTTATATATGTGAATGAACCATTAGAAGAAATATATTTTAGTATTAAATAAATAAAATAAATGAATTTGATAATAAGAGATATACATTTTGAGACGGAAATTCTGCAGCATAACTGCTATGTTTCGGGGTTTTAGAAAACATTGAAAAGAGAGGGGACATGGGTCAAAAAATCATAAATGACCCATAAAACAATATAGGGACATAATATGAATGATATATGAACATGGTAATGAAATTTGTAATATATAAAATATGAAATGAAGAACATGAAAGGAAGAAAAAAAAGTAAGATTTCTCTTATGAAAATTCGGCAGCCTAACGGCGTCACTTAAACTTTAAAAAATTAATTGACGAGATCAAATAAGGTCTCTTATCATATGAAAATAAATGTTCAGTATGATATAAAAAGAGATCTTACCCTAACATAATAAAAAGGAAATTGAAATACTTGACATGAAAGTAGAACATTGAAAAATGAGAAAGGTGAACGAATCCATTAAAAATTCGGCAGCCTAACGGTGCCACTTAAAACATCAAAATACTGAATTTGAAGAGATCAAAGAGGGTCTCTCATCATATGAACATATAATATCAGTATGATAGATTTAGAGATCATACCCCAAAAAATATAAAGGAACTTGAAATACATGACATGAAAGTAGAAATTTGAAAAATGAGAAAGGTGAATGAATCCCTTAAAAATTCGGCAGCCTAACAATGCCATTTAAAACTTCAAAATAATGAATATGAAGAGATCAAATATGGTCTCTCATAATATGAACATAAAATATCATTATAATAGATTTAGAGATCATACCCCAAAAAAATAAAAAGGAAATTGAAATACTTGACATGAAAGTAGAACTTTGAAAAATATGAAAGGTGAACGAATCCCTTAAAAATTCGGCAGCCTAACGGTGCCACTTAAACATCAAAAAATTGAATTGACGAGATCAAATAGGGACTCTATTCATATGAACATAAATGATCAGTATGATAGATATAGATATAATACCCCAACATAATAAAATGGAACTTGAAAGGCTTGATATGAATGTAGAACTTTGAAAAACGAGAAAGGTGAACGAATCCCTTAAAAATTCGGCAGCCTAACGGTGCCATCTAAACATTCATAAAAAAAATGATTAGAGTAAGAGAGTATGTCTCATAATATGGATGTAAAAAGGGAATTAGGATGAATATAAAAGAACATCCCCAACATAAGAACATGGCTCTTAGAAGAAATGACATAAATGAGAGTACTTGAAAAAAGAGAGAGAGGTAGGATCCCTTACCTTAAAACGTAACTCTTAAAACTCAAAGGTTGGGACCATGAGGTCATGGGGGCACCTTGGGAGGACACCTTGGGAGGTAATGAGACCATAGATTTGTTGGGGATTAGTTTGGAGTCTAATGGATGAGAGTATGACTTGGTATTTATAGGGATAGTGAGGGGACAAGGCATTAATGGCCAACGGACACCTCATTAGTGGTTTTGGAAGAACCATGGGCTTGCCCATGCTATTTGCCCATGGTATTGGCCACATGGGAGACCTCATAACTTAACATACTATTCGTAAGTCGACCATATTGATTACATACTTAATACATCATTTAATGATGTCATTAAACACTCGTAACTTAAAAATTGTATTTTCACTATTCATCGAAAATTCAACTTTCTCAGAAAAATCCCAAAATTTCATCTTAACCAAATATCGATGCTCTGATTTAAAAAATGAACTCCATTTTATAAAAATAATTTTCTAATTATTTTTAATTTACTTTTTATATAAATACACTATTCACCAAAAATTCATTTTTTTAGAAAAATCCCCAAAAATTACCATAACATAATATCGATGCTCTGAGATAAAAAATGAATCCATTTTATAAAAATAATTTTCTCAATATTTTTAATTAAATTTTTAATTAAAAAAACTATTCACCCGAAAAAACTAATACTTGACTGATAATTTATGAAACCGTTATTTAACCATTTTGTTGAATCACATTACTTAAATAAAGGTGCCTGGATTATATTAATGCTTTATTTAAGTGAGATTACAAATCCAGTTGGTCACATTACTAATCCTAAGCATAAAATCACTATTCATAATTTACTATTCATCAAAAATTATGTTGATCTTATTAGAATCTAAATTTCGCACTGAACATAATTATAGAAGACGATTTTTTGAAAATCATTACACATTTTTAATTATTTAAGGTTTACATATACATTTTTTTAAAATATACTTTCTCTAAAATTCACCAAAAATACGCATACTATATTTATCCGGACATTTTGAAAATTCATAAACATCATCATAAAAAGAAATCAAAATTTTAATTTAAAACAAAGGATTACACAAGGAAGTTATGGTCTCCTTACATAGCCCCTAATCACACCAGCATATGACCTAAGTGTAAGGTGTGCTAAGGTGAGAGAATCCAAGGGATGCTCGGCCAACATCGCATGAGTAGTAATTTCTATCAGTTTGAACTTCTCGGGAAGACAATTCCATTCAAGATTCACATGGTGAAGTTCGGCTTGGATTTGGTCCAGAGAAAATCCCAATGGTGCAACCTCCTTCCCATGTTCTGTTAGATGGGCTTCGATCGGTCCATGAATACAGAGTGAGGCCATCAAATATTCTTTCTATATTAATTATCCCAGATCACTTGTATTTAGAGAAAAAAGTTGAAACATTCAGTTTTCAACGATCATACTGACTAACGGTCATATAATAGTCAAAACCCAACAGTATCATTTTAATTATACACATGTTATCAAATGAAATAGTTTTGTTGATTATGAAAAATAAAATAACACAAAAAATTATGAAACAAGATTTATTCAAAATTTCGGGTCGTTGCAATCTTCTCCCCTTAAGAAATTGCATCCTCGCAATTTTTAAAATTGGGTTTTGAAATATCATTGAAAGTCCCACATTGGAAAAATAGTTAGTAACACTATTACTTTAAAAGGACGAAAATGAAGAACAAACGCCACCCGAGTTAACCTATACTAGGATTCTATGTAGGAAAACATGGATTTTGATGAAAAAACAAAGGGCCATGTTCTTAGGGAGAGTGATATAAAACATGATTTGGAGAAAGATAACAATTAGAAAATCACAAACATATGATTTTTATAAACGGCCTTTGCTTACCCAATAGGAAACATTAACAGACAAACGTTTTTTACGTTCCTTTTCATAGTTTTGAGGAATTCATTTACTACATAGAATAAAAACATAATGAAATATACCTACCTTCAAGTAGAGTTTCATCCTTTAATATGTTTCTACCAAAACTAATCTTTTATCCAAACGATGAGCATTCAAAACTACATGGTCTCATCAAAGCACATGAATCATCTTATAGAGAATCAAATAATCCACCAAAGATTAACTATCTATTTCTTCTATCATTAAACATTATCCCAAAAACAGAGAGGGTAGGATAAAAAAACTCTTCCAAAATAAAGAACCCCAGAGGAAGGGAAACTTCTTTAAATCATCAAAGTTCCACGGTACAACCCAAAGTTCACCATAGACCATTCCGTAAATTACTTTCCTTAAAAATCCTCAAAATAAACCAAAATAAGATTGAAACCCAAATACAAGAAAGATTTGATAACATAGTATTCCAAGGTAAACATTATCATTCATCCCCAAACAACATAAACCACTCCTATCATCTTATAATAAAAGTAACTAACCTAAACATAATTACCCCATGATTATTTAATCATTTCCATAATTAACCTAAATTACTATAAGTCCACCTTAAATTCATCGATTCTTCAAAATATAATTGAACCTTTACTCCTCAAAGAAAATAACGTAGTAATATATTTTTCTCGATCGAATAGGGTTCCAAAAATAGTGAACGTCTTCCAAAATAATAATCATATTATAATCCCCTAAACATCTCTGTCATATTAATAAGTCAATCATCACATTTCCTATCACATTGGTTGTTGGGACATGTTCTTCCATTTCAGGCCATTCACTTAGAAAAAAAAGTACAATTAGGGGCTTAAATACTTAGCCAATAATCCTGAAAAGGAACTTAAATAATAAAAGGATAACATGTAGAAGAAAATTATAACCTACCTTGTGATCCCCTAGGTTCCAGTATAGGTTATCCTTGATCATATATTCTTATGTGAATCTTTATTTTATTTTATCTTTGTTCCTTTAATAATGGTTCATACTATTCTTAGGAATTTACCAAAGCATATCCCCCAGGAGTGTCATAACCAAGAGTGTAGAAAGGCCCATTGTCGTGTACCAGTTCCCATTCGAGTCTAGCTCAAAGCGATGTTTTCGGGTTTTACCCTTATGTACATCTATGCCAGAGCCACCTATACCTGCTCGTATCCAGACAAGGATGTATTTTCTTAACAACCCCTTACTCAATACTCACCAAAATATCCCGAATATTTCCTATATTTAAAATTCGTTTAGAGGTTTATTCATAAAGTTTTCATATCCTAATTACCACAAATAACTAAACCACCCTTCGATACCAACTATAGAATCCCACCTTTTTGTCACATAAACAATCATGCCATTATAAAAAACTGAGGATCTTTAAGGTTTAGTGTCTTGGAAACTAGGAACTTAATACATGAAACAAAAAAACATTCTTCATAAACACTTGAAAGGATTCTCCTTATGTTCATCCTAGGTTCATTACTTCATCTCATAACCTGGGGACATACATCAAAAGAAAGGGTGAGAAGAAGCCCAGTAAGGGAAACAAGGGGAAACATTTGACATGTGAACTTGAGATACATCAACAATTTTATGAAAAAGAATTGTAAGGCATGAGAAAGAAATCACGAGGCATATCATAATAAAAATACTTTTTTTCATAACTTCAAGATGTGGATAAAACATTTAATAAATACAATCATTTCTATTTCACCATGGTCCATCCCCAAGGTGTCAATAAAAATTACCAAGGTTATTCACCAAGGTATCAGTCTAAATAGTCATCTCTAGAGATTATGTCTTTACCCAATGCATTGTAGTGCTATCAGGGTTCACCCTTAAATTTGACTTTATCATCATGTGAGAAACATATATATATCATAAATCATTTCATAAATAACCCATATAGCATAAAATAAATGGGTTTCATTTCATAATCATAACTTTTTAAAAATTACATTAAAGACATGATCTTTATGTCACTTTAAACTCACAGAAAGGGAAAGCAGGTATCATGTATGTAAATCCCATAATTTAAAATAGAAAATTTTTTTATATATGTGAATACCACTTTAGAAGAAAGATCATTGAGTATTCACTAAATAAAATAAATTAATTTGAGAATAAGAGAGAGACATTTTGAGATGGAAATTCTGCAACATAACAGCTATGTTTAGGGGTTTTATAAAACATTAAAAAGAGAGGGAAAATGGGTCAAACAATCATAAATGACCCATAAAACAGTAGAGGGATAGAATATGAAGGATAAATGAACATGGTAATGAAATTTTAAATATATAACATATCAAATGAAGAACAAGAAACGAAGAGAAAAAATATATTTCTCTTATTACAATTCGGCAGCCTAACGACGACACTTAAACTTCAAAAAATGAATTGATGAAATCAAATAGGGTCTCTCATCATATGAACATAAAAGATCAGTATGATAGATAAAGAGATCATATCCCAACATAATAAAAAGGAACTTGAAATACTTGACATGAAAGTACATCGTTGAAAAATGGGAAAGGTGAAAGAATCCCTTAAAAATTCGGCAGCCTAACGACGCCAATTAAAACATCAAAATACTGAATTTGAAGAGTTCAAATAGGGTATCTCATCATATGGACATAAAATATCAGTATGATATATTTATATATCATATCCCAACAAAGTAAAAATTATCATTAAATACTTGACATGAAAGTAGAACTTTGAAAAATGAGAAAGGTGAACGAATCACTTAAAAATTCGGAAGCCTAATGGCGCCATTTTAAACATCAAAATACTGAATTTGAAGAGATAAAATATGGTATCTCAAAACATGAACAAAAAAATCAGTATGATAGATTTTGAGATCATACCCCAACAAAATAAAAAGGAATTTGAAATACATGACATGAAAGTAGAACTTTAAAAATGAGAAGGGTGAACGAATCCCTTAAAAATTCGGCAGCCTAACGGCGCCACTTAAACCTCAAAAAAATGAATTGACAAGTTAAAATAGTGTCTATCATCATATGAAAATAAAAGATCAGTATGATAGATATAGATATCATTCCCCAACATGACAAAATGGAACTTGAAATACTTGACATGAAAGTAGAATTTTGAAAAATGAGAAAGGTGAACGAATCCTTTAAAAATTCGGCAGCCTAACGGTGCCATTTAAACATTCATAAAAAAATGATTAGAGTAAGAGAGTATCTCTCATCATATGAATTTAGAAAGGGCAGTAGGATAAATATAAAATAACATCCCCAACATAAGAGCATGGAGATTAGAATAAATGACATAAACGAGAGTACATGAAAAGAAACAGAGAGGTATGATCCCATACCTTAAAACTTAACTCTTAAAACTCAAAGGTTAGGACCTTGAGGGTTTGTGGGAACATTGGGAGGACTCCTTGGGAGGTATTGAGACCATATCATCATGGGGGAAGAGTTGAAATTCGAATGGATGAGAGCATGGCTAGATATTTATAGGGAAAGTGAGGGGATAAGGCATTAATGGCCAAAGGACACCTCATTAGTGGTTTTGGAAAAACCTTGGGATTTCTCATTGTATTTGCCCATGGTATTGGCCACATGGGACACCTCATACCGTATCTTACTATTCATAAGTCTACCATATTGATTACATACATAATACATCATTTAATGATGTCATTAATCACCTGTAACTAAAAAACTGTATTTCACGATTCATCGAAAATTCATCATTCTCAGAAAAATACCAAAATTTCACCTTACCATATATCGATGCTCTGATTTAAAAACTGAACTCCATTTTATAAAAATATTTTTCTAAATATTTTAAATTTAATTTTTAAATAAATACACTATTCACCGAAAATTCATTTTTTTAGAAAAATCCCCAAAAATTACCTTAACATAATATCGATGCTCTGAGTTGAAAAATGAAATCCATTTTATAAGAATATTTTTCTAAATATTTTTAATTAAATTTGTAATAAAAAACACTATTCACTCTAAAAAACTAATACATGACTAATAATTTATGAAACCGTTACTTAACCATTTTATTGAATCACATTACTTAAATAAAGGTGCCTAGATTATATTAATTCTTTATTTAAGTGAGATTACTATTCCATTTGGTCACATTACTAACCCTAAGCATAAAATCACTATTCATAATTTATTATTCATCAAAAATTAAGTTAATCTTATTAGACTCTAAATTTTTTACTGAACATAATTGTAGAAGACCATTTTTTGAAAATCATTACACATTTTTAATTATTTAAGGTTTACATATACATTTTTTAAAAATATCCTTTCTCTAAAATTCAACAAAAATATGCATATTATATTTATCCAGACATTATGAAAATTCATAAACATCATCATAAAAAGAAATCAAAATTTTTATTTAAAACAAATGATTACACAAGGCAGTTACGATCTCCTTACATAGCCCCTTATCACACCAGCATAGGACCTAATTGTAAGGTGTACTAAGGTGAGAGAATCTGAGGGAGGCTCGGCCAACATCGCACGAGTTGTAATTTCTATTAGTTAGAACTTATCGGGAAGGAGATTCTGTTCTATCTTCACACGATGAAGTTCGACTAGGGATTGGTCCAGATTAAAGCCTAGTGGTGCTACCTCCTTCCCAAGTTCTGTTAGATGGGATTCGATTGGTCCATGACTACTGGGTGAGGCCATCGAATCTTATTTCTATATAAATTAACAAAGATCAGTTGTATTAAGAGACAAATGTGGCAACATTCAGTTTTCAACGGTCATACTGACTAACAGTCTTATATTAGTCAAAACCCAAAAGTCTCATTTTAATTATACTCATGTTATCAAATGAAACAGTTTTGTTGATTATAAAAAATAAAATAACACACAAAATTATGAAACATGATTTATTCAAAATTTCAGGTCGTTACAATCTTCCCCCCTTTAGAAATTGTGTCTTCGCAATTTTTAAAATTGGGTTTTGAAATTTCATTGAACGTCCCACATCAGAAAAAGAGTCAATAACACTATTACTTTAAAAGGATGAAAAGGAAGTAGAAAGGCCACCCGAGTTAACCTATACTAGGATTCCATGTAGGAAAACATGGATATTGAAGAAAAAACAAAGGGTCAAGTTATGAGGGAGAGTGATATAAAACATGATTAAGAGAAAGTTAACAATAAGAAAATCACAAACTTATGATGTGTTTAAATGGTCTTTGACTACCCAATAGGAAATGTTAACATACCAAGATTCTGTGTTTTGTATCTTTTAATTTTTTTGAGGAATTCATTTACTACATATAATAAAAACATAAGGAAATATAGCTACCTTCAAGTAGAGTTTCATCCTTTAATATGTTTCTACAAAAAATAATATTTTCTCCAAACGATGAGCATTCAAAACTACATGGTCTCATTAAAGGACAGGAATAATCTTATAGAGAATCACATAATCCACCAAAGATTAACTATCTATTTCTTCTGTCTTTAAACATTATCCAAAAAATAGAGAGGGTAAGATACAACAACTCTTCCAAAATAACGAACCCCAGAGGAAGGGAAACTACTTTAAATCATAAAAGTTCCACGGTACTACCCAAAGTTCATCATAGACCATTCCGTAAATAACTGTACTTAAAAATTCTCAAAATAAACCAAACTAAGATTGAAACTCAAATATAAGAAGGATTTGATAACATAGTATTCCAAGGTAAAATTTATCATTCATCTCCAAAAAACATCAACCACTCCTAAAATCTTATAACAAAAGTAACTAACCTAAACATATTCACCCAAAGATAGGTTAATCATTTCCATAAGTAACCTAAATTAAAATAAGTCTGCATTAAATTCATCGATTCTTCAAAATATAAGTGAACCATTACTCCTCAATGAAAATACTGTAGTAATCTATTTACCTCGATCAAATAGGGTTCCCCAAATAGTGAACATCTTCCAAAATAATAATCATCTTTTAATCCCCTAACCATCTCTGTCATATTAATATGACAGTCATAACACTTCCTATCACATTGGTTGTTGGGACATGTCCTTCTATTTCCCGCCATTAACAAAGAAAATAAAGTAAAATTAGGTGCTTAAATTTGTAGCCAATAATCATGAAAATGATCTTAAAGCATAGAAGGATAACTTGTAGAAGAAAATTATACCCTAACTTTTGATCTCCTAGGTTCCAATCTACGTTATCCTTGATCATATACTCCTATTTGAATCATTATTTTATTTTATCTTTGTTCCTTTAATAATGGTTCATACTAAGCTTATGAATTTACCAAAGCATATCCTCCGGGAGTGTCGTAACCAAGAGTGCAGTAAGGCCCGTTGTCGTGTACCCGTTCCCGTTCGAGTCTAGATCAAAGCGGTGTTTTCGGGTATTACCCATATGTACATCTCCTCCAGAGCCACCTCTACCTGCTCGTATCCAGACAAGGATGTATTTTCTTGGAAACCCCTTACTCAATACTCACCAAAATACCAGGAAGATTTCATATATTTAAACTTTTCAATAGGGTTATTCTTAAAGATTTCATATCCTAATTTCCTCAAATAACTAAACCATCCTTTGATACCAACTGTAGAATCCCACCTTTTATCCACATAAACTTTCATTACATTATAAAAAACTTAAGATCTTTAAGGTTTAGTGTCCTGGAAACCAGGAACTTAATACATGAAAAAAAAACATTCTTCTTAAACAATTTAAAGGCTTCACATTATGTACATATTAGGTTCATTACATCATCTCATAACCTGGGGACATACATCAAAATAAAGGGTGAGCATAAGGCCCAGTAAGGGAATCAAGGAGAAACATTTAACATGTGAACTTGAGATACATCAACAATGTCATGAGAAAGAACTTTAAGGCATGAGAAAGAAATCATGAGGCATATCATAATAAAAATAATGTTTTTCATAACTGCAAGATGTGGCTACAACATTTAACAAAGACAATCATTTTTGTTTCTCCAAGTTCCATCCCCAAGGTGTCAATAAAAATTACCAAGGTTATTCGCCAAGGTATCAGTCTAAATGGTCATCTCTAGAGATTAAGCCTTTACCCAATGCATTGGAGCACTATTAGGGTGCACCCTAAAATTTGTATTTATCATGATGTGAGCCACATATATATATCATCAATAATATCATAAACATACCATATAGAATAAAATAAATGGGTTTCATTTCGTAATCATAATGTTTTAAAAACTTCTTTAAAGACATGATCTTTATGCCACTTTAAACCCACGGAAAGGGAAAGAGGGTAACATTTATGTAAATACAGAATTTAAAATAGAAATTTTTGTTATATATTTGAATTAACCTTTAGAAGAAATAGATTTTCGTATTAACTAAATAAAATAAATGAATTTGATAATAAGAGAGAGACTTTTTGAGACGGAAATTCCGCAGAATAACGGTTATGTTTCTGGGTTTTAGAAAACATTGAAAATATAGGGGACATGGGTCAAACAATAATAAATGACACATTAAACAGTAGAGGGACAGAATATTAAGGATATATGAACATGTTAATGAAATTTTAAATATATACAATAAGAAATGAAGAACATGAAAGGAAGAAAAAATAATATTTCTCTAATGAAAATTCAGCAGCCTAATGGCGTCACTTAAACTTCAAAAAATGAATTGACTAGATCAAATAGGGTCTCTCATCATATGAACATAAAAGATAAGTATGATAGATATAGAGATCATACCCTAACATAATAAATTTTAACTTGAAATACATAACATGAAAGTAGAATTTTGAAAAATGAGAAAGGTGAACAAATCCCTTAAAAATTCGACAGCCTAACGGTGACACTTAAAACATCAAAATATTGAATTTGAAATGATCAAATAGGGTATCTCATAATATGAAAATAATAGATCAGTATTATAAATTTAGATATCATACCCCAACAAAATAAAAAAGAACTTGAAATACTTTACATGAATGTAGAACTTTGAAAAATGAGAAAGGTGAATGAATCCCTGAAAAATTCGGCAGCCTAACGACACCATTTAAAACTTAAAAATACTGAATTTGAAGAGATCAAATAAGTTATCTAATCATATGAACATAAAAGATCAGTATTATAGATTTAGAGATCATACCACAACAAAATAAAAAGGAATTTTAAATACTTGACATGAAAGTA
Source organism: Viscum album (assembly GCA_963277665.1). Taxonomy (NCBI): domain Eukaryota; kingdom Viridiplantae; phylum Streptophyta; class Magnoliopsida; order Santalales; family Viscaceae; genus Viscum; species Viscum album. The sequence continues at coordinate 1,808,075,012 of OY728136.1, read as the reverse complement.
GAACTTGGAAAAATGAGAAAGGTGAACGGATCCCTTAAATATTCGGCAGCCTAACAACACCACTTAATCTTCAAAAAAATGAATTGAAGAGATAAAATAGGGTCTCTCATCATATGTACATAAAATATCATAATGATAGATATAGTGATCATACCCCAACATAATAAAATGGAACTTGAAAGACTTGGCATGAAAGTATAATCTTGAAAAATTAGAAAGGTGAACGAATCCCTTAAAAATTCGGCAGCCGAACGACACCATTTAAACATTCATAAAAAATGATGAGTAAGAGAGTATTTCTCATCATATTAACATAAAAAGGGAAGTAGGATGAATATAAAATAGCATCCCCAAAATAAGAACATGGAGCTTAGAAGAAATGACATAAACAAGATTACTTGAAAAGAAAGAGAGTTGTAGGATCCCTTACCTTAAAACTTAACTCTTAAAACTCAATAGTTGGGACCTTGAGGGCTTGGGGGAACCTTGGGAGGACTCCTTGGGAGTTAGTGATACTATAGAATCATTAGGGAAGAGTTGGGAGTCGAATGGATGAGAGGATGGATTGGTATTTATAGGGAAAGTGAGGGGACACGACATTAATGGCAAAGAGACACCTCATTAGTGGTTTTGGAAAAACCATGGGCTTTCCCATGGTATTGGCCCATGGTATTGGCCACTTGGAACACCTCATACCTTATAATACTATTCATAAGTCTACCATATTGATTACATACTAAATAAATCATTTAATGATGTCATTAAACACCTGTAACTTAAAAACTGTATTTTCACGATTCATTGAAAATTCATCTTTTTCTGAAAAATCCCAAAATTTCACCTTAACCAAATATCGATGCTCTTATTTAAAAAATGAACCCCATTTTATAATAATAATATTCTAAATATTTTTAATTTAATTTTTAAATAAATACAATATTCATCGAAAATTCATTTTTTTCAGAAAAATCCCCAAAAATTACCTTAACATAATATCGATGCTCTGAGTTCAAAAATGAAATCCATTTTATAAAAATAATTTTCTAAATATTTATAATTAAGTTTTTAATTAAAAAAAACTATTCACCCGAAAAAACTAATACTTGACTAATAATTTATGAAACCGTTATTTAACCATTTTATTGAATCACATTACATAAATAAAGGTGTGTAGATTATATTAATGCTTTATTTAAGTGGGATTAATAATCCATTTGGTCACATTTTTAATCCTAAGCATAATATCACTATTCATAATTTACTATTCATCAATAATTGAGTTCATCTTATTAGACACTAAATTTCATACTAAACATAATTGTAGAAGACCATTTTTTGAAAATCATTACACATTTTTAATTATTTAAGGTTTACATATACATTTATTTTAAAATATCCTTTCTCTAAAATTCACCAAAAATATGCATACTATATTTATCTGGACATTTTAAAAATTCATAAACATCATCATAAGATGAAATCTAAATTTTTATTTAAAACAAAGGATTACACAAGGCAGTTACGGTCTCCTTACATAGCTCCTTATCACCACAGCATATGACCTAAGTGTAAGGTGTGATAAGGTGAGAGAATTTGGTGGAGGCTCATCCAACATCGCACTAGTAGTAATTTCTATCAGTTTGAACTTCTCGGGAAGGCGATTCCGTTCTAGTTTAACACTATGATGTTCATCTTGGATTTGGTCCAGAGCAAAGCCCAGTGGTGCTACCTCCTTCCCATGTTCTGTTAGATGGGCATCGATCGGTCCAAGACTACTGGGTGAGGCCATCAAATCTTCTTTATATATTAATTAACCAAGATCAATTGTATTTAGAGACAGAAGACGCAACATTTAGTTTTCAACGGTCATACTGACTAACGATCATATAATAGTCAAAAACCCAATAGTCTCATTTTAATTATACTCATGTTATTAAATGAAATAATTTTTTTGAGTATGAAATATAAAATAACACACAAAATTAGGAAACAATATATATTCAAAATTTAGGGTCGTTACAGAAGTTAAGACGGACATTTCTTTTTTGTAGTAATAAGGTTAGAAAAGTTATTTATTCGGAATGAAATATGAGGATTATGATGAATTTTATTTTTAATGAAATAATAGTGTAAATATATAATTTTAAATAATTTTAAAAGCATAAATACATTTTTTAAATCCATTCTAAAAAATAGTGTTTTGAAAAAAATAGGATCTTCAAAACAAGATATAAATAAAGTCAGGTATTCATGAAATCAATTTCTAAAACATTTTTTGTACCAATTAGTGGAAAATGGTAATATTACATGAAAATGACCATAATGAAAATAGGATAATAAAATGATTGGTTTTATTAAACAATGATCAAATAATTTCCTCTAATTAAAATTTATGTGTAAGAAATCCATACAAATTGAGATTCTCAAGTAATCCCTTCAAAATTCCATAATGATGTGAGAATAAATCAATGTAGATATTATGTTGAGAATTTTAAATACATGTTAAAAATGGGAATAATGGAATATATATGTAAATATTTTTAGATATAAAATAATATAATATTAATGAAACCATGTAAGTTATATATCCCAATGAAATTAAATGTGAATGTAACATTCTCTTCCCCTTGTTAATGCTTAATTCAAATCCCCAATGATGAAATAATTAAATTTTATACTAATAATATCATGAATATTAGTTTAGTAATTCCTTTATATGTCATGGTTGTAGTATATACACCATATATACGAAATTAGGTTTACAACAATAATATATTACTCGAATATTGGAAATTGAGGCTATGGAACTTACATCATGGCTACATTTGAATTATAGTACACATGAAAGTAATAAATTAAAATTAAACACTAAATTCCATTAATATAAATTATTTCATTATATAAAATAAAATAGGTTCTGTATATATACCATAAAAGGAAAAAATTGTAAAAATGGTGTCCTCCTTACAATAAAAAGTGAGAGAAGAATCCCATAACATGTGTTTCCTTTCAAGAGAAAATCCATTAATATCATATATATTTTTTTTAAACAAGTAAATTCTTTATAACATAACCAAAATGAAATTTTTATTCTCATATATAATCTTGACATATTATCTTATTTTCAATTTTATTATAATCATTAATAATTTTATCTATTTCTAGTATTAATGAGATAGTTTTCAGAGATTGAATTGACTAGTTAATTATTTTTCTTAAATAGAAAATGATTTCATAATATCAAAAATTTAAACATGATGTAATTATCATATATATCAATTATATATTTATTTATAATAATAAATAATTTTATAATATTAGAAATGGAATGCTCGATTCATGGAGACTCTAGGTTGTATGTATGAATGAATGATACTTCAATTTCTTTTTTATATTTGGGAAATGAAATGTAAATGATATAAATTTATATTAAAATTATAGTATAATATTTTTTTATTCTAGGCCATATATCATTTTGAAATAATAAATTACTCTATTATTTATGTATTTTGAATGAATTACATCGCTTTAAAGAGGATTTAGTCCACACATTAACAAAAAACGTTATTTTAATCCCACAATTTTGAATGCATGAAGGTTTGTTTTACATAAAAATTCATAATGTATAAGGGCATGATAAATATCATATATATAATATATAAATTATATTTCCACCATAATTCCCATCCATGAAAGGAGGTAATGGAAAAATAAACATTGATATTTTCATGAGGCGATAGTTCGTTGTATATGAATGGTAAGTTCATTTCCAATTATGTTGGAGAGTTTAAGTGTAGAATGAACCAAAAAAATAAATTCAAATGAACTTTTATTGAGGATAAAGATATTATTAAATAGAAATGGAATAAGAAGAGTTGAATGGGTGGAAAAAGAAAAAACAAAGGATCTTGTAGAAGAATGTTATCGTTTTTTTGGTAAATTATTTTGGTTTATACTAAAAATATTGAATATATTTCTTCCCCCCAATGTTGAGTATTATTCGATGAAATTAGAGATGTTGGGATCCTATTAGAGAAGATTTTGGGTGATCTAAAAATCATCATATGTGTGAAAAAATGGGATGGGTGAGTTCCTTTTTTATATTGAATGATGAGTGGCATTCTTGTAAATTTTTTAAATGTGAATTCCAACCACGTTTTATCAATTTCATGAGGTAATAATAATGAACCTAATTATATAAAATTTATAATACATTAAAAATATGAACATCAAATATATTTTCTTAATTCTTGTTTGTAATTTTGTCCATTAAATTTAATGTTCAGTCCCTTGTTTTGATAATTTTCCAATTAATCAATTTTATTATATTTAGTAACATTCAGTAAATATTTTGACAAAAAATAAGTTGAGATTATTATAAATTATACAAAATTATTATTAAAAGTAGGGAATAAAATATTACTAACTCTAGTTCTAGAAGTGGAAGAACTTAAGGTGAATTTAATCCTATTGATGGGATGATAAAGCATGTTTTTTTATGTAAAATGTTAAAATGATTTCTAAGATTATAAAGTAAATTTAAAAGTAAAATTGATTATAAATATCAAAATTAGATTAATAAATGGGAAATTTATCTAATTAAAAATTAAGACCAATTAAAAATATAGTTTATCCTTTAAAAAATTATATGAAAAAGTAGCATTGAAATAAAAATCAAAAATATTTTCACTATTCAGTAAAAACAGTAACATTAAAGAAAAATAAAAAATTTAATTATCCTATTTTTTAAATTCCTATTCTAGAAATAAAGTTTTTCTTATATATAATGTATATAAAAATTACAAAATTTATATTTAAAATTGTTTCTCCATCAAAAGAAGGTAATAATGTTTTTTAAAATTATAGGTTTCCTGTGTAATATTATGTTTTCTCTATTATAAAGACTATATAATTTATTTCAGGAATTCCAAAACATTTCATTGGATGTATAACTTATAAAAACTCGTCTGTTAGTTCATATTATTCAAAACCATTAATTTTATTACAGAGCTATATTTTATTATATTAAATAAAAATATATTAATAATTTTATGTTGTTTAGTAAAATATGGTTCTATGTGTAACAATAGGCAAGTAAGAAACTCATTGTTGTGTTTAACAAATTAACTCTCATTATAGGGTTAATTGGAAGATATATCATATGTAACATGCCACCACATCTCATCGGCTTGAGAGGGTATATGAATGCTCCATGGCCTTAAGCGACATCCCCAAGAGGCAAAAGGCTGGAAATAAATGTTGAGGGCTTCAAGAATAAATATAGGATTGATTTTTCATTGAAACTAATCCAAACTACCAAAAAATACACTAAAACAAAATATATAATGCATGAAAACAAAACAACAAAAGACATACATTACCCTAAGACAACCAATAATTCCACAAGAACTACCTAGAACCAATACTGCCAAACATTATATCCGAGTACCATCTGGAGGACCAAATAAAAGACCAAAAATCAACCACGTCACACATCACAGCTCCACACCAAGAACCAAGATCCATGTATCAAGACATCTCCCAAGAATCACCACGATCCAATATTAATGAGATTCATTATCTCTACTCATCTTCAGAAGTATGAAAACTACATAAGAACCAATGTTCCAAAGTAGGGGGTGAGTACTAATACTTATAAGGCTTTCCCTAAATGAGTTACTTATAGACACCAATGGTATTAAATTGATAACCCATTTATATAAAATATTTCTATAAATAAGTCCACAATGCATCAAATTACAACATGAATAACCCTTCTTATCCTGAAATTTCCACCAATATTCCCACAACACATTGGAAATCCAAAAACAATCATGCCATAATCGATATCATTATTTCAAATTATCACTAAAATTTCCATCTTGAAAATAAATGCAAAACAATACCACCAATACGGTGGATTATCCGTCAAACCCGTTCACCCATTTCCACTGGTGGTACTCTGCACCCCCTTATCCATTGTTATTGTCTCATCTGTTCATTATCCATCCCCTTATTATAGTGGTTCTCCCCGTTCACATCCACAAAACTTTCCAACAACCCATAACAAAGCATATAACCCACCACGTCCATAGAACAAGAAATTAATCATTTTTATCACATGCCAATCAACACCAATAAATCATCCATTTATTGAAACCATCATTTATTCATTTTCTATACAAATAAACATTTCAATAAAACAACATTTTTATATAATTTTTTATTAATAAATCAATTTCACAAATTAATCCTAGAAACCCATTTTTAATACTCCATTTTAAAATCCACTACAAGATCATTTCACCCAATAATCCCATTTTTTTCTAAAAACCCCCGAAAACAATACCAAAGGTATTATCATTCAATTTAAAACATCAAAAACACAATTAATTATACACAATAAAAATTAATTGTATCCAAGGTTAATGTTCTAGGAATGTTGATTCAAGAGTGAATCCACCTACCAATAGGGTTCGGATAAATTCAACCCTCAAGGAACGACTCCCAAAATCTGGGAAAACTCTCCACTAAAACAACTCTAGACTACCTTCACTATCATCCATAGGCATTAAAATAAACACCCATGGAAAAAAACCTAGATCTACAAGTAAATGATTTTGATGTAGAAAACCAAGAAATAGAGAGAGTATAGCTAGAGGAAAACAAAGAGATTCCAATTGAAGAGGCTTATCCAGAAGAAACCACCTGCAAACCGCCATGAAAACCCTTCGATATGCATCCTAAATATATTGGATAGACCCTAAAATCAATGAGAACTTAAAATCAAGAGTGAGGCTTGAGTGTGAAAATATTTTGAATGATGTAGGTCAAGACTGAGGGAGCTCGGATTTAAAAACCCTACATTTATGTGGTCACACGGTTAGTCTGCACGGTTTGAAAAACAATGCGCTAACTGTGGGAACACCACTTTTTTTGTGAGTAGGGGTCCACGTGGTTGCATCGCACGGTTTGGAAAACTATTCGTAGGCCATGCGAATCCTGCATTCTCCCCCTAAAAGGTTTCCTGGAGAACCCTCACGATTTACCATATCTGTGCTCAAACTGATCTCCCATAGAAAATACTCCAAACATATAAAAATCCATTTCTAACTCTCCCAAACTCATACCAACTCGTCCCATGAAAATTTAACACATAAAAAGACATAAAAAGGATACATACCTAAAACTGATGGTGCTACATTCTCCCCACCATTGGACTTTCCATCCTCGGAATGTTGACAACCATCCTGTTGTCGATAGAGATCTGGCCATTGCTCGGACATCTCTTTCTCTTGTTCCCAAGTCTCCTATTAAATCATATCATGATTCAAACAAATACGAACTAAATTTATGTTTTTACCATTCATTAAATTCTCATGCCTATCAATAATTAGGACTCACACCTACAATAAGGGAGCATCCTGTTCTTGCACAACATCATCCCAATAAATCACATGGTCCCGATCTTACTGATACATTTTCAATTGCAACACATGAAACACATTATGCACTTCAATAATAAATAATGTTAATTCCAAATAATAATCCACCCCTCCAATTTTCTCATCTATCTCAGATTTTCCAATATACCTCAGCGATAATTTACCCTTCTTCACAAACCGGAGATGTCCTATCCTAGAAGACATTTTCCAAAACACATGATCGCCAACCTATAATGACAACGGTCATCAACGATGTTCCGCATATGATTTTTGATGACATTGATATATCTCCATCCTATTCCATATCAACATGATATTTTCTGTAGTCTCTTGGACAATTCTCAGTCTAATCATCGAAGTCTCGCATGTTTCCACCCAACTTAGTAGAGGATGACACAGATTCCCATACAAAGCCTCAAATAGAGGCATATGTATCAGATCCTGATAACTATTATTATAGTATTACTCCACTAGTGGTTATTTATCCTCCAATAATCCATCAAAATATAGCACACAAGCACTTAACATATCATCCACGGTGTGTATCAACCTCTCAGACTGGTAATAATTATACAGATGATATATCATCCTCATAGTCAACTATATCTGAAGGGATGGATGCAAGGATTTCTATAAACGAGATGTGAACCTCAGATCAATATATGATACAATAAAAAAAGGAAAATAATGTCTCTTCACCACCTCTGCGATATTGATTTTGGATAGATCGTTCATCATATGAGATTTTTGAATCGTGATGAAATGGAATGACTTTGTGAGTCGATCCACAATCACCCATATAGCATCGTGCATCTGGGCCGTTCTCAAGATACCCATCACAATATCCATTTATATATACTCCCATGTCCACACTAGGAATGGTAAATACTAAAATGTACCTAATGGTTGATGATTCTCTGCCTTCACTTGTTTAAATTTCAAGCATCTCTGGACAAACCCGACCACATCCCTTTTCATACCAGTCGACCAAAACTATGCCTTCAATGCCTTATACATTTTCTGAATTGTAGGATATACATCCCACCTTGAAGGATGATTATCCCTAAGATGTTCTTCTTGAAAATCAGCTTGTACTACCATCCAATTCTGAATGCACAAGATTGAATTCACATTCAGTTCCGAGTTCTCAATGCTCTCCCCACCATTGTGTTTCGACCTCATCACCATGAACACATAATCCAATGATTGTTCCTCTTTAACCAAACCAGCAATGATATGAACAAACAAAAATAGAAATAAGACCACTCTATCACTTTGGTCCTCACATTACAACCTCATTCTAGCTATCACCAACATCAACATACAATGATCTTATGATTTTTCACCACTTGAGTAATTGATTTCCTACTTAATTAATCTGCCACCAAATTTTCCTTACATAGTGTGCATATTAAGTCTAAATCTAACATCTTGAGATATTCCATCTATCTCATTTTCCTCATGTTCAAATTCATTTGAGGGAAAGTGTTTTTTAAGATATTATGGTCAGTAAACACTATAAATTTTTCACCGAAGAGATAATGACAACACATTTTTAAAACATTTTCCACCATTTAAAACTCTAGATCATGTGTTGGATAGTTATTCTCATGAATCCTCTACTTATGTGATCCATATGCTACCAAATGACCCCCCTTCATGAAAACACTCCGCAATCCTGATCTCGATGGGTCAAATACACCATGTAATCATTCACTAGTCCAAGAAAAACCAATATTGGTTCGGATATAAGGCAACCCATTAGATATTCAAAACATTTTTTACACATATCATCATACTAAAAGGGAGAAATCTTATTTTTCAATGATATCATCGACAAATAAAATCGGGAAAAATCATGAACAGAACATCAATAATACCCAACTAGACCAAAAAAGCTATGTATCTTGAAAACATTATTTTATGGTTTCCATTATATAAAAGCCTCTATATATTAAGGATCATATGAAACGACCCTCTAAAAAATAACATTAACAAGGAAAGGAACCTCCTACATCAAAAAGTCACACTTGAAAAAAAATCGATGATCCCCCAAGATCCCAAACACGATCACCAAGTGTGCTTATATTATACCATTGTCCTATAATACACCAATATATTATAAACACATATGACCACTAGAGAAACCATATATCAATGAAATATCTAATTCATCAATTATATGAACACTATTGGTGCAATCGTTAGACCAAAGGGAATCACCACATACACATAATGGCCATATCTACTTCTGAAAGTTGTTTTTGGAATATCCTCCTTCCTCACCCGCAGTTGGTGATACCCTAACCTCATGTAAATCATGGAGATCCACTACACTTCCATCAACTGGTCAAAAAATAATCAATGCATGGATGTGGATATCGGTTCATTATCGCAACCTGATTAGTTCTATGATAATCAATACAAAACATTATGGCTCTATCAACCTTTTTAACAATAAAACTCCCACTTCCCATATAGAAGTGCTAGGTTGGATGCACCCTTCATTTTATAAATCTTACAACTACACCATTAATTCATGCATTTTTATTGGTACCATTCGGTATGATAGATTTCAGACAATATTGGTTATTGGATAGAGATCAATAATAAACTCAACTTCTCTCATGGGTGTAAACCCATTGAATTATTTAGGAAATACATCCATAAATAGATCCAATACTGCCATAAAAACACTCTACTCAACACCATCCATTGATTTCAATGAAAAAATCTATAAATGATATGAGATCAGACCATCATTTGATGCCAAAAAATCAGTTTCACCCTTCTTTACTGTAACACCCCTCCCCTACCTCATTGGTTTGAGGAGGTGGTGAGTATTTCTAGGCCTTAAGAGATGTTTCCTGGGGGCCAAAGGCTGGAAATAAATGTCGAGGGCTTCATGGAACAGTGGGGAACGATTTTACCTTAAGAAAGACAGCAACTAAACCATCCTCTATTAGCCATTATATTTTGTATGTCAATAAAACATTGAAGCATGTATTCCCAAAAGACAACCACGTTGTTCCACAATACAATCCAAAACCAACCTATCCAAAAAAAATATCAGTGTACTATGTGTAAGACTAAAAAAGGGACCCAAATTAAGCCAAGACAAACTCCACTACTCCACACCCAGCTCCACGCTCTTAGAACCACCACCTATCACAAGCATCACCACGAACCACTAGTAATGAGGTGCCTTACATTAACATGTATCCCGGAATACGACATCAGAAATAGCACCAAAGTTCCAAAGCAGGGATGAGTATAAAACACAGTAGGTTCCCCCTATGAATTCCCTACTCATTCCACTAGGATAGAAAAGTTATCAACATTTATGTAAAATATTTTATATACAAGAATTTACCAGAATAGTTTATAACCAAATATAATCAAGTGTCCAATATAATTTAAACCTAAAAGAATACAAGTGAAATAGAAACCAATTTTTCCAACAAGTTATATATTTATAAAAATAACTATTCATCATTTAAAACAATTTCAAAAAATTCTTTTTGGCATAACAAACCATTACACAAACCCATGCAACCACCCATAACTACATGTTATGACAGTTCCATAATCTTTAGCAGTTTCTCATTGAACTACCAGGTCATAACAATGTAATTGTTTCCCGTGTTCCATTACTCCTTTCGCACTGAGCAGAAGGTCATATTTCAACAAAGCCCCATATATGAAATTCCCATGTGCCATTAAATTTGGCACAGAGCACAAGGTAAAATTTCTACCAAGCCCCATTTATGAAACATGAAAACAAAAAAAATCCCCAAAAAATCTTTCCTAAATATCAATTTCAATAAAAATACATTTTTATTGAAAACCATTACCATGAAAACAATTTCAATGCCAAACCATTTTTATACAAATACATTTCAATAAGACAGATATTCTATTTTAAAAAATCATAGCCAATTTAAAAGTAACAATTAACTTCAACAAAACATTACCCTTTTACTGAAAACATGGAATCCCAACCATGGGTCACAATTCCAGAAAATGCCCATTTGAAAATCTCAATTTTAAAATTGCGAAACAAAGCACACAATCCAAAATCTCCAATTTTCCAGATTTCACAACCATTAATCAAGAAGGTTTCCAACAAGTGTTAAACAACCAAATCACATTCAATTCAACACTACAAATTAAATTTGAAAGCATTCCGATCAGTTTTAATAACTGTAGTCGAGAATGAAGCCTCATACCTTGAAGTTTTGACGAAAACCACAACGAACGAAGAACACTCAAGAAAAACATGTTGATTCTTCAAGAACCTGACATTGCTCTCATTTCCTAGCAGGACCAAGGCAAAATCTCATCATATTTGGAATCCACACATATAGATCTAACCATAACAGGCATATATATAAGAAACCAAAAAAGTGGAGAAGTAGACCTATGTAGATCTAAGGACCCTAATAAGAACGGAGAAGAACGATTATATACCACAAGAATCTGGATTCGATTCACCATGGGAAGCCTTCGAATCGCCTCTAAAACAATAGGAGAACCTTATTTGGACTAAGGAAGAATGGAATCCGGAGTTATGGCCACTGCAAAAGAAAAATAAGCCCTTTAGAGTACAATACATGCGAGATCCACTTTCTTAGAATCTTGTTTAAGTGCACGCACGGTTAGGTCAAACGGTTTACACAAATCGTGCATTATCCAAATCCTTGGTAGAGCCCCACACACACTCCTCGCACGGTCTCCTGAACTGTGCTCCAACCGCATTGGAACTACTACCTCAAAAGACCAACTATGAATGGTTTTCCCGCACGGTTTATGAAAACTGTTTGCTGCTCGTGCGACTTCCCCTTTTTCCTCAAAACATCATTCCAAGTTCTCCCGACACTATCCTTTATCAACATTAACATTATAACCATTAAAATCATTACGTAAGAGTTACATACCAGAAACTAGGGGTACTACATTCTCCCAAACATTGGTCTTTCCATCATTTGAATGTAGACAACCCTTGCTTGATGAAAAGAGTTTCAGCCACTACTCTTTCGTTTCCTTTTAACATTCCCTTGTCTCTTCCTGAATTTGACCATGCATCTCTAAAACCCACACTAGAATGATGATTTTTACCACTCAAGACATTCTCTTTCCTATACAAAATCTGTAATGGGATATATATCAATGATACATCAAGCTCTAGGTCAACGTGATCCCATCTGATCACATGGTCAGGATTAGGCTGATACTTCTTCAACTAAGATACATGGAACACATTATGCACCGAACTGAACCGTGGTGTTAATTCCAACCGATATGCCACCACTCAAACTCATTCTTGTATCCCAAGAGTCCCAATTTATCAAGAAGATAACATGCCATGTTTCCTGAAATGACAATGTCCAAGCCTTGGAGAGATCCTCAAGAAGACATGATCACCTACAACGAACGACAACAATCTTCGACGGTGATCTGCATAAGATTTCTGACGACTCTGAGCTATGACCATCCTCTTTATAATCAACCAGATCTTCCCTATTGTTTATTGGACACGGCATGGATCGTTCAGTTATGTTTCAACTGTTTCCACCCAACATAGTAGAGAACACCATGGTCGACCATACAATGCTTCAAACAGAGCCATGAGTATCAAGGATTGATAGTTTTTATTGTATGATAAATCCACTAAGGATATATGATCCTCCCATGAGCCACCTAAATTCATTACAGAAGCCCAAAATATGTCTTTAAATGTTACTATCATCCTCTCATATTTCCCATCCGTTTGTGAATGATACACGGTGATCATTGTGAACTGAGTTCCAAGGGATTGCTATAATGATTTCAAGAACAAGATACGAATCTAGGATCTCTATCGGAGACTATAGACACTAGTACACCATGCCTCTTTACAACTTTGTAGATATAGATATTTGAAAGATCCTCCATAGTAGGAGATTCATGAATAGGGATGAATGGACTTACTTGGTTAGATGATCCACTATCTCCAAAATGCCATCGTGTTTCCGGACCATTCATGGAATACCTATAACAAAATCCATTATAATTTTATCCCATTTAAACACTAGGATGGTCAAATATTGTAACATACCTGCTGGTCTCTAATGCACTGCTTTCACCTACTGACGAATAATGCACTAAGAGATGAACTCGGACACCTTATTTTTCATGCTGCTCCACAAAAACTGTGCCTTCAACGCATTAAGCATCTTCTGTGTACCTAGATGTACATCCCATATTGAATGGTGGAAATCATGCAAGAGTTGTTCTTGAAAAACTATCGGTATAACCATCGGATCTCTAAAACAAAGAACCGATCCCCCATGAAGATTCCAACCATCAATGGTATCCCCAGCATTGATTATTGATCTTACAACTACACATTCTTCATCAGATGTTTATTCATCATTGATCATTTTTACTAGATTAGGAATAAGCGTATCTGAAATGAAAACAAAAACATCATCTCGGTGTTCACATTACACATGCATGTAGTCTAAGCCCGACATCAACTACCATTCCTCAAAAGATTATTTCGAACATTTGGATGTACTCCATCATCATCTTTTTCAATAGATTCAAACACCACTGTGATAAAATTTGTTTCAAGATTTTGGAATCTGTATATACCTAGAATTTCACACCGAAGAGATAATGACGCCACACTTTCAAATCATGGACGACAATAGCTAACTCCAAATAATGTGTTGGTTAATTCTACTAATGCACCCTTAACTGCCTTGAACCATAAAAAACCGTGTGATTATTTTTCATGATAATGCACCCCAATGAAACCAAAGTCATAACCACATATTCATAATGGACATATCTACATCCGGACATTTTTTAGGAATATATTCCCTCCTGAACAGCAATTGATGACATGCTGACCTCATGTCGATATTTTGGAATCCACTGGGCTCCCCATAATTGTTTGAAAAAATCATCAATTCATGGAAGTGGATATTTGTTCTTTATCGTAACTTGGTGAGGTCTACGATAATCAACACATAGCCTCAAAGTTCCATCAGCCATTTTCCCAAACTACACCGGCGCTATCCACGGTGACGTGCTAGGCTCGATAAACCATATGTTTTCTAACTCTTCCAACTATACGCTTAATTCATGCAATTTAATATGTGGAATTTGGTATGACGGAAGTATGATATGACTGGTCTTTATAAAGATATTAGTCGTAAACTTCAATTCTCTTACGAGAGGTAAACTAGATAATTCTTCGAGAAAAACATCCATGAACTGATCCACCACTACCAGAAGAACACTCTGCCAAATACCTTCTACCGATTCCAACGACAACACCACCAACCGATACGATAATTTTCCCACTGTTGGTAGAAACAAACATGTTGCACCCTTCCTTTCATGCCTCTCTTTCTAAAGAGATGTTTAATGCCATCGTGTGTCGAAAAATCCATCTTTTTTGCATTACAGCCGATGTGGGACTTAGACACCCCAGCCAATCCATTCCCAGGACTACATCAAATCCATCCATATCAATCACTGAGAATTTCAACATTAGGTCAACCTCGACCACAATGATACAACATGCTCTACAATGAAGGTTGGACACTCTCTTCGACCCAGATTAGTATGATGTTTCAAAATAAATGGCATCATTTCTACCCATTAACCCCACAACACATCCACACGTGCAGCAACAAAATAGTTTGAAGCACCCATAATAGATATCACTTGTATCAAGGTATAATTTAAAGGAATATTACCTCACACTGTGGATGGTCCCGACTGATCATCCACCACAACCTGCTCGGATCCAGACAACGCCTTGGTTTTCACACTCTTCTCATTATTGCCCTTTTGAGGAGTTGGGGTGTTCCTAGAATCACTGTGAATGAATTTTCTCTGCTGACGAGGGGTATGTTGATGTCCCTATCCCATCGAAGAATACGACGTCTGCGATCCTTGAGGAGTGTCACACGCACCCGACCTCAGAGCATTCGTACAATAGCAATGATGATGCCCTATATATTTTCAATTGTGGAATACTCGAGGTTGTTTCGTATAGTTCCACTGGATTTTTTCCTTATATCCACACTAAAAACATCCTGTTTTTCTATGGGGCTTCATAGGAGGATTTTCCGATCCTGCCATCAAATTATGTGCCATTATGATTCCTTGGTAATAGGTTCCCCTCTTCTGTTTGAACCCAGCATTAGAGTTCCCACTATTCCCTAGGGGTACCATCATGCTTCCTCTACCTGGAGCTTCCAACAAATCATGGTCAGCCACCATTGCTCAATTCACCATCTCTGTGTAATCATCGATACACAACACTACTATTTTTAAACGGATCTACTGCCTTAACCTCGCATCGAATATCTTTGTCGTCAACAACATGCTACCCGACACCTATGGTGAAAACCCCACTAAGCTCATAAACATAGCTTCATATTCTTTCACATACATATGGTCTTCCTTCAAATTGATGAAATCAGCTGAGTGCTGAATTCTGACGTAAGTGGGTAGAATTGTATATTAAACAATTCCTCAAAGCCTTCCCATGTCATAACGTGATTTGTTATCACATGGACTACAAACTCCCACCACTAGAGAGAATGATCCTATAGCTTATACATTTCACACATTACTTATAACTATATCGGCGTCCCCATGAATTCGAAAATTCTGATCATTCTAGATAGCCACACCTCTGCCCTTTTCTAGGCTGAATCTCTTACAAAGATGGGTGGATCATGCTTTGAAACTGAGATGCATAATCAATATTCTTTGGCTCTTCTAATATATTCACACTTCCCAAATCATGTAAAGATCACTATATGCTCTAGACTAATTGTTGTTTCTCCTGGGGATCTGGTGCAACCATGTTCTCATCTTCCACTTCTGGTTTGTCACTACGACACCTACCCTGTGCCATTTTCTAAACCAACAAAAACCTCCTTCAATATCACTCTCTAACAACTGATGGCTTATCATTTCTAATTCTATCACATAAAGTATCACAACATTGTTTTTCCAAAATATAATTTTTCCCATTTTCAATTATTTTATTGAAACCACATCACATGTTTTTGAAAATATACCATTTTTAATATACATAAAGCATTTTATTTTTTTGAAATATTTCATTTGAATCCCAATTCCATATTTTTGAAAAATAATCCTTTCTCGAAATTATGTATGCACTCTTAGTGGGAACTCATTACTCTATAATCCATGTCAAGGTCATCTCATTTTCCAAACCCATGACATTGAGATTTATAACATTCTATAAGTGTATCCAAAACGCCTATGTACCCAAAACCCAGGAAACATAAAGTTCAACATAAATGGGTTAGATACGTCCTTTTATGCAATAAATTTCATGTTCATATAATCCTACTCTTTTCTAATATTCCAACCGAATGAATAGGCAAAAAGATATTCGAACTCCATGACTAAGAACACTGATGACCATTTGTACCACCAAGGAAGGACCAAAATGATACCACTTGTAACACCCCTCACCTACCTAACTAGCTTGAGGAGGTGGTGAGGGGTACATGGATTTAAGTGACATTCCCAGGGCGCCAACGGCTGGCAATAAATACTAAGGGCGTAAAAGAATAGTTGGGATCAATTTTCCCTTAAGAAAGAAACCAACCAAATCATCCTCTTATAGACACTATATAATGATTGTCAATAAAACATTCAAGCATTTATTCCCAAAAGGTATCCATGTAGTTACTCAACACAAACCAAATCCAATACAACCAAACACAATTTCATATTACTTTACAGAAGTCTAATCAAAGGACCCAAAATAAGCCCAGACACACTCCACGTCTTCACACCCATCTCCATGATCCAAGAACCACCACCTATCGCAAGCATCACCACGAACCACTATTAATGAGGCGCCCTAACTTTTTTTGTATCTTGGAATACGACATCTGAAAAAGTCCCAAAGTGCCAAAGCAGGGTTGAGTATAAAACATAGTTGGCTTCCCACAATGTCTTCCCTACTCACGCCACTGGCATAGAAAAGATAGCAATATTTATATACAATAGTTTATATAAAACAATTTTCCAAAATAGTTCATAACCAAATATGAACAAGTTTTCAAAACCAATTATATCCGAAAATCACACAAGTGCAATAGAAATGAATTTTTCCAACAAGTTATTTTTCTATAAAAATAACTACGAAACATTTAAACCCATTTCACAACATCACTTTTTGGCATACCAAACCATTTCTCAAACCCATGAAACCACTCATGCAGGCACATTATGACAGTTCAATACACATGAGCGGTTTCTCATCGATCTACTAAGTTGTCACAAGGTAGTTGTTTCCCATGTTCCATAACTCCTTTGGCACCAAGCACAAGGTCATATTTCAACCAAACCCCGTATATGAAATTCCCATCTGCCATTAAAAATTTGGCACTGAGAACAAGGTCATATTTCAACCAAGCCACATTTATGCAACATGAACACACAACAAAAATTCCAAACAATTCATGCCAAACATCCCTATAAATAAAAATACCATTTTATTGATAACAATTTCAGACAAAACCATTTCAATTCCAAACCATTTCAATTCCAAACCATTTCTATAAAACTGAGCTTTTATTTAAAACCAATGAACAACCAATTTCAATACCACAACTAACTTCATTAAAACATTCCCCTTTTATTGAAAACATATAATCCCAACAATGGGTCATAATTCCAGAAAACCCCCATTTAAAATCACAATATTTAAATTAAGAACTAAAGCACCCAATCCAAAATCCACAATTTTACTGATTTCCCAACCATCACTCAAGAATGTTTCCAACAAGTGTTCAACAACAAACTCACCATCAATTCAACACTACACAATCCATTTGAAAGCATTCCAATCAGTTCTTCTATGTGGAGTCAAGAAAGATTACTCCTACCTTGAAGTTTTGATGAAAACCCCATCAAATGAAGAACACTCAAGAAAACCATGTTGATTCTTCAAGAACCCGCCATAGATCTCTTTTCCAGGAAATACCAAGACCAAATCTCATCATATTTGGCATCCACACCCTTAGATCTTCCCATAATAGGAATAGATCTAAGAAACCGAATGAATAGTAGATTTATATATATTTTGATCTAAGGAACCAAACAAGAACGAAGAAGAATGATTATATACTATAAGAACCCAGCTTTGATTTGACAAGGGAAGCCTTCAGATTGCCTCCAGAACTATGGGAGAAACCTCTCAAACCTAAGGAGGAACAAGATCTCAAGTAATGTCTTCTTAGGAGAATCAATATGATCCCTTTAAAGGAAAAAATGCTTGAGATTGAATTTTGTAGGATCTTGTTTATGTCCCTTCATAGTTAGTTCGCACGGTTTAGACAAACTATGTGATAACCGTGTGTAAGCCACAACCTCAGAAGACCCTCACACGTCCTCCTCAAAATGTCTCTCAAAATGTGCTCTATCTGTGCAGGAGAAACTACCTTAAGATACCAAATATGCACGGTTTGGCCCTATGGTTTAGGAAAACTGTGTGACGCCCATGTGACTTCCCCTTTTTACTCAAAGCATCATTCCAAGTTCTCCCGACTCCCTCTTCCATAACCCCTAACCTTATAACCAATAAAATCATTATGTAAGGGTTACATACCAGAAATCGGGGGTACTAAATTCTCCCCACCATTACTATTTTCATCCTCCGAAAGTTTACAACCCTTGATGGCTGAAAAGAGTTCTGGCCACTGCCCTTTCAGTTCCATTTCACGTGCCCAAGTCCCTTCCTGAATCTGACCTTGTATGTGGAGCCCAATTCTCGGGTGCCTCTGAGACATGATGTATCGAAAATTAAATTCCAAAAATTTACAAGTATTACATCATGTCCCATATTTACAGAGGATCATATGCTTCATGTTCTAGGAAACCATCTGCTTCTGAAAATTTTCTTTAGTAAAAACCCATACCTGAAAAATTTTTAAACAAAAACGTAGGGTGAGAAATGTATTCCTAGTAAGGGGTTTTAAAAACAATTTGAAAATAATATTTCTTTACTTTAAAGAAAATAGATCACCTGAAAATAAAAACCTATTCATTGGAAAACTAAATATATTGCAAATGAAGAAAACTAATAACATAATGTATAATCATGATTAGAGTATGCAGTTCCAATTAGGGAAAATTAAATGCTTGAAAAGATCATGACAATTAAAAACATGTAGGGTAATGAATACTACTAGAAGGTATTTCTGGATGCACAAGACAAAATCAAAATGTTGTAATATTTAACATAACTGGTTCCCATATTATATTGGCCATATCCATATTTTTCCCATGTAATAACATAAAGCTGGTGTTAATTGGATCATTTCCAAAACTACTAAGACATAACATGTCCTTTCAACAATTCATTGTTTAAATACTAATGTATCTTAACAAAGGATGTCCTATCAGTCCTAAAATCCCATGGTTTTTCAATTACTAAAATAGTAAGATAAGGGTATAATGCTATACTGTGTCAAGGCCTCATGCCAAGACCATAATCATCTTTGTCCAGGAATTTCACCTGAACCGTCTATGTCCAGGAATTTCACTCGAACCATCTATGTCCAGGAATTTCAACTGAATCGTAACTGTCGTTAGGCTTTGTTCCATGACTCTATTTTGTCTCATGAGACCTACCAATGCATCGAGGGGCAATATCGGGCCCCACCCATCACATTATCAGTCCAATACAATCCTCTTATGTCTTAGGGGGCTATGTATCCAAGGCGTCCAATACCGCTTTACATACCCATTTTAAAGTGATGTTATTTGGGGTGTCCCATACCACGCCAAATAACGCGTTCTTAGATTTATTATTTTTATTTGGTGTTTTATCAATGGAATAAAAAATGCAATGATATTTATGAATGAATTACATGCATTCAGTATGACATTATAACATGCATTAGAATTTCTAAAAAAATTATAGTAAGCATATATGGCATGTATAAGAAAAATTACTCTTGCATATGTGATAAAATGTTGAATAAATGGGGTCTGCCACATTAAATGATAACTTCACAACTACATATAAATGGATCACTTAAAGATAATACTTGACATTAATTATTGTGATAACCATGTCGTTGAACATGTAATTAAACCCTAACCAAATTGACCACTAATAATCACTGTGGCATTACTTACATCAAATAGTAAATGGTTACTACATGATAACATAAGCCTATAAATTTCTAGTACTTTACTTTAAAACAGGACGAAGCTCAATCTTTTATATTTTTAATCATATCGAGGGTACATGTTATAATAATTCCTATAATTATGAAAACTCAATATTTTATACTAAAACACATATAGGCTTGGAAAACACTAACATTTTACAAGTGTCAAAACATAAACTAAGTCTTAATAATTATACTTGAAAATAAGGTTTTGTTAATTAAATGTATAAATATATTTATACATGATCATATACACGCAAAGTGTATATATGGGTTTTCATACAAATTAATAAAGGATCATTGGATTCCTTAAGATATGAAATCCTCCAACTGCTAATGATTAAGTTGATTGAAACCAAAACCAGATATAGTTTATTATTTATATTACCATATGTACTTAAATATATAAAAACTATGGTTTAATACTATAACATAATTAAACATAAACCCAAAACCTAGTTTGCGTTCAAAGTATTATTCAAAGATACACATTCATCTATCAAAAACCATAAATGATTTGTATTGAAATATATATATAAATATACATATATAATGTACTTAGATATATATAAACATACAAAGTTTACATAAAGGATCTGCATGTTAAAAGTAGAATCAAAATAACTTTTATACTTATATAATTCTTAGCATACAAAAGTGAAATATTTGGAAATCTTAGAAATAAATTTGGAAATGGAACTATAAACACATAATTACTCAAACACCCAATTACACAAAATATGAATATATATATATATTTATATATGCAAACCATATACACATGTTTCTATATAAAAATGGTGTTTTTAAATTAACTACACTGCGTGATATCCTCTTTCGCAAGAATTCGTATATATATATATATTTATATACATAAAACCGTATATACAACATATATACATATGTGTATATGGTGGTTTTATAAATTAGAAGCTCAAGGAAACTAAATCCCTAAAAAATATTGATAATATCTAAAAATTCTTAACATAGTTGAAAACATCCATGTATTTGATATATATATATATAACCCGTAAACATAATTATATATATATATATGGGTTTTCATAGGAAGAGAAGAGATAAAAAAAGAAGACAACCCTTACCCTACTGATTTGATCAACCTTGGAGAGGAGGAGAAGGATCAAGTGAGGATGTCGCGACGGGTCTGAAACTCTGGAGATAAAACGCGAAGGATCCTTACACATTTCGATGCCACAAGATACTTAATGAAGTAATGAAAAGAGGAAGCCGACCTAGAATTAAGAGGCCTGGAGAAGATCTGAGGTCGAGCATTAACTGATCGGTGCCAACATCGTGGAAAGGAGGGATGAGAATGGGTCAACTACCGGCCTAGTCCACAGAAAAACGGGGAGATATGATACTGGTTAACGACATGCTTGAGGAAGGAGAAAAAGAAACGTTGGGGAAGCAGAGATCCATAGAGAATTGGACAGCCAAGATTGAACCAGGGTTTGATCAGACGACCTGACGTGATGCGGTGTTAAAAAAACGCTGCCCTCGGTTTTATCGTCCTTACCATAATATTAAAAATGATGTTTTATTATTTTATTACACCTATTGTAATATCTTTATTATTATTAACATAAAATTATTATTAATCAATTATTATTATCTTAAGATAAGTCAATAGTTATAAATACACATATTAGTTAAACTATTAAACCCCTATATATCTTAAATCATTTTATCATTTATCTCTATTTATTTTTATAAATCAATTATCTTGATATATATTTATATGTTAAGATCTATATAGATTAATTTTGTTATTAAAATTTTATTATTCAACTCATAAGTGACATAATTCCAAAACATGAACTTTATAATTTTCATTTTTTGTTAAAAAAAGTGTTCTTATTTAATAATATTTATTTCCATGTATTACAATAACATTATAATTTTATATCTCAATCTATAATATAAAAGTATATATATATATGTTGTTTCTCAGAACTTAGACCACAAATTGTCCATATCCATTAAGTATTATTTAAAATAAAAATGTCTTAATTATTATGAATGTATTTAGAAAAACCCTAAAGGCCTTCGGATTTAAATCCCAACGGTCATCTCGAAAATAAAACAACTGTAAGGTTTTGCAATGGCTTTGTGGAACCTTTATAAATACGTAGTCTTGGTATCCCAACTTTGAAATTGGTTCGTCAGCTAAGGATAGTTCTCTACATCGCACTGGTACTCAGCACGACCGATGTGGAACTAGCTATCCTAAAGCTTATGATGGGTCTGAATGATCCACACTATGAAGTCCAGATTGTTTTCATCCTGGGCAGCCTTCCCATGACCGTACTAGGGTTATTATTTGGCATTTATGGTTTGTGAGATTTTCTTGTAAACTCATGAGGTTTTAAGACACTTCGGTGTCATGTTCTTAAATAAAATGTTCTATGTTTTATCTTTTACATTTTGTTTGGTCAAATAGTAGAAAACTTTAATGAAATTAAACACACGATATCTATTTATAAGGTTTGAAATATTTAGGGTGTTACACCATGTATCCATAATACCCGCATTAGATCGATGAAATTTCCACGAAATACAGTATCTTACATATCTACAATCCTTACCAGGATATTGATCAATGAAGCATCCAACTCTAGGTCAACATGATCTCATCTGATCACATGGTCAGGATTAGGTTGATACTTTTTCAAATGTGATACATGGAACACATTATGCATCGAACTGAGTTGTGGTGGTAATGCCAACCGATATTCCACATATCCAACCCATTATAGTATCTGAAGAGGTACAATGTATCTAGAAGATAACTTTCCATGATTCCTGAAACGACGATGTCCAAGCCTTGGAGAGATCCTCAAGAAAAAATGATCACCCACAACTAACAACAACGGTATTCGATGGTGATCTGCATAAGATTTCTAATGTCTCTACGCTATCTCCATCCTCTTTCTAATCAACTGGATCTTCTCTATGGTTTCTTGGACAATTCTTGGCCCGAATAGTGAAGTTTCACCGGTTTCCACCAAGTATAGTGGAGATCAACAAGGACGACCATGCAATGCTTCAAACAGAGCCATGCGTTTCGAGGATTGATAGATGTTATTTTATGAGAACTCCACTAAGGGTAAATAATCCTTCCATGAGCCACCAAAATCCATTACACATTCCCGGACCATGTCTTCCAATGTTTGTATCGGCCGCTCGGATTTCCCATCTGTTTGAGGATGATACGGGGTGCTCATAGTAAACTGAGTTCAAAGGGATTTCTATAATGATTTCCAGAAACGAGATGTTAACCTTGGATATCTATCAAAGACTATAGACACTAGTACCCCATGACTCTTTACCACTTCAATGATATAGATAATTGATTGACCCTCTACAGTATGAGTTTCACAAATAGGGATGAAATGGGCCGACATGGTCAGACGATCCACTAACACCAAAATGGCATCATGTTTGAAGACCGTTCTTGGATGACCTGTTACAAAATCCTTTGCGATTTGATCACATTTCCACATTGGTATGGGAAACGGTTGTAACATAATAGCTAGTCTCTGATGCACCACTTTAATTTGCGGACAAGTTAAGCACCATGAGATGAACTCTACCACATACCTTTTCATGCCGTTCCAAATAATGTGCGCCTTCAATGCCTTATACATCTTCTATGTAACTAGATGTACAACCTATCTTGAATGGTGGTATGTATGAAGGAGTTGTTCCTATAAAACCATAGGCAAAACCATACGATCACGAAAACACAAAACAGAACCCCAATCAAGCTTCCAGACATATATGGTCTCACCACCATTGAGTTTTGAACTTAAAACTACACATTATGCATTGAATATTTGTGCTTAATTGATCATTTTTACTAGATAATGAACAATTGTAGATGAAAAGAAAATTACAACATCCCCTTGGTCTTCACATTCCACATGCATGTTGGCTATGACCGACATCAACTGCCATTCATCTAAAGCTTATTTCTCTAACTGAGCATATGACTTTCCAATCAATGCATTCGCCACCGAATTTCCATTCCTCAGTGTGTACATCAAGTCAAAGTCGGACATTTTGAGCTACTCAATCAACTTCGTTTTCCTTATATTCAAATCTCGTTTTGAGAAAATGTGTTTCAAGATTTTTTGATCTGTATATACCGTGAATTTTGCAATGAAGAGATAATGATGCCACACTTTCAATGAATGGACGACTGTAGCTAACTCCAAATCATGTGTTGGGTAATTCTTCTCATTCAACCTCAACTGCCTTGAACCATAAGCAACCAGGTGAATCCCTTGCATGAGAACACACCCCAATGACACCAAAGGAATAACCACATATTCACAATGACCATATTTACTTCTGAAATATTTTTTTGGAATATCGTCTTTCCTCACCCACAATTTATGATACCCTGGCCTCAAGTCGATCTTTTGGAAACCACTAGGCTCCCATAAACTAGTCAAACAAATCATTAATTCATGGATGTGGTTATCTATTTTTTATTGCACCTTGGTTAGGTTTTTAATAATTAACACCACACCTAAAAGTTCAATCCACCTTTTTAACAAACAACATCGGAACTTTCCAAGGAGTCATTCTAGGCTCGATAAACCCTTTGTTTTCTAACACTTCAAACTAGAATTTTAATTTCTACAATTTAGTAGGTTCCATTTGGTAAGACAGAAGTGAGATAGGACTTGTCCTTGGAATGAGATAAGTCATAAACTCTACATTTCATATGGGAGGTAACCTAGAGAATTAATCAAGAAAATCATCCATGAACCGATCAGCCACTGTCGGAAGAACACTCTGCTCAATACCTTCTACTGATTCCAATGACAACACCACCAAATGATAATATAACGTGCCCACTACTGGTGAAAAAAAACATGTTTCACCATTCCATTCATTCTTCTCTCCTCTAAAGATATGTTTAACGCCATGATGTGTCATAAAAAGCCATTGTTCACACATTATAGTCGATGTGGGCCTTAAATTCCCCCCAGCCAATCCATTCCTTGGATTATATCAAACCCATCTATCTCATGCACTGAGATTTTCCACATTAGCTCAACCTCGCCAACAATGATAAAACATTCTCTACACAAGAAGGCTCGACACTCTCTTCGACCTAGAGGAGTTTGATGTTTCAAAATTGAAGGCATAATTTCTACCATTAATCACATCAACTCAACCACATGTGCAATAATAAAAGAGTGTGAAGAACCTGTATTAGATAGTACTTGTATCAAGGTAAAATTTAAAAGAACACCTCGTACCATGGATGGTTCGGACTGATCATCCACTGCATCATACTCGGCTCCGAACAATGCCTTGGATGACACACTCTGCTCTTTATTTCCCTGATGGGGAGTTTTTGTGTTCTGAGAATCCCCATGGCTGACTTTACTCTCCTCACGAGGGGTATGTTGTTATCCATGTCCAATTGAAGCATACGATGTCTGTGATCCCTGAGGAGTGTCACACACACCTGACCTCAGAGAAAACCTACTGTAGAACTGAAGATGCCCCAACTGTTTGCAGTTGTGGCATGCTCAAGGTTGTGTTGTATAGTTCCACTTGATTTGTGTCGTAGAGCCACACTAAAAACATCCTGGTTTGATATGGGGATTTGGAGGAAGATTAACCGATCCTTTCATCGGATTATGTGCCATACTCCTATCCTAGGAATACATGTCCATATTCCACTTGAACCCAGCGTTAGAGTTCCCACTATTCCCATGGGTTACCACCATGCATCCTCCTCCCGGAGCTCCCAATACATCCTGCTCAGCCACTGATGCTCGATTCACCATCATTGTGTAATCTTCGATACACAACACTACTATTTTTAAATGGATATCTTTTCTTAACCCCACATCAAAAATCCATGCTATCAACGAAGTGCTACCCACCACCTCAAGTGAAAACCACACTAAGCTCATAAACATAGCTTCCTACTCTGTCAAATACACATTCTCTTACTTCAGACTGAATAAATCATTGTTGCACTGAATTCTAACGTATGTGGGTATAGTGTTTTATTAATAAATTCTGCAAAGCCTTCCCACATCATAACCTGATCCGTTCCCACATGGATTACCAACTCCCACCACTAAAGAGAAAGATTTTCTAGATTATACATTGCTAGCTAAAACACTAGCTCTACCAGCGTCCCCAGGAATTCAAAAATCAGGATCATTTTGGACATCCACGCCTCTTCCCTTTTCGGGGCCTAATCACACCTAAAGATGGGTGGATCCAGCTTTGAAATTGAGCTGTATAATCAACAAGCTTTTTCTCTTCCACTCTATTAACTCCTCCCACAGCATGGAAAGCATGCACTATGCTCTAGAATAACTACTAGTTCTCCTGGGGATCATGTGAAACCATGTTCTCATCAGCCACTTCCAGTTGGTCTATACAACGCCTACCATGGGTGAGTTTCAAAACCAACAACATCCTCCATCAATCTCACTCTCTAGAAACAGATGTCTTAGAATTTCAAATTCTTGCACATAAACTAGGACAACATTGTTTACCAAGACACCCTTTTTCCCATGTTCAGATATTTTTTTGAAACCGCTTCACATGTTTTGGAAAATCAAACCATTTGCAAAATATGTTAATCATTTTCTTTTTCAGAATATTTCATTTGAAATCCAATTCCATACTTTTTAAAAATTATCATTTCTTAAAATTATGTATGCACTCCTAGTGGGAGTAATTAATCTACAATGAATTTCATGCTCATCTCATTTTCTAATCCCAAGAAAATGTGAATTCCAAAATTCGAGAAGTGTATCCATAACACTTATGTACCCAACACCCTGGTAACATGATGTTCAAAATAAACAAGTTAGCTACGTCCTTTTATGCTATACATTTCATGTTCCAAAAATCCAACTCTTGTCTATGATTCCATCCCATGGAATAGACAAAAATAAATATGTACTCCAAGACCATGAACACTGATGACCATTTGTACCACCAAGGAAGGGTAAAACTGATACCACATGTAACACCCCACCCCTACCTCTTTGGTTTGAGGGGACGGTGAGGGTTTCATGGAATTAAGAGACGTTCCCAGGGTGCCAAAGGCTGTGAATAAATTCAGAGGGCTTGATGGAATAGTGGGGGAAGATTTTCCCTTAATAAAGAAACCATCCAAACCATCCTCTAACAGCCACTATATGTTTCATGTAAATAATACATTCAAGCATGTATTCCCAAAGGACAACAAAGTTGTTCCAAAATAAAAACCACAAAAAATACAACCAAAAACAATATTAGAGTACTATGTGGTAGAATATAAAATGGACCTAAAATTATCCAAGACACAGTCCACGACTCCACACCCAACCCCAAGCTCCAAGCACCACCACATATCCCAATCATCAACACGAACCACTAGTAATGATGTTCGTTACCTTTACCTATATCCCAGAATACAACTACAACAAAAGCACCAATGTGCCAAAGTATAGGTGAGTATAAAACTCAGTAGGTTTCCTCCAATGACTTCCCTACTCACGCCACTTGTCTATAAAATTTTGCAACATTATTATAAAATGGTTTATATAAATGAATTTATAAAAACAGTTAATAACCAAATATAAAAGAGTTTCCTAAACCATTTATAACAAAAAAATTTACAAGTTAAATAGAAACCAGTGTTTCCAACAAGTTATTTTACAGAAAAATAACTAATCAACCATTAAATCCATTTCACAACATCCCTTTTTGGCATACCCAACAATTTCACAAACCTGTGCAACCACCTATGCAGACACGTTATGAGAGTTCCATACTCATTATCAGTTTCTCATCGATCTACCAAGTAGTCACAAGGTAATTTTTTACCATTTTTCATTCCTCATTTGGCACTGAGAACATGGTCATATTTCAACCAAGCCCGATATATGAAATTCCCATGTTCCATTAAACATTTGGCACCGAGCACAAGATCATATTTCAACCAAGCCCCATATATGAATCATGAACACACTGTAAGAATACCCAAAAATTCATGTCGAAACATCCCTTTCTATAATAATACCTTTTTATAGAAAACCATTTCTAAAAAAACCATTTCAATGCCAAACCATTTCAATTGAAAACCATTTTAATAAAACTGAGATTTTATTGAAAACCAATGAACAACCAATTTCAAAGCCACAATAATCATCAATAAAACATTCACCTTTTATTGAGAACCTCAAATCCCAAACATGGGTAATAATTCCAGAAAATCCCCATTTTAAAATCACAATTTTAAAATTTAGAACCAATGCACACAATCCAAAATCCCCAATTTTCCGGATCTCACAACCATCACTCAAGAAGGATTCCAACATGTGTTCAACAACAAAATCACAATCAATTAAACACCACCCATTCAATTTGAATGCATGTCAATCATTTATATTAAGTGGAGTCGAGAAAGAAGCCTCCTATGTCGAAGGTTTAACGAAAACCACAACTAACGAAGAACGCTTAAGAAAACCGGGTTTATTCTTCCGGGACCCGCCATTGATCACTTTTCCTAGCAAGACCAAGACAAAATATCATCAGATTTGGCATCCACACACTTAGATCTACCTGTTACAGGCATAGATCTATGAAACCGAAAGAAGAGGAGAAGTATCTCTATGTAGATCTAAGGAAACGAACATAAACGAAAAAGAATGATTACATACCACAAGAATCTGGCATCAATTCGCCAAGGGAAGCCATCAGATCGACTCTGGAATGATGGAAGAACCTTCTATGGCCTTAGGAGGAGAAAAATACTGATTTATGGTCGCATAGGAGGAAAATGACCCCTTTAATTTATTAAACACATGAGATCCACTTTTTTATGATCTATTTTATGTACATGAACTATTAGTTCACCTAGTTTAGACAAGTTGTGCGCTAACCGTGTGTTAGAAACTCCCTTGGCAGACCCTTGCATGGCCACCTCGGACAATCTCCCAAACTGTGCTCCAACTGTCAGGGAGCTACTACCTCAAAAGACAAACTACGCACGGTTTGGCTTCACTGTTTAGAAAAACCATGCGCCACCCATGAGACTTCTCCTTTTACCTCAAAACATCATTCCATGTTTTCCCGACTCTATCTTTCATCACCCTTAACATTATAACCAGTTCAATAATTATGTTAGGGTTACATACCAGAAACAGGGGTACTACATTTACACTTTTCTTTCCTCTAAAAATATTTCAAATTCCATACTATGTCACAAAACTAAGGGTTTGCACATATAAATCGATGTGGGCCTAAAAAATTTCCATCTAAACCATTATCGTGTTTATATCATAGAAACCGATCTCATTCACTGAAAAATCCCACATCAATTTGATGCCATCAAAAACTAAACCAATACCTCCACATAGTAAGGCTCAACCCTCCCTTTGACCATGAGGATTTTTCAGTTTCATCATAGATGGAATCAATTCTATCGATAATCCCAATAAATTAATTAAGTGAGAAGTAATAAAAGGATGTGAATCACCTGTATCAAACAAATCCTGCATCAACATGAAATTTAAATGATCTATACCTCACACTATGGATGGACTCGACTGATTATCCCCGACAACCTACTCATCTCCAAACAACTTCTTGATTTCCATGCACTTCTCTATATTACCCTACTGAGGCATCATTGTATTCTGAGAATCACCATGAACCACTTAACTCTACAGAAGAGGGGAATGCTGCATCCCCCGTCTCGTTGAGTCATAAGACCCAAGTGAACCCTAAGGAGTTTCATGGACACCAGACCTCGGAGTATTTCTAAAATAATGTCATTGATGCCCCATCAGCTTACAATTAGGACCTTCTTAAGGTTGTTTCATATAATACCTCTAGATGTGGATCATAATGAATTGCTGAAAATATCATGGCCTGCTCTGAGACTTCAGAGGAAGATTCATGGATCCTTCCGTTGGATTTAGTTCTATTCTCCCACCCAGGAAATATGTGTACCTCTTCTGCAAGAACCCAATATTCATGTTCCCACTATTTCCCATGGGTACAGACATACGTCCCCTAACTGTAGCCCCCATAGGATCCTGCTAATACACCAAATATCGGTTCACCATTTCTATGTAATCATCTATACCCAACACCTCTATCTTCGAACGAATTTTCGGGTTCAACCTGGAAATAAAAATTCAGGAATTCAATGATGTACTACCTACCAACTCAGTTGAAAACCGAACTATGTTCATAAACATAACCACATATTCAATCTCCTCTATGTTCCCTATATTCATATTGAATAAATATGGTGAATGTTTGATTCTAAACTTATAAGGGTATAATTGTTTGTTAATCAATTCTTCACACACCTCTCATGTCACACATTGGCCTGTCTTAGCTTGGACTTCTAGCTCTCACCACTAATGGGATAGATCTTACAACATATAGGTGTCTAGTTTCACTTTTGTCTTTTCTGTTGTTCCCAAGACGTATGATATCCTTCTCATTATTTTCTTCCATGCTTCATACCTCTTTATCTCTAAATCACCCATAATGATGGGTGGATTCTCCCTTTAAAACTGAATCACATGATATAAATACCTTGCTTCCCCTATTTTATTCTAACCTCCAAATGATTAGAAAGCATTCACTATACTCTTCACTAGTTACTTATTCACTTGGGAATCAGGTGCGACATCATTTTTAGTAGCCTCCTCTAGTTGGTCTCTACAACGCCTACCCAGTTCCATTTCTATCAATACAAAAACAATCTTAAGTCCTAATATTTTGTAAAAACATGATTCAAAAATTCACATTAAATTACATTAAAACTATGAAAGTATTGTTTTCAACATGTTCACATTTACCATGTTGCACTATTTAGAAATGAAAATCCACCATGTTTTTAATATCAACCCATTTTTAAAATAACATGATTTTTCCATGTTTCATGTACTTCCAATTTGAAACCCAATTCAGATTATTGAAATCCACACATTCATCTCACACCATAGATTGAAATTCCCCAATGAAATATCCATCCTAGTGGGATTTCATTTCAATCATGCATGCTATACTCATATCATTGGCTACACCCACAATAAAAAGATATCCAATGCCTATAAGTGTCCCTAAAGACCAATGTACCCAACTCCCTAGTTACTTGAAGTTCAGTATAAAAGGGTTAGCTACATCCATTTATACTATAAATTCCATGTTACAACAATCCTACACATATTTACAGTCCAGAATCAAGGAATAGACAAATATCAAAAGTCAACACCAAGACCAATGATCAATACCAAGGATCAAAAAATTGGTCTCATTTGAAACCCAAGGATTATACAAACTGACATTACTGGTAATATGCCACCCCATCACATTGGATTGAGATGGTCGATAAATGATAATTTCCCTTAAGTAACATTCCCAAGAATCCAAATGCTTCTAATAAATGTTGAGGTCTTTATGAATAAATTGTGGAATGATTTTTCCTTGAGACCAAACCATCCAACCAAACAACCCACTTAAAAAAATCTATATTATGCTTGATAAAAAAACCACACCCATACATTAAGATAATAAAACCAACAATTCTATAATAACTCCCAAGAAATAATAAAACTAAAAAAAATATTAGGGTACTATGTGAAAGACTGAACAAGAAAACCAAAATAAACCAAGTCACACTACACAGCTCCACACCAAGTTCCATGCTCCAATCACCAACTCGTTCCCTAAGCATCACCAAAATCCACTACCAATGATAGGATTTACCTTTACATTTGTCCCATAATATGACAACTTAAAAACCACCAATTTTCCAATGTAGGGGGTGAGTACTAATAGTTAGTAGGAATTCCCCAAATGGTTTCACTACACATGCCAGTTGGATAAAACTATAAGATCATTTATATAAATAGTTTATATAAAATTTTCAATAGTGAAACAACTTACAACATGCCAAACCCTTCATATCAGGACACATACACCCAAATTCCCTACACACAAAGGAATTCCAACCAATCACACCATAAGACATCCCATCATTTCACATTATCACAAGGATTTTGATCTTTCAAAGAAATTCACAATAAGTAAACTAAAACAGAGAAGTTTCTTTCCAACTCGCTCACTCATTCCCACTAGTGGTACTCCCCACCCACATATCCTTTGATAGTGGCTTTTCCATCCACTATCCATCCCCTTATTATATTCGTGATTCTTTTCCACGTCCATACAACATTCCAACAAGACAGAACCAAGAAAATAAACAACCAAGGTCCCAAAACATGCAAATTATCATTTATATTATATGCCAATCCACTTCAATAAATCACCCATTAATTAAATCCTCCTTTAAATCATTTACCATGAAAAACACCATTTCTATAAAACAACATCTTTTTTGAAAACCCTTTTCCATCAAACATTTTAGAAAATCATTATGAGAAACCCATTTGAAAATCCACAATAAGGGAATGTCACCCCATGACCACCTTTTTCTAAAAACCCCATAAAACATCACAAAATGGATTTCCACCAAATTTTAAACATTGAAAACAAAATTAATTCTAATGAAAAAAATTAATTGTAACCATGCTTCTCGTTATATAAAAGTGGAGTTTAGAGTAAAGACACATAATTTTAGGGTTCTGATGAATTTAACCCACAAGAAACCATGCCAATAATACAGGAAAACACACTCCTAAAACCGCTCTAGATCCACTTCCCCATCATCCATACTCCTCAAAATCAACACCCAAGGAATCCACAACTATCAGTTTACATGAAACAGATATCAATATAGAAAATCAGGAAAGGGGGAAGTGTAGATCTAGAGGAAAGAAACAAGAAACCACAAAAATAAACATACCGGAGAGAAATCACCTACAACTGCCTTGAAACCCCTTTGATTTGCAACCTAAACGATTGGAAGATCCCCTCCCACACTTGAGAAAAAATAATCCCGAGTGAGGCTCGAGTGGGAGAATATTTGGAGAGAAATATTTCATGCCCGGTGGTGATCTCGGATTTAAAAACCCTACATTTATGTGGGAACAATGTTAGTCTGGATGGTTTGGAAAATCACGCGCTAACATTGCGCATGACATTGTCTCGAAGGGAGTTGTCTACATGGTTTCTTTGCACAGTTTGGGAAACTGTGCACATGGGTTTTGAAGCTTACGATCTCCCTGTTCATGGTTTTCTAGAGAACTAGAACGATTTTCCATAATCATACTCTAACCATTCTCCCTTATAAAAGCCTCCAATCATATTCAAAACCATTATAATATCTCTCATCCTTTTCCCAAATAATCTCATGCACTTCAAACACTTAATAAGTCATAAAAAACTATGTACCTCAAACCGGGGGGGGGGGGGGCTAAAACATAAATTTAATTTTTTTTAAAATAGTAGTTATATTTTAAAGTATCGATATATTATATTCCATTAAATATATAATGTTGTGAGTTATAGAGGATATTAAATATAGTGTTATTATTTTATAATTTTGGGGCATTATAATAACTATTGTAATACATAATCAAACAATTCATATGGAAAAGTTTACATAGTAACCATCTTCAACATAATATATAACTATTAAAATGAAAGTCATTTTATTTTTTATACAAATCATCTTGTATTTAAACTTCTGTCATTTTTTCCCTTCCCATCAATAAAACCTATTATTTAATTTCAAAATTATCGGATAAGATATAAATCTCAATGAGGGACATAAAAATATTTAAATAAAACCATTAATTATAAAAAACATTGTAATATTTTCCTTTTAAAAATAACAATTGAGGACAAAATAAACATTTTATTATCCAATAAATCAAATTCCTTCTCAAATATTTTCATAAAACACTTCCTAAGAAATAAAAAAGAAGAAAAATGAATTTTTTATTTAATTAATGAATTATTCTTGAAAACTTCTTCAATGTGTCATACATCTCTCTCAATAAAAGCATAAAATACTTTTTTTTAAGTGAAAATTATTTATATAACCTTGTAAAATAATAACTTTTTATAAAAAAAATTACATTAATACATAAATCGTTTAGGTTACTTCAGGAATAATTTTATTATAACTATAGCGTAGAGAGTAAACATCACCATCATAAATGGGATTACATTAATGGTTAAAAAATAAATAAAGTTCACTATTATAAGTTGAATAACCATCAACATTATACATGGAATAAAATTTATAGTTTTCTCCAAAATTAAATCATACTCAATGTATTGGAGAGATATCATAGGACCAACATCGGTTGGTTTTTATCAGAACAACCCATCATTGTAAATAATTTCTATGAACCACATTATTATCCTAAAACATAAAATTTTATAGTAATAAAAATATTATCTACGTACATAAAAAATAACTATATTAAAAAATCCATACATATTTATAACCAATTTTGAAAATAACTTTTTTTGGGAAAGGATGGACTTCCATGGATGAAATCCTAGGAGTGTATAAGTTGTAGCATCCTTCCCAAAGTTCAACTATGTGTCCACAGAGACTATGAGACACATGACAGCCATGACATATCCCCAAACACCGTAGGTTTCCAAATATTAGTAATGGACATGGGTGTGTTTTTGGGGAGACTATATCCTCATAGATCAAGGTATTCACATTATTAAAAAAAGGAATCGAAAGGGTTAGAATATATTAAAAATTGAAAAGTAAACATACCCAAAAATAATATCACAATAGAGAAGAAGAAAACATATGAAAAATAAATACTATAATTTATATAACATGATGATCCTGATGTAAAATTTCTATATTGTCTATGAGTATTATGATAATGGGATAAAATAATGTACTTCATGACTGAAATTTTTTTTTTCCAAAATCATATACTAAAAGGATATCGAGCATAGTCTTGGTTCTCTACCCTATGCTCCATCCTAATGACATAAATCAATTAGGCCTCAAATGATTAATTTTAACATTAAAAATAATTGAAATAATAAAATATTCATGGGTTCAAAAGGATTCCCATGTAGAGTGTAATATATAATCTTAGTAGGCACCCACAATGTCTTGGCTGATCTATTTTGTGCAATAAATAAACGAATGTCTAACATAATAAATAAAATATTGGACATAAACTATTAAATAATAACGCCTCAGTTTAAGTTCATAGATGCAAACTTGACTAATATAACTTACGTTGGTCTAATCAATATTTCTTAATGTGGTACATCTGAAATTCATAATGTTTATTAAAAGGATAATATAAACGAATCATCCAATTAAGAAAATTATCTCATGCATCTGCTTTGTCTTGGATGGCCCATTTCAATTTCATCATATTGGTATTTTCAAAATATAAATTTAATAAATCTCGTGCGTACATGAAAAAAATAACAATACATAAAATCAATTAATGGAGTCTCGATCCCATTCATTGTGAAATAAACACAATCTGAATGATCTCTATGACGGTCTTTGAAAGGACAAATACATCTGATTCATTCCAAGGAAACCCATACAATATCCTTATATCACTCAATATATGATGACACTGATTCTGTAAAAACATTCTCTCATAGTGGACCATGTATCACATGAGGCATGGCATAGCCATCATTCTAATGGGTCCATCCTACGTTTCTCCCATAGTGGACATGGGTCACTCATGAGTATAGTAAACTAGCTGGAGATACCTTACCTAGAATGCTAAAGTATATCTCCTGACACATCATGTATTTCCTACAGATCATGAGAAGACTATTCAACACATAATTAAATTAACTCATGATCTCTCTCAGTCCATAATAGGTCATCTGTATCAATCATGATGGCTCCCATGGACATGGATATATATATATATATACCCAATTTCTCAATGGATTGGAATGAAATCATGCTAACAGGCATTGAATTAAATATTATTCATACCACAATCACGGGATAAGGTCTCAATAACAAAAGTTAGAAAAATGTGCCAATGTGATATCTAATGAAGATGTAACGAGTGAGAGAAATGGAATCAAAGAATAATATTGAGGATTTAGCATAGAATATATGTAAGCCATAAGAATTGGAATGAAGCATGGTATTTATCCATCTTCCTTAAAAATAAAATTTTGGAAATATGGAATTCATGAGAAAGAATCAAGAACATGTATGTCAATATAAGGAGTGACACATTAATCTCGAGTGCTAATATCATGGATATCATATTGTAAAAATCTATTTAAAAATTTACGCAAATAATCATGATGAAACTGACACATTTTAACTAAAAACTTATGTCTTGATAAAATATCGATTATTGGTGAGAAATCCAAAAGGTGTGTCCAACGAAAAGAGAACATCCAATGGATATAATTCACCATAAGGAAATATTATATAGAACATTAGAAACCCTTTAAACCAATTTATTTTGTAAATATGAATCCTATCCCAAAAGATTTGGAATTTGAAACAATGGAACATCGTTTAAAATTCATCAAAATTATCTGGTTGTTCCTAGAATACCAACATCTATGTATTATTGCTCCACTCATCTGTTATCAAGGCTCGATTCAACCAATATTGTTGAAATCAACAAATTTCTCAAACACCCCCAAAATATGGAAATATCATTCAAACCAAAAAAAAAATATTTAATAGGAACCAAGAATTAAGATAGTATAGAGGATATATATTACCATGTTCCGTCAATCACATCCGATGATGAAGGATTTGATGCCAGATGATGTAGACATTATAATCCATATGGAGGAGGTGAAGAAAGAGATCCATGTGTGAGGGTAGATAAAAATACATCTAAAATGGAAGAGGGAAAATTAAAGAATGGTTTTAACAAGTAATTAGGGTAAAATGGGTATTTCATCCACAAAGGAGGGGTCACATAGTTTGGCACCATGTTTGCCCAAACCATGCACTGACCCTACAACATGTTCTTCTTCAATGGGTAACATGTCAGAGATAGGTGTAGAGATTTGAATAATAATGTGAACAACCAGTGAAAAATCTCTATCTAAAACCTATAAGTTCATGTGTAAGAATATTTATAGGTTCATATATTTTTGAAATAAAATTCATCCAAATGCAACCCATAATCTATAATTGGACTGTTTAGGGAAACATTTGGGTAGGGAAACATGTATTCCACCGACAATGAAACCCATATTGCATCATTGAAATTTATGGATCCATGATTATAATGAGCCCCAGATGCTCATGATACCTCCAATAACCTTTAAGGAATCATTATTAGGTCTGTTTATTTGAATTTATACCAAATATTTAATAGTAATTATATTTTGGAGAAGATATGATGTTATAACCACACATCCGTATGACAAATCATCACCATGTTTCCCTTCCATGTGTGGTACATAATCATCATACATGAAAATTGAGACACTACATACAAACATCATTCTTATCCCCTATGTATAATCTTGTACATGTCTATGATTTCATAACACCAT
This sequence comes from Viscum album, assembly GCA_963277665.1. Taxonomy (NCBI): domain Eukaryota; kingdom Viridiplantae; phylum Streptophyta; class Magnoliopsida; order Santalales; family Viscaceae; genus Viscum; species Viscum album. The sequence goes on along the minus strand of OY728136.1, from coordinate 1,808,036,860 downwards.
GATTAGAGGAACATACCATCCATGCAAAACCATCACGATTCAATATATTATATATATCAGGCACTCCTCAATGGATTCATATTCTTGTAGTTCAATATCGTCACAATCAATAAAATGAGGTGGATCAAGATGATATTATAGAAGTTGAGATACTTGGAAGATGACATGCTTGGAATTATACATCTAAGGTAATTACATCCAATTTTCTACAGAATCAACTCTGTCCACTATCGCGAATGGCCCGGAATATATTTTAATTCATGTTCCCCATAACCGGGTTTTTTCCAGACCCAATCGAGGAGATACAAACTAAAAGAACCTATAATCAACCATGAATGTAAGAACACATTTTTTGAGCCTATAATAATTTAATTGTTTCCTTTTCATGATGTTAATCTAGAGTAGAGAATTCATAGGGCAAGTGATTCTGAGCCCCGGTGTGGCTAAAATTGAATTTTAAGTGTGATCACACTAGACATTCCAAAATAAATAGAATAACTCCTAAATGGTTGCATGGAGTGGAAAACCGAGGGCACTGGGGAGTTAGAAGCGTACTGTTTACCCTAGAGAGGTGTAACTTTCGCGGGGGAGACCCTTTGGAGGAAAATGTCACCAGGGGCATTTTTGTAATTTAGTGGCCTCATGTGTGAACAATATAACTTTTGAACAATGACAAGTTTTAAAATTTTGTGACCATCGTTATTCTGAGAACATGGATTTTACCCTAGGAGTAGCTTATCCTCGACCCCAACGAGTGTTCGGGTATGGACCTACTGGTGGGTGTTTAAAATTAATTAAATTTTAATTATGTTTTCCCTACTTAAACACATCCACCCCACCTTCCCCCCCTTGTAATTTCTCTGGCGGATGCTCTCCCAACAATAAACCACCACCTTTTTCAAGCTCCTCTCCACCCACTCCAGAATGGTTGTGGCTCCGGTAGATCATTTGTGAAGCGACGGCCTATGCCCTGCGAGGTAGTATCATGTGATTTTGTTTTAACTTCCAGCATCTTCTTTGAACTCAATTTATAGCATCGAATTTTTTTTATTATCGAGCGAAGACCATATTTGAGTGGGGATCGATATGGGATTTCCAACAATTCATTAGAATAAATATTTTGAGACCTGGGTTGGTCGGGGTGACCCCGAAAAGTTTTCCAGCCAAGACCCCTGTTTTATGGTGGTTTCACGGCGGTCTGGCGGCAATGCGCGATGGTCCGGTGAGTCTCGGCGGCGGTAGCGCCTCATGTGGTCTGGGACGGCAGCGGCGTGGTGGGTCCTCAGGTAGTGGCGCGACCAACTTCGGGTGAGCAGCAGCGGGAGATGGTGTCGACGGTGCATGCGAGAGGCCAGGGGCTTAGGGTGGTTGGCTTTACCGGTCAGTGTGCAGCGAGAGACCGAGATCTTCTGGACCTACGAAACGCGGGTCCGTTGGAAAAAATCCGGACAGTATTAAGCTGGACCGGGTGAATCGGTGCGGCCCGTGTGGTAAACCGCAAGCGGTAGTGGACTGGACGGTCCATGAAGCTGAGCTACGGACCGCCGTTCTGAAGCGGTGGACCAATCAAACTGGGCCGGCCCACACCGTCTCCGTCCGTTGGCGATAAAACGCCTCTAACTCTCAAAACTAAGTATCATATTTTCATGCCATCTTCGGCAACGCGATCCTCAGATCGAGATGGAGGTTTTGAGATGGTCTCGGGGATTTTTAATTCCCAAGATGGGGGCCCGGTGGTGTGACACACCCGTTAAGTGTTATTTAGCGCCTTGCAGAGATTCTTGTTATGGATGGAGTAAGCACAAACAAAATCTGTTTTAGGCGCCGTCAGCAGTGTTGTGACCCTATCGTCGAGACGAAGTCATCCAGGGTAGTTTTAGGCATTGAAGCCAAATTTGAGGTGTGGGCCCATGGGCCGTCATTCAAGTTGTGTGCAGCGTTTGCAACTTTTTCCTCAGATGTCCATTCTGGGTGAATGAATAGTCAATTTGGCATGTTTTTTCCAGAGCATCATGATGGCGCAGTTCTCCCAACCTTATCTAGAATGATGTGTGGGCCCCATGAGATGACATATGGTCATAAAGGGGTGTTGAATAATATTTTCATTGGAATTCTGTTTTAAATGAAGAAATAGTCTTTCTCGTGTGTGTTTCCACTAGGATTGCAACATTGTAATCTGTCTAGGTGAGTGGATCCTCATCTGTGATCTCACTAAATGTAGAAACATGATAGTTCGTTGGTTGGAGGTTCCTTTTATGCACTCTGAACCAACACACAGTAGCATTGTTAGTGACACCCAGTGATGGCACGTGCATTGCGGTGTTATCGGACTAGTTCCGGGTTTACCCTCCAGCGGGGCTAGGTAGTGGGTTACACACTAGAATATTAGGGATTACCCTCTAGTGGGTTGGGCAGTGGGTTACCCATTAACTATATGGTTTACCCTCCAGCAGGGCTGGGCAGTTGGTTACCCTTTGACCATAGGGTTTACCCTCCAGCTAGGTTTGGTAGTGGGTTACCCGACGACCTCTTAGGGTTTACCCTCCAGTCGGGCTGGGCAGTGGGTTACTCGATTACATCTTTCAGACTCATACCCTTCTATGAGGATAGTCAGTGACTTTTCTCCGTGATTACCAGATTAGGACCCTTGGTTGTATGGTGCAGCGATGAGACAGCTTTGGCGTGCAGGGCATTTGGGAATCGGTGATGGATTTCCTTAGAACTATTGGTGACTTTTCCTGGTCCAATCCAAGAGATGGAGATCCCCTTACACACTCGTTCGGGTTTTTAGTTGATCATATATATACATACACCCTACTTTTGTTCCCACTCCTTGGGATCAATTACTCTCTTTCTATGAAGGTTGAAGATGTGTGGGGTATGCCACGTGCATTCGGTGTCTAGCCCCTCTTGCGTGGACGATGCTTCTCTCCAACTATAGATAGAAAAGAATCGATGAGAAGTTTTTCTTCTAACAATTTATAGCTCCTTTATTTTGGTAGATTATGGTTCATTTATCTTTTTGGGTTGAGCTGCAATCTATTCACTGTACTCTTTCACTATTCTTTTTTATGTCTACTCCTCACCTCTTTAGTGCTACATTTTTTCTCCCTCTAGATTTTAGGGCATCCTATTGAGTATATATATACTCACCCATGTTGGGGATTTTCCTGCACTTGGTGTTCCCTTACAGACGATGGACAGGTCGATCATGACTACGAAGGAGTGTAGAGGGCACAAGAGCTTGGGCCACGTACCTGGGTCACGGTCGAGTTTTCAGGTGTGGGACTCTCCAGTTGTTTACTTTTTTATAACTATTGCGGGGTTAAGGAACCTTTTGGGTTGGGCTCATTTTTTCCCATTTTCTGTCGAGTAACTTGTCAGTACTTTTCAACACTTTACTTGTTGTATTTAGAAGTTGATGCATGACTGTGGTTGGGTTATATTAGTTCATCCTTTGGTTTTCTTTTGTAATATTAACATCTCCATCGAGTGGTCTATGTTTGAGTGTATAGGTTCTTAGGCGAAGGCCTCCTTGAGATCTCAACGCCTTCGGCACTAGTTTCCAGTCCCTGGCCTTTGGAGGCGGGCTAGGGGTAGTAGCGGCTCGAGACCTGTAGGGTCGGGTCATGACAAAGTGGTATTAGAGGATATCTTTTTCCCTGGGGCATTTTTGGGACGTCCCTAAAAAAGAATTGGTTGGGGTTTTGGGAAATAGTGTCGACCTGTCTCGAGAGCGTCTCTCAAGTGAGGGAGTCAAGTGATGGTACAAGCAGTTGACGTTTTCATTCACCAGGACCCCGATTACCCGCTTGTCGACTCGGCATTAAGAGACATTTGTTTCAGGTAACTTTGGAACATGAATGTGGTAGGATTGAGTCTTTGACTTTCCTTTTTGTGTCTTCTCCCCTTAGGGATTATTGTTATATATATATTCTCATCTGATCATGGTAATCACTGATAATTTTGAGGATTCCCCCATGACATCGGCCCTCCATGTTACCCTCTCCAGTCCGTGACAATGACCTAGCGAGTGACAAGGCGTAAGTTCAGGGACCCTCACTTGATCTCATTCCACCCAGTGGTTCAGCAGTAGCCCCTCCATCTAAAGAGAAATTGTTAGTACAGATAGCACAAGACGAGGTTGAGCGCAGGCTAAAAGAGCTCCGAGACATCCAGCGTCAGCGGCCGCTGAAGTTTCGCGAGGTCCTATATCGAAAGGCAGTGGAAGACTGGCTAGAGTCTATGGACCGACTATTCATGCTGGTATAGATAGTAGTGGAAAAGTTGGTATCCCTGGATGCCTTCCTTTTCCTCCGTTCAGATTAAAGAGATTCTCAAGATGAAGAAGGGTTGGATAATTGTGTCCTAGTACTCAGCCCAGTTTGCTGATCTGACATGCTACTCACAGGATATGATCCACAATAGATACTTTCGGGTTTTGAAGATTGAGAAGGGTCTTCGCAGGGAGATCTGTGCTAGTGTATTGCCCCCGTGCATCCCAACTTATGTTGGGGTGCTTGAGTGTATTCTCATGATAGAGATCTTCTTGTCTAGGGACACCATCTAGCAGGGCCTAGCAGTGGCTGCTTTAGAGCAGTCTTCAGTAGTAGGCAGGCGACATAGAACATAGCCTCAGTCAGGGAGCCCCTTTTCTGAGTAGACTCAATGGAAGGGTCGTACACCGCAATGGCATCGTAGAGCACCACGACAGTTAGTAGACGCTAGTGCTAAGCTTTTGATGGATGAGGTAACCTTGCACGGGACAGCCTGACCATGAATACCGAGCAGCCGTTACAGGAAGTGGGAACACCACATCGGCAGAGGTAGCGCCATGACTAGGTGTCTCTTAGGCGGGGACATGGCGATCCTCAGGGAGGCAACTTAGAATGAGCATCATGACCTGGAGATGGGGGATGGAGTTTCAAGAACCTTCTATCCCCACCACCCGGTATCCCACACCAGGCTGAGTGAGCTGGTGGTAGGGACCACGGGCAGCATCGGGCTATGGGTGTTCGTGACCCCCCAACACAAGAGATGGTCTGAGGTATGCACTTTTTTTACTCTATGAGTTATTCGGTACGATTATACCCATGCTCCATATACTCTTTTATATCGATGCTTTTGGTATGGGATTTGGAGATCCAAGTAGAGGCGCTGACACATGGGCTTTTCCTCGAGGTTCATACGGGAAGTTCATCGTTAGTGACCTTTGTTTGGAGACAGTGCGAACTGTCATTCGGAGGAGAGATTTTCATGTGGGACCAACAGTTCATCATGAGGGAACTATACGATGTCATCCTAGACATTTATTGGATTTCTATAGTTCATGACCAGATCAACTATTGTCGTAGGCATGTCAGATGCATGAATTATGATGGGATGAGGATCACCATCCTCAGTGAGAGAGACCTCGTCGAAGAGCAGACGGGTGCTTTAAGTAAGATCCCATGACCTTTTTCTCATCAGTTGGAGAGCATGGCTCTCGGAGAAGTAGACTCTACAAGAACCTGGATCCCTACCATTGTAGAGGGCTACGTGGATTTCATTCTTGAGGATGTCCTGATACTACCTCTAAGGAAAGGAAATAGATGGAGTTCTTCATTGACTTGCAGTCGGGGACTATTCTTATATCATGTGAGGCTTATTAGATGGAACCCAAAGAGCTTCATGAGATACAAATTCAGGTGTACGAGCTTCATGATAAAACATTCATCAGGGCCAGTGTGTCCCCCTGGGAAGCTTTGGTTTTGTTTGTGAAGAAGGCATATGCGCATTAAGAGTTTCTGGTGATGCCCTTTGGCACGAAAAATTACCATGTCCTCTTCGTGGATTTTATGAATCAGATCATCTAGTTGTACATGGAACATTTTGTGGTTTTCATTATTGATGACATACTCATATACTCGACGATGAAGGAGGAGCATGTAGAGATTTTGAGGATGGTCATAGACTTAATCCGGGAGCACCAACTATATGGGATTCTCTCGAAGTGTCAGTTAATGATTCATGAGGTTCACTTTCTGGGGCATGTCATTTTGGAACAATGATTAGTCATAGATCCCGCAAATATAAAGGCGGTGATTTCTTGAGATCCAATCAATAATGAGTCTGAGGTGTGGAGCTTCCTTTGTTTGGAAGGGTACTATAAGACATTTGTGGAAGACTTATCCAGGATTGCCGCCGTTTTGACCACATTGATGAAGAAGGGACGACCGTTCAACTAGACTGATCAATGCCAGAAGACCTTCGAGGAGTTGAGGTAGTGCCTGACTAGTGCTCCAGTGTAGAAGCTTCCATAGGGGTCTTTGATTTCTTGGTATACTGCGACACTTCAGGTAATGGGATCAGGTGTGTGGTGATGTGACATCAGGTGGTGATTGCATATGGTTCAAGGTAGTTGAGGACCCAAGAGAAGAATTTTGTGACTCACGATTTGGAGCTGGCAGCGGTGGTCATCGCCTTGAGGTTTTTAAGAGATTACCTTCTGGTTGAGTGTTTTTTGGTCTAATCAGATCACTAGAGCCTCATGTACATATTCACTTAGCGGGATTTGAATCTGGGGCAGAAGCGTTGGCTGGAGTATATACAGGACTGTTATTTCGAGATAGTCTACACTCCAGGGAAGGGAAACATAGTAGCAAATTCCCATAACTGGAAGAACGAGGATTTTCTAGGGTGGGAAGCTTCAGAGCAATTGGATTCCCTATAGATGACCTAGGTGGAGTAGGAGAGAATGGATTTTCTACAGTTGATGATGTTTCCTCCTTCGCTCCATGAGCATGTGAGAGAGTCGCAGCTGGAGGATGTCGACAGTGAGGTATTGTGTGATCAGATATCCTTGGGCGATGCACTCTATGGGTATTCTAAAGGAGGGAATCACAAGATCATGTTCCAGGGGAGGGTTTTAGTACCAATGAGGAGGTGATGCAGGAATTACACACTTCTACCTTGTTTGTACATCCCGGTTTGGGGAATATGTACAGAGACCATCAGCGACATTTTTGGAGGTCTAGCATGATGTGGAGCGTAGCTGAGTTCGTTTCTCTATGTCTTACCTGCTAGCAACTGAAGGTAGAGCATCAGGTTCCGGAAGGGTTGTTGCAGCCCCTTGATATCCTAGAGTGGAAGTGGGATGTCATATCTATGGACTTCATCACAGGGCTTCCACACATAGGAATAGGCCATGATTCCATTTTGTTGATATTGGGCCGACTGTCGAAGTCGGCACACTTCCTTTCAATCAAGGATCAGATCTTGGTGGAGAGTCTAGGATGTTGTATTTTCGGGAGATCATCCACCTTCATGATGTACCCTCTATGATCATCTCTGAATATGTCATGTGGTTTACGTTGTGATTATGGTGACGCCTCCAGGAGGTATTTGGGACTCAGCTGCAAATGACTACATCTTTTCACCCCTAGAAGGACGGGCAGACCGAGCGTACTATCCAGGTGTTGAAGGATATGCTCAGGGCGTGCGTGATAGAATTTGGCCTAAGCTGGGAGAATCACCTGCCCTTGGTGGAGTTCGCGTATAACAATTTTTACCACTCTACTATTAGCATGCTACCTTTTGAGGCCCTCTATGGGAGACCATGCAGGACGCCGTTGTGCTGGACAGAGGTTGGGAAGACCTCCCCCGTGTGCCCAGATTTTGTGCGGGCGATGACTGAGAAGGTGTAGGTAATTCATGAGCGGATGAGGATGGATCAGAGTAGATAGAAGTCTGTCGAAGACCGTCGTTGTAGGACTTCGTAGTTATGGCACGGGGAACATGTCTTTTTGAGAGTCTCCATGCAGTGTGGAACATGGAGGTTCGGTCGGAGAGGCAAGCTATCCTCGAGGTTCATCGGTCTTTTTGAGATTTCATGCAGGGATGGTGAGGTTTCCTACCGTCTTTCTCTACCCCCATAGCAGGAGAGAGTGCATGATGTCTTCCACGTGTCATAGCTGAGGAAATATGTGCATGACCCCATGCATGACATCGAATGGGGAGAGCTTGACATTGAGGATGGAGCCACCATTGCGGAGAACCCAGTGACGATTGAGGACCGATACGAGGGGACTCTGCGTGGATGGACCATTCTTTTGGTTCAAGTGTTGTGTCATCACGGGAGGGTGCATGAGAGCACCTGGGAAAAAGAGAGCCAGATGCGAGTTCAGGATCCCGAGTTGTTTTTGTAGTTTTATTTTTCAAGGACGAAAAACATGATGGTGTGAATGATGTAAGAACCAGTGCTTTGATCCTAGAAGACTATGATTTTTTTTCTTTTCGTGATGTTATTCCAGAGAAGGGCGTTTAGACGACGAATGACTCCGAGCCCTGGTGTGGCCAGAATTGAATTTTAAGTACGTTCACACTAGACATGCCAAATAAATAGAATAACACCTAAACATTTACTCGAAGTGGAATACCAAGGGCACCGTTGAGCCCATAACATTCCATTTACACTAGTAGGGGTGTTACTTTCGCGGGTGCGACCCTTTTTTGGAAAACACTGCCAAGGGAATCTTCGAAATTTAGTGGCCTCTGGTGTGAGAATTATAACATCTGAACAGAGGCTGGAATTAAAATTCCGAGACCACCGTTACGCTCAAAACGTAGATTTTACCATAGGAGCGGCTTATCCTTGACCCCGTCAAGAGTCTAGGTAAGGCCTACTGGTGGGTGTTTACAATTAATAACATTTTAATTATGTTTTCCCTACATAAACACATCCACCCCCACTTCTTCTCCTTTGGAATGTCTCTGGCATAAGCTCTCCCAAAAAATAACCTCCACCTTCTTAAATAACCTCTTCCCACCACTCTATGGTGGTTGAGGATTCGGTGGAGCATTTGTGAACCGACGAGCTTTGCCCTGTGAGGTAGGATCATTGTGTTTTCATTTTAAATTCCTGAATCTTCTTTGAACTCCATTTATAGCATCAAAATGATGTCTGATTATTGCGCATAGGCCATATTTGAGAAGGGCACGATTTGAGATTTCCAATGATTCTTTTGGATCAAAATTCTGAGTCTTGGGGTGTCTGGGGTGACCGTGAGATGTTTTCCGGCCAAAATCCCTATTTTCATGTGGTTCCAGGGAGGTCTGGTGGCTCCGTGCGGTGGATCGGTGAGTCCTGGTGGTAGCAGCACCTTAGAATTTCCCGGACGGCGGTGGAACGGTGGCTCCTTAGGAGGAGGCGCAGCTGACTGTGGGCAAGCAGTGGCATGAGAGAAGAAGTGGGTGGCGGTGTTGGCAGTGAAAGCTAGAGGCCAGCGGCACGGTTCAGTCATCTTTGTTGGTCGACGTGCAACGGGATACCAGGGTCATAGTGACCCTGAGAGCTACATGGACCCATGAAATTCGGGTCCTGTGGAAAATATCTAGACTGACATAATCTGTTCTGGGTGAAGTGGTGTCGGTTGTGCGGTGACCCGCATGACGTGGTGGACCAGGCGGTCTGGGCGGCCGAGCCGCAGACTGCCGGTATTAAGGGGTTGATCGACGAACTGGTCCAGCCCACATAGTCTCCATCCATTAGCTATAAAACGCCTCTAACTCTCAAACCGAGTATCATATTTTCATTCCATCTATTGAAACATGATCCTTGGATCGAGACAGAGGTTTTGATATGTTCTCAGTGATTTTTAATTCCCTAAATAGGGGGTCGGTGGTGCGACAAGAACATTAAGTGTTATTTAGTGCCTCGATGAGATTCTTGTTTCATATGGCACGAGCACATCCGGAGTCCATTTTAGGCACCGTTAGTGGCATTTTGAACCTAGCATCGAGAATATATTATCCAAGCTGGTTTTAGGCATTGATGTCAGAGTTGAGGCATGGGACCACGGGCCGTCATTCAGGCTGTGTGCAGCATTTGCGACTTTTTAATCAAACTTTCATTCGGGGTGAATGAATAGTCGATTTGGTGTGTTTTTTCGATAGCATCGTGATAGAGCAGTTTGCTAGAACCTTTTTTGGGACTGAGGTGTGGGCCCCATGTTAAGTTGTATGAGGAATAAAGTAGTGTGGAGTAACTTTTTCATCAAGAGTCCATTTCATGTGGGTAAATAGTCTAACTCGAGTGTTTTCCCATGAGGATTGCAACATTGTATTATGTTTGGGTGTGCAGAGCATCTTTAGATATCTCATTAAATATGGATATATAAAAGGGATTTGTTCGGAGGTTCCTATTATGTACTCTAAACCAAAAAATGGTAGCGATGTTAGTGACACCTAGTGATGGAACGGGCAATGCGGGGTTATCGAACAAGTTCTGCGTTTACCCTCCACTGGGGATGGACAGTGGGTTACCCACCAGTGTATCAAGGTTTACTTTTCATCGGGGTTGGGAAGTGGGTTAACCATTGACCTTAGGGTTTACCCTCCAGCGGGGTTGGGCAGTGGGTTACCCATTGACCTTATGGTATACCCTCCCGCTAGGATGGGCAGTGTGTTACCTGACGACCTAATAGAATTTACTCTTCCATCTGGGATAGGCAATGGGTTACCCGACAACTTCTTTCAGACTCACCCTTTTCTATGAGGATAGTCAGTGATAATTCACCATGATTACCGGAGCAGGATCCTTGATTCTACGGTTCAATGATGAGACAGCTTTGGTGTGTGAGACATTTGGGCATCGATGATGGATATCCATAGAACTATTGGCGACTTTTTCTAGGCTGATCATGGAGATGGAGATCCCCTTACACAGTCGTTCAGGTTTCTGGTTGAGCATATATATACGTACACCCTACATAGGTTCCCACTCCTTGCGTTCAGTTACACTCCTTCTTGGAAGGGCGAAGAAGCGCGAGGTATTCCATGTGCTTTCCGTGTCTATCTCCTCTTGGTTGGATAAGTCTAATCTCCTGTTATAGGTAGAGAACGCTCGATGATAATTTTATCTTCTCACAATTTCTAGCTACTTGCATTTGGACGAGTCTGCTTCCTTTCTTTTACTGGGTTGAGATGAACTCTATTTACTATACTCTTTCACTATTCATTATTCTATCTACTGCTTACCTTTTTGGTGCCTCCTTTATTTCTCCCTCGGGATTTTCGGGCATCCTTCTGAGTGTCTTTATACTCACCCCTGCGAGGGCTTTGACCACACCTGGTGTGCCCTTATAGATGACGGACAGGTCGATCATGACTAAAGAAGAGAACAGAAGGCACAAGAGCTTGAGCCGTGTACCAGGTTCATAGTAGAGTTTTCAGGTGTGAGACAGTCTAGTTTTTTTCTTTTGTTTACCTATTGCTGGGTTGTGGAACCTTTCGGGATGGGTGCGAGTTTTCCGTTTTTCTGTTCATTTATCTTGTCAGAACTTTTCAGAACTTCACTTGTTCTATTTTGATGTTGATGAATGACTGTGGTTTGGTTATAGTTGTTTGTCCATTAGTTTTCATTATTACTCTACAATTCTTCATCGAGAGGGTTGTGTGTGTACAGGTACATAATATAAGGCCTCCATGAGATCATTACTCTTTTGGTGCTTCTTGCTAGCCCCTGGCATATGGAGGCGAGCTTGGGGTAGTTGCTGCTAAAGACCGGTAGGGTCGGGTCTGTACAATGAACTCCATATTTATAACAATATGATCAATATATAACATGTTCCTGGGATGATATATATCCACACATTAAAAAATCAAATGGACATTCTCTAAAGTCTTATTAATAAGATAATGGCCTAGTTGAGCTTCCTCACCTACCTCAACCAAAAAATAGGTGAATAGAATGTTCTACCATAAACGGTCTCGTATAAAACCATATGAATATATTATTGGAAACAATTATTTAGTAAAACTAAACTAGAAGAATAATATATTTTTAAAAAAACCAAATAAATAATATATTCCCATTACATAGCCTCTATCACCCATATCGTTTACTAGGATTTCTCATCAGTCTAAGGGTGATAAGCATTACTCATTGGAACTTTTGAACCCTATTCCTTTTAAAACCATTGCAACACCATGATGTGAAGTGGGAATCTTGTCCGAAAAGGATAGAATGGGGAACACCATGAATTTACACTATATTCAAGATGTAATTCAGTCCTAACTCATCAATATATAAGTTCTCCAGAATCATTACGAAACGTTCTATATCAATCATTATGTCAAATTTCACCCTTACTACATTTCTACTAGTAGGATATCATTGTAGAATATCAAGAAAACCATAGTAATTTCATTCCATTTCCTCTCATGAATGATGATAGTCTATAGATGTCCTATATTACGTTGTTTCTCTTCCATCACCTATTGATAGGTGGACCACTGAGAAATTAATTCTATTGTCTTCCTCTTCACTCATGGACACTAATACAACCAACACATATCTTTATCTATCTACGAGAAAAAAATTTGAACACCCCATGAAGTGGAATGTGATTCCCTCATCATCTTTACTTGTATTTTTGGATGAAACCTTTTTTAGAATGGAATAGTAGAGTATTGCTTCCATACCCAACCCAACCATGATGCGGGTTCTCTCATATTATGACATCCATCAATGAAAGGTCCCCAGAATTAGACATCTACTTTATCCAATCCTTCTCCAGATTTGATAATGTCACAGCTAGAGTAACATGAATTGGTTTATAGTGATTTTATTAAACCTCCATGTGCATCAAAGAAAACATAGCCACCAAATTCCACTCAATTCCCTATGTTTTGAAATACTTCTATCTGAGTCTTCCATATAAAGCAATCTACTACATATTCACCTTTTTGAGATTTTATGTAATATTAATATAGAAATACATCATTAATTCCACCCACATGTGCTAACTCTCATTCATGTATCGTTGAGTGGCGATTGATGTGATATTTTAATGATCTGTGTAGATGGTGTATCATTAGCCCAATACAATGTGCCTCTAATATCATAGAGCATATACCACGACTACGAGAATAAGGTCATGAGTTAGAAAATTTCTCCCATGTGACATCTGTATGTAGGGACCATATTCCAAAATGCTGTCACCTAGAAATAAAAATGAAGTAATACCCATTCATGAAGCCTCACAATAGAATTTATACTTCCTTCCCAGTTCAGGAATAATAAAGATAAGTATTGAGGTCAGTCATAACTTTAATTCAAAAACAAATTATCTTATAAGATTAAGACTAATTTAAAGTAAGAACTTTCATCTTTAGGATCATAAAAAGAACTTCTATGTGGGAGATAAAACGAATGAATTTTCCTTAATAACCATTCTACCATAAGAATTATTGAATGTCTGACAAATTATTTCGGTGATACCCAAAAAATGGTACTCATAATAAATAGGAATACTGACACACCTTCATCAGATACGATATGACCTTGTAAGTGAAACATGTCCAATAAAAACATGAATTCACTAAGATTCATATTTTGGTGATGTTGTCTTAGTACATTTATCATAATATCAAGATAATTGGAATGGTTGTGTCTGTTGTGTGAGTAGAAAAAATATTTTCAATTAGGACTACCACAATGTAATCAAGATACCGATGGAAAAACCAATTCATTGGATCCATAAAGATTTTTGATGCTTTCATCTTACCGAATGACCTATCTATATACTCATAACGGTTGTAGAAACATGGAAGGAATGTTTATGGTATACCTAATTATCTCACATGAACATGATGGAATCTAATCTTCAGGTCAATTACAAAAAAAATTGTTTTTCCTCAGAGATGTTCGAATATTCAATCTTTATGAAGAAATACATACTAAATTTTCATCATGAGAAGGTTAAATTAGTGATAATCCACACACAATATGAGGGTACCATCTTCTATTAAGGAATAATGGACTAGTGTACAATAAAGTGATTTGTGGGGTCTAATAAAACTATAATCCTCTAGATCTAATATATTCATCTATTGTTCCTGGAGATCTATAGGGTTCATCCAATATGAAAAAATGGGCACTACTTACGCACCTTGCACTAGCTCAAGGGTGAACTCAACCACAATGACATGAGTTAATTTAGTGAAACTATTAGGGAATACATCCATGAAATGATCCACTATATGAGGGACCACTGCTGATCATATTCTCTAATCACTCATATAGATACTTCATTGAAGTGTTTGAACTCTTACAATACTAGTTCTCTCAGGTCTATCATGATATTCATGGATATCCCATTCACATTAATTAATAGATGGTTTTTACTTGATTGTTGTGAAATACACTATATGGTGATACAAATTCACTTGGGAATGTTAAGGCACACCGCATTCCATTCTGCGAATAATGAAAAATTTGGTCATCTCTTGGATGATGAATCTATATAGGAAATGAAACCCATATATTATTATATGGAATTATAGAATTTAATGTATTCCCTATTTTATGACCCCTAACAACATGTCGAGATACATGACTTCATGGAAGTACTCAATTGTAAGAACAAGTCATTTCACAACAAGAAAACATAAAAATGAGTTTGATGAACCAATATGGAAATGTAATGAAACTTTTGAAGATTTCACTATAATAGTACATCTAATCAACGATCATCTAGTAATCTAATAAACATGAATTAGAAATAGTAAATATATATGGCCAAATCTGCAGCACTGAGATGTTTCCTGACAAGCCTTAGTAGATCTTCACTACTGATGCTAATGCACTAAGGATTTATTATCTCGCCCAGGAATACCACATCCTTTCCCCAATCATCTAGTAAAATAAAAACACCCATCATAGTATGGAGTTTTAGATTTTGTACCTAATAGTGGTGTAGATAAGAATTCCATCACACTAGATATTGGAAGAAAAGATTAGAAATATCATTAAAGATGGCCAATCTGAGAAATATCTCAATAATAAACTGGTTCCTCATGCACTAGGGCTTCATATAACCTTGAATTATATAACGGTGACATATAATAGAGTAATTATGTGTCTCATGGCTGGCATTTCTCCCACCTACACCCTCAAAATTCTGCTTTCTATTGCGATATGAATTGTTGCCCTACCTCAAAACAAAACCGGCATGGCCCACTTTCTTATCTACTCTATGATTGTATTATGTAATTAGTTATAGGTTCACTATATCTACAATAATATTCATCATAAATATGTTGACCTATTATATGAAGACATTACAATGCCCATTTCCGAAATTCCTTGTAGTTGTCTGTTCATCAATATTCATAGATTGAGAAAACATATGATGCTTTTTAAAGATAGTAATGTACTAAATTATTGTATTAGATCTTTAATAAATATTAATGAACTCCATATCTCAGTCCGCATTCAAATTCCATGGAATGAATTAATCGTATAAGTTTGTTGGGATGTTCCCCATGACTTTACCTCGATAACACTCATCCTAAAAGATGTATTCCGACATGTTCTTACTGGAGTCATGCACCATATTTTAAGAGAGATATACCCTCCCCTCTGGAGGCATCTCAACATGGTCAGTGATAGAAACCATAACTGTACAATATGAGGTCCACCATTCCTAGAAAACGTTGGAGGATGCTACTGCAAGAAATCATGATCCCACTCTTCTGTGTACATGGATTGTTGAGGGGAAACCTAAACAGACCCCTAAAATGCTAATAAATAACTGAAGAATTTTTTTGAAGCATAGTGAATGATCTACAAGTGGTTCCTCATTTGGATCTATAGTAGGTATCCTTAGTGGATTGAGGACCAAAACATTTGTAGTATGCTTGTCACTACTCTTTTAGCTCACAACATGAGAAAATAAATGTGGAAAATCTCTACAATTTCCCATAGAATCCCTCATACATGGTTTCTTTAGAAATAATAAAATTAAATTAGTAAATTAACAAATAAGGGTATGTTCATGGCCTCTCAAAACCCTAATAGAACTAATAACATGCTCCAAGAGACATGATCAGATGATAGGAAATCACAAAAGGATCACAAATAATAATTGAAACATATCATACTACCCATTTATATGGTAATGTTAGGTTCGGGGTATTAAAATTCTCATGTTAAAGACCATTTCATTTTTATTGATGATATTCAGTTTTACTCAATAGGTATTTAATTCCCCTTAAAATAGTTGAATTAGGTGGATCACAATCGTAGTTCATAAGGCACCACATGCTATATAACATGAAATTGGGCATCAACGTAATCTAATCAATATTATGTTCTAACAAAATTGTTGACACACTTATATATTTATAGTTATAAAGTACGTCAAGACATTGCAACAAGGAATAATAGAAATCACCATCAACAAGAAATGCATGTTGAAAGTAGATGTGGAATGGAATAATGAAAGATATTTTAATACTATGGTTTCTGGTATCATGTATGATAACTTATTCCAATAGTATCATCTAGATAATGTAATTTAAATCATCATTCAAATAATTTGAATAGAAAAAATATCACATAAACTGGGCGTCACAAAACGGTGATGACATATCAACTTTAAAGGGAAAAATAAATAATTTCAATTATACATCCTAAGATATTTGGGATTATTTCATACATGGGTATCATACATACAGGAATATAAAAAATCACAATCACAATATTCATGGGTCCTAAATATACATAATTAGTAAGAAAAATGGAAGAACATCCATTAATACCACAAATTATCATCCCTTCCCAGGACCCCTTGATCTATGCCTGAAGTCAGTTGGCTGAAAGACCTCAAGAACATCTCCCCAAATACTAGAGTATACCAAATGGAAGTGGTAACACCCCATGATTTCATAGTACGTTAGTTCTTCAAATTAATTCAATAACATACACTACATGCAACATCAAGTTCAAGCGCACCACGACATACCAAACTAGCCGTTCAAAAGCGGTTATGAATAGTATTAACATAATTTTGAAAATTATATAACTCTTATAATTTTATAATCCATATTATATGTTTCCTAGACATAATGTAAGGAAAAATTCATATTTTCAGATAAAAGATGTATTTTTCAAAAAATTCAATTTTACATCTTTTTAATGGAGAACCCTTTTTAAATCCAATATTTGAAACTTTAATATATTAAATATGATAATATAAACTTCTTCATTGGTATTGGGACATAAGAATTTCGTTTCAATAAATTGTTTGGTTTTTTTCATAACTTTCATATTTTGGTGAATAGTGAAAAATAATATATTTTTAACGAAAAAAACCTTTTTAAACAAAATAATTAATAGTGTTCAACTATAAATATGAATTGTGTGGATGTATATTTATATTATATTTTTAGAATTTAATCCAATTTTTGTCAATGGATGTAATTTTACTTTGAAATTGGACAAAAACAAATGTCAATCTTTTGGTTGTTATTATTTTAGAAAATACACTTTTTAGTTTAGATTACAGGAATTAATTTTAAACTAATAAATGAAATTAGTATGATTTGAATTTGGTAAAATTGAATTCATTTTTTAATTCAGAATATCAAAATTAGTTTTGGGTGAATTTTTGGTATGTTTCTGAAAACATTTAATTTTTGGTGAATAGTGAAAGACACTAAGTTGTAGTTTAAAATCAAATTTTTATTTAAATAATTATTTATTTTATTTATATTTACTTTAGGTAAAATTAGATACATAATACCTATATATGTTAAATGTAATTCATTGGAGTTAGGTTATAATAATCTTAGATATACAAAAATTTTATTGATATTTTCTCCGTCTTATACTCACCTGCTAAGAGAATTTGTAAAGTCACATAAAACATAATTTTTCTGCTTCTCTGTGATAAATTATTAAAATCCGAGAGACATGTATAATATCAAGGAGTAATATGTGGTTCAATATGATAAAAATAATTTTTGGTGTATAGTAACTTCTTTACTTTTATTTACCACAGTTATAAGTAAATATGGTAAGTAAGGGTAAAATGATATTATTATTACCCTAACACATGTCCTAATTCTATATTATAAGTATAAATCGACCCAAAAAAACCTTAGTAATAAAATATGATCCTCTTTCTTCTACTTGGATTAGATTAGGACACTTATTATTTTTTAATTCAAAGAAGTGTTAAAAGAGTTAAAATCAATGATTAATAACTATACCATTTTTAATATATGAATATATATAACATAAATTTGACTATAAATATAAATTATAAAGATAAAAATATTTCCCACATAATGGTATTTTATTTATATATTTAGGCATTACATAATTTAATTTATTTATGACACAATGATGATGTAGTAATTACCAAATTAATGAAATATTAAAATAATTGATATCATAAATATCCAAATTAATGTTATTTGAGACATTTTATGAAATAAAATAATTTTATTGGTTAATATGAAATATTAGTGTTGTTTAGATAAATTTCTTTCGATGTAATAATTCTTCTATGAATTTAGCAAAAACAAAATACCAATTAGTGTCAAAATTGACATTAAAGAATTTTTAAAATAAATATTATATTATTAATTGATATTCTATTCATAAAAAATATAATGATTGGCCAAAAGAGTTATATAATGACAGGTGTATCATTTATGATCCAATTTTACTTCTCTTGGATGTATATAGTATGATTATTAAAAATATAATATAAAAATACAAAGAGACAAGGAAAACGACAAACAATTTAACTAAGAGTTAAATCTAAACAATAGAGTTAATATAGTAACCCAAGCCTATCTAAAACCTATTGGTTGAGTGTTTTTCGACCTATAACCTCATTAAACTTTATATAATCTCTTTTTTAGCCATTATAAACTGAATATGATTTTATTATAAAATAATATTTCTAGCTTTTCCTAAGGTGCATGTCACCCCTCTTATAAAAGGGCACTCCCCCTTATCTATAATTCACACATTCAAAGACATTTGGAGAGGCCATACTCTTCCCAAATACCCTCTAAAATATCCTCCCTTCATCCTAGAGGGCTTCCATTTGTCAGAAATCCAACATAAGGAGCCCTTTTGATAACATCAAAATGAAGAACCTGAACAAGAGGTAATATTTTCACCACCCTCTTTCATGTTATTTTCTTCATCAACTGACTTTTTCATTGTTGTTCCATTCTAAAATATTATCTCAAGAATCTCCTATATACTGTGATGTTATTATAAATATGGTACAACCGAATTCATTATTCTATCAATTTTTTGAATAACATGTCACCATACGTGCGTACATACGGCTTACCGTCTCCACGTCATGGTGTAATTGATATTCAATACATTATTATTTGGATATGTATAATAATGATTTGTAATTGATGTAAATAATAAATAGGGCATGATAATTATTCATCATATATTATGTACCATCCAATTATATATTATTTTAATATCAAAAAATGATATTGTCTCTCGTGCGTACATACGGATTACCATCTCCACGATCACGATGAGATTCATTCCCCATCGTATCTATTCAAAACTAAATATCATTTGATGATTAAAAATAATGTTTATAGAAATGATATCGTTCTATATATGAATATGATACATCCCTTCCATAACGAATATGACTCACATAACAAAGAATATAAAAGAAAACTAATCCATTAACACCCAAAACGACAATAATAATAAGATATTATTAATAAAGGAATGTTCAACGATCATATATGATATCATATTAATGTATATGATTCTTATATAATTTAATCACAATGATTTCACCGTTATACAAGAGTTTAACATAGCCTCGACCAAGGAAAATGTACAACATCAGGGGTTTCTTATCTCGCTTTTAATTCTGTGAGATTTCCAATGTTCACCACCGATTTATTGCAATTGGGAAATGTACTGCCCATGATTGTATTCATTGTGTAATATACATTTGTTTATGGATATTTACATCATCATTGTATGATCCTTCTGTCCTGGGTGTATGTTTAATAAGTTACTAAATCAATAAGGGAAATTGTAATTTTAATTTCCCCTCATTCGGCTTTACGCATACTTAATTGATTATTTCACTCCAAAATTATGTGCAGAATCACTATTAATTTGCTTATGTCATAATTTCCACTCCCCTTTCTGTGGATATACTATATATACACATAATCACTCAATTTATAAATTCTCAATTCATTTATATGAACTTTATAAGAGTAATTTTTACTTAATCTCCATTTATTGAGTTAAATATTCAATTCATTAGTGTTGTTTTTACCAGAATATGGGTGAATGTCCTATGATTGATTTACACTGAATATGCAATCATAGTTAGTGTATTTATATTTTTCACACATAATTATGTCGTTGATTTATCCTTAACATAAGGATACAATCTTTATAATATATTTCATCTCAATTTTAATTCCATGGAGACTTTTTTGTAGTTATAAACCAAAACACTTTTATATGGTGTATATAATGTACTTTGACAAAGTATATAATGAATCTCATTATTTTTATGATATTATAATGTTTTGATTACCTCAATTAGTTATATTCAAGTGTCTCTCTTTTGGTTTGGAACTCTAACTAAAATTTCATTTCAAATTTTTTAATGATTTATTATTCTAAATATTTCTCATTAATGTCAATTTTTTTAAAAAGGGGTTTAAAGATTTATTTATATGGACATTATTGTTTTAAAATAATAATTCCTTTTAAAAGTATCAAATGGGGTATCAAACACTTAGATTAAAAAATATTATTTTAAACGGATTCTTGACAAATAGTGTGACTTTTAAATGTTTTCATGAAAAAGGTGGGACATTTCTATAAAATAGTTTTGATGATTATTTTCATCTATGTAAATATCCTTCATTTTTCTCGATTGAGGTTAATCTGTTACAATAAAATATTCCATATTGTATTGGATGAGTTATGTTTTACTGTAGATGTGATAATTTTATACCATTCATGGTTGGTGGATAATGTATTGAAACTTTTTATTCTAGATTAAATATGAATGTTTATGTTATGTTTCAAACTTCTCATATGGGGAATTAATTGGACTTAGTAAGTGATAGGTGAGCCCTACATAGCTCCTCGATGCTTTGGTAGGTCTCAGGAGACAAACTAGTTGCATGACACAATGCCTTGATGAAATCTTATATGTATTCTTGGCATAAAGCCTTGACTATGTGGTTATGATATTATGGAATTATGCATTCCATCATTATAAAAGTGGTTATTGATATTGCATGTAATTATTCGACTAGTACAATATCCTTTTGAATTAGTGAATAGAATTATTTCATTTCATTTTAGCCATATTATGATGATGTTCAAGCATAAATGGCTTTTGTTTTAGTTATAAATTTCCATAAAGGTTTATGCTTATCAATGAGAGTTTTTGCTATATTGTTATCCCTAATGAGCATCTGAGATCACCCCATTCTATGTTTTATTTTTCCCAGGATGTGAAGAAGTATTTTATTACTAACATGTAAGGATAGTATAAGGGGATATGAGTGTGGACTTTGGAGACTATGTTGCATTAGATTTCCACATTATCATGTAATGTAAGACTTATGAATGTATCTGGTATTTCCAAGGCAACTAAACTAATCGGACTTTTGATACCTGATCTTTTATGATCATGCCAATGATACATAATATTGCACCGACTCTGGGATTCGGGGGTCGGGGCATTAAAGTTGGTATCAGTGGAAGTTTAGTACAATCCTTTGAAGCTATATTTAGATAAACTCTGATTAGATCACATAGCCCTAAAATAGACATTGAGTATTAGTATAGAAGAACTTCCTATATTTTAAGTATTGTAGGGATTTTGTTAGTTTTATGAGCAATACATCCCAGTCTGGATACGAGCAGGTAGAGGCGGCTCTGGAACATATGTACCTATGCGTAAATCCCAAAAACAACACTCTAATCTAGACTCGAACGAGAACTGATGCACTACAATGGTCCTTGCTGCACTCTTGGTTACGACACTCCCGGGAGATATTCTTATGATAATTTACATTTTCATTACAAATTGATTTAATTTATTTTAATATAAGATGATAATATTCGACCTTGGTTAATCCTATGATGATTTAAATTGAAGATATGTTGTCATGATATTCTCTAAATTATTTTATGACTGCTGTTACTCAAAAAATGCATTATGGTTTTAGTCAATGGAAGGATACCAAGGAAGACATAGTAACTTTGAGAATGATGTACAAGGTGGGAACAGTGGAGGAAATGAGAAACAAAATGTAATGTTGAAAGATGTAACAGATATGGTGTTATTTCCAAATTAGTTTTCCAAAAATATGATCAACGACATATATATTAACCAACTCGCGGACTCAACAATGAATAGAAAGGTGATGAATGATAAGACCTCGAGCACTGGAGACCATGGAGAAAAGAATCCTCAATTTCAATCATGCATGAAATGTGGAAGGAGACACCCAGAAAAGTGTCTGAATGGTACAAGGAAATGATTTATGTATGGGAAATAATTACATAAAGTGAAGAATTGACAATGAAAAATGAAGAGTACTATGGAAGAAAATAAAAATGGTCCCGAAAATCCATTTAATGTTATTTTTCGTGAATGTGGGGGACCTGGACATTACCCGACGGAATTCCAATTTATATAGGATATTTTCTTGTTCATAGATGAAGAAGTTTGGAAATGAATGGTTGGTGAAATGATTAAAAGTATTAGTTCTCCTTGTTGATGCAATTACTTTGGAATAATTCACTATTGTATTTGTAACCTTACAGTTTTCATCTGAATATGATATTTGAGGAAGAATTATCTTTTCTATTGAGGATATAGTTATAAATAACCATTTGGTTTTATATTTTCATTGGGTTTGATTCAATTACATTTGATTATATTTTGGGATGAAAATGAAAGGTATGATATAAAATTTTTGGTTAAATTATGATATGGTTATTCTGAGAAACTTATCTCATGTTGGTAATGTTATAAAATATAGTTTTTGAATAAGGACAACACATTGACCATGTGATAATCCGCCATGTCAGAAAAAGCTGTGGGAATCAAAGCTACAACTAGAGTAAGATTTGGATTTATCACCTACCACTGGACTACGTGATGTCCCTGGTTAGTGTGACTAATTAATTTTAGATAAATGATTTTATTGATCAATAATAAGTTGATTTGGGATCTTATTTCTTATCAAATTAATACCTGTAGTATAGGAAAATGATTTGTTGATTAAGTGATAAATATTCTTTTGGAAGACGTTCTCTTTGTAGGTAACACTATATGTCCATGGAAAATAGAATACTATGATATTTCATTTGAGTAGTAATGGTATATTTTTATCTATGTTTTTATTGTGGATTTATAGTGATTTGGGTTATTTAAAAAAATTATTACCTATAATATAGAATATGTGATTAGGTTAATTAATTTTAAATATGTGACTTTAAGGGTAGTTGATGCCATCTGGAGATACAATTTAACATGGAAGACTAAATAACCAAATTCTCCTATGTTTTAGGTTTCAATATTATTTTTGATTGTATTGATGGATTTTAAGGAAAATTGTTTATTGAATGGTATATATTAAACTTTGAGTTATTGTTAGTATAATTTTAGAAATTTAGATTAGTTTATCTTTCTCTAAAGGGATATACTTTTGGGGGATCATCAGATCTTGTACTAACAATTTTGGTTTTGATTAATCTCTAAAGACAAGGTAAATAAATAGTTTATCCTTTATCGATCATGTGATTCTCTAGAAGTTTATTCTAGCTCATCCGGTATGACCAGGTCTTCTTCAACACTCATCATTTAAAAAATGAGTTAGTGGTAGAAATTTATTAATGAATGAAACTCTACATAAAAAGTACGTATATCTCTTTGTGTTCTTAGTAAATATCATAAATAGATTCCTCATATTTTTGAAATGTAACTTAAAACAAAAAAAGTTGTCCGTTTACTTTCCCTACTGGGAAACTAATGAACGTTTGTCCCATAACAAGTTTGTTGTTTTCTTGTTGTTAACTTTCTCCTGATCATTTTTTATATCCCACTTAATCAGAACATGAAACTTAGATTATCATCCATATCCATGTTTTCCTTCATTTAATCCTAGTATGGGTTATCTTGGTTCACCTTTGTACTTCTCTTTCTTTCTTTTAAAGTGATAGTTTTATTGACTCGTTTTTTGATATGGGACTTTCCATTATATTCCCCAGCCCAATTTTAAAAATAGTGAGGAAGAAATTTATTGATGGAGGGAAGAATGTAACACCTCAAGATTTCGTAGTATGTTTTTTCTTCAAAGTAATTCAATAACATACACTACACGCAACATCGAGTTCATGCGCACCACGACTTACCAAACTAGTCGTTCAAAAGCGGTTATGAATAATAATTACAGAATTTTAATCTTTATATAACCCTTATAATTTTAGAATCCATATTATTTCTTAGACATAATGTAAAGACAAATTCATTTTTTTCAGATAAAAGAAGTAATTTTCAAAAAAATACAATTTTACCACCTTTTAATGGAGAACCCTTTTTAAATACAATATTTGACACATTTATATATTTAATTTGATAAAATAAACCTCTTCTTTGGGATCGAGACATAAAAATATGGTTTCAATAAATTTTTTGTTTGTCCTGATAACATTGATATTTTGGTGAATAGTGAAAAATAACATTTTTTAATTGAAAACAACTTTTTTAGTCAAATTAAATTTATAGTGTTCAACTATAAATATGAATGGTTTGGATGTATAATCAGATTATATTTTTAGCATTTAATTCAATGTTGGTCATTTGAAGTAAATTCACTTTGAAATTAGACATAAACTAAAGTGAAACTTTTGGTAGTTATTATTTCATAAAAATAGCTTTTTGGTTTTGATAATGGGAATTAATTTTAATCCAATAAATTCAATTTCTATGTTTTGAATTTGGTAAAATAGACTTCATTTTTTAATTCTGAATATCAAAATTATCATAGGGTGAATATTTGGTATGTTTCTGAAAACATATAATTTTTGATGAATAATAAATAACACTAAGATATTGTTTAAAAGAGATTTTTTATTTAAATAAATAATTATTTTATTTAAATTTATTTTTGGTCAAAATAGATACATTATACCTATATATGTTCAATGTAATTAATTGGTGTCAGTTTATAATAATTTTAAATATATAAAAATTTTATTGAACTTTTCACCGTCTTTTACCCACCTCATAGGAGAATTTTCAAATTCACATAAAACATATTTTTACCACATCTGTGAGTAGTTTTTCGAAAATCTGAGGGACACGGTTAATATCCAGGATTAAATTGTGTTTCAATAAGATATTCTTTTTGATGAAATGTAATGTTTTTACTTTTATTTACCATGGGTAAAAGTAAATATGGTAATTAAGGGTAAAAATGATAATATTATTACCCTAACACATATCGTAATTCTATTGGATAAGAATACTTCAACCAAAAACATCCCTATGAATAAAATATGATACTCCTTGGTCCACATGGATCAGATTAGGACAGTTATAATTATTTAATTCAAAGAAGATTAAAAGAGTTAAAATCAAAATTTAATAACTTAAATATTTTTAATAGATTGTTATTCATAAGATAAATTAGACTATAAATATTCATTATAAATATAAAATGATTTCCTACATAATGGTATTTTATTTATATTTTAGACATTAAATAATTTAATTTATTTATGATCTTATTTTGATGCAGTAATTACCAAATTAATTAAATATTTAAATAATTGATATAATAAATATACAAATAAATTTAATTTGAGACTTTTTATGAATTACACTAATTTTATAGGCGAATATGACATATAAGTGTTGTATATATGAGTTTTTTTCGAATTAATACTATTGTTATGAATTTATAAATAATAAAATACCAAATAGTGTAAAAAATGACATTAAAGACTTGTTAAAACAAATATTATATTATTAATTGATAATCTATTTAAAAAAATCTACGGTTCCTCCAAAGGACATATATAATGATAGTTGTATCATTAATTAACCACTTGGGGTTCTTATGGAATTTTATTGTATGTTTATTAACCATATAATATAAAAATACAAAGAGACATGGTAAATGTCAAATATTTAACTGAGAGTTAAATATATGAAATAAAGTTAGTATAGTGACCCAAACCTATCTAAAACATATTAATTGAGTGTTTTTCAACCCACCCCCACCTTAGAGTTTAAATAATATATTTTTCTGCCATTATAAACAGAAAAGTAGTTTATTATAAAATATTAGTTCTAGCTTTTCATAAGGTGTCGCTCACCCCTCTAATAAAATGGTAGTCCCCCTTCTCTCTAATTCACAACATCAAATCCATTTTTATCGGCCAAAATCTTCCCAAATACCCTATAAACTGTCCTCCCTTCATCCTAGAAACCATAATTTATTAGGAAATCCATCTTAAGAAGCCCTTCTGGAAAATTAAAATGAAGATCCCGAAGGAGAGGTAATAATTTCACCACCCTCTTTCTAGTTCCTTTCTTCTTCCACTTCCTTTTTATTTGTTGTTACATTATAAAATAATAACTATATTATCTTCTAAATACTGTGATGTAATTATAAATATGGTACAACCAAATTCATTACTCTATCCATCCTTTGAAAAACATGTCACCATGCGTACATACATTCGGCTTACCGTCTCCACGTCATGGTGTATTGTTATTCTATACATTATTATTTTGATGGGTATAATAATGATGTTTAATTGATGTAAATAAAAAATATAACAAGATAATTATTCTGAATATATGATATACCATCAAATTATATATTATTTCAATATCATAACATTGATATTGTCGCTCGTGCGTACGTACGGATTACCGTCTGCACGAACACGATGAGATTCATTCCACATCGTATTCATTCAGGAATAAATTTCAGTTGATGATTAAAAATAATGATTAGAGACAAGATATAATTATGGATATGAATAAGATAAATCCCATACATAACAAATATGAGTCACTTAACATTGAATATAAAGGAAAATGAATCTATTAACACCCGAATGACTATAATACTATTATATTATTAACAAAGAAATGTTAAAATATCATATTTGATATCATATTAATGTATATTATTCTTGTATAATTTAGTATATATTATTTAACCATTATAATGGAGGTTAACCTACCCTTGACCATGGAAAATGTACAAAGTTAGGGGTTTCTTATTTCACTATAAATTTTGTGAGATTTCCATTGTTCACAACCTATTTACTGCATGTGGTGTCTGTACTGCCCATGATTGTATTCATTGTGTAATATAAATTAATTTATGGATATTTAAATCATCATTTTATGATCCTTCTTATGGTTGTATGTTTCATATGTTACCAAATCCAAAAGGGAAATTGAAATTTCATTTTCCACTCATTCAGCTTTACACATACATTATTGATTATTTTACTCCAATATTATGTGTGGAATCACTATTAATTTGATAATGTGATAATTTACACTCACTGTTATATGGATATATAATAGACACACATAATCACCCCATTGATAAATTCTCAAGTCATCGATATGAACTTGATTAGAGTAATTTTAACTCATTCCCCATTTGTTGAGTTCAATATTCAATTCATTAGTGTTGTTTTTACAAGAATATGTGTGAATGTACTCTGATTGATTTACACTGGCTAACCAATCATATTGAGTGTATTTATATTTGTCACACATAATTATGTCGTTTATTTATCCTTATCCTAAGGATATTGTCTTTATAATTTATTTCATCTCAATTTACTTTCCATTGAGACTTCTTTGTTGTTATATACCAAATCACTTTTATATGGTTTATATAATGTACATTGAAAATCTATATCATGAATCCCTTTATTATCATGATATTATAATGTTTTTATTACCACGCTTATTTATATTCAACTGTCTGTCTTTTTGTTATGAACTCTAACTAAAATATCATTTTAAATGTTTTAATGATTTATTATTCTAAATCATTTTCATTAAGGTACTTGTTTTAAAAATGGGATTAAGGATTTATTTATATGTATATTAATGAAATAAAATTAAAATTACTTTTAAAAGTTTAAAATTTGTATGGGACGCTTTGATTCAAAAATCTATTTTTAAACTGCTTCTTGACAAATAGTGACCTTTAAAATGTTTTCAAGAAAAAGGGGGGACACTTCTATCAAATAGTTTTGATTATTATTTTCATCTATTTCAATATCCTTCATTATTCTAGATTTAGGCTAATCTATTACAATA
This sequence comes from Viscum album, assembly GCA_963277665.1. Taxonomy (NCBI): domain Eukaryota; kingdom Viridiplantae; phylum Streptophyta; class Magnoliopsida; order Santalales; family Viscaceae; genus Viscum; species Viscum album. The sequence goes on along the minus strand of OY728136.1, from coordinate 1,808,008,679 downwards.
CAATATACCATATTTTATTGAATGATTTATATTTGATTGTGGATGTGCTATTTTTATAACAATCATTGCTTGGAGATAAAGTATTGACATTTCTTAAGCTAGTTTTAATATGAATGTTTATGTTATCTTTCAAACTATTCATATGAGGAATACGTTGGATAGATTAAGTGATGGGTGGAACATACTATAGCTTCTCGATGCATCAGTAGGTCTCATGAGACAAACTAGTGTCTTGGAAAAAGGCCTTTCCAAAATCTTATTTGTTGTCTTTGCACAAGGACTTGACTATGTGGTTATGATAGTCTGGCATTATGCATTCCATATTTATGAATGTGGTTATTGATATTTCATGTTATTATTCGACTAGTATAATATCCATGTGAATATGTAAATGGTATTATTTCTTTTTTTTCCATATTATGTTGAAGTTCAATTTTCAAAGGCTTTTGTTTTCGTTACACATTGCATTAAATGTTTATGCTTATTTATGAAAGTTTCCACTATATTGTTATCAATACTGAGTATCTGAGATCACCCCTTTCTATGTTTTATTTTTTCTAGGACGTGAAAAATTATTTTATGACAGACCTGTAGGTATAGTCAGACATGATATGTGGGTGGACTATGGAGACTATGTTGTTGTTGTTTTCACTTTATCATGTAATTTAAGACATATGAATATATCTAGTGTTTCCAAGGCTACAATACTAATAGGTCGTTCGAGACTTGATCTTCTATGATCATGCCAATGATACTTATAATGCACCGACTCTGGGCTTCTTGGGTCGTGGCGTTACAGATTTTAGGGCCATAGGTGTGTCTGTCAAATTATTATTCCATTATATAAAAGAGTATGAACAAGGGTAAATGATAATAAAAAATGGAATAATTTTCTAGCATAAACAGTAGAAGCCACATTACCAAAAAAGAAACCACACAAGATAACTAAAAATTTGAAGAAATTGGATATTATAGTATATAAAATCTAGTAATTATGAATTCAAATGTCTAAAAAAATATTGGAATAGTGATATGAGGATGAAATGAAATAATATATTCTAAAAAAATATACAAAAAGGATAAGATTTATAATACATGAATCTCAATCCTAGACTCAATCCTCTTATTTTTCCTCCAACATAATGCTATAAATTAATCTGGAACTAGAATCCACACAATTTCATTTGACCACACCAATGATCATAAAATCATCCTTTGTATTAGCGATGGCCAAATTAGGAAGTGAGATAAAGTCACATCAAGTAATTTCCCACAATTTCTTGGCTAATCAATTTTTTGGAATAAAAATATTAATTTTTGTTATATTTAATAAATACAGTGTACTAAACAGTTTAATAACAACACCTCTTTCTAATTTAATAAATTAACAACCAACTGATACCAACTTCTTTGGACTAAGAAAATTGTGAGAATGTGGAACATGTTATAGTCATAACATGTATACAAGGTCCAATATATAAGAATAAAATAAATAATAAGAATACCCTATGTTTGTGATTAATCTCGTAGGCCCCATTGTAATCCTATAAAATAATCATTCTCATAATATAAGATGAAGACATCCCCAGAGTAAAATAAATAAATTTATCGATAAAATTCATTAGTTTATTCCCAAACCTATCCATGGAAGCCGGAATAGAATCCCAAGGGTCCATATGGGATTATCTGATAGTACCAACACATATGAGTTAATCCCTGTAAAGTCATACAATAACCCTTGTGTAATGCACTATATGTTGATTATAATTGCATTCCATGTATCTCGCATAGGAGATCAGATAACATCGAAGGCATTGTGTTTACATATTCCCAATAGTTCCGTAATCATTTTCATCTGTAAGGAACATGAATCAATAACGAGTAATGTAACCCATACAAATATCATGAATCTAGAAATCCAAAGTATTTTTATCGACAAATCATGTAGTTCCAACCGAGCACAATGAGTCCATCCAAGAAATCCTTAAATCGGGACCCATTTTCTCTCACGGTTCGTTGTATGTCATCCATATCTATCATGGAACAACACAAAGAAAAGAATATATATATATATATATATATATATATCCTAATGTCAATAAATTCATAAAAATACATCTGGATAACAAGCCATCCAAATTATACAATTGAATCCACATAACATGAGAAATGGTATTAAGCACAACATTAAGATCAAGGTCCATATGTGATATCTATGAAACATGTTATGAGATAAAAATATATAATAAAATTATTATTTCCAAGATTTTTCATATAATATATGTTAAAAAATTGTATATTCCAATATGTATGCTACTCAACAAAATATGCAATTAAATATATGATATTTGAAATTAAAGGTGAAGAATCAAGCATAATAATTGAAATATATGTTGTGAGGAATGAAGGTCAAGTTCCAATATCATGGATATAAATTTATTAAACTATTGTTTAAATTTATTCACATTAAAAATCACACTTGTTAATTATCCATTCATATCAATTGAATGTTTAAATTTAATGTGGGCACACCCAAAGGCGAGTCAATGATAGAATGACAACCCATGGATGTGTTTCTACATGTGAAAAGGTCACATAGAACAATTGAACATTTTTTAGTAAGTATATTAAGAATTTTAAATACTCTATGTGAGGTTCTACTAATTTAAATAATGGAATGTCATTTAAAAAGTGACAAATTAGAATGAAATACTAAGATCACCTACATGGATGTGGTAACACTCCACTCTTCATAAATGACGATTGTGTGTTGATTATGTTTAAAAAGGTAATTATCCCATAATCAGCATATTAATAATCATGAAATAATTTTCATTTTTATAAATCAATTTCACATCTGAAACCAACCACGAAGTATGGTATTTATAAATTAACTATGTTATAATAATCGGGATTGTAAGTCACTTGTTCAAATGTGTATTTCTTTTTTAAGAAAAAAAATTTGATAATAATTTATGTTTTATTTTATCATCAGAATATTATTACTATATATTAAAAAACATATTTTTATACATAACTTTCTATATCACCGATATGATGTAGTAATGAAAAAAAATTCACATCTCTTCATGGAGGTGGTAGTCCACAAGAACGTATTAACACCATTATCATATACATTCAATTTAAATAGTATGAAATTAAATTATATATAATCTTTTAAAAAGATTAAGTATTTTATAAATATAATATATATATTTATATTAATTATATGCATCAATAAAACTATTAATAAGAGGAGGTTATGTAGAATGAATTATACTGGTTTATGAGGTGGTAGTCCTCTATGCCCCAGAACAATAATTTCATTCACAATTTAAGAGAAAATTAGATAGATATAGGTTATGAAATCAATATAATAACATTTTTGAGTATGTGGGATATTGATTTTTTATTTCATTAAGGTTTAAGAATACACAAAAAGTCACAATAACATTCATAATGAATGTATTTTGATATGAACTATGCCTCTTCCTCGAAGAACTTCTTAAGGTTTACACCAAAATCATTCCCACGTTGGTCTTATAATGAATCTAATGTCTATAAGAGAAGGGGATTGATTATAGGAATATATTTGTGTAGTAAATGTAGTTATATAAATTTTCCTTGATGTGTATAGTATCAGGAAGAATATGTGCCCTTTTATAAGAGACATGTCATGTACCCTTTGAATTTCATAAAATATTAAATTAATATAAATAGTTTTTAATATTAAATGTGAAAAAAGTTATATTATTCAAATATTATATTATTTTGACTTGAAATATTCTCATCCTATTATAATTTTACATTTATAGGTTATTTTTCACCATTACTATTTTTACGCATATTATATTTTTTATATTATTTTAGTATTAAATATTTTACATTTTAGGGGTCAATAAAGATAATATAAAATAAAAATTTTATAATAAATAAAATATTGTTGATATTTTGAAACATATCCATGTTATATTTTTTGAAAATTTATTAGTTTTTATTTCATATTAATTTAATTAATTATTATTTATTATAAAATAATATTAATGTCACTTTTGGAATGATTAATTTAATGACTTTTAACCCATAAAAACAATTTATATAAAATATAATGCATCAAAACGTCTATAATATATCATTTGTGTCTATATAATCATGAATCATAATAATAAAATCAAATTAAATTACATGTATCACTTTTGAAACCATTATTTTAATATTTTAAATAATTGAATTAATATAGTATTGACATTGTAGAGGAATTCTAGATAACTATTTACCTACTAAAAATTATAAAAAAATTACATTATAATGAAAATTCAACTTAACATAAAATTATATTTTTTGAACTGATCATGCCTTATTGTAATGCTTTGTCAAAAATTTAACTATAATTAAAAAAAGAGAATGACATTATTGATATTTCATAATATAAAATATGAGAAAAGTCCAGATGATATCCATATTGAAATAAAAATTCTTATAATATAATTTTTAATGATTATGGATGAGAAAAAACTCTTACAATAAATATCATTCTTAACCCTTACAATAGTAACAAAATTATCTATGAATCTTGTTCGTGGTATCTAAAAATCAAAGATAAATATTTAAAAAATTATACAACTTGATTAAAAATATTTAATTAATTTTTTATCACTAAAAACATTTATGTTGTAGAATTTATTTGTATTTTACACCCTCATAATTCACTCAAAAATACTTTTTTATAAAAATGTATTTAATAAGAAAATTGGTTTGGTACTCGAAATTTATGTGTAAAATTCATTCAAAAATTTATAATTGAATTGTGTTTAGAAAGGATTAAATAATGAAATTTTATAACTAAAAAATGTATATTTTGACTATAAAAATACCTTAAATGAAAATAATATTTTCTATAAATGTCAATATTTTTCACAATTCTGTGAAAATCATTATGTTTATAAAAATAGTAAAATTTCACCCTGAGTTAATTTTGATATGATAATTTGAAAAAATTATATTTATCGAATAGAATTTATATATGTTATTCAAAATAATTGAAATATTTCTCAAAAAAACCAATAATTTTTTTTATGAAATTTTTTATTTCATAAATTGTAACGAACCGTTTTTTTTAGAGCGGACAAAATGCGAAGGTTCTTGAACTTTTTTTTTCAGCGGGTCGGTTTTAAAACCGACCTTCGGAACGAGGTCCCGAGTTCTGGAGCCGTTTTAAGCGGGGTGATATTGGACCGCGTGTGGTAGGTTTAACCATGCGGGTTAGGCGTGCGGGGTACCCCGGGAATCCGGTAGCAGGCGCGCGGGCTGCACGCAGTGTTTCAGGCAGTGCGGGTAAAACCGTGCAGGTGGGTGCGTTTTAGTTTTTGTTTAAAATTAAAATAAATGAAAATAAAATAAATTAAAAAAAAACTAAAACCTATCTCTCCCTTACCCCCTGCTCGGCAGAACCCCGCGACACCCCCCTCCCTTCTCCCCCGGCGAGCCACGCGCGACACCCCCCCCTCCACGGCGCCGCCTCCTTCCCCGACCTCTCTCCTTCATCGATTTCCACCGATTTCCGGTTCAAATCGCCACGGTAAGCTACTTTCTACCTTCTCCTCCCCGTTTCCGGCATCATTTTGACCTAATCGGCGCCCGGTGAGGTACGGCCGAACCCTAGGGCTTAGAGGTGATCCGGTTTTTCGGTTTCTTCTTGTTTTAGGTCGGTGCGAAGGTTCTCTTGGGGTCCCTTGAGGTGCGTTCCGGCAACCGCCGCCGAAGGCGAAGCGGTTCGAGTGGTTTCGGTTCGTCGCCAACGTTGTGAGGGCGTTGGGTGGTTTCACTTCGTTCCGCGTTTTCGCTAACACCCGAGTGCGCTGGAGGTTTCGGTATGATTTCGGGTTGCCGGAGTTTAGGCGACTCACCTGCGTAGGAATAGGTACATATTTATATGTACGTGGGTTCCCTCGGCGTGCGTATATTTGTCCATGGCAGCGAATATACACACGTACGGGGCTAGTTGTCCCCATTACATATATAAAAAGTACCTGTGCAGGTGGGTGGAGATAGGCTTATGGGTATAAGCATATGTGTAAGGATCCCCTTGCGCACTCTCATGGCCATGCGGAGCGTGTGCATAGGGTATAGGTGTCCTTATACGTATGTGAAATCACATATGCCTCATGGGGGAGCAGCTGCGACAGCTTTAGTTAGAAAGCGCCAAGAGCCGGAGTGGACGGATGGATCCACCTTGAGGTAGGGTCCGTCTCCTTGCCCTTTTAAATTTAAGTAATGTAATAGTGAGTTTAATATTGGACTTAGTATTTTAATTATAAAAGTTTAGTTCTGATTAAATGCTTCTGTGCAAATCGTGTGAATTGCAGGAATAAGATAAAATAGGTTGTTTGGTCACTAAACTAACGATTTAATAATAAAACCCCTCTTTCGAGGTGCGCTGCCTTCAATCTAAAAATGTAGCAATAGAATTCCATGATTTCCTTCCTTATTGTGTGGCTTCTTAACTTTTCTAAGTGTTGAATGAGTTTTAAAGTAAATGCTAAATATCACTAAATGAATTGTTTGATAAAGTAATGACATGTTTTCTAATAAAACTCCTCCAATGGAGGTGAGCTGCCTTCAATATAAACCTGTAGTAGCAGATTTCTTTTTTTGTGATTGCTTGCTTAAAAGTCTTATGAAACTTTATGCTTGACATTATGCATGATCAATGGCATGCTTGTACTTGTACCTTCTAATGTCATTAATCACCTAACATAGAGGCATGTTGGTGCCATATGCTTTTGTTTACCTTCCATTTCTCGTGCAAGTCCCAGAATGTTGAACAAGGATAGTTAATTATGAGAATTGATTATAAAAAGTTGAGATCTGATTTGGATAACTGAACGTGAAGGATTAATCATGAAATGAGAATTGCGTCGATTGATTAATTAAGTGATAAATGAATGAGATTTTGGGTCCTAGACATGGCGTTCTAGATCGACTTAAAATCTGGGTTTGGACATGGCGTTCCTCCCCAATGGTTATCCAAGCTTGTGATATAGGGTGTTAGACATGACGATCTACACTGAATGAGATTTTGGGTCCTAGAAAAGGTGTTCTAGATCGACTTAAAAATTTGGGATTGGACATGGAGTTCCTTCCCAATGGTTATCCAATATTGTGATATAAGGTGTTAGACATGGCGATCTACACCAAATGTGATACGGGGTGTTAGACATGACGATCTACACCGAACGATTATTGAGGTGTTAGACATGGCGATCTACACCAAATGTGATACGGGGTGTTAGACCTGATGATCTACACCGAACGAATGATAATGATGATTTATGAAAAGAACGAGAGAGGTGGGTAAAACCGTGTGAATTGTGATCAAATAAAGAAAGGTAAGAATAAGTGGATTTCCAGTCTGAGTTGAAATGATAAGTGAATAAATAGAGTAAGTGAGAAAAATGATAAAAAGTGTTTTTATACTTGAACCAAATTTACTTGTGTTGTTTTAAACATGTTTTCATCCCGGCTATGGGCCGAAGCAGGTAGTGCCGCCAGGTGTCCTTTCTGGAATCTGGACGGGCGTTCATTGTTTGCATTGTGTCGTTATTGTTCGAAAATACCAGCACTTTGTTTAATTATATTTTCATGGTCTAGAGTGGGCTAGACCCCGGTGGTTCCGGCCTACTGAGATATATATCTCACACCCTACTCGGTCCGCCATTACACTGGGGTACCCGAGTAGATTCCATTTGGTTGTAGGACCTTGTTGTTGCTGTTTCTTGTACTTGGAATTAGGAGCAAAGGACCGAGTTGGGGCTCGGGATGCTCATGGAGATCGCCCTCGGGGCTTGAGACTTTTGTTCATTTATTTCTGCATTGATGTGTAAGTATGACGCGTGATTTAATGCTTTCATTGTATCATTAGCATGTCATGCATGCATCTCTTATATAAACTGCCATTCGCCAAATTTATTCAAACATTATAAATGAAAAATGTTTTCCGCTGTTTTCTTATTATTATTTACACTACTTCCGTTGCTCTATTTTTGGTCCCTTTGTTCCACTTTGATAAGAGGGTATAGTCTCCCCCCTGACTTACCTTACACCCTCGCCGCTAGTCGGCAACCTCTGGCGTATGGGGAGACGCGCTTGAGGCCATGTCGCGGGCCGGCTCAGGTGACCTAGGTGTCCGGTTCAGGGTCGACCTGGGTTGGTTCGTGAAAAAATGGTATCAAAGGAGGTTTCTTTCTTTTCATTGTCTTACTGTTTTGGGACTGGTAGACAGGAGATTAGGAATGTGTCGGCGCTTGGGTAATAGCCGTGTCTGGGACTGATCACCCCATGTACGGTAAATGACCAAGTGGCCAGGGCTGGGAATTGGTGTTCATGTTGTTCGCTGTTACAGTTGATGTGATCTCACCTTGGGTGAATGTTGTACTTTCCACTGCTTATTTGTTTATGAAGAGGTTTTGAAAATTTTTCTTGGCCCGATATGGCCAGAAAATTGCATTGCATGCATGATATTAGACACTTATAGATTCACATGTCATGCATATGTGCCATGCCATGTAGTCGCATTAGTAGGATGCCTGATGATTTTGATTGTGTGCCTTGGAAATATGTCATGTCTGGATTTATTTGGCATGTCTCTTTAGAAAGCATGTTTCGGTGACAATTAACATGTTTGGGTGATAACATGTCATGTTTTCTATCTTGTTTGTGTGTCATGCTCTGTGTTATAGCATGTTTTAGTGATTTCATCTTGTTAGCTTGTTGCCTTGTGTTAGCTGTTTGTAGTGGCTTGTTAGCTTGCTAGTAAAAGCTTGGTTTCTTTGGCTGAAATTGTTGGTTGCGATTACGACGGAGCCAGTTTTCCATTGTAAGGTGTATGTGCGCTTTATAATTGGGAAAAGGGTAAACTTTGGTTTCAAGCCTTTAAAAGAGGGCTGCTAAGTTAAAATGTTAAATGAAAAACAAAAAATTGATTTGATAAATGGGAGCCAAATGGCAACGGTAAGGTGTATGGGCGCCTTATTGATTGGTAGGTGGCCACCCATGTGACTGAACCTTGTTAGACCATAATGTGTTTGAAAATGATTATTAATGTAATACTATTGTGTTTTGATTGAGATAGTTTGGTGTGCTTTTAAACATGCTCAACTAGACCCGAGGAGGCCAGTTGGGGCACGTCCATATGGAATGAACTGATATGTGGTTTCTTTTGAAGAACCCGAATTGAATTAATGGGACCCTCGGGGTCGCCTCTTTGTTAAAAAGGAATTTAGATGCTAAATTACCTGTTTATGCTTGGATAACATTATGTGTTATTTTTTTTAAAGAGGAATTTGGTTATAGCTTGTCTGTTTTTCCATGGGGCGTTGTCTGAAAACCAGGTAATTAGTTTTGAAATAGTAATTGTGGGTTGATTAAAATTCCTTAAATGTTTTAAAGGTTGAAAGGAAATACTGAAGTGGATAAAACGGAAAGGGGTCTTTGAGCCTAGTAATCCTTGTTTTGCATGACTAAGAGTTAGGGTCGATGTGTGTGCTTCGTAAGGGACTAGCCCGTGCTAGGTAGTACCCTTAGAGCTTGAGTTGCCTTGTTTTCGGTGTGAGATTATGATGTGGTGATCGTAGTTCGAGGAACGTCACCTGTGCATTAAAGTGTTTCAAAAATAGCGCGCCGGTGAGCGGCTAGTTCTTACGACGACATGGAAACTCCTAAGGTGGGTAGTGTCGCATGAATTTCTGTTTTCATGTCGGTGCTTGCTTGGCAGCACGACTGTGATAAGGTTGGCTGTATGCACAACACTTTAGAAACTCCGTTAGTGCGGGAAGAGTTTCAGTGGTTAAGCTTGGACGAATACGAATGCCTCGGGTGGTATAGGCATCAGAGTTTGGTCCGATTGATCTTCTCAGCGACCTTGGTTTAATATTAGTTTACTCTGCTGGATGAGACGAGCATGTTCCCCATCTTGACGTCGTCTTGGATACACTAAAATAGTGTCGGTTATACGCCGCGCTAAAGTTTAAAAGTTGTTGGTTTGTTTCGTAATCTCTCTCTGGTTGTGTGTGGGATGAACGGTTTCTTGGAGTTACACTTCGTGCTGAGGCACATTAGTTTTATAATAGTCTTGTGATGGCTTGACTTGCGAATGTCACCAAAGGTCGTGTAAGGACTTCGGTGTACGCGTAGTTGATAACGGAACAGTTTTAAAAGCATGTCGTCGGTTTAAGGGCGAGTGTGAATCTCGGGTCGGTGATGTCTTTCAAGGAAATCTTGTATGACCAATTTTAGTTGGTCGATCATGATTCAACCGTTTTCATGGGTTGAGGTCCTTATAATGGCCTCGGATGTAAGCTCTGCTTTGATGTTTCAGTTGTAACGTGAGCGTTGACTCGAGTTGTAAAGGATTAAGTGCAGTTTTCTTAGAAAGTACTTAAAGGTGCATTGGGCGTTGGAACCGAAATGCGACCGGTTGAATGCAACATCACGACCCTTGTAGGTCGGGTGATGTTTTCGTTGTTTTCTGAAGTCTTCTCGGGGATGAGAAGTTTTTTTTGGTGGGTAGTTTGTAACGAACCGTTTTTTAGAGCGGAAAAAATGTGAAGGTTCTTGAACTTTTTTTTTATCAGCGGGTCGGTTTTAAAACCGACCTTCAGAACGAGGTCCCGAGTTCTGGAGCCGTTTTAAGAGGGGTGATATTGGATCGTGTGCGGTAGGTTTAACCATGCGGGTTAGGCGTGCGGGGTACCCCGGGAATCCGGTAGCAGGCGCGCGGGCTGCACGCGGTGTTTCAGGCGATGCAGGTAAAACCGTGCGGGTGGGTGCGTTTTAGTTTTTGTTTAAAATTAAAATAAATGAAAATAAAATAAAATAAAAAAACTAAAACCTATCTCTCCCTCACCACCCGCTCGGCAGAACCCCGCGACACCCCCCTCCCTTCTCCCCCGGCGAGCCGCGCGCGACACCCCCCCCCCCCCCCCTCCACGACGCCGCCTCCTTCCCCGACCTCTCTCCTTCGTCGATTTCGACCGGTTTCCGGTTCGAATCACCACAGTAAGCTACTTTCTAAGTTCTCCTCCCCGTTTCCGGCTTCATTTTGACCTAATCGGCGCCCGGTGAGGTACGGCCGAATCCTAGGGCTTAGAGGTGATCCGGTTTTTCGGTTTCTTCTTGTTTTAGGTCGGTGCGAAGGTTCTCTTGGGGTCCCTTGAGGTGCGTTCCGAAAACCGCCGCCGAAGGCAAAGAGGTTCGAGTGGTTTCGGTTCGTCGCCAACGTTGCGAGGGCGTTGGGTGGTTTCACTTCGTTCCGCGTTGTCGCTAACACCCGAGTGCGCTGGAGGTTTCAGTATGATTTCGGGTTGCAGGAGTTTAGGCGACTCACCTGCGCAGGCATAGGTACGTATTTATATGTACGTGGGTTCCCTCGGCGTGCATATATTTGTCCATGGCAGCGAATATACACACGTACGAGGCTAGTTGTCCCCATTACATATATAAAAAGTGCCTGTGCAGGTGGGTGGAGACAGGCTTATGGGTATAAGCATATGTGTAAGGATCCCCTTGTGCACGCTCATGGCCATGCGGAGCGTGTGCATAGGGGCTAGGTGTCCTTATACGTATGTGAAATCACATATGCCTCGTGGGGGAGCAGCTACGACAGATTTAGTTAGAAAGCGCCAAGAGCCGGAGTGGACGGATGGATCCACCTTGAGGTAGGGTCCGTCTCCTTTCCCTTTTAAATTTAAGTAAAGTAATAGTGAGTTTAATATTGCACTTAGTATTTTAATTATGCAAGTTTAGTTCTGATTAAATGCTTCTGTGCAAATCATGTGAATTGCAGGAATAAGATAAAATAGGTTGTTTGGTCACTAAACTAACGATTTAATAATAAAACCCCTCTTTCGAGGTGCGCTGCCTTCAATCTAAAAATGTGGCAATAGAATTCCATGATTTCCTTCCTTATTGTGTGGCTTCTTAACTTTGCTAAGTGTTGAATGAGTTTTAAAGTAAATTCTAAATATCACGAAATTAATTGTTTGATAAAGTAATGACATGTTTTCTAATAAAACTCCTCCAATGGAGGTGAGCTTCCTTCAAAATAAACGTGTAGTAGAAGATTTCTTTTTTTGTTATTGCTTGCTTAAAAGTCTTATGACACTTTATGCTTAACATTATACTTGATCAATGGCATGCTTGTACTTGTACCATCTAATGTCATTAATCACCTAACATAGAGGCATGTTGGTGCCATATGCTTTTGTTTACCTTCCATTGCTCGTGCAAGTCCCAGAATGTTGAACAAGGATAGTTAATTATGAGAATTGATTATAAAAAGTTGAGATCTGATTTGGATAACTGAACGTGAAGGATTAATCATGAAATGAGAATTGCGTCGATTGATTAATTAAGTGATAAATGAATGAGATTTTGGGTCCTAGACATGGCGTTCTAGATCGACTTAAAATCTTGGTTTTGACATGGCGTTCCTCCCCAATGGTTATCCAAGCTTGTGATATAGGGTGTTAGACATGACGATCTACACTAAATGAGATTTTGGGTCCTAGACATGGCGTTCTAGATCGACTTAAAAATCTGGGTTTGGACATGGCGTTCCTTCCTAATGGTTATCCAATCTTGTGATATAAGGTGTTAGACATGGCGATCTACACCAAATGTGATACGGGGTGTTATACATGACGATCTACACCGAGCGATTATTGAGGTGTTAGACATGGCGATCTACACCAAATGTGATACGGGGTGTTAGACCTGACGATCTACACCGAACGAATGATAATGATGATTTATGAAAATAACGAGAGAGGTGGGTAAAACCGAGTGAATTGTGATCAAATAAAGAAAGGTAAGAATGAGTGGATTTCCAGTCTGAGTTGAAATGATAAGTGAATAAATAGAGTAAGTGAGAAAAATGATAAAAAGTGTTTTTATACTTGAACCAAATTTACTTGTGTTTTTTTAAACAGGTTTTCATCCCGGCTATGGGCCGAAGCATGTAGTGCCGCCAGGTGTCCTTTCTGGAATTTGGACGGGCGTTCATTGTTTGCATTGTGTCGTTATTGTTCGAAAATACCAGCACTTTGTTTAATTATATTTTCATGGTCTAGAGTGGGCTAGACCCCGGTGGTTCCGGCCTACTGAGATATATATCTCACACCCTACTCGGGCCGCCATTGCACTGGGGTACCCGAGTAGATTGCATTTGGTTGCAGGACTTTGTTGTTGTTGTTTCTTGTACTTGGAGTTAGGGGCAAAGGACCGAGTTGGGGCTCGGGATGCTCATGGAGATCGCCCTCGGGGCTTGAGACTATTGTTCATTTATTTCTGCATTGATGTGTAAGTATGTCGCGTGATTTAATGCTTTCATTGTATCATTAGCATGTCATGCATGCATCTCTTATACAAACTGTCGTTCGCTAAATTTATTCAAACCTTATAAATGAAAAATGTTTTCCGCTGTTTTCTTATTATTATTTACACTACTTCCGTTGCTGTATTTTTGGTCCCTTTGTTCCACTTTGATAAGAGGGTATAGTCTCCCCCCTGACTTACCTTACACCCTCGCCGCTAGTCGGCAACCTCTGGCGTAAGGGTAGACGCGCTTGAGGCCTTGTCGCGGGCCGGCTCAGGTGACCTAGGTGTCCGGTTCAGGGTCGACCTGGGTTGGTTCGTGACATAAATAATCTCTAATCATTAATAAGTGACTAATTAATTTCTAATAGTTATTCAATTAATAATTTATTTGGATATATATATATGATTATTCCAATTTATATTGACTAATGCCATATATTATTTATAATAGTCATCTTTATATATTAATATTGATTGGTTCGTTTATGCTCAGCATTGAATATCATGTTTCTAATGGAAATAGTCATTGTCATTAAAATTGTTGGAAATTTTTATTTAATGTGAATTTACATTTTAATCCTCTATTGAAAATAATTGATACAATTTTAATATTAAGTCATGTTTTTAGAAATCCCACCACGTATATTTTCATCAATAATAGGAAAAATATAGTACATACGAATAAAGTATTTTTTTGACTAAAACATGCTCTTTGTTAAATATAAAAAATCATTCTCATAAAAAAATTGTTCTGAGTAGACAAATAAAGAGGTGGTGAATGTAGTATTAAATTATAATTTCAATTAAATATATTTAAATCCCATTACCCAAATTTATTAAATAAATTTTAAATTACTAAAAATGTTATGTATATCATTAAAAATTTCAGACGGTTTCTAAATATTTTGATCTCAACATAGTTATAACAATATTAAAATTCATTTAAATCAGGGAATAATTTTACTATTATGAAACACAATATATTAAATTGTTACTAAATATTTCTATCAATGAATTTTATTCCATTAATCTTTTTAAATCTAAAATAGATGTGTTTCAATAATATAGAAACCAAAATTAAAAAAAAATATGAAATATGTCATGAGGTTCAGCCTTAACCTGAGTCATATTCCTAACCTCATTGAAATGACATGATGCATATTATTTTATTATGAAATAATGTTTTCCACAACCTATATCATGTTTTATACTAATAGAAATGTACAAAGGATGTTTAGATTAGGAATAAACTCTTACTTTTTTATAAATAGTATATTAAAATGAGTATCATCTAAAAATAAAATGTGAGCTACGCAATGCCTCCGACACTGTTCTATATGGGATCGAAATTTAATAAAATTGGAATAGATAGTGTATATAATGATTCAAATCAATACATGTGTGTATGTTAATCAGTAAATGGAGTACAAAAAATAGAGCATGAAATGTGGGCCAAAATTGAACGATAGATGAAGGAATAGAAATTAAATAGTCTTTATGATAGTCATTATAATGTGAATATAATTATAAATTGTATTTATATAGGTAAATGAAATGAATTAACTGATATGGAACTGGAATTTTAGGAATATAGAATTTTATGGAAGGTTTTCATCATAGTACTACAGAATATTATTATATCTTATTGAAACATGTCTATACATTAGCTCTTCATTTTTATCATCCATGAGTGGATATACTTATTAAACAATTCAAATCCAGAATTTATCCACTAGATAATATTCATTATTTAGTTATCATACTCATTACTTTCTAAAATTATATTTCTTTAAAATTATTTGTAAAATAATAGTTGTTAGAGATTTGAAAAATAGTAACTACTTAAATTATATAAGGTCTCTCATTCATTACATAAATCTCAGTCACATTGTGTAACATCCCGGTTCCAGGTGCCACTGAACGGGTGCCCCGAACTCGGTTCGCCACAAGACCTCAAGCACATTTCCCCAAATGCCAGAGGCTGCCGACTAGCAGCGAGGGCCCAGGACTGATAGTGGGGGAACTGTTCCCTCATTTGTCAAAGTGTTGCGTAGTAGAATACGAATATAAACATACAACAACATCAAAATCAATAACCATTCATATATAACTGAAAGGGATAATTGATAACAAGGGAACCAGCAGTCATATATAAATGAGAAGATACAGCATGTCACTTTTGTATAAAATAGCCAGAACCTGTTATACATCAATACAGTACAACAAAATACAGAGTACAACAAAACAAAACAAAATAGCTAGCAGCGGTATCTTGAGCCTAGGCTCGGTCACATGCCCTCATTATCCTCAGAAATAGTCAAGTACCTATATAGGGACTCTTTCCCCTATCCACAACTACAACAAAGTAATCTGTTTGGGCGGAAAAGCATGACCCAAATAGGGTGTCAGAAATATATCTCCGTAGGCACCGACCAAAGGCATGTGCCCAACTACGTGTAAAACATGGAACAACATGGTGCAGTAGTAAAATGCGATAAAATTAAGCATTACCAAAAGTAACTAACATAAAAAATTATATTACCATTTTAATATCCTTTTAATCATTAAATTTAATATATCACAACAGTGAATATTCTACATAAACAGGTAATGTCTTCAGACACGTAAACCCATACCCTCAGGTAAAGAGTATCCAACACAAGAATCTACCCTCAGGAATAACAGATTTTTCCCTCAAGCCTAGGTAGTGTCGCCCAAAGGCACAGAATCATCTACCCATAGGCACGGATGAAGTTGCACATAGGCAGATATAACTACTGCCCTCAGGCAAAATAGTGCAGTGCCCACAGGCTAATCTCAACAATGCCCTCAGGATAAATAGGTAACCGGGCCATGCCCAACAAGCAACGATCCCAAAAAGAATTATAATATCACATTTAATCACTTATTCAAATATAGGTATTTAAAATATCTATTACCTCACCCACACGACACCCCAATATGGGTTCGTGGCATGAAAACGCACAAAACACACGGCAGTTGGAAAACAAACAACATGCCACCTACCTTAAACGCTAACGAGCGCTATATACGAACGTCGATCCAAAAAACGTCCAAGAACGGTGTAGATATGAGGTAAGAAAACTTTAATTCAACTTAAAATAACACCCGATAGGGAAATAATTGGTAATCAACACGCTGGGAGAAGAGAGGGCTTACCCGCGCGGTTCCAACGTGATCGACAGAAGCGGGATCAGATTCCCGATGCTCGATCGGCGGATCGCTCAAGGTTCGGCCTACCTCTTCTGCTCCTCTCATCCGGTTCTAAGCCTTTCCTATGAACAACGGAGGATACTCCCCATTTAAGACAAAAAAAAACAAAGTACACGGTGTATACATCCAAGTACACGGCATGTACTTCCTTCATTTAACTGTTCCTCTGGTGGTACTGCCACACTGTTCATCTGTCGACAAGCGTACACGACATATACTCACGACTACATGGCATGTACTATTTTCCAGATGGCGGATGCTCCACCGTCTTACTATTTTGGCATGCCAACTGACTACACAGCGTGTAAAGGACCACTACACGACATGTAGTCAGTTCCTACAGCCTTCTTCACCGACGTGGCTACACACCCAGTGTACTCATCCCACACGGCCAAATGTAAATGGTGTGTAGAAAAGTACATGACGTGTAGTTCCAAAATTTAGTATTTTCCCCCATTTTCCATATTTTTTCAAAAAAAAATATGCAAAAGATAAAAGAAGAAGCTCGTACCTCAAAAAATAAGAACTGGGGTCTTACAAACATCCCCCCTTATAGCGATTCGTACCTGTATTGCCCTTCCAAGGGTGGTGAATATATAGTCGTGAACAAATCTGGCCACTGAGCACATACATTGGTCTCCCACTCCCACGTCTCATCCTGCACTCGGCCATGCTGCCATAGCACCCATACGAGAGGAACTGACCGACCTCAGAGAAGTTTTGTGCTCCTGTCCACAATACGGATCATATGATCCTCAAATGACGCATATGCTTCCAGCTCATCCTCCTCATGCTAAAAGACATGGGATGGGTCTGAATGGTAGCAACTCAATTGAGACACATGGAAGATGTCATGCATGGCTTGGTACCACTACGGTAACTGCAACTATTAGGCAACCAGCCTGACTCTCTCCAGAATCTCAAATGGCCCTACATACCTTGGTGAAAGCTTACCATGTCTCCTGATCCGTTTGTGTCCCATCCTCGGCGAAACATGCAGGAACACCTGATCCCCGACCACAAACTCGAAAGGTCATCTACGAAAATCAGCATATGACATCTGACCAGACTGCACAGATGCCATCCTCTTATGAATCAACTGGACATTCTCAGAAGTCTCCTGCACGGGCTGTGGTCCTAGTAAAGCTAACTCACCTACCTCTAACCAGCACAAAGATGATCGGAATGGCCTACCATATAAAGCCGCATATGGTTCCATCATGATAGTTTCCTGAAAACAATTGTTATAGGAAAACTCGACTAAGGGTATATGCTTCTACCAAGATCCCCAAAAGTCTCGGACACATGCACGCAGCACGTCCTCTAGCACCTGAGTCGTATGCTCGGACTGGCCATCGGTCGGAGGGTGGTAAGCTATGCTCAGAAAAACCTATGTACCCAATGCCATCTAAAAACTCTGCCAGAAAGTAAATGTAATGTGGGAATCCCTATCTGAAACGATATATCGAGGGACCCCATGAAGACGTACGGTCTCTCGGATATAAAACATTCTGTGATCGTTAACCCCGAAGGTCCCCTTGATTGGAAAAAAGTGAGCTACATATGTGAGTCATTCCACAACGACCCATACATCATCATTCCCTCGAGGTGAACGCAAAAAAACAGTCACGTAATCCATTGTGACAACATCCCATTTCCACTATGAAATGGGTAACTGCTGTAACAGTCCGGCTGTCCTCTAATGCTCCGCCTTCACCTACTGAAGTAGGAACACCGCCAAATAAAACTAGCTACATCTATCTTCATACCCGGCCACCAGTACTAACATCTCAAGTCATGGTACATCTTGGTAACCCCGGGATGAACTGCCCAAGCTGAATCAAGAAACTCCCGCATCAGCTCCTCGTGTATATCTCCTGGAATCCATACTCGTCCATGGAAACACAGAACCTCATCATCACCTATCGCCCAACCGGGAGGAGGGTCCTCACTTTACACCAACTCCCGTAGAACTAGGCCTTCCGAATCAGATAGCTGTCTCATCCTCACTCTGTCCTGGAGGGTAGATGTCACAACTAACGAGGAAAGATAAGTCTACCCCTGACTGTCATGCACCTCCAGATACATCTCATAGAACAAGGCCATAAGCTTCCACTCACCACTTGCCTCCTAGATAGCATGTGTCTGAGTCTTCCTGCTCAGTGCATCGACTACTGCATTACCTTTACCAGGTGTATAGGAAAGCTCAAAATCGAAGGACTGTAGGTACTCGACCCACCTCTTCTTCCTCAGATTCAGGTCACACTGAGTAAAGATATACTTGAGGATTTTTTGGTCGGTGAAAACCACAAAATGCTCTCCCAATAGATAATGTCCCCAACAGCGCAACGCATGGACAACTACCACCAAATCGAGTTCATGCGTCGGGTAATTCCTCTCATGTGTCCTCAACTGCCGAGACCCATACGCAACAACTCGATCTCCTTGCATCAACACTACTACCAGCCCAATACGTGATGTGTCACATTAAACTGTATAGATCTTCCCCTGCTCTGGGAGTATCAGGATCAGTGCTGATTTCAACCTTCCTTTAAGGTCATGAAAATATTTCTTACAAGCTTCTTCCCAAACAAATTTCACACCCTTATTAGTTAGACCCTTCAATGGTGCTGCTAAGCGGGATATGTCATGTATGAAGCATTTGTAGTAACTAGCCAGCCCCAAGAAACTCTATATCTCGAACACATTATTAGGCTTCCCCCATGAAACTACTGCTCTCACATTCTCTTGGTAAACTACAACTCCTACCTCTGAGATGATATGACCTAGGAAGTGAATCTAGTCCATCTAAATGTGGAACTTTGAGAGCTTAGCATATAGATGATGCTCTCTCAGTATACTAAATACCATATCAAGATGGGTTGAATGGTTGTTTCGAGTGTAAGAATACACTAATATGTCATCCACGAATACTACCAAAAAATAATCAAGATATGGATGGAACACATGATTCATCAGATCCATGAAAACTACTAGCGCATTCGTGAGTCCAAAAAATATAACAAAATACTCGTACAGACCATATCTTCTATGAAAATCTATAAGCGGTATATCTGATGGTCTCACGCGCAACTGATGATATCCGTATCTCAAGTCAATCTTCCAGAACACTCGTGCTCCTCGAAGCTGATAAAAAAGATCATCTATCCTCGGCAAAGGATATCGATTCTTGACCGTCAACTGGTTCAGCTTCTGATAATAAACACAAAGTCTGAGGGTAGGGTCTGCTTTCTTCGTAAAAAGGATAGGAGAACCCCACGGAGATGTACTGGGTCAGATAAAACCCTTCACCTATATCTCCTCTAACTGCCTCTTGTGCTCCTGCAGCTCTGGTGTAGCCATACTATAAGGAGGAATGGACACTGGTGCTACTCCTGGAATGATCTCAATAAAGAAATCCACCTCTCACTCTAGAGGTAGACCTGAAATGTCGTATGAAAAGACATCCCTAAAACGATCAACAACTAGAGGGAAATCTGTCTGACAAGTCCCCTTATCATCCAGATACAAACTCACAGTCTGGGTTGTGGCTACACCTCACCCATTATGCCCTGGTCTAGCTCGGCTCGCTTGAACATCCCATTCACCCTTGTATAGAAACTCTCCACCCTCTGGTGACGTGAAACACCTTGCAACAACAGTAGTCTACAAATGCTCTATAGGGAACCAACCAGTCCATCCCGAGTATAACGTCATAGCTCATCATCTCTAATACATAGAGGTCGCAATGAAAGTGACACCCACTGACCTCAAGGGGGCACTCCTTGCACTGACACACACCAGCCATTCTAGTTCCCAACGGAGTGTCTAGCATCATGATATCAAAAGAAGAAGAAAACCCAAGACCAACTCTCTCCACAATAGGTACAAATATAAAACTATGTGTAGCACCCGTATCGAAAAGTACTGAAGATAAAACAGAAGCTACTAGAATAGTACCTCTGACTGTAGAAGGTCCGGGATCCTGCTCCTGTTGGGTCTGGTGCACTACATTTGCCAGCCTAGTGCTGCGGACCTACGACACATCTTGGCTACCCTGAGTTGTCCCGCCCAGCTACCTCTGAGATCCTGGTGTCTGGCTACCACGACCATGACCACCATCTTTTCCAGCACGAACTGACGTATTCTAGTTCCCTAACTGGAACGAATCCACTGGTCCTTCTCCCTCATGTGGAGTCTGCACAGAACCCCTCTCACTAGCCACTGTTTGAAATGACCGGCAAAAGTGTTGTAGATGACCCATCATTCCACATGCTCGGAACTCCACTGGGACTCATGGACACTTTGGTCTCTTGTGCCCCTCTCTACCACACTGGTAGCACATGACCTGGCGACATGAAGAATTTATGACATGTACTTCTGCCTTGACATAATTCCGTCTGTCTATTCCTCTTGCCAAAAGAAATAGTACCAGTAACTTGTGCTGAACCGCCCTGGCCCACACCACTCGATTCCCACGGGATCCTCTACGTAATCAGCACCTGTTTCATTATAGCGTGTACTGAAGGAAACCAAAAAACATTCACTAGCACTCAGATTTCATAACGAAGACCATCCTCAAAACGTCTGGCTATCAACGTCTCATCACCCACTAGAACGAGTGAAAAACACTGAAGCTCGGTGAAATGAGCAGAATATTCCATCATGGACATAGTGACCTGCTGTAGATTCATGAACTCTCGAGCTATATCTGCCCTCAGCGTATCTGGAAAGAAGAAGTCATAGAAGACTACCTGAATGTCTTCCCACGCCATGTCCCTGTGATGCTCTGATGTAGTGGTAACATCCCACCACCTCTTGGTGGAATCACGCAGCATTTAAGTCGCGAGGTTGACCCTCCGCCTTGGAGGCATCTCAAGATGATCGAAAATAGTCTGCATCGACCCCAACCAAGACTTCGTAGCCCGTAGTCCGCCATACACTGAAAATGTAGATGGATTCCATTGTTGGAAGATATGCGTCAGCACAACGATAGATGTGGATGCCTGCGGTGCTCTCGAAAAGGTGTTCATGATCTGCATTAAGCCTTAACAGAACTGCGCCTCCGCGCCTGTGTCCGGTATAACACCTGGTGCCACATCTGGCGCTATTGAAGGATCTAATGGTAGCTCGTGCCCCACCATCTCTAGAGTATATTTGTCGCCGCTCTCATGGCGAAAAATGTACGGTCATCTAGGTGGCATGAAACTACAAGGTCAAAAGGATGCCTTAGATTCAAGATTTATCAACACTGAAAGTGAAGGAACCACAAAGGGATCAAGAGGAAGAAGGAATTTCAAGACTTTCAAAACAATAATAAATGGAGTGTATACTGACTACAATGCATGTACTTGAAATCCCTTCCCCTACCTGGGTCCTTAAACACGGCTAAGCCACACAACTCCCATTGAAAAAAACTACACTGCGTGTATAATATCTACACGGTGTGTATGGTGTTATTTCCCAATTTCCCGTGTAGTTTGTTGAACAGCTGACTACTCACCTTGCAAATACACTGCGTGTTACACCCGCACACGATGTGTACACCACCTCGTTTCCCCACCACACACATAATTCCACACAGTCTGTCCTCGGACAAGACTACATGGCGTGTCCCTCAGGTACACGGCATGTTGAAGGAGTGGTGGCACTAGCCCGTGTTGTTAGTTACACAACTGAGTCCCCATGTCACACTACACGGTGTTTTCATCATTGACACAGTGTGTTCTGTAAAGGAGTTCTCCAACCCATGTTGTTAGTTACATCCCCAGACTCCGGTTCGACACTACACGGTGTGTTTTACCCAAGCCTCTTCGTACCCCTTGTCGCCGCCCACACGGTTTGTGACACGGGAAGATACTACATGGCGTGTACTCAGAGTACACGGCGTGTACATAAAATGTTTTATTTTTTCGTCCTGATCAGAAGAGTGTACACGGCATGTATAAAGTACTACACAGCTTGTATACTGGATTTCCGTACAGTATTCCTCAGAAACATCCCTGGAACCCAAAAAATTACTGAAACCAGATCCGAAGTGTCATATACCGACCTGTGGGGGCCCATACTCCCCACAAATCAATGTTTGACATCTTTTCTATGTTATAGAAAAATAACCAGTCAATGATACACCAAATTCCAGTCAATGAGGCCCCATACTCCCCAAAGAACCATGTTTAGCATTCATTCTATAAACAGTCTCAAATAAAATTACTCTATCATGCAGTAGGTATTTTTTCAATAATCTATCACAATAGCATGCTTTTCTAGCACAACAACTATCACAACAAATGCAATTTCTAATTCACCTAAATGGCATGGAAACTATGCATGGCATGTGGTATATAGCATGTTCTATATGATGCATGATACGGGAGACCCTCATCTCATCGGGTTGCAACTAAATAGAACCCACAAATAAATTATAACAGCACAATCTCAAGTCTGTCACCCAACGGTGAAAAAATATTAACTATTAAATTTAAAAAACAAAAGAATTGCAAAAATACACTGTAGACTGGATTTTCTCTATACACGAGTTAGCTACACCGAACAAAATTTATTACCAACTACTGTTCATCCTATACCTGACTACGACTCCAAATAGTAGGTCAAAGAAAATAACTCCTCTGATACCACTTTGTAACGTCCCAATTCCTGGTGCCACTCAACGGGTGCCCCGAACCCATTTCTCCACAAGACCTCAAGCGCATTTCCCCAAACGCCAGAGGCTGCCGACTAGCTGTGAGGGCCAAGGTCTGATAGTGTTGAAACTATGCCCACATTTGTCAATGTGTATTGCAGCGGAATACGAAATTAAACATACAACAACAACGGAATCAATAACCATTCATATATAACTGAATGGGATAAATGATAAGAAGGGAACAAGCAGTCATTTATAAATGAGAAGATGCATCATGTCACTATTCTATAAAACAGCCATAACATGTTATACATCAATACAGTACAACAAAATGCAGAGTTCACCAAAACTAAACAAAACATCTGGCAGCGGCATCACGAGCCTAGGCTCGGTCCAATTCCCTCTTACTACTTAGTAACAGTCAAGTACTTGTATAAGGACTCTTGCCCCAATCCAAACCTATAGAAACACAATCAGTTTGGGCCGAAAAGCATGACCCAAACAGGGTGTGACAAATATATCTTAGTAAGCACCCACTAAAGGCTCGTTCCCAACTGCGTGTAAAATATGCAACAACAGGGTGCAGTAGTAAAATAAAATTAAAGTTCGCAGTACGAAAAGTAACTAACATAACCAATTATATTTCCATTTTAATATCCTTTTAGTCATTTAATTTAAAATATCACCACGTTGAATATTCTAAGTAAATAGCTAATTTCCTCAAAAATGTAAACCCCTAACCTCGGGTATAGAGTATCCAACACAAGAATCTTCCCTCAAGCATAATGGATTTTTCCCTCAGGTATAGGTAGTGTCGCCCATAGGCACAGAATCAGATGCCCACAGGCAAGGAAGAAGTTTCCCTTAGGCCGAAATAACTACTTCCCTCAGGCTAAATAGTGTCGTGCCCACAGGCTAATCTCAACAATTGCCTCAGGATAAATAGGTAATCGGGCCATTCACAACATGAAAATTTGCAGTAAATAAGAAATTACACTCAAGGAAATTCTAAAATTACTACATTCACGGATTACCCACGGGTATCCTGACCAAACGACTAAACAGTGGAACACACCCCTGAGGTGCTCACAGATCCAAGAAATGATCCCAACCTGCATTTTAATATCACATTTAATCAGTTATTCAAATATAGGTATTTAAAATAGATATGGAATCAGCCACACGACACCACAATATGGGTTTGTGGCACAAAAACGCACAAAACATGCAGCAGTAGGAAAAAAAACACCAAACCACCTACCATAAACGCAAACGACCGCTATATATGAACGTTGATCCCAGAAACGCCCAAGAATGGTGTAGATTTGAGGTAAGAGAACATTAATTCAACATAAAATAACTCCTAGTAGGGAAAGAATTTTTATGCTTCATTCTAGGAGAAGAGAGGGCATACCCACGCGGTTCCAACGTGATCAAAAGAAGCGGGATCGGATTCCCAGTGCTCGATCGGCTGATCTCCCAAAGTTCAACCTCTCTATTCCGCTCCTATCTTTTGGTTATATGCCTTCCCTTTGAACATGGGAGGTTACTCCCCATTTATGCGAAAAAAAGTACACGGTGTGTACTTCCAAGTACACGACGTGTACATCCGTTATTTAACTATTCCTCTGGCGGCACCACCACACTGTTCATCTGTCAACATGCGTACATGACATGTATTCCCGACTACATGGCGTGTACTATTTCCCAGCTGGCGGCTGCTCCACCGCCTTACTTTTTTGGCATTTCGACTGACTACACGTCATGTAAAGGTCCACTAAACGGCGTGTAGTCGGTTCCTACACCCTTCGCTGCCAACCTGGCTACACGCCTTGAGTACCCATACCACATGCCCAAAAGTACACGGTGTGTAGTTACAAAAATTAGGATATTTCCCCATTTTCAATATTTTCTCAAAAACACATATGGAAAAGAGAAAAGAAGAAGCTCGTACCTCAAAAAAAATAAGAACCGGGTTCTGACACATTGTGTCACTATTACTAGTTATGGTTAGATTGTATTGTCACTTGGTATAATTGATTCAATTAAAATTGGGCTCACATATTCTCATTATGATGGAAATATATCTCTTCATGTGCTCAATTTAAAAAATCCATTGTTCACATAATGTAATCATGTGGTATCACATTTACATTATTCATTAGGATCATTTCATCTTTTTATAGGATTCTTTATAGTTACTGTCTTAAAACTACACAATTAATTTTTGTTCAACACCCATGAAATATTTAGTCACTTATCACATGGAAACTTGTGTGTTCATGATGTACGATTAATACATCCTGTATTCACATGAACATCAATGTAATGTATGTTTATAAAAAAATTTATCAATTGAAATTTTATGAACATTAAATTCCAAACTTAGATAAATTATTTCATTTGAAATATATTCCCTTGATGTACATATGATCATTTATTGAATAATGTGTGATCACTTCCCCTCAATCACATAACCTTCAAGGTTATTTGAGATTATTAATGTGGATGTATCAAGACATATTGAATTTTATAATTTAGGAAATAAAATATTTTATTATCATAACTGAAAAAAATCCAATTGTAACATAAGAAATATGATTTTTATCATTAATATGATGATTTTTTGAATAGATCCGATAATGAATTTATTAGAATATTTTTTTGAATTGATAATTTATGAAATATTTTGGAAAGATCATATATGTATTTTTTAAAATATATTTTTTATCATATAATTTATTTTGTTAATTTTTATACCCATATGTTTTATCAATAAGATAAGTAATATTTTCTACATAAATATTAACGTGGGATAATTTTTTATTTTATAATTAATTTTTCCGATATTTATAAAATTAAAATAAAAAACTGATTTAATATTTAGAATGAGTCGGTAAAATTTATTTATTAAGGGCCACATTATTTTTAGTCAAAAATATTATGTTATCATGGGTAATAATGGATTACTATAGAAAAAGTTAAAAGGGTAAATTTAATAATTGAATGGTTATAGAGATTTAAAATGATACAAACATGAATATAATTGACTGTATGTAGTTTTTTTACCAATTATCTTCCCCATTAAATTATTCATCAATTTTGGTTCTAATTAATATTTTTAAAAAGTGAACCATTTATATTATGATGAAATATTTTAAAAAATATATTTATCACGACATATAAAATTGACATGTCACAACTCCTTCCTGATACCCATATGAATTTTGGTTTACTTCATCATATATTCTATTTTTTCTCCATTATGATAATAGTTCAGAATATTGGGTTTATGGACACAATATATTATCATATTCCATCTATTTTCATGGGATATTCTTTTGAAATCTCAAATTGATTAGTATAAGAAGTGATATTCTTTTAACTTCATTCGTTTATATTTTTTTCGTTCAAATTGAAATTTTAAAAGTTTCATGTAATGGAATATGTTTTAGATATAAGAATGATTATATTTTTATATGATAATAATAAATTTTAAAATTTTAATTATCAATTAAAAATGTGAAACTCTCACTCTTGTTTTGTGATGATTACCACGTCCATGAGGCAATCTGTAACATTTTCTATCACCACCATACAAGTCTAGTATGAATGTAAAATTTATTAAATTGTTAGTATATTTAGAAAACATTAATGATCAAGAAAAAATAATCTATATTACAATTTCATAGCCTTTAATTGAAAATGAAATCACCAACTATGCATATATGTGGACTACTACCTCTATAGAACAAGAAATATTATTTCATTTTATCACATCCTTACAAGGAAGTACATGAGGATGTGATTAATTGAAAAATATAATGTTCATTATATCATTTAACAAATATATTTAATAATTAGAGAGAGTATTATTTAAGAGAAGTCCACTTAGTTTAAATAATGAGAAGTATATTATTATCCATCTAAAAGTAAATTTATAAATAACCCTAATATTGTTTTTTGGTAATTTAGATCACAATTAAAAAAAATTAACAAATGAAAAAGTCATCTTGTAATAAATATTGGCTATAGTGTACCCTCGATTGAAGAGTGTATTTACTTTCCTATTAAAATTTCATCTAGTATGGATTAAAAATAAAATTTTTTAGAAAATAAGACCTAGTAAAACAAAAAAATGTAGTATATAATTTGAAAATTAAAAAATAATTTCAAAATATTAATAAAAAAATTTATAAAATATGCTAAAAAAATTTGACTTTTGAAATATATATACATGTATCAAACACAGTATATAAAAATATATATATATCAATGTTTTGTTTTCAAATTGAGATTTCAAAACTCTAAATGTTTTTTTCAAAAAAATTGTATTATAAAATAGGATAACACCTGGAAAAATAAAAACAATAGTTTTAGTATCAAAATTACATATCGTCCTCTCTACATAGAAATGAAATTCCACGAATCCATTTTTTAGTATGAAAATTTATCCTTAACCAGTACCATGTTTCATATATAATATCACACAGTGTTATCATGTTTTTATTGAGAGTGTTCTATAGTTTTTTAGGATAAAATAATCCAAGGACACAAACAGAATTTTCCAAAATAATTCATGGGGTTATTATAGTAAAATAATATATAGACCCTATCAATATGAAACCAAATATATTTTAGGATTTAGTGATCAAAAAATAATAAATTTATATGGGTCACAATTGATAATGTATGAAATTCATAATAATATAAGTAAATGAACTTGATACATAATATAATTTATTTTTATTATTCTACAAAATGATTTCCAATTGATTATTTTATATTTTTATTTGGAAATTATATTAAATAATAATGAGATAATCTTTGATTTTTCATTTATCTTTATGTTAGAAATTAGTCCCATTGAAATATGAAACTAATAATATGTTTGCATATATTCTTGTGAAAGTGATATATTGTTATATGAACCAACCTCTTGTTTTATATATAATTAGTATTCAAATTATTTTGAATCATTGTAAAATATTTAGCATATGTAGTTCATCAATTTATATCCACACCCATCTTAATAAATTCTATTCACATTAAATTATTGTAACCAATTTATAATTTTACAATGAGTGTAAATGTAATAATGATATGGAATGGATTCCACATGTTAACTTGGTGAATTATTTTTTATATTTAATTTTATAAGAAAACTATAATTTTGTGAGATATGCTAATGAGATTATGTTTTAAGGGTGATAATTAAAACTTGTGAAAATATTTTCATGGATTTATTATTATCCATGTACTAATAGATTCATTCGTTATTTTAACTCACTTAATGATCTTTTTTTCTCATCCCATGAGTTATATTTTTTTCATAGGGTATACGGGATTTATGATAATGCATGAAATCATGTCTAGATTTTGAATAATTTTCTTGAAAAATAAATAAATTTATATTTTAAAAGTTATATATTACGGTTGAAATGGATACTGATTTAATGTTTTCAAATTTGTATAAATGTGGAATTTTATGTATATATAATAAAATAATTTTCTAAAACTATAAACCTAAAAATATTCTCTACTAGAATGAATGTAAATTGAGGAAGAAAACAAAATATCATTTAATGTTTATGGTCAAGTCCTTATATATAATCCCTACTTTCTTATTCTCCAAAAAAAAGTCACCAAAATTATGTAATTCATACCCTTATACCAACTTAACTTACCCAAACATGACATTAAAACATATTATATAATCTTACATGAATTTTTATTACATCACATAAAATGCCACACCATAAAATCTGTAGGTATACTTTATTTGAGTCTGTATACATTACAAAACTATATTGAAAATGTTTTCAACATTATTGTCACATATCATTCAAACATGAAATGATTATAAAAATATCATTCATAATACAACTATTAATAACCCAGGGAGTGAAAACATGAAAATTTTGTCTCCTTATCATTATTTTAAGATTAAATATAAGGGAAAAAATTAAATATAAAAGATAGAATTAGATGAACATGTGGGTATAAGAATTAGTTAAACATAAATGAAAATGTCATATGAAATTGATACCAAATAAACCATAGATGATAAGTCATAATTCATGAAATATATATGCATTCAGGATGTAAGACATGAGTCATAGGATATTGTAAACATGACTCAATAATCATGGGCCATTTATACATTTTACAAAAAAATTTACATTACATAAAAGTATAGTGTATTAATGTGATATTAGTTTTTTTTTTTAAAATAACAAATGAATATAAATTCATATTATAATGACAACATTGTATATTATCTTCAAATAGTTACTAGGGTCCAATAATGGATTGGTTTCACCCACATTCATATAAAATTTGTGGAAAATGTTTAATAGTTTATTGAGTTCACTCCCCATATAAAAATTTATTCAATTTAATGGTGGAATAAATAATTATATTACCACTTGAAACAAAATGGAAGAACAAACAGAAGTGTTCCCCACAAATAAAAAACATTGATAATTATTTGATAGAAAAAAAACATATGTGAACTTAATGTGTTTAAGGAATATTTACAAAAAACAAGATCAAAATGCATTTATAGAAGATATTTTTTTATATCATTTTATAATATCCACAATAGAGGAAAAATACACATTTGAGGAGTTGTACATAAATTAATAATCAAATTATAATTTCATTACAATACTACTTTGAAAATATAAGAATAAATGATGTTTTATTATTTAATTAATTTCAAATTAAATGGAGATAATTTATAAAACAATAAGAGTAAATATTACATTAAAAATGATGGAAAAATGTATTTAAATATTTTTAGTTAATTTTTTAGAAAATAGGTGGGGAAATTGATAATGAATAATGTGTTAAAAAGGGATTTCATACAAACTTGATAAATAAAATTTTAATGAAATATTAAATGAAAATAAAATGGATAAAATATTCCTTCAAAACATTTGTAATGAAGGTAAAATTAAATATAAAATGAACAAAAGATTTAATAAAATTATAGATATGGGAATTCTAAAAAAAAAATATAATATATCCATTTCATAGAAATATTCTATGTCTAATAGAAGAAATATGGTCATAAACAAGTATAAGAATCGTTTTAGTTGAATAATAATCTAAAGGAATATTAATTCTTATAGAGATAATTAAAATATAGATAACCAAAAACAAATATATGAAAAAATATATAGTTTATTCAATTATTAATTAAAAAATAAATAATATTTATTTCAATGTGGGATAGGAATAAAACCTATTACCTTATTTTTTTACATTTTTTTTATTTTAAGATGAGATCTTCCCCAAAAGGGGAAGCTGCTTTTTTTATAAAAAAAGGGCAAAAATAAAAAAATGAAGGTAGGAATTTTACATTGGTCCCTCTAAATAAAAGAGATAGGGTCATCAGGGATCACATTACAGCATAAGAAGTAAATTCCATTGATGCACTTATTTGCCAGACCATCTGCCATAAAACTTTCCTCCCTCTAGTCATGAGGGTTGAAATAATTCATGGATGAAATATGATCCAAGAATTTGGTCCACCGATTAGTATGATTTCAAGAAGAGGAACCATTCCTAATGGCTAGAACAATAGTGGTGGAGTCGCATTCTTACCTTATATTTTTACTTGATCATATTCATAGTAACCAAATGTATAATCAATTTAGGACTATTATTAACATATATATACTATATTAATTTTTATTTAACATTATACAATTAAAAAATATTGTTTTATTACCCAAATATTAATTTTTCATTATATTAATTAACATTCTAGTTTTAAATTTCATTTTTCCCATACAAGCTTCGGTTTGGTCGTCCATGTCATTACTCCACGGTCAGGGGTAACACACCAAAATAATTTCAATTAATATTTGTTCTAAATTTTCTAAACTATTCTATAATCACATGGACATTTCATAGAAATAATGTTGACTCTTCAGAATGAACATTTAGAAAATCTATTTGAGAGGATTTTGGAGTTGATGATTAGAATTGAATTTACCAAGGAAAATAAATTTTCATATTATTATTATAAAATAACAGAATCATATTAAATTATTAATTATTGCAAAATATTTCATCTATTTACTTATTATTGATATTTCATGACGTAAACGTTGAAACATTGTACCTATTGGTCATAAAACTGACCAAAACATCAAAATGTTTCAATGATTAAATGAGATGTTCCATATTACTGTGTATTTATAATATCAAAAAAAATTTGAAAAAATTCATCAAAAAATGTAATTAAAATTTTATATTACATTTATGAATACTTGGATCATGAATATAAAATTGAATCATTATATAAATTATAACACTTATGTAGAATAATTGATTCTTCTATTAGCAAGAATCTTAGAATTGATGGAATTGGATGTCCATATTGTGAAATAAATTCCCAAACCTGGGATACGCTTATTAAAGATATATATTTTTATGAGATTTAGGAGGGAATGAAATGAATGTTTCTATATGTGGATTTTATAGTATTAGTCATTTTATAGGTGATCATTAGTGGAATATCATAAATTACCCAATATATGGTGATTAAGGAATCTATTTTAAAATTTTTGTGGATGAATTGATTTAAAATAATGTTTTTGAGATTAGGGGAGTTCGATAATTCCTCCAAAATATTATTTGAAAATATATAATTATGATAAATTTTTTCAAAAACCACTTAATTTAACCATTTTACTTCATTCATCATTTAACATAGTGGTATTTTTTTCATTGTAAAGATTAAAATATACACTACATTTAATATTATAAAATTTTTATATATGATAATAATATATATTAATATACAATATAAATTTGTAGATAAATAGATATTTTGGAAAAATGACTTTTAAAACAATAATTGTTCTTAATGAAATCAAATGTTATTTAATAATTAAAAATTATTAATTCATTAAATTAAAAATTGAACCATTTTTTATATTTAGACGTTAAATGTGACCAATTAAAAATTTTAAAATAAAATTTCATAGGGCATTGAATGAAAAATCATAGAAAAGATTCCTTTTAACTTTAAATTATTTCAATCACATGATATTAGAATTTATAATATATTTTCCCATCATTGAATTTTACAAAGAATTGTAAATTATAATAATTATTTTAATTTTATAAAATCATCAAATTATTCAATAATAATAATACCAGAAACACCAACTTGTAATTTATATACATTCATATTTTTACTTTAAATCCTTTTAACGATTTATAAAATTAAATTTCAGTGAATAATTATTTTATTTCTTGGTGAATAATATTTTAGATTATTTATTAAAAAACCATTAGAAATTAAATATAAACATCTTTAATGAAACTCACCAACTAATCCACCTATAATAGATCCTTACTTATTCCACCATAATACAAAAAAGTTTTCTTGGTCCCTATGATCTCAAAACTAGTGTAATGTTTTTAAAGAGAACCATATTGGAAATAATTTCACCAAAAAATTAAATTATCATTCTAGTGGGATTCTACTAAAATTATGGTATGACCCATCAATATGTCATATGTTTTTCAAAAGTAACTATAATAAATAAAATATATAAAAAATACATTAATGAAAATAATTTAATATAACGTAATCTGTTAAATTTAATTTAACTCACTCACATTGAACATCACTTTTCATGTCCCGCATATATACAAATATATAATTAACCACACATAATGTAGATAATGAAATTAAAGACATGGATTTTTCACCATATAGAAGTAAATACATGGAAAAAATAATATAATATATATTCAGTGAAATATCATGTTAAATAAAATAATCCCATCACCAATCATTCCCTAAGGTAAATCAATATAGAAAACAAAAAAGGATGGTTGGGATGGAGTTGTTCCTCTATAGTTAGTTTATGTGGTGGCCCGTGGGATACATACAATTTTTTACAGAGGCAACATGGTGTTCGTGATAGTGTGGCCCGACGAGGATGAGCATCCTTCCTGCAACATTAGAACACATATAGATTAGTTGGCCCATGTTCTTCTGATACTAGAGGATATCTGTGGAACTCCCAAGGGAGAATCTTTTTGGTTTACCTCAGTATGTGAATCATATATATGGTGGTGAAAAGTATGTGTCTCTTGTGGTTCATGGGATACAGTTTTGATCTTATTTTTATGGATTTCAATTTTTTTAAATTTTGGGTTTTGTTTGATTAAACTCTTTTATTTGGTGGTTCTTTTTATTCCACTTGTATTTTATGTTAGTCTTCCCTATTTTTTTACATAATATATTTTTAGGACAGATCAGGATTAGATCATGAATTTTCATGGTTATTTCAAATCAAAATCAATTATATAAACCTATTTTTAAAATTTTCATAAATGGGAAAAATCACATTAATTATATTTTTGTGGCCCAATACATTTTTTCCAAATACCAACATTGAAAAAAATTCCAAACACTGATATTAATAATCTAATAAAAAATATTTCTCTTTACATTAATGAATCCTATTGTTTCACCTGAAAATTATAATTACTAATCATGTGATAATAAAAGAATGGTTTTATGTGAAATGGTAAGTCTATCCTTCTTATCACATGAAGGGGATGATGTAGATAAATTATTCACATCAGGTTCCTCAATTTAATATTTTTATAAATTCAACACCATAATGGAATAATGGTTTCATTAAATGGGTGTTCAATGTCTTCTAAAATAATCCATGTTCGCCTTTCCATTATTTATCCCTAAGGGATACTATAAATGCCTCTCAAAACCATAACTCGATAAAAATAATATTTCCAAAGACAGATGTTACATTGGTGTTTCAACCCCAACGATTATTAGGAACTCAAGTAGGTCGAGAGGAATGGATATCATGATAATTAAATCCTTTTGGGGGTATTTTTTTTATTTTTTCACACGTGTATTTATTATTGATATGATTGAAAATGTATCCTTAATGCTGATACAAGACCAGTTACCCTAAAAAATTCATCTTTAGTCAAATATTTTTTATGATAAAATGGGTAATCATATTAGTTAATACATCTTTATGTATATGTGGTTATTAATCCTTTGATTATTGGTGGGAAGCTAATTTAATGTTGATATTGTATAGAAAAGAACTCCAGAGTTTATTATCTTCATATGATGTGGTTAATATCACAAAGAACAAACTGAGCCATTATGAGGAATCCAAAATACTATATTTTATGGGAAGAATAAAAACCAACATAGTTCGTTAATACAATGTCGTTTACTATCCCAAAGAAATGACGTATATGGGGGAACATGTGAGCTAGATATTTGAGCTCGAACCTCGACAAGGATTCATATGTATCTTAGTTGTTACATGATTTAGAATTCTCATAGTTCAATCATCCCCTTAGGACATTCCTTGAGGTATATTACCTTATATGAGGGGAAAAATCATACCACTAATCAGATATTATAGAGTGGAATTATCCAATCTAGTGGAGATTTATGTTGCAAGTGATGCAATTATTGAAACTCCTTATACATATGATTCCCATTCGTGGTGCAGGAAATAATGGATATCATGTAATAATTCTCACTACATATGGATGAGGGACTTATGTGAGAGTAAAAACCATTCAATATTTAATATGGAGTTCGTTCATTGGAAAGTAATCATTTTCATCCTTGTTATATTAATAATAATATAATTTATAGATCATTTTATTGAGTCTCACAATCCTAGGATACCATAATTTTTGGGCATAGAATATTTTTCCACAGATTATGGATTATAGACTAATTTATACATTTGTGAATGATAAGAACACTTCAACTACATAATCCCATGTGAGATATATTTACATTATAAAACAAGGTATATCATGTAATCAGTCACACTGAATACGGATGTTGGACATACATGCTAGGAAAACCATTTGAATTTAAAATAGGTCAATTGGTCCTTAGGTAGGATTTCAATGAATTCTAGTTGTGGTAGGAATCTGAGTTCTCATAGTTTAGTTAGATTGGGGCTAACACATTATGGTTTCACTGGTAATCTCACTAGAAAATTATATCATGTTCGTTGATTTCTATTGGACAGATCTTGTTCTTGGTATGACATATACCACAGTATTATAGATTTTTGGCTGTCATGTTGAAATGCCATAGTGAAAATCCCATGATCCATGTTGACATATCTATGGTATGTCCCAATACCTCCCTGAGGATTACTAGAGACAATTTCATGATCAATTCTAACCTATATAGAAGACATCTAGAGACCTAGAAGACTTTTCATGGAGGTCATATAATGATCTATAATGATTTTTGGAAATGAAATCACAATATCTACATTGAAATATCTATAATTATCTGTGTGATCTAGTCAAGGTTATCTGGAAGACATCACATGTGCTTTTTTATCATGTTCGAATTATGTCACATGACATGGATGATTGCTTGAAGGGTGTTGCGAGATCTTGCTACTAAACCTAGATGGATTTGTGACACCCAACTAAGACACACTGGTGTCACCACTTAATTTGAGTTCCATATATAGAGGTCATATCAATATATATGGTGATCATGAAGGGTATTACGAGACTTGGGTGACATTTCAAGAGGTATTCGTGTGAATTTAATTATATGTCCAGAGGAATCACATAATAAAAATGGAATATTGGGGAGGCATCAAATAACATGACCAGAATGACTTAGTTCTATCTCATGATCTTAATGAGTCTTGCGAATTGGATGAGGTTCACTAAATAAATCATCACATAATTCTCCAATAATTATTTTTCTTCTAGTTTATAATGAATATGTTCCTTTTATTTATATAATGACAATTTATTTTATGTTTTGGGTGATTCAATAGATGTAAGGTATATCCTTCTCAAAATCTACCAGTTTTCCACCGTGTGATCTTATGTGATCCCATGAGTTATACATTCATACTTCATGAAGTATTATGTTGTTTACATGGTCTTTCATACCCGAAAACATTTGTGATCATGATATAAAGAATTCCTTTTCAGGAGATCCTCACGTGATCCTTGGTGAACAACGTTGATATATTACATGATTCAAATAATAATAAATTATATGATCCTCATAAAAATATCATTTTGTTTCTATTTTAATTTATTTATTGTATTACAAGTGGTGGGGTTTTTGATATATTGTGTGAGTTTTGTAAAATAAAACAAATATCCCCATAAATGAATCATTTTATGAAAAAATGGGACATAGGGTGATGTGCGATAAATTTCATTTACCTTACCTTTTGATTGGAATTAGAGCTGAAGGGGGGAGCACAACCACCGAGACATGTCTGAAACCCTTCAGGTGATGACGGTAACGTAGTAGTGATGTCTCGCATGACTAAGGGGAAATGTATCAAGGACATAAATAGAGTCTCCTTAACTAAATGGGAATGTCAGATGAATTTTTATGATCATTATAGGACCATGACATTAGAATTTATAAAAACATTATTTCAATGAGTTTGGGATAGTTTTTTAGGCGTACGTGGATTAACAGTATTCATTATCTAGGGGAACACATATTAAATCCATCACATGAATAGTGGTTCCCTTGAATAACATTGAATGATAAATTATGGATTGTCAATGTGGATCTCTGTGATAACTGTGAAATTTATGCACTATGCATGTGTTATCCACTTTGGCTTCTGAAGGGAATGTGATCATGTTTCCGGTTGATGTCTACACAATCCCTATGTGTTGGATAAAATGAATTCCTTTGATTTGAGTGGAAGATAATATCTATATTTATGTATTTATTATTTTCTGTATTCTTTCAAATATTTTATAGAAGGATTTAATAAATTCTCCATATTGAAGAGATTTCCACTAGGAGAAGCACTCAATTCAGAGGAAGGTGAGTTCCTACCTTAGACATTGGAATCTTCTCTCACAAGTTTCTTAGGTGAAAATTCATATTCTTGGAGTGTTTCGTATTTTATAAAATCCAAATATATATTTTAATGGAGGGTGAATAATTCACGTACAACCAAATTCTCATTGTTATTGTGATCTTATTTCTTTATGTGATCCTTTTCAATACATTCTCACAATAACGGATCATGAGATCCATCTACAAAATTGTTTCATGAGAACTGCTACAAAAGATTTATTTTACAATGTGTTTCTTATTTTCAACTTCAAATCTATCATTGTTATTTGTTTTTACCATATCAATATATTTATCATTTACAATGAAGGATCACCACAACCTTTCGACTTGACAGTTTGACCAATTGATTATTTATGTGAATCGTTTGAGAATATCAAGGCCACATGATCACGAGATTCATTAATTATTAACATGCTATGAGGTGTCTTGTGGTATTATACATTTTTGTGAAATATTCATGAGGAAAATTATTCATGAGTTTATTATATGAACCTGAATTGCATCAATAATTCATGGGATGTGCATGGGGATAAAGAGATTATGTTATCATTTTATAATTAATATGTTTATCTATTTAACATATGAAACATACAATTGTGAATATGGATTTCATCACCTAGAATTATTCTTGAGTTATAGCTAACTAGAGGTCTACGACTTCTAGTAATCCAACTGATGACACTTAGTGTCCAATTTTCTCTAATTAGGTGGTTCTGACAATACTTCTCCCATTTGAGTTTCAAAATTATCATTTATAACACCAACCTCATATATATGGGATTGGCCAACTAGAATACATTCACATTCCTTATCATAAGTTCTTCATTCCATTTTACAAGGTTTCACATTCACATGAACACATTTATATAATGGTTTATAAGGATAAAAAACGGTTCGTTTCGTGGTCTAGTAGGTTTTATTATATACTGTTGAGACCCCCTTTGGGTCCCAATGATATTAATTTCACCCAGCTCCCATAAATCAATGATAATTGGGAATTTTTTCTTATCTATGAACAACTCATGTAGTAGATAAAGATCAATATGTGATCTATGGCTGAGTGGATATTTATTGAGTAATGGTAATTCCCATTAATTTCTCGGAAATTATTCTTATAGTTTTCAAAAATGTTATATATATTCCCCATCTATGGCTCATGATGGGTTTCTAAATCATCATTATCACCAGTATAATATTCATAGAAATTAAATAAGATTTTACTGAACTGAAAAAAAACATATTCCATCCATCCAATGATGAGAATAGAATTATCCACATTGATATGTATCATCTTGTTGGGATACCCCTTATTAGAGATGTGTATGACAATTTCCTTCATAGCAAATATATATTGGATCTCCCTTTTCAGACTCTATTCTTAGAGTGGGACATATATAGCATTGTAATGGTAATTTTATGAAAGGATATGATTATATTCTCACCCATCAATTGAAAAAATTGGATTAAAACAATCCTTTATCATTGTAGAGATATGAGGACTTCAATATTCCCCCTTAGTACCCTTCCTAAATGGTTCATGATAGTATCAGTTCATGTTGGGCCACGATGGATGTTGGGGAGTATACCTAATGGGGATACTCATTGATGTAATAAAGATCACTATAACATAGATAGTATAACATCATGGTTATGATGTGGAGTTGGTGGATTTTCCTAGATTAGGATTC
The DNA here is from genome assembly GCA_963277665.1 of Viscum album. NCBI lineage: Eukaryota > Viridiplantae > Streptophyta > Magnoliopsida > Santalales > Viscaceae > Viscum > Viscum album. Next base: position 1,807,969,828 of record OY728136.1, on the reverse strand, counting down.
GTTTTCAATAATCCTAGTTGGTACATTAGTGATGAAATAATGAATAATAGATGGAATAATCATGTATATGGTGGTACTGAAATTTGAACATCATTACCAACTCTTGGTCTACATTTAGTAGGGTATATGTAATATCTTAGACTAATGTGGTTCACAATTTTCTCAAAATTCAGTGTTTGGGGTATTCTGGGAGACTACGACAGCTCATTTCAAGATTTTTTCTTTTTTTCTATTTTTCTGTCGGTAGATTGAGTCCATCAGCTAGTAGAGGCATTTATATGTCGAGGTGACTGTGATTTAGGACATCAGTGAGTTAGGGAATCAGTGAGTTATGGGGTTACCGAGTCATGAGAATAGTGAGTCTGAGGATTAGTGATTTCGGGCGTCGTTGGGTCAAGGATTCGACAATTCAAGGCATCAACGAGTCTTGGTGTCATCATGTTTCGGTGTCTGTGAGTTTGGGCCACAATGAGTCAGTGAATTAATGACTTAGGTGTTGGTTGGTCGCATTAGTGGCTCAGCATCGGTATCTCGGTGATTGTAGCTCAACGTCAATTATAAGCTATTGATGGCTCAAATCTGGTGGCTTGTTCTAAGTGACTCACCCATGGGTTACTCATTTTCAGTTTTTTCCAGTTTTTCATGATTTCCCCCTCTTACATTTTATTTTATGTAAATAATGATTAAATCATTTCACAGACGTTTTAGAAGGTATTTTAATGGATATTAATTATATCTTTAATATTCTAAGGCTCTAGGGACATTGAAATAGTCTAACCACATGGTCTTGGCCATGATTCAAATTTAATGGCCTTCCAACTGTCTCCTTCCATTTATATAGTGTCTTTATTTTTGTAAATATGAGATCCTCTCTTCTATTTTCTCTAGGCGTGTGGGGAATATATCTTCCCAGATGTGTCGTACGCATGAGCTTTGGTTCCCCTTGTTTGGTTTTACTTGGAGTATCATGCTCGCATGACCTCCCTTTTTTGGTGTAATGTTTATTTTTGGTCTGATATTGATTTATTTTGGGATTACTTAGTCTCTCCTATTATTTTTTCATTAGAGGTGGTTGTACTTATTTCCTCTGTTAAATATAGGTTAAACTAGTTTAAAATAGCTAATATGATTGAATAAATTGGGATGTGGCAGATTTAGATGATCTCTTGATTTTATATTATAACATTGATCAATAATGGAAATTTTATGGGATGTATCTGCCAAAACATTATCGTCGTTGGTTGTAATTTATTATGCACCAATGATTCTTCATTCATATCATTGATTCTACCATGAAATGAATATAAACACGAATTTTTCTTAATCACATATACCCAATTAAATAAATAGGATGACCCAAAATCAAAGATGATTTGTGATCACCCCATTTTTAGTATGTGTAATTAAGGAATAAATGTTGAAAATATCCAAATACATTCAGCTAGTTTTGGTCTGGTGGTGTGATGTGTGAGTCTTCTTGGTTTTTGTTCATTAGGATGATTATATGGTGATTTTGTTGGTAGCATGTTTGTTGGAACAAGTGTGGCTATAGTAGATGGTTATGTGAGAAGGGTGTGGTATGTTTGAGTTGTGGGGATGTGGTTTAGTAGTACTTGTTGTGGGATTTTTATATGAGGTTGTGCAAGATGTGTAATGGAATCTTCAGTTAGAATGGTCTCCCTCAACAATTTCATTTCTTTAACTATTTTTCATGGGAAGTGGTCATTTGTTTGCTTCAACATAAAATGTTATAACTATTTGGTATTTCCCAGGGTTGGTATGGAAATGAATAAATGAATGATTTGATAATGAATAATGATAACTTATTAAACAAATCATTTGGGTGTATGTTTTGATTTGGGTACTATAGAGAAGCGGCATTCTTGTGACCATTGTTCATGGAGGTATGTTCATGTAGGAGCAGCGACAAAGGTCATTTTGATTGCCCTAGTTGTATGTTTGGAATCCAAAATTATAGGATGACTGATAGTTGACTATATGTATAAATTTCAGTTCCTTATATTTTCAATATTCACCCCACTCATGTTGAGCATAATTTACGCAAAAACCCCATTATTATGGGGGAGGGTGTTTTACCCAACATCTAGTTGGGAGGATGGATGAATAGTTAGTAGCTATACCAAGAACCCTTTTCTAGGAATTGATAACCCAAGACTATTTTAGTAGGAAATAATTTATTGATGGTTAATACCAAAATTATTTTATTATTTGTCTAAGATGTGGGTTATTCCAAGGCGTCTTGGGGAATATGTCTAGGGGTTTTCGGGTGATAGGTGTGGTAGTTTTGGCCCATGTTTCTATGGGTAGGATGTGATGTGGTGTGATGATAAAGAGTATGTGGGTATGTTGTAACAATGGGACTTTTGTAAGTGCATGGTTGCATCATGATGTTTTCCATTTGGGATGAGAAGTTAACCAATGGGAAGAGGTGCAGAGTACACAAATAATGATGTGCATACACAATTTCATTATTGACTATCATTATTTAGTGATATTTACTTGGTGAGTTTTTAGGGGATAATATTCCTTGTATGGTTATTTTTAGGCTCTAATGTTTTGTCATAGGGGAATTATTATTCTTCTCCCACTTGTGCATTGGTTACTTTTGTTTTCCCTACTGAGTATATTTGTATGCTCACCCTGTATATATAAAACTATTTTAAGGATTCAAGGGAGATAATGTGGCCGTGATGGACCTTAATAGCAAGGATGATAGGGAATGTTGTTGTGTCATTTCCTAGGTTTATTTTGATAATTATTTTGGAGTTTTCATTGTATTTCTAGCATTTTTACAAAAAAAATGCATCTATGATTGAATTTTGATTCATTATATATACCTGTATTATATTTGTTTAAGGATGATACATAATATCTCTGGATCTACCATTCTATTATAAGTGTAATCCCTCCCACTTTTCTAAGATTTCTATACCATTGGTGTTGGTCACCACCCAAGGGTTTATTAGAGGAAGGACTCGGGGGGTCATGATCTCTCCATCATCTTGAAGATGTATGGTCTCAAAATCATAATATTTATTTCCAAATGTTAAATAAGGCTTTTTCCCCTAGAATGGTATCAGAGGATGACAGCTGAGATATAAGGTGCTATTTGGATTTAGGCATGGTGAAGATTGCAAGGGTTTGTAGGGCAATGATTTCAGGTCACCCTGGAGTGTGACATCGACTAGGGAAGTCCAGATGGGACACAAGATTATAAGGCCCCAATTATCTGATATAAGGAATCTGAGTGTATGATCCAAGATATTTTTTTCAGGTATATTTTTATCTTAATTTGCTCATTTTGATATGAAGGGGAGTTTTGGTAAATTTATGAATTACACGCCGTGTACCTATAGGTACACACCGTGTACACTTTTTCTGCACAGATATGTGTGATGGTCGTGTAATGGCCTTTCAGACATCTGTGTGTGGTGACCTGGAGACCACCTTATGTGGGGGCCGGTAATGAAAAGTACATGTCAGGTACTTCTTAATTACACCCCATGTACTTTTTTATCACTAAATGGACTAGGATCACGTCTAATTGGCATAAGTATCCTCTTATTCTCCTTCTTTGACAGAGAGTGCTTGTATGGTATAGATCTTCCCCGATCTGCGCTTGATCATCAGTTCTCGGATTCGACTGTTGTCAGTTGCATTGGAATCACATTGGTGAGTTATGTCTTCTTCTTGACCTTTTATTCCTGATTACTCTTCCCTTGTGAGTTATAATCAGTTGAGCCTTTTAGTCGTTTTTGTAGATATACCACATTCTAAGTTGATCCAAGTGCCGACCCTGGATTATATCGATCATACTATGTCGAGGTCAGGGGTTTGTTCCTTTCCGTAGATAGTCTATGAGTTATATGTTCAAAAGTGCACAATACCCTTGATCGGGGTATTATGTGTTTATGTATTTAACAATGTTATTTCCTGCTATGAATTAAATGATTCAGTAGAGTTTAATTGAATATGAATAGGGTTGATTGATATTTTATGGATTTCTTTCCCATTGTTGTATTGTTTATGATCGTTTGGTGTTTCTTATCCTGTTAGGCTACATGCCTTCAATTTCTAGTGGGGATAGGATGGAGTAATATTGTTTACATGACATGCTACTTTGTTGTAGACTGTTTATTAATGTATTTATTGAGGTATTAATTTTCTGTTATATATCGTTGTGCTCCATTAACTTACACAGGGTCATGTGAACCTGGTGTAGTAGACTATAGGGAGAATTGACTTTGAGGGCTTCTCTAGAGTGTACGTTTATTATTGCGATGTGAGACCATAGGGGGAATGGATGTAAGTGATTCCAAATAGTGTCTATAGTTCCTTGATGTAGGCCATAGGGGGAATTGGACATTGAGTTCTTCACCAGAGCGCATTTTAGTTACTAATACAAGACTATAGGGGGGAATTGACAGTGAGTGCTTCTTCAGAGGGTTTAAGCTAAAGTGGAAATAGAGTTGTTAGACTGTGTGTATTTCCCAGAGGGTTTCTTCTGTTTTTATTTGTTGGACCGGAGTGTTTAGGCTGTGATTAATTCCTAGAGGATTTTTTTCTTATGATTAGTTTCTTACATGTTATCTGATAATTGAATGAAATTGAAACTATTGTATTGTCTACTTTTGAGTACATCATTGGTTACTGATTCATTTAGATTATAGACTGCAATATATATTCACTGACAATGAGGCACAGATCTAGGGGTGGTTTCCTATTGGGATTTTGTTTCACACCCAATTTGGCTCACGCTTTTGGGCCCAAACATAATATATTGGTTCATGTATAGATAAGGGCAAGGGCCCTTCTACATTTGGTGCTTCATTGCTGCGAAGATGGGGAGCTTGGGACCAAGCTAAGACATGAGATACTGTGGATTATTTTATCTATTTTTCTTTCAAACATTAGTTTAGTATTGTATTCTTGCATTGTGACTTGTTGGGATTCATTACTAGACATATCTATGTAGAATAATATATATATATATATATATATATATATTTGTGTGTCTGCGCTCTATATGTTTATTACTATCACTGTTTACTAACTGCATGTTTTATTGTTTCTTCTATAACTATCTATTTTACATCCCCCGTGTTACTCTTTCTATGAATGCATAGTTTCCTCACTATCACACCCAATGCACTCGCTACTAGTCGAAATCCTCTGGTGTTTGAAGAAAATCACTCGAGGCCATGTGACCAACCAGGTATGGTGCACCTCTGGGAAAAATCTAGAACTGGGACATTACAAAGGTGTATCAAAGGAATTATTTTTTCTTCACATAATATTTTGAGCCTATAGGAAGATATATGACTATATAGGTACTTATAAATAATGTGTGCCCGGGAGTAGCTATCTCGTTTATAGGGAAAAGCCAATGTACCTCGATATTGCATGTTTTTCTAGTTTTTCAATTTTATAGTTGATTTGATTTTACCGTTGGGTGATCCAAATGTTTTGGGTTGTTATTATTGAGGTTATTGAGGTTATATATCTATTGCAACCTGATGAGAATCGGTTATTCCATCTCATGCGTCATATAGGGATTTATTAAAAACACATGTCAGACATTCCTACCATGCCATTTTGTTTTATTAGTAATTGAATGTTGTTCTGATAGATTTTCTGCTTGATATGCTGGTAATTCTAATAGATGCCTTAATAGAATACCTTATTTTGATTGAGTATTGAATTGTTTAAGGATTCATTTGAATGAATTCCATACATTGGTTATTGAGGTCTTATGACCCTCATGGAACAAAATATGGTGGATCATTGCTCTGTTATATTTATAAATGTCATGTATATGATGGAAATACATGATTATAGGGAAGTATTGGCCCTCAAAGATCGGAATTTTTCACATTAATGTTCGTTTCTATGTTTTTATGGTCTTCTAGAGTAGTTTTCAAGGCTTACTATCAGGAAAAACCTTGAATACACATCATGTAATGAAAAATACCCTCCATCTGACCTTATTTTTGGTAAAGAACTATTTTTTGTTGATTACATGCCATGTAGTGTATATACACATTGTGTAGTCTGTAACCATGTTACTAAATATGTGGGCAGAGAAACGGGGTTGAGAAATCATTGGGGGAACAAGTTGTGTACTAGTTGTACATGTCGTATTGTGTAGACCATGTTTCCACTAGGGTGACTAACAATGCGGATGGATGAAAGCTTTAGTTATACACGCCATTTCATGTTTTAACTCTTTGTGTTTTGTAACCCAAGAATCTGGATGTGTAGCGAATAACATGATTTCGTGAAACATTTCTAGTACACGTCGTGTCTGGAAAAACATACCATTTAGAGTGATCCATGAAACAAGTCATGTGACTAATAACACAGGTCAGTGAAGTTTGTCGCGTACACACCGTCCTTGGAATTAACATGTCATGTAGTCTTGTTCAAGGAGAACCATGTGGATTAACCGTGTAGAAGAACTAGGGTAGGGGAGAGGATTCAAGTTTACACCAAGTGATAGGAAAACACTATGTGTGTATGGGGTTTTACAAGACCTGGGATGGAAGAAGTAAATGCCAATGTGATGATTTAAGGTAACACACCATGTAGTCATCATACACACCATGTATCCATGTTTTGAAAAACATGACTGATTTATTTCTCTTGTTCCCTTATCACACTCATAATGTTTCAGTACCTGTTAATCGTGATATAAGGTGTGCACTTTTCCTTGAAGGGTCATTCGACGGAAACATTCTCCAGTTTTCTTCCAATTACAGAGCATTGATCAGACACCAGATATGGATGATCAAGGTCTACTATAAAATATTTCAGTTATGCTAATCTTGGTCCCAGCCGTCATTCCAGAAACAGATGTTGATGCACAGTTCGGAGAGGGCTTTATGAGGATTACGCGGACTTTCCAATGGGTACAGAATTCATCCTCTTTTTTTGTTAGAGTTGATGCCGGTTTTCCAGCAGCAATTTCTTCCCACCATCCCAGGGGAAGGAGGACCTCTGGCTACATATTCATGGTTAGAATCCATGATTTCTATCATTGATCATATAGATATGCCTCTAGGGTGGAGGGTGAAGCTCACTACATATATGCTTCAGGATTCCACCAGGAAATTGTGGGATGTGATCTCACAGTTGGGATGCTAGCAGGTTATGTCATGGGGTGAGTTACAATGTTCCTTCTATGACTACTTCTACCTAGATACCTTAAGGGTCAATCAAGCCATAGAGCTCAGGAGTCTGGAACATGGTACTAATTCAGTTATGTAGTATTCCTCTCGTATCACAGAGCTGTATTGATTCCCACCTATTCACATAGGTGATAAGTTATTTATGCCAAGAATGATAGAGGATGGTCTCAGGCATGAAATCTGATCAGAGGTGATCATCATCAGGTTGACTTACATCACTTCAATAGTCAACTAGAAGCTAGTCACCGAGCATAATCTGACAGAATCTGGAGTAGTGAGCTAGGGTGTCTCGACATCCAGTGTTGGTGTCCCTCCCACTGATAGCAGGAAGCGCCATAGGGAGTCTATGTGTGGATATCCAAAGAGGTGGGACACTTCTTCTGGTATCCAGGTGGTGTGATACCAATGAGGAAAGAGTGGTCATATGATTCCACATTTATCGGGAGACCCAGTGGAGTGCCGATCCTGCGACAAGATGGGCCATATTTAGCACTTATGTTAGATCTTCTCAATAGAATCTAGTTACATGTGTTTTTCTATGACTCCTTGTTTGGGATGAGCAGCACCAGTTTCTCATTAGGTAGGGGACTATAGTTCTTCTTATGGTCCCATATTTACATGAATTAACTCCACAATGGTGGGGGATAGTCCATCCTTTAATGTGGGATAGGATTTCATAGGGTCTTCTTCTTCTTCATCCATCTCATGGGTTATAGATGAATTTTTAGAAAATGGAAAAAATATGTCGTTAACTATATCATTATTTATGTGAGAGATTCAATGAGAAAAGAAATTATTATCTCATACTGTTATAGTCGTTTTAGTGAGATTCTAGTAATTATTTTATTTTACATTATACTAAGTGATAAAAGGGTCTTGTAGATTTTAGATTGGATATATTGTCTCTAGTAGAATTAAAGGAAGTGAATTGCCACTATTATGTATACTACAAGGATTCATAGGGGTAGTTCCCAGGTTTGTAGTGGATGAAACAAGTATATCAATATATAATATTGGTTCTTTTACATTCCATCTATTGAAACAATATTTAGAAAATGAGGCATCAAATTTTTTTATGGGGGAACTATCACAATATATTAGTTTTTTCATTCCATCGGGGCAGTTGTTCAATAATTGATGTAATTTTAAATGCAATGACATGTGGTTATAGAACCGAGTCCTTCTGAGATTGTAAATGTATATAGGTTCATAATAGACATCCAAAAACTATGTTTCAGGTTTCATGTCCACAATATATGATTTCTGATAGATATTTTATTGATTTCATTTCCCACACATATCATAACATTGAATTTGATGCTTTGAATGGGACAATATCATTCTAGATTCCCCAAAAATTGGTGGATTCAAATTGGAATTAGGATATGTAAAGATCCATTCTTAATATTATCCCTTCAAATGTTAATATTATCAACTAATATTGAATCATATAGGGGTTATAGGGGTATATGAATTTCATTAACATGTTCTTCATTTTCAAAGAAGATTTAGACATGGAATTATATTATCATTGTCAAAAATGGGTAGACCTCACCTATAATGGCATCAATACAAACATTTTCATGATCTGAAGGGAAAAATAAACTGCCTCCCTAATCTATATTTATTGATGGAGTGAAACTAGGATTGACATAATTGATGATACAACTGCCAAATATTTTAAAATAACATACTTTTGATCCATAGGACATCATGTCACATGTTGGGGATTCTTCTTATTATTTGGATTAGGTGTTGTGCAATTTGAATTTGGATGACCTATTTCTTATGACAATGTCAATGGGGAATCTTCTGATAGAAGATCAGTTGGTGATGATGTGCACTGTTTTCCAAAATGATTATATAATTACACCCATTCGGTGTAGTCATGTAATAATATTTGGCAGGGTTGATAATTGGATGGTTCTAAGACACCATTAAATCTAGGATTTTCTTATTGGACTACATAACAATATATCTTGGCCTCAAATATGTCCTCTCTGAGAATACGATTGAGGTATTTGGTTAGTACAAGTGAGTGATGTCCCTTGTAAACTTTTTTCATGAACTTGAGGACACATATTCCCCATCATGGTATTGGTAATGCATACTAGGAGGAATATTCCCAATGGGATAAGGGGTCTTTGAAGTTTATCATGTTAACCAAAACAATGTTGAGCTAATCATCTGATGTGGTTCCATTTGGTGGGGAAGTTCATATGAATTGTATGCAACGTTGAATAAACACATTACAATTTAATATAGCATTGGTGTAGAGTATGCATCATCAATATTTACTTCTTCCTAGGTCCAATGGTCAAGTCAACCATCAGATGACATATATGATATAATTTCCAGGGATGGTAGAACTGTTTTGGATCTATGGAGCATTCCTATCTAGGTGAAATGATATAGGTCAAACTATTTCTAAGTCATCTTGTTGTTGAACTGATATACATTCCTTTCTAGAGCATTTTTTCAGTCACTTTCAAATTTTGGATAGAAAATCATGCTGAAGGAAATATTTTTTGGGGATTTTTAAATCCTCGACTTCTTATAATCAACGATTCTTTCGATGAAATATTTAAGGATAAATAAATCATGTGTATCGTGACACAAACATCTATGGAAAAGGTAGTAAGTAGTAAGAAGGATTAGTGGGTTTTACCTCATTGGGATTAATGGGATGTGGTAGCTTGAGCCGTTTATTATCCTAACCTGTGAAGAAATAAATATGTACTTTTTCATTTCACAAGAAATTGTCATTATTAATATTATCCTCAAATCCCATGTGACCTCAGATTCTATATGATTCTTGACGATGGTGATTTTGTGGTTGTTTCCACTCGGTTGGAGGTTCTGGGTGGTTAGGGACCTATATAGGATCATATATGGATGCCACTACTCATTTTGTGTAACACAAATTGTTTCAATGTTTTCAATTATTTTATCATATTTTGAAATCCTGAGACGATATATAATTCGGGTTCACTATATGGAATCCTCCCATTATGGTTCCATTTAGGAAAAATCATTGAACCCGCGTTGATACATCATTAGGAATAGAGGTTATGTAATTTATCATAAATATCTTCAGTTCATTGTTCTCAGATCTATTCTAACTAGATAAATATTTATAGTGCATATGTTATAACCTTCCATCTAACTACTAATTCTATCGCACTTTTATTTCTGCATTTCAGGTATTTATTCCGGCCAAAAATTGTAATTTTCCTCAATAAGGAGATAAAATTATACAATAATTGAAGTAAGAAGGATTACCATCCTAAAACGGATGATGCATGAAGGTTGTAATACCAAAAAATGGTCATCCATATCATAGTCTATAAAAAACACATCATCTTGGTTTCCACCTGCTGATCTCATGGGGACATAAGCAGACCACATCAGTGTATGAATTGAGCCAGTTGTTTTTTACGGTCTTACTCATAATCAAATGTTCCGAATGTAGGATTACCTAAATTGGATTGTGGGAAATTATCACCCAACCATTTGGGATATGTCAACCTCATTGTATTCCCATGTGTTCATATCCCTTCTCAAGAATTCATTGATGTGATTAGGGATATGATGGAATTGTTTAATTATAATGGTACATCATTTTAAGCATTCTCCCATATTTAGCAGAGCAGGTATATCATGATGAGGATTCTTTTTTTCATCAACTATAGATTCTCCCATCAGCATTATACTGAATGATATCCCTATAGTGGGATAGTCTTTCAGCATAGTTGGTGGATGTCTTGTTCGTGACAACTATTTCACCATGGAATATTCATTGACTCTTTATGTGTATATTTCAAATAATTCCACATCATTTCTTTTATCATAATAAGTGTTCTTCCATATATTTGGAAACTCAATATTCTAAAGTGGTAGGATTTGTATCGTTCTTTGGTCTTTGGTTTGTGAAACATCAATTGGTTCTTCTAGATCATCCACTCAGATAATATTTAACACATTTATTCCTTATAATTTTATATCTTGATCTTTAATATATGTTGACATTATGGTGAATAAATTCACATAATTATAGTAATAAATGATTTTTATATAATTACTTTCAATCCAACATGATAATATTGCACTGCCTTCATTTGGATCATTTCTCAAAACAAATCCAATATTTGTTTTTTATAAATTCCTACACTAGTGGGGTTTTATTGAATTTTTTATAGGCTCATCCAATCTTAGTGTGTGATTTGTGACCTTGATGGAGTTTTTTATCATTATTTCCCAACTAACCATAAATAATAGCAGTTTAACTTCACCTGGTGATGTGGATGGGTTACTAAACATTATTATTTTCCTCTCATTTTAAATATAACTAATTATGTTTTTGAAGATGATAATGATTATGGAAACAACCTTATACCTATTTAAATGGTATATGTGGTGCCAAAATTGAAATTAATTTATAATTTTGTTGAGGATATGATGCTTTTTGTTTAGGATTTTTTGATTACTATGATGGCATGTAGATGTAAACTACCATTGTCTAGTGGGATATGGTTGAACTGAAATAATTTTGGATTTTCATAGGACCCTATTGGGGGATGATAGACATGGTGATGTAAATTTTGATATTACTTCCTCAAAGAAACTAATATAGGGTTCATTTTCAACTGCTACCGACATATTAAAAATCCCATTTGTAATTGATGATATGAGGGGTGGAGGTGGTGGTAGATATTTCGTAAACATGACATGATGGGTTATCTTCTGGAAAACTCCTATGGCTGCTGATACTACAACCCATTTTTTATCTCACAGTTCTGAACAGGTAGGATCATAGTGCAATGGTTGTCCCAAAAGGGAGTGAATTTCAATAATAAATTTTTTACTTGATAAGATATTTGGATTTTATGTTTGAAATGCTTTCCAATTGTTTTGAGGGGGCATGTTTTATGACATATTGTATATCCTCTTCCCCTTTTCATTATTTCATGTCACTATTATAATGGTGGAATTTTAAAATACTGAAAAATGGCTCATGCATTAACTGGTTCTGTAATCTTTATGGAGGCTATGACATTATCAAATTTTTCATCTGATGAATTTTTCTACTCATGGGAAATTGTGATTTGAAGTGCTCCATATTTCTCCTATTATCATATATGTATTTCTAGGTAAGCTATAAAAATAAATCATTGGAGATTTGAAATGATGTGGAGGAAAAAATAATGTATGTTTCATTCATTCCTTAACATTCCTTTGTTCTGGGATTCAATTTTTTTGGCCATATCTAGATATAAACAAAATATTATTTATGATCTGATGTTGATTCTCATATCTTATTGAGGAGAAATGTATATTCTTTAGTTTATGATGAGTTTCCAATATATTTTGGAACATATAAGGCAATATTTCCTTTTCTATATTATTTATTATATCATATTCATAAGTGGAAAGGGAAAACACATGATGGGAATGTTTTTTCAAGATAACACTATCTATATGTCAATTTTGGTATCATTTTTATTATTATCACACGCCACTATCATAACAAAACATTGAATTTTATTATTAGGGTCTTTTGGTTAGTATATTTTAGTGATAAAAGATGTTAGTGGGAACTATATCTGGTTAAATACAATTTCTTACATTCAAATCCTTGCCGAGTCATCTATTTTTTATAGACTCTATATACAGAGGTGTCTGGGGAAGGGGTGGATTTCTCTATCCTTGGGATAAATCACTATGGGGAGTTTGACAATAACGAATGTCAGGAGTATATTCTCTACAATCCTTTACTACACTACCACGAGGATAAATATTTGAGTAATGATAATATATTTATTTAGTTGAAGTGTTGGTAGTCTATTTGTGTGTGGATAATATGTCATGAACAACCTCAAGGACACAAGCGGTGAGATGATTAGGGATATGAACCTCATTCTACCTCTTAGAGAGAATCATTGAAACTATATTCTAGAATTTTATAGTGATATGATCCTTCTATATAATCATTTATGAATCTTGATGATAAAATTATAGTTCCTCATATTTCTGGTACCTTTAATAAGAAGATTTCGAAATATATCAATTATCTTTTTTCACTGTTGACAAGAATAGGAGCCTATGTTGAGGCATTTCCCACTCACTATTGGTGAGAATCAGTCAAAACTAGAGTATGAGCCTAACAAATTGCATTGGGAATATGATATTGGTTTTCTTTATAGGTGAATGAGCCTATCTGAAGTCATGTGCTTCCCTAAAATGGTAGCCTTAGTTGGAACTGGAATACAAGCCCTGTCAAAATATGTCATCCCATATAAAGGCATGGGATGTCTTTTGTAGTCTGAGAAGGGATATAAGAACCCTCATATATGGGCATGGAAGAATCCAATAAAATTTATTCATAGTTTAATTAGGAAATATTACATGGTTTTTTTGATATATTAGGATATTCTAGGTAGATTCAGGAACATGAATATGATCTTGTCCTAAGCCATGTTACACTCTCACTTGGTAATCCCTAAAAAAATGGGGATTTGTTACTAATATTGGGAAATTGGATTATTCCTCATGTATTATCAAACAAAAATAACATCCTATACTGTGAAATATTCCACACATACGTAGTAGAAACTGACCATAATCAGGATATGTACCCAATATCAGACCTTTTGAATACGTTTCTAGGCTTTTTTGATTGAGTACTGTGCTTGTCCTAATGCATGTTAAACATTCAATTGGTGATCCATAATTTGAATGGAAATTTCATCGTTGAATATTGATTACTATTTTACCAGTACATTTGGATATTCCTCCCATATCGGCTAAATTATATATTCTTTATTTGAAGAAACAACTTGTTCAAAATGATTAGAGAATTGAGATTCCCTAGAAAATGGGATCAAAATATTCACATATCCCTTTATCTATAATATTTTTTAACATTATGGTAGATTTCTTCAATTATGTATATGATTTATTAGATTTTTATCAATGTGTGAATAGTAATGTAAGCCTACACATCATTATATCAGCTATATTCTGGGGGAAATCATCGATAAAAGTGGGATATGTTCCCACTATTATCCTCGTTGTACCACCAAAACATGTGGACGGACATTATAAATGGGGGTAAATATATGCAACTCCCCCTTTCTGGCTCTTGGAATATGAATGTTTACTTGTTATGAGTGGGAAGGGATATGAGCCTACATTCTAGATACTACTGGATTATGCTAACTTGCATCATCATCTAGTATGGTGATATGATCCCACTCATGGTTATGATGAGGCTTTCGTTCCTGTTTTTTCATCCTTCTTTCTAGTGCATATTTGGTATTCGTAGCATTGTGTTAAGTGGTACCTTTAGCAGGTGATTGAATGTTAAATATCTGGTTATATTTGTTACTGAGGTAGACAATTACCCTCCTTTGTGGCCCTAATCTAGAATAGAGTAGTTGTTAACTCATAGGTCAACATTATTTAGACACTGATGATGGTGACTATCATGCTTCGGGGATAAGGATCCTATGTAGTTGGTTGTGGCAGATAGGGCCACTTGGATTTTTTCATATTTCCTCAAATAATGCATATACTTAGATTTTATATTTTAGGTACCTTTTATGTAGCATCAAGAGTATGGATTGTACAATGCTGATGGTATTCATAGACCATTGTATCTTCAATCTGAGAGTATAATTTTTGAGTATTTTTTGTCATTCTTTAACCTACATGGGTTTCTACCATAGATAAGTTTCATGAGTAGACACTGGATAAAGACATTATCTATGGTTTGGGTGATATTGGTGATTGAAATAACTATTATCAAACATACAACAACGAAAAGGTTAACTTGTCATTTCATCATCATATGCATGATATTGCTCAATCAAATATTCATGGGTAACACAATTGTACTTTTATTCTTCACCAAACCATTTATCTTGTGTGAACTTTTCAAAGTGAGGATGGTAAAATTTCCTGATAACCCAAATTATAGATAATCAATTTAATGATCTATTACATATAATATAATCATATTGATATATTGAGATATTGATATTGGGTTCACCACTTCTATTTCCCATAATAATGATAACAACCACTCAAATGGTAGGAAAAATTTATCATACATGAATGGGTAATTCTATAGTTTTAATCTTTTAAAAGAGAAGATATAGGTACATTATTCATGTGGGTTCCAGAATTATTTTTGGAATGGCATGGCTGACATGGTCTGATGGTTTCATTATGGGGTGGGGGTCAATGTATAGTAAAAAATTCCAAGTAGTGATTACTATTTTATAACTCAAATGAAAAAACCTAGTGGTTCCCACACACATAAATTGGAACAAAACATCTATATAATGGTAGGTAGTCCATTGGGGGTTTAAGCCCAATGATGAATAAGATATCAGTCCGGTCAATAATGTATATATTCATTCTCATTATAACATTTAAGATGAATTGTTTCCTACATATGAAATCTCTTATAGATATATGATATTTTATAGAATCTCTTCCTAATTTTGATATGGGATCATATACCCAAAAATAATAACCAAATGTTTAGTCATTTTATTTGGCCAAAGTTTAATATAATTGGTGAATCCATCTATATGTATATGAGGTTCTACATCCATTTCCCATTATTGGGTAGTTTATTATATGTCTATGATATATAACGAAACCCTGCAAAGTTTGTGGGAATCCAATGATGTTTTCAATACCTTGATGATGATATTTATCCCTTATGAGGAATCTTGTGTTCCCTATTTTATAATTGGAATCAAAAACCATGTAGTTCTTTAAAAATTTAATGATTAACATAAAATTTAAATGAATTATTTGGGGTATCTTGGGAACCATATATTTAGGCTAAAACTATATGGATGCGTAAAATATATCACATTTATATCTTGAAATAGAGTTCTCATTGTTCAATAATTACCTTGGGACATACCCTAGGGTATACACCAATATATTTTGAAATCATATCATCCCACTGATTAGGGAATATAGAATTGGGTTTTCCAATCTGTTGAAGATTAATGATGAATGTGATGAGATTATTTAAAATCCCTAAGCCTACATGTGACACACTCAGTACTAGAAACAAGGTACATAATATAATTAGTCCAAAAACATGGATGTGGGACCTATTTTTTGGGACATAACTTTTAGATCATTAATACAGATATCAGGCCTCAAAAAGGTTTCCAATATATACTGGTTATTGTAAGAATCAGAGTACTCATAGTTCATTTTATCTGGGATTTCACACTAAGGAATCCCAAAAATGAGGGACATAGAATATAATTTCATTGATTCTAGATTACACACTAAGGTTTCCCTGTGTAAATGAAGTGTTAATTCAACCTCCTTAATCCCAAGTCACTTATTTTTTCATCTTAAAAATAAGGTATTTCATGAAATTAGTCACACTAACTATGGATATAGGATCTATGCATTGGGGAATCCAATTTAATTTCTAATATGGAGGTTGGTTATTTTGAACGAATCCTACATATCTTGGATATGGAAGGGATTAAAGTTAAATTATTTATGTTTGATTGGGGAATGCACTTCTAGGATGACCTGATATTCTTGTAGGACATGTCTATCATGTCTGGATATGTTCTTGTGACATAGCATAGTTATCTTCCTGACATATCTAGTTATCTTCATATGATGTATAGATTCCTTCCAAAAAATTCATAGTAACAATCTAATAATACATGTTGACATGTCTGGAGGAATTCCCCAGGGAAGACTGATGATTTTTGGAGACAATCAAATTATCATAGATGTCATTTCTATAGGAAATCATGAGACCTGGTTTACAATTCCTATAGGTCATCACGTAATCTTAGATTATTTTTATGGAGGATATTACATGATCTGCATTGACACATTTGAAAATCACTCCATGGTCTTAGTTGTCCTGTCTGGAGGGCATCACATGATCTTTGTTGACAAATCCTAGGGACATCATTAGACTTGGATGACATGAACAAAGGGTGTCATGATATATGGATATAGAACCTGGAGTGGTTTTCAAGAACTAGAATTCAGAGAGTGGTTTCACCACTCAAATTGGGATGATTTCCTAGAGTACATCACAGGATATGGATGGTGAGACCAGAGGGATTCATGATACATTGGTGGTGTGCTCAAAGGGCTTCACGTGACTCCATCGACATATACGGGGGGACGTCACATAATTAAAATGGATGTTAATTATTTATCACCTTACTTGAGTGGAATGTATTTGTGACTTTTAATGATATGATGGAGTCATGTAACACACGTGAGGATTCATGAATATTTCATCATATAATTCTCACCTAATATGCCTTTATTCCTATTTTATGACATATATTACATAGATGTGATCAGAGATATAATTTTTTCTATTTCACATGATTCATACAGTGTGTGGGATATCCTTCACAGAATATATCAGATATTTTGTGCATGATATTAATCGATGACTCATTGTTATGATACATAATTCGTGAACACATTAGTTATTCCCTGAATTTTACATTGCGAAAAATATTTACAATCATATGATTGGAAAATATAAAAAGTCATATGTGATTCATTATGAGTTATAGCATGAGGATAAAAATATATATTTTTTCATTATATGGTGGGGTATTTATAGTTTTCTATTCCCAACTATAAAATATATTTTAGGATTACTATTGTGAAAATTCAATATTCAGTCGGTGGAGTGATTTTTTCTCAGACACATCACAAAACCCCACTATGGGTGTCATTTGATTTTTAGTGATTGAATTTTATCAAATAAACACACCATTTATTAGTTTTTTTTTGTAATCAAAAGGTTATTTCATTATCATGTGGACATTAAAATGGGATTTTCCAATGTCATACAATCATGTTTTGGGACTTTCGTGAGATTAGATCAAATACTGAAATTGTTTTTCATGATTGTAGAAGTCTTGTATGGGTCATTCTTTGTGAAAATAGTGGATTTCTATGTGGTCTTTTTAGAATAAATATGAATTTTATAGGGGGATCATGAAATCAATGATGATCTATCAATTATTGTAAATCAATTATAATAATATTATCATACCAAACCCACTGATGAATCTACCATCATTTCAATTTTTTTAGTAATTATACAAGGTAAGGGGTATTTCATGTTATTATGAGTGTTTTCATAGACAACCACTATATCTAGCAGTGATGTGTTGTATGAAATTTTTTCCAATGATGATGAACTATGATTTTTTGTAAATAAACCCTTTTGTTTATCATAGAAGGAAAAGAGTATCACAAGACAACCTGTAAAAGTCTAAAACCCTTCTGGTGAAGAAGGAGATATGCCATAAGGAGCTTTCGTGACATGGATGACTTTTTAACATGTCTTCAAAAACACACACACATATATATAACTATATGGCCACATCACATGATGTTTTTCGACTTCAAGAGGATCGCGTATTTTAGATATTTTCTCTTTATATTACAATGAATTATAGATAGTTTTTCAAGCATCTGTTGATTAAAAAATTTATCAATATGGAGGAATAAATATAAAATCCATCAAAAGATTCCTGAATTCCTCAAGATACATCACATGAGTATGGAGAGATTATAAAAGTGCCCTTATGTGATCTCCAATCCTTAAATGGGCTATGAATGATGTATCTTTTTAACCTTTAGTTTTTAATGTGATCACTTGTCATCATGAATGTTTCATAATCCACATTTATTTTCCTCCATTTATTACATTTTTTACGATAAAACTTATACTCCTACTATGATATTTATTATGTTTTGAAATTTTTTAATCCTCATCTAGAAGATATTAAAAAATATTTAGATATAAAACAAGTCAAATTTTATGGATTGAGCATGCTGTAAATTTTAAAAGAGAAATAAACATTTAAAATGATTTCACAAAATTAATTTTAAATTAATTGGAAGACTAAAACCATGATAAAATAAAAAACCCATGACACTCATAAATAAATAAATTTTCATACTGTCAATTCAATGAGTGGTGATGTGAGTCCAAAAATTGGTACATGATGAAAAATATTAATATAACGAGATCTCACATGACATCTTGAAAATGATTTATAAATCAAGGGTAATATCCTAGGACACAGATAACATGTTCACAATAATTGACACAGTTCTGATGAAATTAATAAAAAACTCATCAAATCCCATGCAGTCTTATCAAACCATCCATGAATAAAACCACAATCTATCCCACCCATACCACAATCCATAAGAATTTACCTAGTTACATCCTTTCAGTCTATCATAAATTCATTATTCTATTACCTCTTTCTATATAGTAGGACACTATCCCTAGTCATCACATTGTCTACAAAAGGAATTTAAATTACCATGATCTCTACTATGTCTCTCAGGACTTCACCTGACAGATATGATAAAATGATATAAATCAAATGATAATATAGAATAATATAAATAATATTGAAATAACTCACACATAAAAACCTAAATCCGACCAAGGAAACCCATTTTCATATATATATAATAATAATGTCATGGAAAATAAATGTAAACATCTACCATGTGGTTATAAGGATAATGTCAAAAATAATAACATGAGCTCAATTAGGGATATCACAGACTTAAAAATAGTTATTATTCTAATCATGATATTAAATAATAATCCATTAAATGTTGATCCATTTTAACCACAATTTTAAATCATTTTAAATTAGATTTCAAATGTAAATTAAGAATATCCATTTAATAAAATCATTGAAATAAATTTTAGTATACAACCTATTTATATAAAACCAACTAATAAAACAATCATTTCCCCCCAAATAGTAGATTTCATTACAAACCCTTGAAAGTAGAAACCACTAAACATCTATCAATTTCCTGACTAAACTGGGGTGAAACCATTTTAAAACCATTAAATTTAAACAAAGTGTAATAAAATCCATTAAAAATACACGTAATTTCCTACATCTGCTAAAATGTTTTGTAAATAATCAAAAATACACTTTGAAATACAAATATATATTTATCAAATTCAGCCAATTATTTAATAATATTTTAATAAAATTCAATTTAAATTTATGTAATTATATTTAAAACCCAGTATTAATTCTAAGGAAACATTTTGGAATGCTGATATTATTTTGAATAATCCTTACATTTATTATACCAATCATTTTGTGTTTAAAATATGTTAAATTAAATTTGAATAAATATATAAAATAGTAAACCACATCCATTTCTATAAAAAGTTGGAAATATAATATTTCAGATTTTATTTTAATAAAACAATCAAAACTAAAAATATGAAATTTATTTGAACATAAAAAACTCAAAAAAAAATATTATTTTTAATGAAATGTTATGGTGTTGAAAAAATTACTTAATATCAATGAAGAAATATCTAGAACATAAAATTTGGGTTAACAGATCCTGAAAGTGACATTTAACATCCAAACATAATGGAATGAAAAATAAAATCCATACAAATTGACACACTTGGGTTTGGGCATGTATGGAGTAGAAATGGGGAGCTAAAAAATAGAAAATGAATAAACAATGGTATAGGATACCACACCTAAATGTTCTATCATTGGATCACAAATGAATATTATGGAATAACTAAAGGATAAGGGTTATCATTATTGGGTTCTGATAAAAGATTATTGTCTTTAGGGGATGTCCGGTGAGATTTCTGTTGTGGGGAGAAAGGGGAAAAAATTATTTCATTCAGGGTGGGAAAAAAGTAAATTATTAAAAATTAAGATTCTATGTGACCTTATAAACATTTCCACCCTACATAGTATATTTAATCCAACCATGAGTAGTCTATTTTACCCTTCAAAATATCTTGAATAGTTCTTTGTAGGTTTACCCACAATTTAATAGATCGACTAATATTTTTTCTAGATGACACTATCCATTTATAATACCAAATGTGTTGTTCCTTCATGTTTACTATTAACCCTTGAAAAAATGTGTGTAAATCAAAAAGATTCCAAATATTATAAATTAGGTCATTTCAAATAACCATAAAAATAAGAATTTTTTTTCTAAAATTATAAAAAACTAACATCATATTAATTCAAAGGGTATCATAACAATCCCTGTAATGGCATACTCAACTAGAATAAATTTATTTTTCTAAATATATAATATATAAAGGAAAATGAAAACTCATGGAGATGCTATAACATATGATAATACACTTGATATTTCTCCCCCTATCATCCCTCAATAAATCCAAATAGGCATAATAACCTCATGTAAGAACAGACCCAAAATATCAAACATGAAATTTAAAAGTTATGCAACATGGTTTCCGAGTCTCCCCACTATATATGATTGGTATAAATGGGTGTAACACCAAAAAACCTACTCTAATGATGACTGTGTCCAAAAGAAAACATTGATTTTACAAGAAAACCCACAATTTTTTACCCACCATGAAAATGAAAAAACATATATCAATAATTAATGGACGGTAAATCCATGAAACACCCAAGATCATATGTTTAAGACACCATAACACTTTACAAACTTTGATCCATCAAAATAATAAGATAAGGGATGAAAAAATTGTAAAAGTGGAAGGATCTGATATAAAAAAAATATCCCCAAACACCCATTGATCATAGATTCCATATAAGTTCCTTTCTAAAAGATACAATGGTTACCTAAATATTGATCACAAACTGAATATAATTTGTAAAAAATTAACTAATAACCATGTTACCATCAAATGGAATGAAAAATAACCCATTGACATCTTGGAAGTGCATAATATGAATCGATTTCTAATCATATCACCACTACCAAATTAAAAATTCATTTACACCCCCATTCCCAATAGGAAATCCAAATCCCAAACATTTCACTTATAAGAAAAATGTAAATAACTCTTTACAATCAAATATGAGAATGTGAAATATCTTCACAAAAAACATAACTTCCACTATGGTAAAGAACCCTTCATTCCTATTTTATAAAACAACTGTTTTCTAATTATTTTTAATTATAAATAATAAAAATATATAGAATCCATAACAATGGAAAAATTTAAAGTGGAAACAACACATAAAAACATGAAAAAAGTCCATAAAGAACATCATTTAATTAAAAAATAAATTAATTCTGGATGCAATAGAAGATAAAAAAAATTCCCATAAATCATTCTAAACATGTTCCATTTTTTCATTACCCTGAAGGTCATTGTCGATCGTCACGGTCTGAGAAATTGTGTCTTGGAATAAAATAATAAATCATTGGGACCTTTTTTTCCAAAAAAAAACTACTTATCTAGTGGTGTGACTATATCAGAAATATGGAAGGTATCATCCATATGTAATAATTCAAAAGAAAAATAAATATTTATAAATTTTTAATGTATGTAATTTAATAAAACTATATATTTTAATGAATAAAATAGCTCACCTCTCCATTCACTCCATCACACAAAAAATGAATTTCATGTCTTATATAACACGACTAAGGTAGTTTCGTTCCCATAAGTAAAATAAATAATGTTATGATGCGACTAATTTAGTGAGGATAAAATTATATCCATGATAAATGTGACATGATACAAATCTCACAGTGGCCCACGAATTCACTTCGACTCATACCATCACCGAACACCCCATTTGAAATCATGAGATAAATTGGAACATAAAATTATAATATATATATATATATACATATATATATGAGTGTTTGTGTTTGAGTAGATAAGAATAAATATTCTAAATAGGCCATCACCCTCCTACACATAGATCCATTGTTATATCATTAATAAAATTTATTTCTAGTTTAATATATAATTATAAATAATTTATTTCAAACATATGTACATATCAAATCAATACCAAATCCAAATCCATTTTACAAAATCACTTTTTTATTTTATTTGAATTGAAACAATAACTTTTTAATTGATTTCTACATGATATGAATTTTTTTCCAAATACCCACAGTAAATTATTTTTAAAACCCAAATTTTATGAATTTATTACAAATAGATTAACAAACTCTAATAAAACACATTTTTTGTTTTAACAAGAAAATTATTTTGAAATAGAATGAAACAGAATTTAAAAATGAAGTATCCCCTCCAAATCATTTTACAAATCAATTTGTAAAATAATAAAAAAATTTAATCCAAGGACATATATAAACACAAACAGAAGTAATCAATATTAATAGACTTCAAATAAACTAATTATGCAGTTTTAACATGATAAAACTATTTGGAAATAAAAATAAAGAATAAATTCAATTGGATTCCATAATTCATCTAAAAATGGATCTATGATTGAAGGGTAATCTCCCATAACACACGTAACAGAATATAAACTAGAAACATATACACTATTCCAATAGTATATAAATTTCCACATCAATTGTAGTTCCATCAGACTAATAAGAAATAAATCATTCAAATATCCAACATCTACATCATGGAAAAATAATATCTCTTGTTATGTTCATTAGTCAAACAATCGTACATCTTTCCAAAAGATCCATCATTGTGGAGATCTATTCATCCGAGTTGATGTACAATCAACACAATGGATTTTACACACATGGATATCTACATTGTTACCATCATATTACATTGTAATATATCAATGTTATATAGAAATCCATCAATTGCAATAATAAATATAGATTATTTGGAATCAAATCACACATCATATCTAACTCCCACGTAAGAAATATCCCTATTCACATAAATTTATATTCATCCCAACATGGAAGAAAATTTAAAAACATCCCCAAGGGGGTATAATCATCAATGATAGAAACAATAAAAGGAGATTTGTTGATGGTATCACACACTTTTGAAAACTACATAAATTTCAAAACCTTCCATTATAGAATTATTTTCATAATGTTATGTTATTTCACCCACATTTATGAATAATTTAAAATCTCATTTCAACAACCTTTATAAAATTTCAAAAAACATTGAGATATATTTATATAGAAAACTATGTTATCACAACGAATTATAAAAAAATAATTTTTAAAAAAAAATTACATTTCATTAAAAACCTCCAAGGGTCCAAAATAACAGCCTAAAATTTATTTCAAGAATCGTATGTTGAAAAATCTATTTTTAAACACCACAATTTTTTATAATAATTTTTAAAACCACTCAATGGAATTTTATATATAATGTATAACATGGAATTTTAATTATATCCTCTGAAAAATATCATGGAAATTGCAACTCATTTTTGTAAATTTCATTCAACAAATGTACAATATTTTAAATGAAACACATCGATGAAATAATTGAAACTATACTATAAATAAAACATAAATGATATGGATAAATTTAGTAACAACAAAATACATTTTAAAGGGTATAACATGAAATATAACAAATCTTTTGTGTCTTTGAAAATTGAAATCATATTTTAATAAAATGTTCAATGGGTAAAACCCTTCACTTTAAAATAAAACCATGATAAATACAATTTTTTATCATCGAATTTAAATAATCAAACCCAATACTATAATTTTTATATTTAAATAAATTTTTCATGAAATAAATATATATATAAATAAAGTTAATCCATTGGAAACATACCATGAATTAATGGTGAAAGGTAATGAATAACAGATTTATGATTAAATGAGCCTAAAGTAGATTTCTCACACACTAAATTTTATGAAATTAGAAAAATATGTTTAATAAAACACATTAATGTTCCTTCAAATGGGGTATAGATATGTGGAGGGAAAATGAATGAATCACGAAAGAAATAATGGGACAAGAGACCCTACATGTGGAATCTAACTATGTGTCATGGATAAATATCATTGAATCATTAACATATATAATATATCATATGGTGTCGGAACATGAAAAAGGAGTTATTGTAAGTGGAAATTTTTGAAATTCATGTTAGAGAAAGAAAATAGAAACAATTTCTAGTATACGGTGGAAATCATCTATACTGCAAAAATTAAATTTCCTAGTGACCAATGTTTTTTGGATGCATGGTTAGTAAATTGTTCCCTACCATATAAAAGCTACTTGAAAAAAAAATCAAATTACATATTTTCCCTTATAGCCCTGTTTGTTTTATATAACTATTCACATACCAGACAAATGAAATATCCAACTATATGCCCAATCAAAATGTTTTGGAAATTTTATTACACAATATGTGAAACACATACAACTCTCATGTTCTTTTTCCCAAAATTCAAACTTCAATCCAAAAAATATACAAACTATAAATGTACCAAGTTAATATAAAAGAATATAAAATAAACACTATAGTGAAAAAAGCTTATCACACAATGGGATCCAAGAATATATAAAGACCATATTTCTTAATATCATATATCTGACAGCAATATGCACAATTAGTGTATATCAATGACTATGTAAGTGTTAGTCATTTTACATTCCAATATATATCGTTGAAAAAATTCTAAAATCATTCATCATAATTTTTTAAATATACATTATAATATATAATCAATTTTTAATGATTTTACTTATATCCATACATAAAATCATGTACATTATCATTATGTAAAACACTATGGATAGAGATTTTGACTCTTTATCCTTTTTATTTAAATTTGGTTTTATATATGTCTTACTTTTTAATGATGTTTTGTATTTTAGGCTAATAATGAATAACTTTTATTCCATCATTGTAATATTGTTTCATAATTAAATATATCTGGATGTTTTTTTGACATTTTAGGTATCAGAAGTTATAGAACATGTATAATTTATATAATAGAAAATAAATATTGAATATTTTGGGTGTTTCTTTATATATATTGTAACTTTATTTAATTAAGAAAGAAAGGAGGCAAATTCAATTAAATTAATGTCAACGTGTATTTCATAAAACATATTACTATTTTGGTTTATGTCATTTGATCATTTATTACAAATGTTTATGCAATATATGAATCAACCAATTGATTTTTAAATAGAGATAAATCATGTGGGAAGACATGGAAGTATTAATGATGACAATATATAATAACATGTGTCCCCAAGAACATTGATAGATAAAAAATATTTTTTAATTTTTGATGAATATTCGTTTTGGTATCATGGTAATGGAATTGGGAATATTAATATACTACGATATACACATTTTAGTGCATTTATAACACTATATTCGTCTAATTTGATATACTATTGACATTTTATCCTTTGAAACCCAATAGTTGAATCAAATCAATTCCACATGTTTTAATTAATTAAATCATGTGTAAAATGTATATCTTCAATTACTTATTTAATATGTTTATTTATATAATAACACAAAATAGGTTATTTGAACTCTGCAAGGACATTCAATATATAATATCATAGGTTGTGATTTTGTCTTCATATGATATAGTATATTATAATCCTTGATAGAGTTTAATTTTCTAGGTTTTGGTGTATTATAGTGAATGATATTCCTACAATAATTTTACAGTATTTCGTTGAATACTTCTTGAAAAATAAATCATTTTACCCCTTAAGAGATATTGATATAAACCTTAGATAAAATTTCCATAGGGACATAGAGATTACTCTCTTGTTGGATTCAAATTTTAACTGTTGTTTACTGAGCACAGTCTTCATTCTATTATATAACATCCATGGCCTATTTTTAAACCCACATTAGCTATTAACATATATAATTTATAAACCCACTACCATGTTGCACTTTTTCATTAATGACATAAGATATATCATAACAAAATAGTTTATCATAAAATTGGATTTTCATATATCAATTAATAATATATTAATATTATTTTTAAAATGTATATAGAATATGGAATGAATATTTTGGTTATACTATTAATTTATACAAATTTTCATAATTTAATGGATTATAATACATTTCAAAATTCATAAATTATATTTATCTAATTCAAATATTAAATAAATATTTTGATACATTAATTGATAATATAAAACATATTTTGTTTATAAAATTATATAAAATTAATATAAATAACATATATTATATCAATATAGGTTGTTTATCAATATATATTGCTTTATTATAGACATTACCTAAAAACCATCAATAGTTTTTCTATAATATATATTTTTAAAGGATTGGGGAAAACCCCTTTGATAGAACACAAAATGAATTATCACATTTTGATGACTACGAAAAGGTGAAACCCATTATAAGGACCAAATAATAAAATCAATCCTTCACATACCACCGAGATACATGGATTTGTATGCTTATATATAACTTTATAATGGAAATTATTCATGTCTATGTGATGTTAAATATATCTTCATTGGATTATATAAATAGCTTACATATTCTAATTTATATATAAAATCTTAATGTTTCATTGTATATCACACATTTAAGTAAAATTTAATATAAATGATATGATTTGGATGATTCCTTACATAAATAGATAATTTGACAGTGGAACACCAAATATAATACTTTTCATAGTGAACTGTCAATCCTATCCATCTAATGGATACGATGAAAATAAAAGGTATGATATTTTTAGTATAATAATATATGAGACTGTTGTTATTAAAATATTATAAAACATGGTTCTCATCTTATATGTACAAAACAATCATATTAAAACATAATTATCTCCATTTCTGAGGATTGGTGAAATTTTTTTATTTGATTAAAAATATAGAAATATAAATTTATCATCTTTAATGTTTTCTGATTTTATTTTAGTAATTTTTTATTTAATTTTTATTAAATTTTAATAAACTATGTATTTATTATTGTGTCGTAGGGATACATTGAAGGATTTATATCAAAGATAAGTTTACCTTATTTCCGAAGGATATTTAATAGAATCTAAATGAAATTATAATGATGAAATAAAAATTTAACATGTTCCCAAAACCATACCCAAGAAAGGAATACAAATCACCTCATAGACTGGAGATAAAATTTCATAACGATTTTCACAGTAAAATAATCAAGGAAATTGATGTTTTGGTATGTAACACATTGAAATATAACTTAATCCTAACCCTGAATCCATCAATATTTTTGGATTACAGGAGGTAGAAGAAATTGACAGATAACTTGTGTGTGAAAAAGAAAAATTTAGTAAAATACATTTGATGAACATAAACATGAAAAAGAAAATAAATAAATAAAAACATATTTTATAGATATTTTATAATTATTTAAAAAAATTAGGACAATAGGAAATGGGAAAGGAATAATATTTTTAGGATCTTGAGGATGAACATAAATCAATAATTGTGATAATTAAGTCAATGAAGCCATCATTTTTTAAGGATGGTTTAAACCAAATTTAGTGTGACTCCATGATCTTATTACTTACACTAATACTGTTTAGAGTATTGCCACATGGTCAGAATACCATCCCAATTTCATTGAGGATATGTAAAGACAATATTTTTAGATTTGAAAATAAAATTTGGGTATATATTATATTCTTCGCTCAATACCCCACAGTAATAAGCTAATTGTGATATGATTGGGTTAAATAAGTATTGAAAAAGATGATGTTTTGAGTAGTAACCCAATTTATAAATTTAATATACGGAACTTAATTTACTTTTTTATTATCATTTAATAGAATTTCCCCTAGTATTTTTATCGTTATTAAAATTTCATATACATAAAAATGTTTATTTTTATTTCTCAAGGTCCATAAAAGGAACATAAAAATGAAGGAGTAATAATTAAAAGAATATATAAGACCACTAAATTTCATGAAACCAATTCAAATAATGAATGATAGAGAATACATGTCTGTTGGGAACTACAAATCATTATTTTGGTTCAAGGAAATGATGGGAATCCCAATATTGAATCATGAATTTTCAAGTGCATTTCATGTTACAATTTGAAAGTTTTCTAATGTAATTCCCATATTTTTTTTAAAAACATTCATTTATAATTTCTTTTTTGAACTTGATTCATACATTACTAAACTGAACTAGGAGCCATCTAATAAATAGGTAAATTTCCATGAAATGGTTTTAAAATTTTATCTTAAATTAATTGGAATGATTAAAATTTAAAAATTAATTTTGTATATTCTTATATGGATTTGTATTTAAAAAATCATTATTTAGTAAAGAATAATGATTTTTTAATTTAATAATTTCTTATTTTATAAATTCTAACAACTTATTAAATTTTTAGTAATTGATTTATTTATTGATATGAATTGACATAATATTTTGTCCCAAAAATTCTTTTTATTTTCAATATATCCTCTCAGCCCAATGTTCCCCATAAATTTTATGTATATTTCTAGGTACACTCGAGCATGAATTATTGTCAAACATTATTCGCATCTTTTTTAATATATGAATGCATAGAATCATATTTAATATGATTAAGGCATCATTATTTTAACCTACTATAATAATTACCTCAATGCATTAACTTTTTTTTGAATGTATTAGACATGAATATAATTGTATGGAAATGAGCCATTTTAAAAGATAATCTTATATATTATTAACTTCTTCGATGTTTTTATCAGGATATTTAATAGAATATGAATGGGGATGTATTTTCCATTGTGTAAAAGATTTTACATAATTTAACATTTTTTCCATGGGAATTTCCCACATTTATTTTTGGAAAGGGGATATGTTTTTTGTTGTATATTTTCATTCATATCTCCTTCTAAAAAAATTATAAAAAAGAAAAAATTAATAAAAAATGTGTTGTGTCAATGGATGATTAAAAATCACCACTATTAGACTAATAATGTATTTATCATATTTGTTTTTATGGTGGATGTGGCATTTATATTAAGCATAGGAATATATAAATTATTCAAAATAAACATAATGATGTTAATTTGTTAATTGTGAAAACAGGTAACATGATTCTTCTTTGAGATTGGTTAGGGAAGGAGTGATATGACATCTATAGAGAGACATATTTATTGTGTGTATATTATGATATAATTTATTATTCATTTTATATAGTTCTCATTTTATACATTTAAATTTTCAAATAATCAACCCAAATTCCATAAATATTATGATACATTTTTTAATAATATGGAATCCATCAGGATTATTTTTAAAAATTTCTTCATATGGTGGAGATGTATGATTCCATTCAACCCAATGGTATGTGACTTGTTTTTTAGGTATGTGATGAACTAAACCAATATTTGTACCGAATATATGATTGAGAAATCCAATGCGTGGAAAATATCCAATGGAATGATTATTTTTATTAAATTGAAAAAAATGGATGAATGAAAAGTCTTGGATATTTACAAGTAGAAAAGTAAAAATCATTGTTGATTTGATTTCATGGAAAAATGAGACATCGATTTTTTTCCATATGGGATGCATAATATTAAATTCGTCATTTGATAAGTTGTTTTTATTATAATTTGATTTAAAAAATTTTAGATTGAGATTCCTTTGGAGAATTTTGAGATTCTATTTTGGATGATAATTCTTCATTTCACTATTGGAAAATTTGATATGTGTTTTCATGCATACATTTTAGGGTATTTTAATATACTAATTTATTTTATATTATTGAGATTCATTCCAATATATAGACTCATTGGCTTGTTTTCTTTTTTATGATTTTATATAAGTGCGTATTGATGGATTAACATAGTTATGGATGATCATGCAACACTAATGAGGCATTTAAGTGAGGAACATGAGAAAAATGAGAGTTCTAGAGTCTGAAGTTTCCATTACAGATCGTGTATACATTATAGAATGTGAATATGATACATGAAATGAATACATGATATGTTGTGAACTGGATGAAAATAATTAATTGTGGAGCCCAATACAAAATCTACATGATACCAATACACATTATGAATAATCATAGAATTTCATATTTATGATAATTTTTATGGGGTTTATTAATATTTAAAAATTAATAATGAAAATCAACCACCATTTATTACATAATAAAAACCCAAAAATCAATATAATATTTATTAATGGATAATAATATGTGACAAGGGTTCTTGATATATAAATAAATAAGAGACCATGGATCAAATAAGTATTCATTCCAGAGGAACCACCATTGGGATAAAGGAATTCTACTACTGTGATGATTCAAATATGAATTTCATATTTTTGCAACCCCATGTCCAAAATAAGGGAGGTGACTTTTGGTAAATGATATAGTAATGAATGTGGTTGATTTTATTATGGTTTTTTAGTTTTGAATGAAATTACTTTTGGTTACTTTTTTTCAACACAAATATCATAAATCTATTTTTATTCTTATTATTCACGACTATAGAA
Source organism: Viscum album (assembly GCA_963277665.1). NCBI lineage: Eukaryota > Viridiplantae > Streptophyta > Magnoliopsida > Santalales > Viscaceae > Viscum > Viscum album. Next base: position 1,807,938,346 of record OY728136.1, on the reverse strand, counting down.
TGATTATTGAGGGGGTTCTTCTTTAATCACATTGAATTTATAATGATTGACACCATTAAAATTATGAGGATAATTTTCTATGTTAAATCGCATTTAGAGTTACCAAGAAATAAAATATATGACGAAAAATGATGTTCATGAAAATGGAACAGTGGTGATCCGTGGGTTTTCATTCCTACCCATTGAAGTCACCGTTACTCAGTTCTGAAAAAAAAAATATAGAATATTTCTTATTTCATTAACTAATAAATCCTTATAAAAGATTTAATTTTTTCAAAAACATTTTTATAATATTATAGAATCCAAATTGATCATAATACATTCTTTCAATAAATTTTTTTATGTTTTTTTCACAAAATTGAATAAGTTTATTTTTTAAATTAAAATTGAATTCGACCGTTTCTTCATGAGTTCTACCTCATCGATTCATATCCTATGCTACCTTATTGTTTACTATTATTTCCATTCATGATTTAAATATTTAAATTAAGTAAAATAATAATAATTAAGTAATCCCATATGGATATCATTATTATTAGAATATTTTCTCAAAAATGTACTTGAATAATGTAAGAAACATCATTCACTGATATAGAATATTATAAAAAAGTTCATGTTAAAAATAATAATATATTACAAGATAACCCATTATTGATATTGAACATATGATTTTATCGAAAAATTCTTCTTATACATATGAGAAACATAAAGGGATTCACTAATGGTTTCCATAAGTCTTGTTCCATCTATAGAATTCAATTTTTTTATTATTGTTATCTTTCCTAAGTAGTGAATGAGTCGAAGAAATTTTAATCCTCTTTTGTCAATGTTTTTAAAAAAAATAAAATATCGCTATAATTGTTGATATAATTTTCAATATATGAAATAAAAGTTGGTAAAATATACTTATAATGTAATAAAATTTAATTTTAATCTACATGAAACATATCAATATTTGATAAAATAAATACATGATATTTCTCATAGATGGAATATTGTGACAATGATATCAAAATGATGGGGTATCTTTTCTACTACAATCCCCATAAAAATATAAATCATCAAATTCATATTTAAATCAACATAATATTAATAGTATGAAATATTAATGTAATTCGTGAATTTTATAAATAACACATATATGAGAGATGTTGTATATAATGCATCTATCCCAGATAGTTAAAAGTGATATTAAAACACCTTGATCCATCAGTATTCAATTAAATTGTAAATCATAGTAACGAATTATGAAAAATGAAACATTAAATATCATTAACATGATTAAATTAATTATATAACAGTTCAATGGAAAATTATATATACCACAAAAAATATAAGTTGTTAATATTCATATGTCTCCATGAAATAATAGTATGAATAGAAATCCATTATCATTATTTCCAACCTCATTCATACACACTCAAACCTTCTAAATAATAAATATAAATATATTATAAATATATAATATAACAATATATATATATAACCTATCTACTAATATTTATTAATGAAAATTCACTACTATTTTGTTACCAATTCCATGTTAAGATAATGGTTTAGGTAGTATCCAATTTCTTTTTTCATATATGTTATGATTATTTATTTCAATCCCACATTCTGTGATCTATATTATTACATCTCTAGAATAATAATAATGTCCTAATAACTACTTTTATTCACTAATTTTACTTTTTAAAAAATCAATAACGATGTTTTTGAAAAATGAATTATGTAACGATAATAGAGATTGTGTGTCATACGTACGTAGGATTAACATATCTATTCTTACAATGATCATTATGTAATTGATTTGTGTAATATTTTATATACCAATATATATAATAATATAATATAATTTATTTATATATAATTATATATATCATCCACTTGGTTCGGTGATGAATAAAGAGATTCACATAGCTTCGTTAAAGAGTTAGTCCACATGTACACGAACTAAATTACCGTCTTTTAATGAGTGAGAATGTAAGAAATAAAATGATATATTTTATTTCAAGAATTACAACAATGTCACAAATAACATTATTATTTCATTTATATAACGTATATTAATTTACATATTCCTTTTTATATTCTATGTAATGTTTTAGGGAAATACAAACCACATCATTTCATAATGCAGTTATCCCACATACAAACGAGTGACGTTGTTATAGCCCCAATGGATTTGAATGTAAATAAAGGATATATAATATAATAAAAATACAGGGATAATTATATTATAAATATAATATATATTCCTATTATACATCATCATATTCAACCATGATAGTTGTTAATGGAAAATCAAATGACATCAATTCGTGTGGTAGTAGTTCATTATATTCAAGAATTATAATTTTGTAACCCTTTCGATTGATGTGGGGATTTTTGAGATCATTAACACTAGATAAAAAATATAAATATATATTATATAATGAGGTTTTTTGATGTAATATGTGAACCTAGTCGAATGAAAGGCCTCATTAATTGAAATAAATAATCAGACAAACACAAGTTTTAATGAATTCAAATTACAAGTATCCCTCCGGATAAGTGGAATTAAATCCAAAGGAATGTGATATATAATAATGAGGTTCTTCTGATCTGTAACATTTTTGGATTGGATGTCCCTTAATAATTTACCTCTTTGAAACATAGTTTATTATATATTCAATGGATGAGAGAAAATAAAAAATTTCATCCTTTTACTATAGAGTCTCCAAAAAAACAGGAAATATAATGTTATAATATCATGGAAACAAGTTGTATAATAACATTCAGACCATTATTGACATATCCACTACATTTTGACGTAATAATAAGAATGATTACAAAATGAGTATTTTCAATATTTAGGAGGAAACACCACATGTATCATTTAAATATTTTAAAACATAACTTTGAATGTTCCAGCAAAAATCCCCATAGTCTAGTGGACATGGATTACCTCATGATGATACATATGTGATTATTTCAATACAACCAACAATAAGGGGTTCTAAAATAACATCATTTACCCTAGGGGATAAGTATTCTGATTTATAAATATTAACATGGTTTGAAAATAATATAAGGAGGTGGAGAAATAAATAATACTATAACTCTCGTTAATGAACATTAACTATTCATCATGTATCCTACTAATGATTGCAGAAAAATCCTTCATAGGGGGGATTTATGTTAGAATAAGGTCTCCGGGATGAGATTAAGGAATTTGGGAATTGATTCAAATTGGTATTGTATTAACAAAAAAAAATTAAGTGATGCTGATGAGGTGAAATTGGGTTTCTTTTATATGCGTATGGAGTGGCAAAATTTCAGATTTTTTTATATAAAATGGCATAAAAATGGTTTTATCCTAAAACCATGTTGAAAAATTATGTATTATGGAGAAATAAAAATTATAGGGTCAAAATATTTCAATAATATTGATTTAATGCATGTCAATATCTCATTGTAATCATTATATTATTAGTTTAATGTATGGTATGCCCATTTTTTCCTAAACCATAGTAAATAATTTTTATTATATTTACAATTTATAATGGTAAAATAATATGTTTAACATATAATATAAAATAAATTATTATTATTTCAAATATGGAATTTGATTATTCAAAATTCCATTCACATATGTGGAAAAATTAAATATAACACTAACCATGTTTACAAAATGATAAAGATGGCTTTACAAAGAGAAAATGATCAAAAGATTACATTTTTCTTATATCAAGATTAAATGTGAATATAATTATATTATATAAAATTAATCATAAGATATTTAATTGTAATAATATTAATTAAAATATTTTTTAAACATAATTAATCTTTCAAAATAAATTAATTGAAATGTCATTTTTAATTAAAAATTTGCATTTGTTAATTTTCAATAAAAAATTAATCATTTCTGAAAATTTAGAAAAATTCACTCTATGATATTTTATATATTAATTATCTAAAGAGAAAATTCATTTGTAAAATAAAATTTAGAAAAATATCAATTTTTTTAAATTACATAAAAAAATGAGAAAAAAAGTTTTTATAGAATTTTATTAAGCTTCAAATTGGATATATTCTTATATATTATATAAAATACACATAATAATAATTCTAAATACTTTATATAATATATAATATATAAATTTAATTTAAATAATTCATTGAGTGTGATTAATTTAAAATATTGAAAAAAATTTACCAAAAAAATAGTTTATTATAAAATATTCCATTTATTTACAATAATTTGTATTTTAATTAATAATTTTTATTTCGACATGTATGCCTATATATACATTTTTAAACAATATAATTTTATAATTTAATAAATTATATTCATATAATCTATCTCATTAACTATGTGACATCAATCATATTAAATAATAATTAATAAATAGTATTTAATGATTTGTTTTAACTCAACATTTCTTATAATTATAGGAATAAAAAAATATTGTGTGGAATGGAAGATAAAATTGATATTTCATTTAAAAAATATATACTAGGTTTTTATTTTAATTTATAATATCAAAATTTATAAAAAAAATTAAAAAATATATTTCACAAAATCTCAGGGTGCAACGTTCGACACCTAATAAAAATAATTTATCCTTAAAAAATCATCATGTTGTTACCAAACAGTGAATTTTTTTTTACATCATTTCATAATTTGTTTCCTATATAGATTCATCATGCTTCTGGTTCTTCCAAAAAAAATATAATCTAATTAAGTCATATTGTTTCATAGAACCTTATCTATCTGATCTATGAAATATACATTTTGTTCTTAAATAGTATATCATTCTCCAGTATTGAGACCACCAAGTATTGAACATTGAATAGATATAGAATACCCATCCATATGATTTATACATGGAAAATATCTTATACTTATTATATGTTTGAGGAAATATATAATTGACTCGCCACCCTCCCAATAGTATCAATAATATTCACATGATTGATAGACCTAGGTCATATAATTTCATTATAACATATAAAAATTTCATCCTTTTTGTGCTTAAATAAATTTACACATTATCGCTTAATAGAATAAATTATGATTAATTGTTTTATTCATGAATTTATAATAGATAAAATTATGTGTAACAGAATGATAAGTCATTCCTTATATCTCTTGTATAAAAAATTTACATTAGTTATACAATATGGATAAATATTCAAATGTTGGAATAATATGTTAATCTCTAAAAAATATAAAGCTCTTTAATCACCATTATAAAAATTTCAACCCATATAACCCATGAAAAAATCACAATTCATAAAGAAATTAAAAATACCTTCCATTATTCTCCATATATAAACAATTATAGCTTAATTGTCCAAAAAAATGTGGAAACTATAATGATATATTCTTTTGAAACATAATAATTACAAAAATTTATGTAAAAAATTTATTAAAAACAAACAGCCATCCCTGTCCATTACATTAAAGAGTTTTTTATATATTCCTAAAATACTAAAATATTTTATGCTCTATCAATGATATAATAAACCACATTGTCAAAAAGTTATTAATATATGAAAATAAATAATTTCTATCCAATATAAATATCCATATCCAAAATACCATTATCCCAAAATCATTATCCCAACATCTATAATACATTAATGGTATTATTCCATTTAAAAAATATCACAATTCCACTGAATCACTATTCTAGTTCAGAAATAAAATTTATTTTATTCGTCATAATAATTATAGAAACCCTTCAAAAAAATAAAAATACCTATTTTGATTCATAGATCATAGTTCTAAATGTCTGATACATAAACACTTCTGTTATTTTACCTTATAATTATAACAATTACGAGACATTATCAACTCATTCCATAATAAAAAATTCCTTTCAAATTTCATTCGTAGTATTATCATATTTAATAAAAAAACATTATTTATACAAATATGATGAATCATATTCAAGAGATTCCACATTGAACATCAATTATCTGAATTCCAATACATAAAAAATTTAAAACATTCATCGTACAATAATAATTTAGGAAGACCATAATTCAAATGTATTGTCTTAAATGAACTTTTCCACTTTTTTCATTTATAGTCACATGTTATGAACCCATATTTTCATTACAAAAAACATTATATCTCCAAACTATTATATTACATTGATTTATTATTCACGCCACCTCTACATATAAGAATAAATATCATCATTCCTCCATATGTTCTACTCTTGACCTCTTATAGAACACTATGATTCTCTTATTTTATAAGTCTGAGTGTTGGTCTTGATGTTCATTGTTTACCATGTTTTATGATACATGATGTTGAATAATCACAACATCATTCACTCTAGTCATCATCCAATTTTTCTTCTCTTTAACATATTTTTCCTTCACATTAAATGATAAACCAATTCATTATGGGTCCCAAAATTGGTTAAAAAAATAATACATAATATCATCAATAAAAAAGGTAGAGGTGAAATAACTTAATAATAAATAATCAACTATTGGATAAATAAATAATGAAACATAATTTTATATCTATGACACATTAGGAATATCATAGGTTATTCATTGTCATTTTTTAAATCATGCATGATGGTTTGTAATGCATTTTTGATTTTCAAAATTATATCCCCAAGCGCTATCAAATCAGGTGTGTATCACTGACAATATTCATGCTCCAGGTGAAGATGTAGTTTTTCTTAATGAACCATTTTCATATTTGTTACACATTGGTTCCTCTATGTCAGATATGAATCAACTTTTTGCATGCAGACAGTGATGTAATTTCTTAAAAACTACATGCTCTATCCTTTAAAAAAATTCCATTATATTATCCTATATTCTAACTCATTCTTATTATTATAAATAGAGACATCACTAAACATTTAATAATATATATCTCTTCATATCTCACTAAATATATTCCATTGTATTTTAAAATGTAAACTAACGTTTCACCTAATACCAACTACTGATACCACTAGAATTTTATAAATGAATATTACATATCTCTAGAAATAATAGTTAGTACATTTCACAAAACAAACACATGAGGACCATACACTATTAGTGTCATTAGTGTATAGGAAAAGAATATTTTTTTAGGTTATGGTATTTATAAATCTCTTGTAAAAATCATCTCATTTAATACTCTTCACAATCATGCACTACATAAAAGCTTAAATCATAATAAGGAGAAAAGAAACATAATAAAGGGGATATTCAGTGCTCTATATGGGTAAAAATGGATATACATTAGCATAACATGAACATAATTATATGAGAAAATGAGAATATCTTTTTATGACCATAACTTAAACATCAAATATCCAAATATAGAGTATTGTGATAAAGAAAAGTTCTTCATATGACAAAAACCATTATAAAATCAAATAACATTACTAATGATAGCATCAATTTATCGTAATACATAATATTATTTATTATATATAAAAATTTAAATCCTTTAGAATGTATTCAAGGATCACTACCAGGGATATTATAGTTGAATGTTTTCACTCCAAATACCATCATAGTAGTCGTGTTTCACTCTCATGACAATCATTTATGAAAATTCCCCTTACATAATCACGTTAACCCATTCTTCCATTCATATATGTATCGTGAGTTATAACTCATTACCCAATTCATTGGACATACATATGGGTCCCACACATCATTGGATATAACATAACAACAATCCTTGGCTATAATATAACCACCATCCATGATGATTACATAACCATTATCCAATAAAAATTGTCATTCATAAGTTTTCCATACGATCAAAAAACAATAATTACATAAAAACACATGAAATGAAATGGTGTTCATAAACAATTCTTCATATCATAAGTAATGGAAATGAAATAAGTTTCATAATAATTTCTATATTTCATCGTGTCATAACCCATGGAAAAAATAATCAATAATCTTAATGATTTTATCATGGTATAAAAAATGGAAAAAATAAGTGTTTTTCATATAAATAATAATATTATAAATAGGTCATGAGAAATGGGTTTCATAAACGTTATTTTAGTGCAAACATAAACCATTATGAGAGTTAATAATAATTATATCCTTGGAAAAAATCCCTTGTAAAGAAAAATTTACAACACATTTTCATCTAAGATTGGAAATTAATTTTGAAACATAAATCACCAAGAACATTTCACGAGGAAAATAAAATTTCACTAAAAAATATTTTTACAACAAAATGTTCGTAATTTTTTTTATATTATATTCATTTAATATAATACTTAAAACTTATAATTTATGCTTTAAATTTGAAAAAATAAATTCCTGTGGAAAATGCATTTTACCCATCGAAAAATATTTTAAAAAAATTTGAAAATTATTTTATATGAAAATAATATTAAATCATATAACTGTATATTCAGAAAAAATAATAGAACTATCATTAGGAATTTTAATTCTTGTCACACATGGTAAAATAAATTCGTTAATTTTTTTAAAAAGTATAATGGTCATTGTTTTGAATTTAATGGAACATGGATATCAATTAAATGTGAATAAAATAAAACATGGGAAAAATGTCTTTAATAAATTATGTTATCAATGATAAATAAATTTTTAATTACATTAGTATAAAACATTGATTTTAAATGCAACATTTTTTTTGAAAAAAGATATAATAAAATATGATTTCTTAAAAAAATTATCTCTTTTGTGCACAATGATTGTAAAATCTTGGGAAAAGTGGTATTCAACCAAAATAACCATAGGATAAAAACTTCCTGGTCTTTTTAAGAGGTGGATCATAATATTTCATCATGGGAAGCATAATCAAGAAATGTATAGAAAAATAATGGGATTGTAACATATAAACCTATCCACTTTGGGACCCTTAAATCATATGTCCCATAGAATAATAAAATTAAATTTAAATAGAATATCATGATAATAAATGATTTCATTATATTTCCTTTAAAATAGGTTTGATATATACGATATAAAGATGATATATGTATAGTGTAACATATGTCTCAAAGATTGAAAAAGGTGTCAAAGATGAATTACAACATGGGTATAATTTGAATCATAATACCCAATAAATATATATACCCAAATGTATATTATTATATGAATAATTTTCACTAGAACTAATTTAAAAATAATTAATGAAAATATTTACACAAAATATATGAATCAAGTGAAGGATATGTATTGTATCCCGTAAAAGTGAAATGTCTGATTTAAATACCTTAAATCTTTATTCAACTATTTAATTGTTACAACCAATAATGAATAAAATAAAATGAAGAATTATATATCCTGAAAATTATGAGTTTTATTATATAATATGTAAATGGGTGAGTATATACACAACCCAAAAAAACGTGTCATGAATTTTCGTAGGTTTCCTAGAAATAAAAGACAAAACATATATCTCACACCTTAATAATGGAATTCCATCATACACATTGAAACATTCAACATAATAAATATATATTTATTATTAATATATAATATATATATATATTAATATATAATATTTTCATATGAATATTAATTACCTATTTATTACCAATTCATTGTTAAAATCATGTTTTAGGTAGTAACCACTTTGTTTATCATATGTGTTTTAAATTGTAAATTTTTGTGCTCTTACATTTATAATGGAACCACAATATAATGAATAATTATTATGATATATTTATCATATTTTTACCTTAGTTTTACATTTATTAATAATAAACAATGGTTATTTTCAGAAATGATGAAAATTACGATAATGGTGATAGTATCTTGTACATACGTATAGGTGAAATTACTACATCGCAAAGATCATTATGAACACGAGGTAAAAATTATTTTATCATTATATAATGATAATAATATCATATAATTTCTTTAAATAGAATTATAAATATTATCCATGTGGTGTTCTGATTAAAGGTGGGATTCAAATCGCTTCATGAAGGTGGTTGCTGACAAGTACATGAATGTTGTTGTGATATATCAGTGAGTGAAAAGGGGAGATATAAAATGATATATTATCTTCTCATAATTATAAATATGTCATTAGTTCCTCATTATTTCATTTATAACACTTAGATTCAATAAAATTATCCTATTTATTTATATCTAAAGGTTTAGTAAAAAAGAAATCACATTTCATCACAAAGTGTACTTCGTCATCAACACAAGAAACATTTTTAAATCGTACAAAAAATTCAAATTTAAATGGTTTGTATAATATAATTTACCCAGTTTTATAACCTTGATATTTTTATCTTATATATATATAATTTATAAAATCAATAATACCAAGTTTAATATGTGTTATTAATGAAACGAATGACATCAATTCCCGAGGTGGTAGCATGTCGTACAGATGATTGATGATTTCATAGCCCATATATTTTTTGTGAGTATGAATTCATTTCATGTGATAAAAAACCTAATTATATATATTATTATGATTTTATCATATAATCCTGGTTAAATACGAATTTAATTATAGGTTGGATGTAATAATATAAAAATTATCACAAAATAACATTACATCTTTGTTTGGTTACCAAGTTACGATTTCATGAAAAATACACCCTAGGATTTTTTCTCCACATAATAATAATTATATAAACATAGGATTTAATTTTTATGGTATTTGGTATATAATTTTCTGATAATGTTGTTTTTAAGGTGTAAACTAGATAGAATAGTAGATGTCCTTTTATAAGTGAGGTGATCCACTCACTTGTAATTATTTTAATAGATAATGTTGTACCCACATTTTTCTTCACAGAATAGGATCCAAAATGATTTATAATATATATATGTACATTATAGGGTCAAAAAATACCATTAAATAGATATCTGATTAATGTTATGTCATTACAAAAATTGTATTTTTAATTTAGACCCCATATATTCCCATTTTTACCACAATGTTTATAAATATTTTTATCTATTTATACTATATAGAATAGTTAAAAAATAAATGGACGTAACAGATAATGTTATGTAATATTTTTACATATTCAACTTCCATTTATAAAAATTCCATTCATATTGGTAGAAATTAATAATTTATAATTAATAATGTAGAGGTGACGAGATATATGTTTTTCTAAATATATATTTCTCAAATGATTACAATGTTTTTACAAAATAAGTTAATATGAAAATTATTACAATGACTTAAATTGAATTCATATGTATATAATTCATCAAATTCTTTGTTAAAACTATATTAAAATATAATATTATATTATAATGAATTTAAAAAATAAATTTCCATTAATATTAATTTTTTTAACAATCATCAAAAAATCAATCTTTCTAGAAAAATTTAAAAATTTAATCATAATATAAATAAAATTTTATTATTTTATAATTGAAATAGAATTTTTAAATGTAATTTTCTTATTGTACAGAATTTTTTTATAAAATAAGTTTTAAAAACTAATCAAAATTTCATTATAAGAAATTATTGTTTTTAGTGTAAAATTTTATTTATTCGTACCTATTATCTTTAAATCATTTCATATTATTGTTAATTATTTGATAGAATATACTATATATATATATGTCATTTAAAAAATTCCCCAAAAGTTTTTTTATTTATCTTATTATTAAAAAAATTGTTTTTGTTCATAACAAGAGTTTTCCATAAAAATATTCCATGTTTTAAAAATTGTTTTTATACTCATATCTGATTAATTAGTTATTGAGGAATTATATTTTAATATATGGGTAAAAAATATGTTCATAATTTAATTAATCTAACACATACCCAAAAATCCAATTGTTATATGATAAATATTATATTAAATAAGAATTTTGTTAATAGTAAGTATCATTTCGTTTAAACTCGGTAATGGGTGTAACACAACATATAATTAGTATTTTGTGTAACTCAAACTAACCAATATAGTTATTATAACACAATATAATCATTTTATCATGTGTAATTAATAATATCTAAATAATTATTTTTATTCAAAAAAATTATTTTACCAAATCTCAAATAGTTACACCATTCAATCATTGGACCTCCACAAATTATGAAAAATTAAAACCTAATATCAAAACAATGAAAAAAATCAAAAATACAAAAGGACCAAAAAACACCCTCACCCTCCAAACACCCTCTCCTATAAAGGAAATACATGTTCAATCAATTAATATATTTCAGCCACTAGAAACAATAGTTACCCTAAGCCCATAGAATGTATTAAATGACTACACTAACAATTAAAATCGTAAAAATTAAGCATTCCAGAAATTATTTGAAAATCAATTACATTCCCTTCGAAAAGAGGTAATATACACAGTGGTAAAATTCTATTAATAAATGGCTCACCAAGAATTCCATGATAAATCAACACTGAAAGAGTGGTTCAAAGGAGACTAAGACAACTACAAGTGGGATTATAATATAGGTTTGAGCACATAAGAACTTTGTATACCACTACAATGTGAAAAAAAAATTTCGGTTACTTTTATATAATACCAATTGATTGATATTTTTAAATAAAATAGAAATTTTTAAATTTACTATATAGTAATTAAAATGAATCTCCAACATATCATATGTTCGTAAAACTAATTTTCAATAATTGTTTTTGATGAAAAACTTATATTTTATGAAAATATCCCCATCAAAAACTACTTGCAAAAAAATACAATTTAATATCCCATATTAAAACCATTTCATGACACCTCTATGGGAAATAAAAATTTCAAATCTCCGAAATGGATTCAACTTATCACAATGTTTTCAATAATAACATCTAAAAGTAGCCATTATAAATAATGTATAACAACCTTTAAAAAAATTCATTTTCTCTCAATAGAGCACTATTCAAATTCACTTTTAAATTTTTCTTACAAAAATAAAATAAATGATAACATCTTCCATCATTAAAAATTTCACTACATATGTTCAAAAAAATTTGAAATGAATTAATCAATGAAGTAAAAAATACATATTATTGAACCACTTTTCTCATGGATTAAATGTTTTTGAATAAAAATAAATGTACATATTTTTCATTAAATATTCTAAAAATCACAGGGCACAATCAAAGCACAAGGTAGTTTGCATAAAAATATTCAATGGATCATAGAGTCATAAAATCTCCCCAAGTATCTATGGTGATACTTTCCAAGACATCACTCAACATACCAACCAATTAGTATATGATATGCTTATATAAAATCGACATGGATAGGTTGTATCCATCTCCATCATAATGTCACACCCTATGTTTCCCAAACACATTTTATTGGGGTCTCTAATATTCGGTGGATCCTTAGTGTAACATAATGTTAAACACCTTCATAGACCCACATGTTCCCTTGAAACTTAAAAACTGATTTAAGGATAATCAATAATTTAATAATTCAATTATATAAAATTTTAAACAAACACATGGATCACCTCATAACCTCATGAAAGAATCCTCTCAACAAAAAATACACAATGACATGCACAATTCATAAAAATATCTAATAAAGGGAAGAAAATATCAAATAGCACATATGAATATATGGGGGACAAAGAGCGATTACTATGATTTGAAAAAGTCATTTATATAATAGGGAAACATTCTATTCAATTTTAATCAGTAATGAATTCCATTCAATTTCACCATTATCAAAAACTATCCCAAAACAACTATTAGGTATAATTTTGATAAAAAAAATTCCTAAGACCATTTGGAAACCTATAATTCCATTAAACACATTTGGAATTATAAAAAAATCATTAATAGGTTTCAAAATACCATATATATGAAATTAGAAAAATAAATTTTTGAAATCCAACCACCTAATAAAAAAATTTCATAATTTTGACACTGTATAATCCTTTGACATAAAAATGAAAAAAATTAGTAATTATGTTTTAAATAAATATATAGAACATAAAATTTCTCATTATAATATTAATCCACCATTTCAAATAATTGATTCCACATTCAAAAAGTCCAAAAATTTAATTAAAACATGAATAAATTTATAAAACAAATATCGACTCACTCCACTTATTTTAAAATCAAAAGTATTATTTAAAATCAGTTAATCATTATTAGATTCCCTTGAGAGGGGATTCAACTCCATTCCGTTATATTAATCAATATGTTATATAAAATTCCTATCATAGTTCATAGAAATAACTAAAATATTAAATTGAAAATGATATCAAAATATCTAGAAATTAAATAAATTTAATGTAGAACCCTCAAATTCCAATGTAATAACCTTGTCTTTAATACTGTGTATGAAACACAACAACAATTGAATAAGAAAATATACTAAAATTATTAAAAATATCATATTTACTACTTTAAATGAATTATATCTATAAAATTTCTTTAAAATAAATAGATAATGTTTTAGCATGCATCACATGCAACAATGACGTTCTATAATAGATTTTGTTATATGTAAGATTGCATTTTACCGAAAAATTTATATATAATTAAAATATTATTATTTTGGAAAATAATACATAACCTTGGTATTAATTTTGATATTTTGAATATTATTGATTTACATATCATAATATATGGAATAAAAAATAAAAAATGATTCAACATGTTACAAATTAATTAGATATGAAAATATAAACCAATTGAATACTAATGAAATATTATTATTTTTATGCTCACATAAAAATTTTTATTAATAAATTTTATTAATTATAATTATGGAATAATATTAATGAATTTAATTTGACATTTTTTGAAATATATATTTTTTACAACCATCTAATATATTCGATTCACATAAGATAAAAATATACATAATATTACATAAAAACCAAATATTTTTATAAATGAATATTTATTAGATTTTAATTTATAACCCATTTTAATCAATATTTTGGCCAATTTATAAATTGAATTTTTTTAAAAAAATTATATTTGAAATAGAAACATAAAACATATCATGGCGTAAATAGTTTTTATTTTTCTCTGAAGATTCATTTTAATGAATAGAGAAAAAAATGGAAATATAATTCAAAACTAATTTTTCATTTAATTTATTTAAAAGGATACATTATATTTTAAATTTTATTTTAATATTAATTATATAATTTTTTTATTTATTATTCCATTGAATGTTATTTTAATCAATTTCACTTTGAATTTGACCACAAAACAAATCAATCTTTGGGACGATTTTACTATAAAAACATGCATTATCCTTCACTCAACATGATTAAATTTATATCAATTTCTTCAACTAATGTGTTAACAATTTGGAAAAATTGATTCCATATTAATAATAAAGGTAAAATATAATTTTTTATCTATTAAACATAGTTTTTGAACAAAAAATAAGTGAATGTAATTAAAATTAATTTAAACGATTAAGGATAAATTAAGGTTAATAAAAAACTCATCGTTAAAGATAAGGTATAAACAACCTAAAAATTTGTCCAAAAAATATTAAACGGAAATATTTATTCCCTATCATTTCGTTTCATTACTTTTTTAATTATTGATCATATTTCAATATAAGAATCCTTAGTCGGGTATCATTATTTTAAAACATTACAAGTGTGCCACTACTCCTCCATCATAAAAGGCATTATTTACTCCTACTACATCACATATCTCAATCCACTTAGTCTCTTAAAATATATTCCCAATTATATAAAAAATATCCATCTATTAATCCTTAAATCCATCAATTTGGATTATTGCAATCTAAAAAATTCATTGAGTGCAAACCGAAAGGAGTAACACAATTTAGCAGGAACGTCTTTTCAAAAGCACTTTAAATTTATTCCTATTATCCCCACTATTAAATATTTTTATTTAATGCTTGTATGAAAACTACATAATTATTAATTCAATATTATTTTGTTTTGATTAGGTTCCTACCGACACTTACACAAACTCCATCTTCAATGTTATAAACATTTTAATTACGTGTACAATGGACTACAGTCTCACAAAATGATGATTGTTCAATAGTCATTATTTCATCTGAAGGTGTAAATTATTATGGAATCAATATTTATATAAGATATATATGATATTTAAAATTTATATTTAATCATTTAACTATTTTTCAACAAAAATATTTATACATTCTATTTTATTTTAAAACAATAACTTCGTTTGAGGAATTGTGGACTACCATCCCCTAAATGCAATGTGATTCATTCACAAGGTCCATGGAATGTATAAAGAATGATTATAATTTAATGTATGTTAAATTACCATCATATATATGATATTCATGAAATTATTACTATTACACCCTATGCAAGAGCTACCAGACTCAATGTATATAAATACTTGGTATTTATTACAATGAAAGTAAAATAAAATACAATACATCTATCAAACTCTAGAAACGTTTACTGGATTAGATTCTTGACTAATAAATACGTGAATTACAATTATAAAAAAAAATTAAAAGTTAAAATGACATAAATCTAAATTCATTACATGCACAAACTCTTTAATTTAATTAGATGCCATAGAGAAAACTACAAAACAATTATAAAAACATTTAAAAAAATGTGATCATTAAATATGACAAGTTTGGGGTTTTAAAATCATTGGTTAGTATTTTTAAAAATATTATATTTAAAATAATTTCAAAACTATTTTTTAATTAAAATTATATTAAATAAAATAAAATTTAGAAATAACATATCACATTAGAAGATAATAACATCTGAAAAATTTTAAATATATTACAATGATTTTGGAAATATAATGAAAAATGTAAATAAAAAACACTAATCTGTGGTCACATAAAACATTGAATGTTGTCTTGGTCCTACCCACATAATGATGGATTGGTTCACTCCCCAATTACCTTCCATATATACAACATTCATCTACATAGTTTTACAAAACCATTATAATCATTGATTAATTATATAAACATTCAGTAGAATATTTTTAGTATATATAAATGATTTCTGAAAAAATTCAGACTTTTATATATATATATATACATATTTATTTAAACATATTAAAATTATTTATATATCAATTGTAAATTTTTTATATCCAAATCTCTAACCATAATCTGTTTCACGAACTGTCCATTCAATAAATCTTTTTTACATGTAATGAATTTGATATCTATAAAGAAGATGATCATAATGAAAAATTTTATATCAAACATAAAATAATAAATTAGCATCATTAAAACATTTCAATTAATGAATAAATTCACGTTCTTAATAATCTCTTTAGTAATCCTTAGTGTTTAAACTGAAATCATGAGTTTTTTTATAAATATAATGTATGTCAATGTTATGCCCAATGCATTTTCTTGATTTTATGTAGATGTGATATCTTTAATCTAAATATACAATGATGAAATGTTATAAACATTTTTTAGAATCATGGTGATAGATATATAAACAAATTAAAAACCATATCATCTTTATACATACAAACACACACACACACATATAAATACAAATATATAAACTAGGAATTTATATTCTAAATAAAATAACTTGGTGTTTTCTATAATCATCACAAACAGAAAAATATATAAATTTGACAATGAATATAAAAAACACATAATTAACAAAATAATAATTTAAAAAAAACATCTATAAAAAAATATACCATTCTATTACCTGGTTAAACGATGGAAAATATGATCAACAAATATTTTAAACAAAAAAATTAATTTTTATGTACTTTGATAAATATTCATAAACATCCTTACACAAAAATGAATTTAACTTGAAAATAACTACTTGTAGTTAAAAATAATATATGAAAATACCAAAAATCCAAACATTTATATAAAATAAACATGCATAATTACATATCAAGAAATCAAAAATAAATTTTTATAAATATAATTTCATATGTACAAAAGATGTTTGAAAATAAATATCTTACTTATTTTGAAAATCATGAATTATATTTTGAACGAAAAAATTTACTAATCACTTATTTAATTTCAGTACAAAATCGTATGAGATTTCATTGTCATTAAAGACACACTCAAGAACCCTCCAAACAGAAATAGTAATATGAAAAATTGATTTCACAATGTTTTAATGGTTTTCTTCATCAGATACATTAATAGGTTGGTTTCCAATTATTCAACTCCATTATAGACAAAATCTTGGAAATGTTCATAATGACACACACAGAGCATGAAGAAAAATCTGTAGCAGTTTCATGTAGACACAAACCATGAAAATATCATATTACATAGATAGATAATTGCAACATGATACACGAAGAAGACATCTGTGGACCAAAGAAGATCTTCAGATATCAACATATAACTTTTGAAACATGACCGATTCAATTTAAAATTAACAACATTGTGACATAAAAAGTAAATAATAAAACAAATGTTGAATGATCCAGCTCAAAATAATGAAGGATGATTCTATATTATCACTACATGGAAAATCGAGACTGATATGTAGAAGAAAAATAAAATTGAAAAACAAATATAAATGTAGCAAAAAATTAAACAAGTGTCATGGTTAAACCTATTAAAATTTGGGTATCTATAAATTAAGACAAAACCTACCATGATAGGTCGAAAAAACATGAATAGATTATATAGTGTGTTTCAACATCAAGAAGTAAAATAAAAATCCTACATCAGATCGAGATATTTGTCAAAAACATCCATGCTCAGAACTCCATTAACACCCCCTTGTTCACTAGAGGTCAAACCTTATACCATGGTCGAATACCTTCACTGATTCTCTGACAAATAAACAGATGAAGAACCTCCACCAACCCTAACTTCGACCATAACCACCGTGTGGATAGACCTGAATTCACACGTCAGGCTAAACCATGGCTACTAGAAATCAACAAGATGGAGCTCCCCACACTCCCTAAAATGCCTCCCCAAAGCACTACCTCCTACCAAGTTTTACCCCCTTTAAAACGTTAATAGTTATTTAATTTTTATTTATATTTTTTTAAACATGAAATAAAATAAAATTATCCCAACATAATATTTTCAAATAATATTTTTTCCAATTAAAAATTTTCATTGTTATAATTAATATTTCTACATTATAATATTATTAATACAAATTTATAATAAATTTATAAAATAATCTATTTATAATTTATGTTTCAAAATTAGTAATTATAATTTCATATATATATATATATATATATATTTTAAAAAGTCAAATTTTATAAAACTAAATTAGTAATATTTTTATTCAATATTTTATTTTTATTTTCTTTCTCTAATAAAAACAATCTAATACATTTATTCATTTTAAAACAAATTATTATCAATTTAATTCCATAAAAAGTATTTTTCTCTACAATATTTATTTAAAATTAAATTTTGTAGTTTTTAGATAAAAAATATAATTAAATATAAGTTCTAAATGAGTTTAAACTCTTATTTTAAAATGTTATTTTCAAATTAAATTGTCTCAAATAAAATTCTTACATGGTCGTAATTAAAAATAAATCAGATTAATAATATATATTTATAATTAAATTAATTTTTTAATTTTTAGGATGTTACATTATTCCCCCCTCAACTGAATTGTGTCCCTGTAAAACATTTCGTCAGATTAAAATTAAATATAAATTTTATTCCTTAGAATTTAGAGAACCATAGAGTGATAAAATTCTAGAATAAAACATTTATGTGACACATATAATCGCAAATGTTGTGTTTACCATTTCTATGATACAAACTATAACACCTTGATCCCAGGATACCAACCAAAAAATATATAAATGTTTTTTACTTTATATAATGAAATAGAAAAAAATATACTAAATCTATTACATACTAATAAAATTTACCAGTCTTGATTTTTGATAATTAGATACATGACATACAAGTTTACCAAAACTATACAAAATACAAAAGAGATAAATGTAAATTCATTCACTAACTACTGAATTGAAGCTAACAACTATAGAATCTATACTAAACATATAAATAATAATTTAATAAATATGGTTATAATTACATATGCATATTAAGGACTATTAAAATCGTCAATAAATCCTTTTAAAACAAATTTTTTTGAAAATAAATTCGAAAATATCATTTTTGAGATGAATATTCTAAATTAGAAATGTTCCATAAATAACATATCAGATTAGGAAATAATTACGTTAATTTTTTTTAAATATATTCCATGGATTTTGTGAAAATAGTTTGCATGGATCTGAAATAAAATACAAGTCTAAGGCCATATGTATCATTGATGGATATCGTAGGGATACCCACTTGAAAATGTATAGATTCAATCCCCAATTCCCATAAATATTTACAATGTTCAACTTCTGGGATTACTAAAAACATTTAATGCTTTCGTTACTTATATAATACATGGAAAGGGATTTGATTTTTTTGAAAACGTGTCAATGTATTATGGTAAAAATTCAAAATTAAATATATAATTCTGTATATATATTTATATTAATATATTAACATTTATTAGATATCAATTGGGAGGTTTTTTACATATAAATGTCATTACAGAAACCATTTCATAAACATTACATACATTCCGACATTGTTTAGTGTAATACCATTAATATCCATAAAAAATTATGTCAATAATGAATAATCATATATCTCAAATATAATTATAAATATACTTCATAAATAATACATTTAAATTATTGATGAAATTTATGTTCTTAATAATCTTGGTTGTAAACGTGAATATTTAATTTGAAAAAAAAATGTTTTTTTATAAAATCAAGGTATATCAATTTTTCACTTAATGCATGACCATTTTTGTATGTATATGCGATGCCCTTAATCATCAATTAAAATCTATGAAATTTTATAATTTTTCTTTAAAATCATAGTTATAAAATTATAAACACAAAAATAACCATTTCGTCGTGGTATATATATATGTAATGAATTTAAATTATATATATAAAAACATATTGTTTTTCATAATAATCACACAGAAATATATAAATATATCTATGACATGGAATTTCTAATACTCTTAATCCCTATAAAAATTTATGTTCATCAATTCCATCGATAACTAAAAGTATCACATGTAATTAAATTTTTAATGGATGAAAAATAATCGAAAAAAATATTTTAAATAAAAATAATAATTTTTAATTACATTGTTAAATATTCATAAATATTCATACACAAACCTGAATTATTACATGAAAATAATTCCATAAAATTTGAAATTGTAAAAAAATATGAAAAAACATAAATTAAAATTAAATAAACAAAATTCATTAGTAATATGAAAATCATAAATCATAATTAAAAAATATATAATTTTACCCTTACAAAATAATTTTATAAATAAATATAATACTTATTTTGAATGTGAACAATTTCACTTTGAAAACATATAGAAAAAATATCTCCATTTATTTAATTATAGTTGAAAAGATATAGGGAATTTTCATTGATTCGTTCATGCTCTCAAGAGCACTATGGATAGACACATTAACAAAAAAAATTGATTCCACCATAGCTTCAGGATTTTTTATTAAATTCACATTAATAAGATGTGTTTTCAATTATATTGGATGTTTATATCCAAAATCACTACTGTGTGTCAAAAATAGACACTAAATTCAGAGAAATATGAGGTTGTTCGATGATTTAAACAAGAGGAAAAAAGCATATTGCATTTATAGATAACTATAACAGGATATACTAAGAATAAATATATGTTCCAAAGAAGATCTTTGGATCTCGTCATACAGATTCTAGAACAAGAAAAATACAATATAATATTTAAACCACACCGACATGGAAAAAAAAGAACAATAATTCTGATAGATCTGGTTCCAAACAATGAAGGATGATTCAATATTATCTATATAGGAACAATATAGACTTATCTATGGACCCAAACTAAAATAAAAAACACAATATATAGGGAGTCAAAAAACCAACAGGCATCAAGGCTTAACTGATTGAAAATTGTATATCTACAAATTAAATCAAAACCTACTATGATTGGTTGATGAAAAACTATAATATATGATATAACAGCTTATCATCAAGAGGAAAAAAATCCAAACTCAGATCTAGTTGTTGGTCAAACCCTAACCTTCTTGTAACACTATTGACGCCACCTGGTTTAATGGTAGACGGGCCCTAAACCATGGTGTGATGCCTTTTTTGATGTTCAGACATGACACACTAGATTCCAACATCTATTTCACATGCCTTCAACCATGTCCACTATGTGGCTCATCCCAAAGGTGAATAGCCTTGCTAGTGCATGGCTACATGGACTCGTGTTGCTTGAGCTCCCAACCATCTCTACATCACCTCCTCTTTGTGCGACATCCAACTTGATTTTACCCCATGTGACAAACAAAACACCTTGTTTTATTTTTATTTATTTATTTTTTTACTCATGAAATAAATATTATAATATAATAATTTCAAATATTATATTTTTAATATTACAATTACATAGTTATAATATATATTCCTACATATAATTTTATAACAAATGTTATAGTAATTGTATAAAATTTTATAATTTTAATTTAAATTTTAAAACTAATAATTTTAAATTCATATATATATATAGATATATATTTAAGGATAAATATTAAAAGTCCAGAATAATTATTTTTGTACGTAGATATTCAGTTTTTTAATAAAAACAATGAAATTCATATATTCATTTGAAATTACATATTTTAAAAATTAATTCCATAAAAAATATTGTTTTCAATAATATTATATTTATAATAAGTTTTTTAATATATAAATAAAATTAATAAATATTTATATGTATTAAATTAATTAAAAACAATAATTTAAAATATTATTTTCAAATAAAAACAACTCAAATAATATTATTTGATGCCTTTAAGTTAAAAGAAATACAATTAATTATTTTATTATAATAAATCTATGTTGTGATGTAATGGGATGTTGAAATTGAATATCATGAATATATATATATATATATATCATTTTCATTATTATCCTTCCACACACTAATAAGTGATAATTACTGTCATTGAGGTGTGGACCCACACCTCCTTGAAATGATTTGATTTCATTTTCCATAAATAAAATTTTATATATTATTATATAGGATTGAATAATTTGTCATAAATAAAATAATGATAATTAGGGAATTATAAAATTTAAATTATCTTCTTTCCATAACGATCATTGAAAAATGAGAATGTTACTCTTGCATACGTATGGTCTACAATCTCAATGATCATAACGTTGAATCATTTTTCAAACCCATATTTAAGAATTGTTTTTAAAAGTATATTTTATGTTAAAATATGATAACTTTTTCATGATTAATATTAC
Organism: Viscum album; assembly: GCA_963277665.1. Taxonomy (NCBI): domain Eukaryota; kingdom Viridiplantae; phylum Streptophyta; class Magnoliopsida; order Santalales; family Viscaceae; genus Viscum; species Viscum album. The sequence goes on along the minus strand of OY728136.1, from coordinate 1,807,915,087 downwards.
ATATATGTTATATATTTACCCATTTGAATATAGTTGACCAAACATTGTTGATATGGACACATAAACCAAATTGGCTGAAAACATCCATTGTAAAATTATTTGTTTAGTTATTTGTATACAACATAGTAATAAGTATGATAAAAGAAAATTTTAAAATGTAATAGGTTATTATGAATGTATAAAATTAACATATTTTTATTATACCATATGTTAATGGATGTTCACCAAAAAAGAATCACAAGGTAAGAAATTTTTTCCTCAATTTAAATTTCAATGAGACTTAATTTTTGTAATGCTACTAGTTTAATTTATATATTGAATATACTACCATAGAAAAATTATATCATTATTCCTTTATTCACATGATTATTTTAATTCCATTAAATATTATTCGTTCACGAGGATTCTGAGATAAAATTTATCATTGTGTTGTCAAACACATTCATCTGTTTAAATATTATTTTCCTAAAGAATTTTACAAATGATCATTCAATGGTACATAAATTCGGGGAAATTGTATATTAGTTTTATAATAAACCATTTCCTTGTTAACTTATTATTCTTGAACATTTTCATGAATTAATATATTTTTTCACACATTGGTATTCAAAATGTTTTAGAGAATGTTTTTATAAAAAGCTGACATAATTTACCACTTTAGCCAGAGAACGATTTTTCATATAAATCCCAGGATTTATTAAATAATTAAAATATGATATTAAATTTATTTGATAATGACATTTTTAGCCTTTTTTTAAATTTTGTTTCAAATGATTCTTCATGTTTCTTTCTGAACAAGGAATATTTAAATCCTTTAATAATGAAGAAACGAAGATCTTGTTGCCTTATATGGATTGAATTCATTTTCCCATTGTTATTTAATTGATTATTACATTTCATTATTAAAATTTTATGTATTTAAATAATATATTTTCAAAATTTTGTTTTCAAGAACACTTTTTTTCATAAGAAAAGTCTATTTTCTTCCAGAATGTTTTTTAAATATATCTTCATAATGTTTCTATTCCTCAATGAAAAAACCCCTTATTTTAGTCCACATGTGGTATGATAGGATGATACCATCCTAAATCCTACTATGAATGGTTTATGATTGATTTATCTAAGGATAGTATTCACATTAACATCAATGGTTTGTTTTAGTCAATGTGAAATATTCAATATCATATTATAATTTGACATTTAATTTACCATATTATTTCATATCCTTTTACATAGATATTATAATTTCCTAAAACATATACCATTTCCAATGTAGTGTTTAATTTTATCATTATTTGATTGTTTGGGAATGTATTGATAAATTTGTATCTACTAGTTTTTACAGATATTTGACTAGAATCATTGTGAATTGTATTATATGACAGATGATGAATGTTTTGTAAAGACACAAAAATTCAATGAAATTTTTTTCTTAATTACTTTGGAATTTTATGAGTCTATAGATTTTGAAGGAACATTATTCCGAGGCAAGGTGTGCCCGGAATCAATTTATGACGTTTTTTTCAGGTACATTCAGTAAACGAATGGGCGGGTTTTTATATCATTGGAACCGGTGCTCGGAATTGAAATATGAGGGCACCAATTAACTCGCAACGACGGTAATTGCTTAAGGGGACCTTTACCGCAGTTGAGTTTTATGAGGGATGAGAATTATTATTTGGGGAATTAGTTTTAGAAAAATTAAATTGTTGAACAATTTCATTTTGAAACCTTGGAAGTTAAACCATCCCATGAGAATTTGTTGGTGGAACCCACAACCACCCAACATCCCATGTGTGGTTATATGAGAGGTGGGGCCCACACGAACCCCAACAATTCATTTTCCCCAAACTCCCTTAAACCCCCTTCATTAATTTGTTAACTCCTCTTTAATAGAGTAACTCTTACTTTCCTCTCTCTCCCTCTTTAACTCTTTCCAACACACCATAATTTATAATATTACCCTATTCCAATAATTAATTATGTGATTAAAATTTTGAAATTTAAATTTCTAGTGTTAATAAGATAATAGGATTGGCCTATTATTTTACTTTGGAACTTGTTGGGAAGGGGGATTTTGAAAGAGCTCTTGTGAAGAAGAAGAAGAAGAGAATTGCACTTTTGTTAAAGAACAACTCCTCTTCAAGAAAGAACGTCAGTTCCACAATGATCGGTGATGGTTCATTCCTGAAATTGATGGAGATACAACGCTTTCCACGTCTACGAAGAACATACCATATTCGAGGTAGGGGTTATGTCCAATTTTAATGGATTAAAATTGTTCCTCGATTCGTCGTTGTATATCATTGATTGTCTTGGCCTATTGCTATCGCTTAACACGAAGGGCGCGGGCCGAACAAACATGGTCTGATCACCATCCGCTAGATCTTGATCTTTTTGGAACCGACGATCGGAGGTGGAAAATGGAAGAGACTGGTGGCGCAAGGGTCGCAGTCGCATAAGTTATGAAAAGGCGTGGCCAAGCGGGCCACGGTGGAGGAAGCACGGTGCCGTTGCACCGTGCTGGGGATGCGGACCTGTGGCCAGCGTAGGCCGCAGGGGAGGAAGCGGGCGTCGTCGTGCCAGCTGTACGGCGGGAACCGCAACCCGCTTTGCAGGTCGCTTCGGCAGAAGGACCGGCTGGTCCGTCGACCGGCAGAGTGGAGCAATGTCGCGGCACCAAGAGGGCGCCACGCGGGAGAACCTGCGGCCCACCGTTCGAGCCGCTTGTACCAGAGGGCTGTCCGACCTAACCCAGTCGGTTTGGGGAGGGCGGTGCCGCTTGACACCGCCTGTTCGAGCATTCGGGGTCCGTTCCCCTTCGGACCGCTTGGCATTCGGGCCGAGCCGCTCGGGCAGCTGACTGAGCCAGCCGAGCCGCATGCCCAGTCGAGTCGTGCCCAGCCAGGTCGCGACGGGTCAGGCTGGGCCCGCCACATTGGGCTGGTCCACTCCCCTTCAAGTCGGGCCGCACGTTTAAATGGGCCAGTCCAACCCCCTACCGGGTTGGACCCACCAACTCTGGGTTGACCCGACCCGTCAGCCCACCGGGATTAACGGGTCGGTCCCGTTTTCACTTAAACGACAATAACATGAAGACTGCACGTCCGATTTACACGCTGTCTATGGCACTGGGACCCTTGCGGCGAGGCGATCCATTTTTGATACTCTATGTGAGTTTTCGATGAATTTGGAAAACTGCCTGGTATGGATTGAGCATAATTTCAACCAGGCCCTCCGAGCAGAAATTCTTATAACATAAGGACCAGACGTCTTATTGATGTGCCATCGACTATGATGGAATTCTCTTGATGGGACGGATCTTTTGGAATTATTCACCTGTGGTTTGTATGTAGTTGGAGTATGTATGGGTTGGATTGTACCCGAAATCCAACAGGGCCCCTGGAACTGAAATGCTAATAACTCACAGACCGGGCATCTGATTGACGCCTTGTCTATTGCGTTGAGACCCCTATGACGAGGTAGCCCTTTGAGATACATCCATTTGAGATTAAATTACATGTGTAAGACTCGACCAGAATCTCATGGAGCAGATACTACCGGAGATGAGAGTATGGAGTACAGAGACCTTGTAGCTGGCTGAGACCTAATTAGTGCTTGTTCGATTTGATTCGGAGTGACTTGAATAACCCAGGGGGAGCAGTACTGTGTTGGGGTGGCAGAACCACGGTGGGGAGCACTACTGTGTTGGGGTGGAAGACTCGTGGTACTCGATAGGAGGAGTAACACTGTAGGATATTATGGGGAGCACTACTATATTAGGGCGGCAGACCCATGGCAGGGAGCACTACTGTGTTGGGGTGGCCATCATATGGTACTAGATAGAGGAGGAGTACCTCAGCTGTCTATGGTTAGTGAGCATCGCCTCAGAGTCGCGACAGGAACACTGTACCCGACAGAGGAGGAGCTCTTCAACAGTTGTGGTTTCGATATCATTAATGAAAATCTTGGTTTGAGCGGAGTCAATGACCTTTGTGTTTTCCTCATGATTGAGATGGGTTACTTGATAACATCGGAATATGTATGGGCATATACCTAATTAAAAGTAATATGTTGATATCATTCATTGTGGTTTATCATTGTTGTATTTAGTGAGACCTTGAGTGTCTTAGTGTCCCTACTGAGTATCGTTATACTCACCACTTCACGGGATATTCCCGAACCTCCTTTTGTTGGATGCAGACGATAGATAGCACTGACCGAGGAAGAGTGTATGAGGACTGGACGGTACACTGAGGTGGACACTCAGCGTGACGGTACATGGAGCAGACCGATAGACGCGGAGTTATGAGGAGAACATCTGTACCTACCCTTCAGGTAGGAACCCAGAGGACGATCTAAGAGAATTTTCCAGTATCCAGATGTTGCCTTTCCGGTTGTACTTTATTTCAGTTGTAGTTTTACCTTTCTATTTGGCTTGTATGTCTTTCCCCAAAGTATTTTCAGCACAGTTGTTTTATTGATTTACTTAGTGTTTTCTTCTGTTTAAACTCCGGTTGTGTGATTTTTGATTTTATAAATGCAATGCCTTCTCAGTTAAAGAAATTTGCGCCTTTGGTGCTATTCGCCAGCCCCTGGCCTATTGAAGGCGGGCTTGGGTAGTTACGACATGGGCCACGGGGGACATGTCACGAAAAATTGGTATCATAGGAGTCAGTTCTACATCACAACATAGAACTCTGGTATTTTCTTTCTTTGAATAAATAGTGATAAGGATACCGAGTGTGGTTTTCAGTTCAGGGAGTCCAGTGTTGTTGTGGCAGCCGATGTATTCATACACCAGGACCCTTACGACTGATTTTTGACTCAGTGCACGAAAACACTGACTGCGTGTATATTTTCAAAAGTTTCATTAAGTCAGATCAACCAGGTTAGCTCACCAGTTTTAAATCATTTGACCGTGTTGCATCTGTTAAAGATGTCTCCACGCAGACAGTCAGTTGGAGTTCTGAGAGAGTACCCTATGGCGGCCCACCGAGCGACGAGGCTCCGGTGTAGGGCCCTATTGCTATTTTGGCACCTTTGGGTAGTGTACCAGCAACACCACCAACCGTTAGGCAGTAGATTCCACCAGCCGTACTAGTAGACGATGCACACAGACAGATCGTGTTGCATGAGTTCCAACAGTAGAGGCCTCCGAGGATATGAGGCGATGCAGATTCACATGCAGTAGTGGACTAGCTGGAAGTAATTTCAGGATTTCTACACCTAGTTTAGACACTAGTAGAGCATATGGTGATCTTAGCTAATGGTGTTTCCCAGTGAGTGACCATGAGGTTGGTCCGTATAGTGATGAGGCTTCGGTACGGGGACTGATGCCTGAGATAGTACATTCGGGTAGTGTTCCAGTTATATCACTATCTATTGGTCAGCATTCTCAACCAGCGGTACCGATAGATGACACATGTTGTCTTAGTGCCTTACATGTGCTTCATCATCAGATTCCCCTATGGTTTCGAGGTGAGCCCGACTCACAGGCGGCTAATGACTGGCTTGAGGAGGTGGTTGAGAGTTCTCTAGAGCTTATAAAACTTTAACAGCACGACGTGTCAGTAGCTAAGTATTCATCGAGCCATACCAAATATTCTTGGTACATGATGAATATGATACAATATGTGCTTCATATCTCGGACCTCTGAGTGAGGTGTGTTTAAGGATATCTGAGCCCGAACTATTCCTCTACGCATTCCTACATATGTTAGGGTGATAGAGAGAACCTTTATGGTTGAATGTTCAATGGATGAGTGGATACATCTAGTGAATGTTAGTTTTGGGAAAGTAGGGAACTGGAACTAGTCTCAGAGACTTTGGCATGGGAAATGTTTTAATAAGAGAAAGTGTTAAGGGTAGATGAATCTGTAGAGCAGCAGACGTGTAAGCAGAGCCAGGAGAACAACATGAGTTGGTGTACATTTCGACATGTTACAACCACCAGTCTTTGTAGTCCCCGCCAGGCTCAGGGTGCAAGAGTGCAGGGTAAGAGATTAGTTGCATGCGGTCATAGAGGGTGACCCACAGGGTCTAGGAATGATTCATGGTACGGTTTTTGTGTACTACTAGCTGCCGTAACAACAGACATTGATAAAAATCATTCCTTCCTTCAACGAATCTTTTCCCAGACCTAGAGTTTCCGGTTAAGCCGTTGAATCGACCCTCAAATCTAGAGATACCTTTGGGAGGAGACTCGATAATCACACATACACAGAAAACGTGATATAACCCTTGAGGTGAGAGTTTTGGTTTGAACCTCTTGGTGGTAGCTTCAAGGCCATACGACGATAGTTTGTGTATAGACTGGGCAATCACAGTTCATACACAAATTCACTATATTGGGAAAAAAGGTTGGGGTTTACCTACAACGTTGGGATGGGTTTTCCTTTATCGGTGAAAAGGGAAACCCAGGAAGCACAAGATAAACTCATGCATAGGAGGGTGCAGCCAATCACACTTGAGTTGGCCAACCTTACCCTCATGGCAGCATGAGTTTTCAGTTTTCAGTTCCAAACAGGAAACAGAGGCCTCTAGAGTTCGAGGATAGAGACCACATCTTTATATGGGTCTCACCTCGATGAGGTCTACAAATATTTGGCCGAGGTGGAAAGTAATATCTGAGGTTCATTAGACCTTTCCAGGTCCTTATCAGCATAAGTGAGGTGGCTTACATCCTAACCTTTCCACCTCAGTTGCACTGGGTGTCCGACATCATCCACGTATCTCAGCTGAGAAGATGTGTGCACGACCTAGCCATCATCATCGACCACTAAGAGCTTTACATGGATGATGGGGCGACACTAATGGGGTTCCATTAGAGGATGAGGATCGACAATAGCAGGTCCTATGTGGATGGTCTATTCCTCTAGTGTGTTTTTGCTGATAGCACGGGAAACCTCTAGGAGAGCACATGGGAGCGGGAGGCTCAGAAGCGTGCTCGGTACCTTCTTTAGTTTCCCTAGTGTGTGTTATAGCTATACGGGGACGTAAATCCCTGAGGTGGGAATAATTTAAAAGCCAAAAAATTTCAAGGAAATTTTTTTCTTAATTACAAGGGAATTTTACGAGTTTGTGGATTCTGACGGCACTTGATTCCGAGTCCTGGTGTGCCTGGAATCAATTTCTGATGTTTTGTATGGGTATGTTAAGTAAACGAACTAGCGGATTTTTCTATCGTTTGAACCGTTTCTCGGAATTGAAATATGAGGGAACCAATGAACTCGTCGTGCTGGTAATTGCTTAAGGGTACCTTTACCAAAGTTGAGTTTTAAGAGGGTTGAGATTTATTATTTGGGGAATTAGTTTAAAATAAATAGAATTGTTGAACAATTTTATTTTGTAACCATGGAAGTTAAACCCTTCCATGGGAAGTTGTTGGTGGAGCCCACAACCACCCAACTTTCCATGTGTGGTTATATTATAGGTGGGGCCCACAAGAGCCCCAACCATTCATTTTCCCCAAACTCCCTTAAACCCCCTTCATTAATTTTTTAACTACTCTTTAATTGAGTAACTCGTCCTTTCCTCCCTCTCCCTCTTTAACTCTTGCCAACACACCGTAATTAATAAATTGAAACAGTCAAAATAATTAATTATGTGATTTTAATTTTGAAATTTAAATTTATAGTGATAATAAAATAATAGGATTGTCCTATTATTTTACTTTGTCACTTTTTGGATAGGGGATTTTGAGAGAGATCTTGTGAATAAGAAGAAGAGAATTCAAATTTCATAGAAAAACGACACCTACTCAATGAAGAACGCCGGTTCCACGAAGATCGACGATGGTTCATTCCCGACGTTGACAGAGCGACAACACTTTCCGCGTCTACGACGAAAAAACCATATTCGAGGAAGGGGTTATGTTCAATTTTAATGGAATAAAATTGTTCCTTGATTCATCATGGTATATCTTTGATTTTCTCGGCTTATTGCTATCGATTAACATGAACGGAGCGGGCCGAACGAACACGGTCTGACGACCCGCCGCTAGAACATGATATTTTTGGAACCGATGATCGGAGGCAGAACATGGGAGATACTGGTGGTGCAAGGGCCGCCGTCGTAGAAGTTAGGAAAAGCCGCGACCAAGCAGGTCGCGGTGGAGGAAGCCGGCGCCTTCGAGCCGGCTATGCCGCGTGTACCGCGGCCCTCTTTGCGGGCTGCTTCAGCAGAAGGATAGCTCGCCTCATCGGCCGGCTAGGCGGAGCAAGTCCGCGGTGCTCGGAGGACGCCGCGCCAGAGAAACCGTGGCCCACCGTGCGAACAAGGTTCTTCATCGCCTTCTTTCGGCAACTCCGTCAACAAACAACGAACGTCGAATGACGAATCCAAGGTAGGTGTTTATTAGGTGCTGATATTTCTTTTTCTTATAACTTTAAAATATTGGAAGGGAATTGTTGTCGGTGAATTTTTGACCATCTTCTTCTATTGATAAGCATTTTGTTATCCCCCCTTAACACGGAGTGTAACCCCCCCCCCAACCTAGAAGCCACTAAACCGGTGCTTCGAGCTGGGTAGATACATAACATTAAGAGCGCCTCCCCGTACTCCAAAGGCTGGTGACTAACAGCAGGGGTCTATGGGGTCATGTTGGGAGATTATACACCCTTTTTATCAGAGTAAGACACAACCGAAATAAACCAATATCGGAAACAATGATCAATAATCAAGGAAAATGTATAACAACCATTTACAACAATAAATATGCCATGTCCTACTACAAGTGAAAATGTGAACAAAATCCCAAAATAAAGAAAACTGCCAAAATCCATAAAATGGTCCTGAATCCAAGTCTGGATCCTCCACCATGTGATTCCCATGGCCACTCAACTCTATAGTATGGACCCTTTCCCTTATCTTGACCTTCAAAAATGAAGTTTTCTCGTGTACCCAATGGCAGCCCGAGCAGGGTGTGAGTAAAACATAGTAGGCCACCACCAACGGTGTCTACAAAATATCCAGTATGAATAGGTAATGCATGAAAAATGAACATGAATGATAATTTCGAATAATTATTTAAGGTTCCATTAACTAGTTCAGAGCCAAATCCATTGCCACTTCCATTACCATTCATTTCACTCTAATTGTCCTCACTTACCATTTCATCACATTTTCATGGGTTAACCACATACATTATGTTACATTTGTCTAAGGCCAACAATCACATGTAAGAGGGTAAACACATTGTTATCCTATCTCATTGGGACTAACCCCCTCATAGTCACCATATTCTCACCTTGAAGCCTCAGTCTGGGTGGATGAAACCATATCCTCACCTCGAACCCTCATTCCGGGTGGATGAAACCATATCCTCACCTTGAAGCCTTCGTCAGGGTGGATGAAACCGTTAGGATAATAGATCATCAGTCCAAATTCCTATCCCATGCATTTTGGGTGGAGTTCAGAGCATCAATCTTCACTCGACTGGTGGGTGTAGATCCTCAAGTCATGCCCCACTCTACCAAGCCATGTGCACACGCTTATAAATAATTAACCATCAACCCACCATTCCATTTCCCTTTGACAGCGTCGTTCACAATAGACCACATGGGAATTCACATTATTCCTTTACCCATTAACACATTACCATTTCACGACATTTAACCATTCACCCAATTCCCATGTGTTACACTTATCTCACTAAGTATTAAAAACTAAACCCATAATCTATCACATTATGGACTTTAATCAGTTTACACATTAACCTTTTAACCCATTAATCATATCCACAAATCAACCATTCAACCATTTCAAATAACCCTTAGGTTATTTCCAAGTCAAGTTGCATCACCTAACTTTATCCCATGTTCAATCCATCATGCCAACATACTCGTCAAGGGCTCTACCGTTTATTACAACAAGGTCACTTGTTAAATAACAATACCTAAACCCGGTAAAAGCTGACACATCCCATGGATGCCCCCAATTAGGTCATGTAATTCTCAACGCATCCCATGGGGATCGTGAGAGTTCCAATTTACCATTTTAAGCATCATTTATACCAAAACTCATCAAGGTTGATCAAAGCACACCAAGGAAACCATGAGTAAAGCCACACATGCATAAATCCACTTATGTAAAAAACAAATTTTGGATTATATAAATTATAATTAGTATCGCTGCACACGCATCATGTAATATATTTTTTCTTTTAAATAATACATATAACAAAAAATTAGAAAAAGGTGATCATATATAGAAGAAGACTGAGGTAATTGCAGTTAAAAAGGATCAGTAATATAAATACACAGGGCCAAGACTGTAACAAAACGTAAATTTTTTGATAAAGTTCAACATGATAACAATTAAAAATTAAACACCTTGAAAAATACTAATAGCATCATATTGAAAAAGTGAATTTGTATTTATATTTTAAATGAAAAAATCCACATTCAATTAAATAATGGAATAAAGGATTCAGGGTTTTTTTAATGTTCTTTATCCAAATATTATTATTTTCATTAATGAGTTTTTAGATAATTCATTTAATGAAAATGTACCATTGACAGTGTATTCCAATATAAGAATGGAATCCCCCAAAAAAATTTATAATTTTTTTTTCAAGTAATTTCATTTGGAAAGATGTATAATGTTGATTCAAGATGATATTTAATTGAAATATTGGTATCAAAAGACATATAATAGGATTAATTATTGATTATAAGTGTCATGGTAGACCTATTATCTTTTCATAATTTCAATGATGAATGAGTGAGGAAAATACAATGAGAGTTACCCATGATAGAGGGATACAAATTCTAAATGGGAAGACAAATATATGATTCCAATTAATTTAAATTTCCACCTTTAAATATTTCAATAAATATTTAACATAAAATATAAACACCTTCATATTTTACATTAATAAGTCTTCACATTACACTATAATTTATAAAAATAATAAAATTTTTGATATTTTTAATACCTAATACTCCACAGTCAGTTGGTTGGAATCTTTTATTCCAAAGAATAATAGAAATTTTTCTCTATAGAATTCATCCACTCAAAAAAATTATTCTATGGACGTGTTTATACTCTTTGTTAGAGGATTTTTCCAATTTCATACCATTAATGTATTAACATATTTAATTAGAACAGCATCCATTTATTGTTAGCCCATGGATATCAGGAACATGACTTGTTTATTCTTGTTATCCAAGTTTGGTGTCGACTCAGGTAGCATCTGGGAAGGGTTCATGAAACTTTTTTATCATACCCTATTTTGATTATATATTTCCATGATTATTATACATCCCATATTTTTTGGGTGTGATCCATGGTAGATGAGTGATTTGGAAATTTGCAAGAACTCAATATTTTGGCCTCACGTGGGTGATTGATCACAACCCATTGATTAGAAACTCTAGGTTCCATGGGATTTTGGGATTTGAGCATTAATTTTGGGACCCTATTCTGTTATTTATTATGATATTTGGATCACCATTGAGAGTGTTATTGATTTTTAGGGATTCATCTGGGATTCAAGGTGAAAATGGTGAATGAAAAAAAAAATTGTTACTAAAACATTTTATGGAATCTCGTTATGAAATGAGGATATTGGTTGTAGAAAAACTCAATAAATTTTTTCATAGTTAGGGTATGGTTTTCTACCCCCATCTGTCTAACCATTCGCAACATAATTGAACTATGAAATATTATTATTTAAATGTTATTATAATTATGTATCAATATGGTTTGATGGTTTTAATTGGAATAACTAAATTAAATAATATATGAAAATTAATATTTCTATAATTAAATTAATGAAATAAAAAATATATATTATATACAAACAATTTTAGGTTATATGGTAATGTATAACATTATAATCATTATATTTCATAACACTAAACTTTTCATAAAAATGGGTTTTAGGTTTTATTTTATGAATTGATTAAAATATTTTATTCTATTTTTATAAAATGTTTTTGAAAAAATTTCTATTCATTTTTTTATTATTATTTTAAATTTATATTTATATTATATTGTTTTAATTTTATAAAATTGTTTAATTTTGGATGAATAATAAAAAAATATTTATTTTGAAATTATAACACCTTTATGATATAATCATCATATAAAAATAAATATAAATACTATAAACGTTGATAATATGTAAAATTTAGTTTTATGTAGTATTATAATTTATTTATAAATATTATATTGAAAATAGAAATCTTTTTTTAAATTTTTAAATATTTTTCATGTTTTTATTTTAATAAATTAACTTTTCAATTTAAATATATATTTGTTTTATTTGATAATTAAAATTCGTTTGTTTTAATGTATCATAAATCGTAATTTATCATAGATAATTCAGTAAATTTCATTTTAGTCATCATTAAACATTATTTTGGAATATTTTATTTTCTATAATAAAATAATTAAATTTTATAAAAAATGTTTTTCGTTCATTTTCCACCATTGTACTGAATTTATTTATTAAAATGTATCGAAATTAAATATTTTTAAATTGATTAAATATTTTAAATAATATTATCAAAATTATATTTTATAGTCAATATCCTTTTTATTTATAATGAATACTAACAATAATAATAGTTTTTCACCCTAGTAAAAGGGAAAATTGCGTTAATCAAGGTTAAATCCATGGCATAACAACTAAAAATATCACAAAACACTCGTTTATTTCAATGTATTGGTGGATTCATACTATAATAATACTATAGAATAACATATGGGATTTTTTTCCACAATTATTTATTAATACATTTATATTATTTTAATTAAAAGATAATTAAAAAAGGTCACTCTATTTCTTTTCATATCTCTACAATGTTTTCATAGAAATGAAAAATAATATGAGTTGTTATAATTTTTTTGAATAATAATAATTTTTTATATAATAGTGCAATATTTTTAATTACTAGTGATAATATAATATCCTTGAATGATTACACATTATTGTTGTGACACATAAGAAAACTATAAAAAATCAAATAATGTATATTAGAATCATTGGAAGTAAGATGTTGTTGATTAATTATCTTGTTAAAAAATCTAATTAAATATTACCAGGGATTATTTAGGGATAAAGAGTTCTAATTTAAATCCCATCATTATAAAGATATATTAAAGATAGTTTTTTTAATAATTATAAAAGTTATATTAAATTATATATAATGATTAAAAATTACATTTTAAATATTTTAAAATAAAAAAATCATACATTAACTATTGATTATGGTAAATTATTTCTAATATAATTACTTCTTCATTTATTTACTACTTATATATTTTTTAAATAACATTAATCAACATTAATGATTGAGAAGTTCATTATAATTGTTGTAATTAAATAAGTCTTATAATGGGTAAAATCATAATATAAGGGTTAAAATGAAACCCAATACATCATAATTATTATTTAAAAATTATTTTATTTAGTCATCCTCATTATTCTTTGTCATGTATCACTTCGGAATGATTTTACAAAATTTTAAAAAAATATTATAGATTAATATTTGATGAATTTACAAAATTTCCACCCTCGTCAATTGTAACAAAGGATCTCATCTTCTCTATTGCTCACACATATTTATTAGTCTATATAAAAAAATATTGCCATAAACCATCCCCAATGACCTCAACATTTATAGAAATTAATTTTTCACCAAAATATTATACTCAAAGGATTAATGTGTAATCCAATGGAGATCTTCCAATGAAACTGTATAATAGATAACAAAATATTACCATGTTTTCTACTATTTACATCACAATAAAATATACATTAAAAATAAAAATATTACAAAATAATCATATTCAATATAAATAAATTTCAAAATGTTTATGAAACAACACTTTTTCACCCCCATTTTTTTCTTAGGAGAAGTAAAAGCATACCAACTGCCTACCTGTGGACCACCCCCACCAAGTAGTGATATATTATTTTCATTACCACCTCATAGTGATAATTATTATGATTAATTTAAAAAATATATATTCTATTCAAGAAATAATTATTATTCATCAATGATAATATATTACTAACCTCATTACCCTTCCATTTGATGCAAAATGATAATGTCGCTCAATTTGTAATGGCCCGGACCTCTCTGTCCCGTTATTATGTCAAAAGGAAGGTCACGAAGTGTTCTGGAGGGTAAAATGGACTTTTCCCACACTTTCCAGATTTTTTTAAGTACACTCCGTGTAGTGTATATACACACTGTGTACCACCTTACCGGGTATACCCCGTGTTGCAGTCCGTGTCCTCACCGTGTGACGTAAATGGGTACACGCCGTGTGTCCACTCTACACGTCGTGTAGTCCCTCCCCGCATACGCGTTACCGTGTGTTGACCAGTCAACGTATGTGTGTCGTGTTGGACCCGTGTGAAATAAATGGGTACACTCCATTTATCCAATACTACACGCTGTGTAGTCCCTCCCCGCATATACGTTACCTTCAAGCCGTGTGTTGACAAGAAACGGCTGCGTTCCGAGTTGAAGGTCATGTTTGAAGCCACGTGGTGACCGTGTGAAACGGCCGAGTACACACCGTGTACCATAAATTACAAGCCGTGTACTTTTGATTTTCTCGCCTATAAAAGGAGGGGTCCTCTCCTCCATTTCAACTCACCCCTCTCCTCCCATTTCCCCTGAGTAGATTTCTCTAAATAGACATGAAGGCTCTTTCTTCCATAACTTCCTCATCCGAGCTCCATTTTATGATACGTCAGCGGCCACAAGATCATAACGACGAGGCGGAACTTCTGATCTTGGATCTGTTGTCCTTCATTCGGCACTTCCTTTCAAACATCCACCCGAGGAGGTTTTTCCGGGACTCAGCGGAAGTGACGGACACCGACAGATGCCTTTTAATGTTGATCTGGGGGAGCATTGTGATCAGAACCAATTGAGGTATGGATCTTTCCTCCGTCTCTCTAATTTGTATATCATGCGGGGTGGGTATCCTCTTGTTTTCAGGAGGAACAGTTGAACCATTAAATAAAGATAATAACTGTCTTATTTTAATGGGGATGGGATGTTTTTGATTTCTATTACTTTATTTATATCATGTGATATTATGATGTCAATTGAATAGGATTTTGCCTATTGAAAATCACGGTCGTTGGGGGCCTTTGCTTGCGCAATTAAATGTTTCCCTATCTTCTATATCTTTTTTGTGAATGGAACCTTGTGGAATGTGGAATTTGGTTAATCATGTAATGTTGGAAGATTTAAAATCTGTAAGCCTTGTGTAATCACCCCAATTGAAAAAAATGGAATAATGAACATGTGGGTGTTGGCTCGGATACATGGCATGCGATGGGGGTGTTTTGTGGGTTGTTGTGGATCGGGTGAGCAGCGAGGATGCGGTTGACTTTGTCGTCGGTTGGTGTGATTGCTATGTTAGTGATGGGCAGTAGGGATGCGGTAAATGGTATCAAGGGATGATGATGTACGGGTTTTGGTGTGTTTGTGGTTATTGGCAGTGGGGCTGTAGTGATGGGTTTAAATGTGAACAGACTACTGGTTGTGAATAATAAATAAAAAGTGGAAGAGTTAATGAATGGACGGTCATGGTAATGGAACAGGATTAATAATCAATGGGTTGGTTGGTTGATAAGAAGGGATTTTTTGTGCTAATTGTGTTTTCCTAACATGATTTGTGGGTGGCAGGGATATTTTTTACAAACGATCTATGTGGTTGGTTGTGTATAGTTTCCCAGTAGTTAACGAACTAATAAACTAATTCAGCTGAAACGTGAAAACCTAAATGGGGTTGGGGTTGTTTCATGTATGCATTCTTCGTAGTAGCAGTGCCGAGGAAAATGCTCAGTTTCTCTGTTTAGAAGCCATAGGTTGGGCTATGTGTTTGGTATACAAATATATATCTGTATCTTTTGGGTTTTATCGCACCCCACCCATGTTGAGAACTTAGTGACGAACACTCCCATTTCATGGGAGATGGTGTTTTCCCCTTAGTTACTATCTCCTTCCTGCTACTTCTTCCCAAGGATGTGATGGCATTAGGCGACCTTACACCTAAGACCCTTCAGGTAGCTTTGGATTTGGGTGGTTCTAGGCAGGACTCTTCGGGCAGGTTTTACTATTTCCCAAGAATCTTCGGGATGATGCACAGGTTGGTGCGGGTGGGATACGTGGTTGTGAGGCCCAGGTGTCTGCGGGCGGGGGGAGTGTGGCAGCGTTAGGACGTTCACCGTTAGGAAGACAAAATAACTTAAGGGAAATGGTTTGGTGTACCCAATACTCTTTTTCTTATATACTACTACCTGTTGTGATTGTGTTTTTGGTTACTGTGGCTGGTGAGGTTGGTTGGATAGAATTCCATGCTATGTTTCTTCTGTTGTTCTCACGGGACATTAGGATGTATCCCCACTTGTGCACGAGAGATTTAGGTTTCCCTACTGAGTATACTTGTATTCTCACCCTACGTTTACTTTCAGGTTTCCAGGAAGACTACCAGGGCCGTGCATGACCCTACTAGTTAGACAGTTGGAGTTGTTGTTGTTGTTGTACACTAGTTTCTTTTGGTATTGTACTTTGAACATTCTTGTACTTGCACCTTGTTATAAAATTGTTTAAACATGAATGTGGGCTTGGTTTGGGTTTAATTCTATACACATTTTCTTTTCCATTTTTGAAGTTGACTTCTCCTATTTTCCAATATTAAAATAATAAAAGGTTAATGCCTCCCATATTTGGGAAAAGTCATACCCTTGGTGCTAGTCGCCAACCCGGGGCCTACTGGTGGCGGGACTCAGGGGTCATTATCTATGTTTCACCATTTCCAACTCAGGAGTGGAATCTTTGCTGGAAGGGGGTCATGACAGAATGGTATCAGAGCTGATGGTTGAGAGATAGGATGGAGTCTAGAGTTAGGCACAGTGAGGTTTGCATGGGATGGTAGGGCATCAATGTAAGTTAATAATGGTGTGTGACAAAGGCTATGGAAGACCGACTAGGAAACATGATTTTATGGCCCCCCATGATCTGATGCAAGGACTCTTAGGCTATCGAACGACCAAGTGAGACTATATTGATTGCAGGGTAGAGACACTAGGGAAGGTACATTAATCATCATGATTGTGTTTTACTTGATTTGGGTGTTCTGGAAATGAAATTGAAATAAAATGATAAAATGAAACCCTGAGAAATTTCCTTACTACATGGTATTAGGCGATATTTGTTTACCATATATCTATGGCACCTAGACGTCGTCCCTGGGTGGCTCAGACGGCCGAGGCCCAGCATATTCAGGAGGTCGATTAGTTGAGGATTGACCGAGTGGTGGAAGATATCCAGTGGTAGAAGACACTCTGTTCATTCCAGCGGCATACCCTAAAGAAGTACGAGGGTAGTACTTTGGATACGGAGATGGATGGGTGGATTGTGGAGGTAGGGATCTCTTTTACATTGATTCGTGCTCTGAGGGAGTAATGGGTTCCCCTAGTAGTCAGTCAGCTGAGGGGTGCGGCGCGAAAGTGATGGACGCTCTAACTCGGAGAGAGGATAGAGGTAGAGGTTTCATGGGCTGACTTTGAGAAGCAATTCAGAGAGGAAATCTTTTATTCCATAATCAAGGTAGAGAAGCGGCAGGAGTTACCCTCCCTTCATCAAAGAAGTATGTCAGTACGAGAGTTGGGTATCAAGTTCAAGGATCTCCTATGCTTTGCTCCAGATATCTTTCCAGATGAGGAGTCTTAGGTGAGACGTTTCGAGGAGGTGCTTTTTCCTTCTCTCTAGTATGTTGTTACCCCCTTCACCCTTCTGACGTACTTGGAAATACAGAAGAAGGAAAATGTTGTAGAGAGGATGCACTCGCTATTAGGTTCACCATGAGAGGGGATCTAGCCAGGGTCGTCGAAGGGGAAGGCAGTCAGCAGTAGGTCTCCTACGACAGGACCTTCTAGGTTAGGGCCAGTTGGGATCAGGCCCCAGCTGTTCCAGTTCAGATCTTCAGGTGATCTATCCTTTTTCATGAGCCGAAGACCAAAAATTTTTTCTTGTGGAGGTTTCGGGCTCATTCAGAGTCGGTACCCGACCAGAGCTCAGTACGGTGGAGGTGGGCAGGTTCAACGCCCACCTCAGCAGCACCAGTTGCCAGCAAGGCTCTTCCAAAAGCAGCAAGACCATGATCTTCCGAGGGCAGACTTTGTGGGAGGAGGCCGACATCATGGTGCTCCTCAGGGACCTCGACCTGGGCGTGGTCAGGGATGTGGACAACATCAGAGAGGATGAGGACGTGGGCGTGGATTGTTTCACATAGCAGAGTTGACAGAACCAGTAGGACCAGAGGTGGTGTGAGGTATGATTTGTTTATTCAACACTCTTATTTCTGCTTTGTTCGATTCGGGAGCTTCGCACTCCTTTGTGGAACCTAGTGTATCCCATGCTTTGGGACTAGATGTAGAGAGACTTTCCGTACCACTAGTGCTGAGCACACCAGTTGGAGGCCACACCAGCATATCATGTGTTTGCCGGAGATGTCGGCAGATGTTGGGACCACATCAATCTAGTGGGGTCCTTCTTCTGTTACAGATTCTTCTATACAATGTCATCCTAGGAATTGACTAGTTGTTTTCTGTTGGTGCCATTATCGACTGCTTCCGGAGAAGAGCCGTGTTCTCCGACATGGATGGGCATGGCATATATTTTGTTGGCAAGAGGAGCTATCAGGTAGGAAGCCGGCATGTAGAGCCTGTACTTTTCTTGTTAGGCGGGATATCAGTTGTTCCAGCCGATACATAGATTATGGATGTTTCGGAGGTTGTTGGGGAGTTCCTCGATGTTTTTCCTGAGGAGGCTGTGACTCAACCCCCCCCCCCCCCCGACATGACATTGAGTTAGGGATAGACTTACATCCTAGTGCCCATCCTATTTCAATGTCCCCTTATCGGATGGCACCTTCAGAGTTGTGGGAGTTGTGGATTCAAGTTGATGATCTGAAGGAGAAGGGTTTTGTTCAACCCAACATATCACCATGGGGTGCTCCAGATTTGTTCATGAAGAAGGCAGATTGTGGTCTCAGTCTATGCATAGACTACCGAAGGTTGAACTTGGTAACGGTCAAGAACCATTACCCCCTTCCAAGGATAGATGATCTCTTCGAACAACTGAGGGGAGCAGGATGGTTTCCCAAGATTGATCTACGGTCTGGATATCATCAGCTGAGGGTAAAGGACAATGACATCTCGAAGACGGATATCAGGTTCAGGTATGGGCACTTTTAGTTTGTGGTCATGTCGTTTGGATTTACAAATGCTCCAGATGTGTTCATGGGACTTATGAACTTTGTCTTCTGAGAGTTTCTGGACCGGTTCGTCGTTGTGTTTATCGATGACATCCTGATCTACTCAAGATCATAGGAGGAGCACATTGAGCATCTCAGGGAAGTCTTGGACGTCCTTCGAGACCACCAGCTTTATGGGAAATTGTTTAAGTGTAAGTTCTTGACGAAAGAAGTACACTTCCTTGGGCACATGGTGTCTTATCATGGAGTGTCAGTGGACTCTTAGAAGGTGGAGGTAGTTGTTTCTTGGGTGGCTCCCAAGAGCATTGCAAATGTTTTTATTTTCCTTGGGTTGGAAGGTTACTATCGAAGGTTTGTTTCAGACTTCTCTTGAGTTGCTGCTCCATTGACAGCTTTGACTAGGAAGAACCAAGTCTTCCTATAGAGCGAGCAGTGCCAGAAATCTTTCGACTACCTGAAGGAGAAGTTGGACAGTGCTCCCGTACTCAGGATTCTAGAGGAAGGGTTGTTGTATGAGGTGTTTTTTTATTCTTTTGGCCTTGGTCTGGGGTGCGTGATAATGTAGAAGAATGGAGTGATCTCTTATGTGTCTAGACATTTTCACCCTCACGAGAGTAACTATGCCAACCATGACTTAGAGCTTATTGAATTAGTGTTCGCACTGAATTTGTGGAAACATTCCCTCTTTGGAGAGTGCTTTGTGGTCTTCTCATATCACAAGAGCCTGCGTTATATCTTCTCCCAGCGTGACTTGAACTTACGGTAGTAGAGATGGGTCAAGTTTTTTCAAGACTATGACTTTTAAATCTACAACACTGAAGGTAAGGGCAATGTTGTGGGTGATGCCCTGATCAGGAAAACACATCAGAAAGTGGTTCGGGAATTCACTGATGCTTGGAAGGTGATGTGAGAGTTGGCTGCCATGCACTTGGATGCTAGGGTAGAAGGTGTTAGAAGATGTTTGTTTTATATGAAGGTGCATCCCTCCTTGTTGCAGCAAGTGGAAGAGTCTTAGGGGGGACTATAAGGAGAAAGTGATGCGGGATTGTATCGATCAGGGTAATGCTCCAGAAGGATGGTCAAAGGAAAGCTGACATCGAATTCTTTTCCATGGAAGGTTGTTTGTTCCAGAATCGATGCGTGAGGGAGTTCTCCATGATTTCCATAGCACAGCCTTGGCAGTACATCCAAGAGTTTCAAAAATGTATCGAGGATTAAGGGAACAGTTTAGTTAGCCTGGGGTGAAATGAGTAGTGGAATAGTTTGTGGCTAAATGCCTAGTGTGTCAGCAAGTGAAGGCTGAACACCGTGTTCCCAGTGGTTTGTTGCATCCTTTAGATGTCCCTGAGTGGAAGTGGGATGACATCTCAATGGACTTAGTCATAGGACAACCCAGAACTCAGGGTGGTTATGATGCTATTTGGGTAGTGGTGGATAGACTGACGAAATCAGCTCACTTCTTAGCATATAAGGAGTCGCGCCCTGTGAGTACCTTAGCACAGAGGTATGTGGATGAGGTGGTGGGTTTTAATGGGGTTCCGAAGACTATCATCTCAGATCGGGATACTCGGTTTACCTCATGTGTCTGGAGGGGTTTACATCATGATTTGGGCACCCAGGTACAACTTAACATTGATTTCCACCCACAGACTGATGGGCAGACTGAGCGGACTATCCAGATGGTGGAAGACATGCTATTAGCATGCGTTCTGGATTTCAGAGAATCATGGGTACGACACTTTACTTTAGTAGAGTTTCATACAACCACAGCTTCTACTCTACTATAGGCATGGCACTGTTTGAGGCTTTGTATGGAAGGCTATGTCGTTCACCCATTTGTTGGACAGAGGTTGGTGAGACCGGTGCTCTTGGGCCAGAGGTAGTACAGAGCACCACGGAGAAAGTCCAGCTTGTACGTGAGAGGATGAAAGCGTCTCAGGACCGACATAAGTCTTATGTTGATCGTTGGAGGAGGCCCTTGGAGTTCGAGGTGGGAGATCATGTGTTCTTGAAGGTTTCCCCTCTATGGGGGAAGAAGTGGTTTGGGAAATGTAGAAATCTCTCACATAGGTTTATCGGACCTTTTGAGGTGCTGAGGTGAGTAGGTGAGGTGGCATATCAGCTGGCCCTGCCACCTCAGTTGGAGAAGGGTCATGACATCTTCCACGTCTCCCAAATTCATCGGGAATTGCACGAAGACTCTAAAGTTATCGACTGGGGATAGTTCGATATGGGAGATGACGCGAACTTCGAGGAACGACCAGTCATAATCAATGATCGTAAAGAGAAGGTGCTCCATGTACAATCCATTCCCTTGTTTCGTGTGTTGTTGAGGCATGGCAGCCTTGAGGAAAGCACTTGGGAGCGGGAGGCCCAGATGCACGTTCAGTACTCGGAGCTGTTTTGACTTGTGTTTTTTCCTTGTTCTTCTAAGCATTGCGTTGATGTTATACATTGTACCTTTGATATATGGATTTCTTGGCTTGTCAGTTATGAGAACTTTTTGTTTCCTTGTTCCCTAGAAATGTGTACCATGTTCGGATGTGTGGATAAAGGGAAAAACCTAACTCTTAATTGAGACACATTAATGAGGATGCGATTGAACCCGTGCGGGCGAGTTAGTTCCGCCTAAAGCAGATAATATCTCGACATAGGAGAAGGAATTTTCCCCAAACCACATGTTTGGGAAGTGTGTTGGTTGAGTTTTTTTGGGGTAGTGTAAGATGGAAAATCCTAATATATGGAAGTGGGAAGGCCTAATCCTTAATCAAGACGCATTAATGTGGATGAGATTAAACACGTGCAGGTGAGTCAATGCTTCCTAAATCGGATAATATCTTGACATAGGAGAGGGAATACCTAACACCTGTGATTAGGGTTGTTGGTTGGTGTAGAGACCCGTATCTTGATGTACATTGACATTACATTACTTTTGCGGAATACTTAGTACATAACAAAAACACACACACAAGGATCGTAATAGTTTAGTGTCTTTGGAAACTCGGAACGTAATCTTCTAATCGTGGTGAAAGATCTTCAATATCTCCCATAAAGATCTTCCCTTTTTTTACCTAAAAACCTTTCTTTATATCCTGGGGAAAAGAAAACATAAAAGGGTGAGCTCAAATGCTCAGTAAGGGTAAACAAAAGAAATATCAATCACATCATATACATAAGAACATAGCTTTTGGAAATCTTAACCTGCAAAAGAGCTCATAATGTCACAACATGGGATAAATCATAGAAGTGAAAATGAGATCCCCATAATCATAACATGAAACTTGAAACTTTGTGGCATGCACACATAATCATGGAAAATCATTTCTTGTTAGTCATGACTCATTGCCAAGACTATCTTAGTGGACAAAGTCCCTTTCTGAACCGAGTTCACTCCTCGTTTCAGTCCTGTATCACTGAATCGAAATAACCTTCCGTTCCAGCCATGTCTATCTCATGAGATATAAAATCTTTACCCAATGCATTGGAGGGAGATATAGGTCCCACCCATCTTATAATGAATCCTTTCTTATGTGTGCCACATAATCATAAACCATACATCATAGCGTAACCCATGTAATAAAAATGGGATTCTTAAACAACATGACATCATAAAACAATTCATATAAGGTAATGGAATTCATAAAAATGTTTACATCACAACATAATCAAATCCATGTAATAATAGGGATAAAAACATAACCCTTTTATTATCTTAGATGGAAAATAATTTTGATAAAATACTTGAACTCCATTCTTGAGGAAAATATCCTTTCTACTTTAAAAACATTTTTCCTTTTATAACATGTCATACGACTTTAAAATAAAAGAAGTTGATTAAAAATAAACTTGAAAACTTGTAAAGGAAGCTTCTTGGAAATAATGTTTTAAAAATCCATTCATGCCGTATAACTTAAAAAAAACATTCTTCGTACTTTTGTCGGAAAAGTCAAAAAGTACCTCGTACGGAAAAACGACAAAAGATTCATTTCATATTCTTTACTAAAAACTCACCTAAGGGTAAAATTGGATTTAAAATATTGCAAGTGGATGGAAACAATATTACATATTGAGGGAACATGGATGTGGATGATAAAATACACCCCAGTAAATACTTACGAATAAACAATCTCGGATAAAAATGAGATTGTGATATTTCCCTTACCTTAGGTCCGAATTGCTTTGTAAGTGTCCGAACCTCCTGTATAATGATTTAAATCATGTTATTGACTTATTACAGAATCATATTCATTGTTATGATATCATATATGGTTCACTTATGACATTATATTACCCATTCTTTTGTAAATTCCATGTTAAAGAAGCGTTTTGGGTAAAATCGTTTCATTTATCGTAGGTGTTTTGACTTGTTGTTCTTGACATCATTATTACTTATATCATGATTTACATACTTCCAGAATATAAAATATGATTTATATATAATATATATTCATTATATATATATATATATAATAGGTAGATAAATAAAATGAAAAACACCGTTCATGGAGACGGTAGTCCGTACGTACGCATGAACGCTGTTTTCCTTTCCTTATTGTCTTGAAATGGAAGTAAGTAGATGAAAGACATATGTATATATATACATAAATCCAGTAGCTTTATAATGTCATATATTTCATTATTATTTCTTATATATACATTATAATCATTCTTAAATGGTTAACATGGAGAATGAATCTCATCGTGTCGTGGAGACGGTAGTCCGTACGTACGCACGAGCGATGATATCATTTCCATAAATATTGAATTGAATTGGAGTGGATTATACAATATATCAGAATAAATATGATGTTGTAATAACTATGTATAGTTATTCTTTACACCATTATACCCATCCGTGTAAGGTGGTGGTGGAAAATAGATTACACCACGGCGTGGAGACGGTATTCCGTACGTACGCACGCGCAGTGATTTCTTTTTCCGTAGGATGGATATATGGTGAAATAGGGTTGTTTCATACTTATAATAACATATCAGTATATGAGTGATACTGATGTTATTACTTAATAATGAAACAACCTAAGAAGAAGAAGTGGAAGAAGAAATAAAGATGAAAGAATTGGTAACGGTAATTACCACTTCTTTGAAGCGCCTTTTGGAGACCTCCTCTTAGGGAACTAAAATTGGTCTTTGAGTAAGACCAGAACATCTAGGATGTTTCTAGGGAAGTGGAGAAGAGATTTTGGCAGGGGTTGGCCGAGCTTGAGTGCTCAAATTGGTGTGAGGAGGAGGGGGAGGAGGTGTCCTTTTATAAGGGAGGAGAGGGGCACCTTAGGAATATCTCAAAATATTATTTTATATTAAAGTAAAAATCGGTTTATAATGGTTCCAAAGGGTCTTATTTCGAAGCTAAAGTGGGAAAGGGTCAAACTCCTATCAACCAATAGGATTTAGACAAGTTTAGGGTATTATTTTAACCTTATCAATTAGATTTAACTCTAAGTTAAATAATTTAACTTTTACCGTGTCTTTTTGTTTTCTTTCACTATATGGTTAATAAACTTACTATAACATGCCAAACGAACCCCAAATTGTATATTATTAATACATATATCCTTATTTAAGTCATTTGGCCGAACCTTAGATTTTTAGGAATAAAATAACAATTAATAATATAATATTTTATTTAAAAACTATTTTGTGTCAATTTTGACACTATTTGATATATGATTTTTGTGAAAGTCATAACAGAATTATATGTTCGAACCAAGTTGATTAAATCAACACTAATATATCATAGTAACCTAGAAAATTAGGGGAATTCATTAAAAGTATTAAATTACATTTATTTTGGTATTTATATTATCAATTATGTCAATATTTCATTAATAAGATAATTACTGCATCATTTTTGTGTCATAAATAAATTATATTATTTGATGTCTAAAAATTACAAATAAATTACCATCATGTAGGAAATCGTTTTAGCTTTCTAATGAATATTTATAGTCGAATTTATCTTACGTATAACCCCATATTAAAAATGATTTACTTATTAAACTTTGATTTTAACTATTTTAACCCTTCTTTAAATAAATTAATAATAAATGTCCTAATCTAATCCAAGTGGGCCTAAATGGTCATATTTTATTCCTAAGTTTGTTTTTGGTCGAATTACACTTGTCCAATAGAATTAGGACATGTGTTAGGGTAATATTAATATCATATTTACCCTTAGTTACCTTATTTACTATTAACCGTGGTAAAAAAAGTAAAAAGTTACTATTCACCAAAAAATTATTTTCATCTCATTGAACCACATTTTAGTCCTTGATATTAACCGTGTCTCTCGGATTTTCGAAATTCCATTCACAGAAGCAGTAAAATTAAGTTTTATGCAAAATTCAGTTTTTAACCTACCACTTAGTAGTTTCACTATTCATCAAAAATTGATGTTTTTCAGAACAATGCCAAAATTTCATCCCAAGCTATATTTCATATTCCGAATTCAAAAATTAAGTCTATTTTACCAAATTAATAACATAAGAGTTTCATTAATTAATTTTATAATTAAATCCCTCTATTAAAACAAATAGCGTGTTTTTAAGAAACAATATCTATCAAAAGATTGACACTTGTTTATGTCTAGTTTAAATGTGAAATTACATCCAATGACCAACATTGTATTAAATTGTAAAAATATATTCTAAATATACTTTAAAACCACTCAAATTAATGATTTATCACTATTAATTATTTCGATTAAAAAAAATTGTTTTTATTTATAATTTAGTAATTTTCACTATTCATCAGAATATGAAAGTTATCCGAAAAGTACCAAAATTTCACCTTAGGATAAATTCGATACTCCGAATCCAAAAATAAAGTTCATTTTGAAAAATAAGATTTACTGGATTTCAAAAAGTGGTTATTACTATTCATAACGGCTAGTTTTAATAATATTTTTATAGCATATCGTTGTTTAGTGAAACTCGGTATTGCGTACAACACACGCTATCGAGGAAGGTCGCGATTGCGTGTAATGCAAGGCAAGTTAAGGATGTGTGTTGTGCAAGCTCCTTTTGGTGTAGCGTACAACACAAGGCATTAATAAAATTAAAAAG
This sequence comes from Viscum album, assembly GCA_963277665.1. NCBI lineage: Eukaryota > Viridiplantae > Streptophyta > Magnoliopsida > Santalales > Viscaceae > Viscum > Viscum album. Next base: position 1,807,888,748 of record OY728136.1, on the reverse strand, counting down.
AATATTTTTTTATAAAATCTTGGGCTGTTACATTCTACCCCCCTTAAAATGAATTTCGCCCTCGAAATTCGTCGGGGTTATAAATGGTTTACTATTTGAAAGTTTCTTTAATAGAAACCCACATCGTAAAAGGGAATACCAAAACATGGCTTTAAAAACTAAAGTATGAAATGTAACGATTACCCAAATAAACTAATCACTGTGTTTCCACATAGGTGAAAATATGGATATGGAAGAGAAATCTAACCATCATGTTCTGATGGAGAGTGGTAGAGAACATGGCTATGTAAAAGCCAGTAATCACAAATCCATAAATTTGTGACGATCTAAGGTACCATCTGATTCATCAGGTATAAGATCACTAGGACAACATTTTTGGTTTTCAAGATCATTTCCCTAAAGTTGAAAATTTGAATTAGAATAAATACTTACTTTATTTTGATACAATATCACTGTTGTTCGTGCCTTGAACAATTTCCACTTCATCTCTTAAATAAATGAAGTTGAATTTGTTATTCGTGAAGTGTTAGCAGATCATGTGATAGAATGACGGGTCATTCCATCTGTCTCAAAAAAAAGGTAAGCAAAAGTTATTAAATATACATAAGTCATTCTATAGTGAGATTAATCATATATAGTTCCTAAAATGGACTTATACTTCATATATCATACTGCTTAATATAATAAAACTAGTTTCTACTAAACAGGGACTTCCTGTAGGTCAGTGGTAGGCGATAAAGGCCAGTCGCACTTCGGTTGTGGGTTCGATTCCTACAGCCTTGTCCGAAGGGATGGGCTGTCGCCCGTCCTGCAGGTTGTCCCTTTTTCTAAAACTATGTTACTATAACATCCCATCAATAATATCGAAAATCTTCTATCCTTAAACAATACTAACTTATGTCCAATATAATCCAGTCTAATCTTTAGGCTTATACATAATACTGCAGTCCACTCTCATAATATAGTGACAACGATTACCAGAGATTTAATACTGTCGTTGATCCCCACATATCATAAGATATGTCTTGTTGGTCACATTCCAAACATTCAAAGTCCTTAATCGTGTATTCTCTTGAATACCTTAGTGAAAACATGAGTGTAGTTAAAAGTTAACACTTTCCACATACCAAAATCCTCAAAATTCTATATACTCAAACCATGGTATCACTTAGTCCTTATATCAATCATGAGCTCATGAATACTATTAAACATTTCATTTTCTCGTCTTCATTATGCGTATATCATCTTATTTCCAAAATATATCTCAATCACTTTGAATACCACATCAATAAATATTGCAATACTCAATGATACAACATTATTTTGGAATCCCATTACATAAACACTTAATCATTCCACCACATCGTTGTCATATTCAACATTGCCAATAGTGATCGCATGTGATATCCCTTTGTTCTTTGCCTTCAGTGGTTGCTCATGTTGATCATCACTAACCCTTGGATTAGGGCAATTATTAGCATAATGCCCCATTTCCTTTCACTTGAAGCATTGAAGTTTTGGCGGTGCATTCTCTGCAGTGTTTGCTTTATTCACATCATTAGAAACCCTTTTTCCATTACTTCGACACTCAGCTGCTCGATGACCTTCTTTTCCACACTTAAAACATTTTCTAGTCCCTTTTAGACAATCTCCACCATGCTTCTTTCCACACTTTGTGCATTAGGAAACATTCATCTTCTTTTCACCATTATTCTGAGATTTCTCCTTGAACTCCATCTTTCGTTTCTTGTCAAAACCATGAGATGGATATGTAACACCAACTTCCATTTCTACCTTGATAGCACAACGCACAATTTCTTCATAGCTACTGAAGTCTCTTATAGCTAATGCCCTTCGAAGACTTGGTTTTAAGCCACTGAAAAATCGATCAACTTTACTTTCAGGTTGGATGATAATTCCAGAATCATACCTTGCAAGTCTTGTAAAATTTTCTTCATAGGTACCAACAGATTCATTGTCCCTTTACTTCAGTTCAAGAAACTCTTTCTCCATCTTTGTTCGAAGAATACGAGGGAAGTACTTATTGAAAAATAAGTTCTTGAACTCGTCCCATTCCATAGACTCAATTTCATCCCTTTGCCTTGTATTCTTAATAAGATTCCACCATTGATCAGCATCTCCTTCCAAACGATACACTGCTAGGATGACTTTATCATGTTCAGAACATTGAAGAACTGAAAATATCTTTTCAGTAGTACTAATCCATTGTTCAGCAACTAATGGATCAGTAGACCCACTGAAAGAATGTGGACGCTGCCTCATGAAGGATTCAACAGAATGTTGCTCCTTCCTTTGCTCGTTTGGAAGTCCTGCATGATTCATAACTTGTGAAAGTTGTGTGAGCATGGCTACAAGATTTTTCATTCCAGCTCCTATATCGTTTGGTTGCTCAGGGGTACAATCATTGCATTGCCCATCACATTCCGCATTAACATGGTTCCTTCGGGTTCCAGCCATCGTCTAAAACCCCAAAAGAATTGTGTGAGAGGCAAAAATCATGCTAGGAAAAACAACATAATAAAGGGTTAGTACCCTCAATATCTAACATCTTAGGTTAAATTCGAAGATCGTTAGCGCAATTCTAAGACTATAACCTATACGTATACTTAACCTTAGAGACATCCCTAGACATACCTTAGAAATATCTCTAGGGATCTCACTAATGTTTTCGCATCCTAGTTTCCAAAGGTTGACTAAACCTTTCCTCTGATACCAACTGTTGAGACCCGTATCTTGATGTACATTGAAATTACATTACTTTTGCGGAATACTTAGTACATAACAAAAACACACACACAAGGATCGTAATAGTTTAGTGTCTTTGGAAACTCGGAACGTAATCTTCTAATCGTGGTGAATGATCTTCAATATCTCCCATAAAGATCTTCCCTTTTTTTACCTAAAAACATTTCTTTATATCCTGGGGAAAATAAAACATAAAAGGGTGAGCTCAAATGCTTAGTAAGGGTAAACAAAAGAAATATCAATCACATCATATACATAAGAACATAGCTTTTGGAAATCTTAACCTGCAAAAGAGCTCATAATGTCACAACATGGGATAAATCATAGAAGTGAAAATGAGATCCCCATAATCATAACATGAAACTTTAAACTTTGTGGGATGCACACATAATCATGGAAAATCATTTCTTGTTAGTCATGACTCATTGCCAAGACTATCTTAGTGGACAAAGTCCCTTTCTGAACCGAGTTCACTCCTCGTTTCAGTCCTGTATCACTGAATCGAAATAACCTTCCGTTCCAGCCATGTCTATCTCATGAGATATAAAATCTTTACCCAATGCATTGGAGGGAGATATAGGTCCCACCCATCTTATAATGAATCCTTTCTTATGTGTGCCACATAATCATAAACCATACATCATAGCGTAACCCATGTAATAAAAATGGGATTCTTAAACAACATGACATCATAAAACAATTCATATAAGGTAAAGGAATTCATAAAAATGTTTACATCACAACATAATCAAATCCATGTAATAATAGGGATAAAAACATAACCCTTTTATTATCTTAGATGGAAAATAATTTTGATAAAATACTTGAACTCCATTCTTGAGGAAAATATCCTTTCTACTTTAAAAACATTTTTCCTTTCATAACATGTCATACGACTTTAAAATAAAAGAAGTTGATTAAAAATAAACTTGAAAACTTGTAAAGGAAGCTTCTTGGAAATAATGTTTTAAAAATCCATTCATGCCGTATAACTTAAAAAAAACATTCTTCGTACTTTTGTCGGAAAAGTCAAAAAGTACCTCGTACGGAAAAACGACAAAAGATTCCTTTCATATTCTTTACTAAAAACTCACCTAAGGGTAAAATTGGATTTAAAATATTGCAAGTGGATGGAAACAATATTACATATTGAGGGAACATGGATGTGGATGATAAAATACACCCCAGTAAATACTTACGAATAAACAATCTCGGATAAAAATGAGATTGTGATATTTCCCTTACCTTAGGTCCGAATTGCTTTGTAAGTGTCCGAACCTCCTGTATAATGATTTAAATCATGTTATTGACTTATTACAGAATCATATTCATTGTTATGATATCATATATGGTTCACTTATGACATTATATTACCCATTCTTTTGTAAATTCCATGTTAAAGAAGCGTTTTGGGTAAAATCGTTTCATTTATCGTAGGTGTTTTGACTTGTTGTTCTTGACATCATTATTACTTATATCATGATTTACTTACTTCCAGAATATAAAATATGATTTATATATAATATATATTCAGTATATATATATATATAATAGGTAGATAAATAAAATGAAAAACACCGTTCATGGAGACGGTAGTCCGTACGTACGCATGAACGTTGTTTTCCTTTCCTTATTGTCTTGAAATGGAAGTAAGTAGATGAAAGACATATGTATATATATACATAAATCCAGTAGCTTTATAATGTCATATATTTCATTATTATTTCTTATATATACATTATAATCATTCTTAAATGGTTAACATGGAGAATGAATCTCATCGTGTCGTGGAGACGGTAGTCCGTACGTACGCACGAGCGATGATATCATTTCCATAAATATTGAATTGAATTGGAGTGGATTATACAATATATCAGAATAAATATGATGTTGTAATAACTATGTATAGTTATTCTTTACACCATTATACCCATCCGTGTAAGGTGGTGGTGGAAAATAGATTACACCACAGCGTGGAGACGGTATTCCGTACGTACGCACGCGCAGTGATTTCTTTTTCCGTAGGATGGATATATGGTGAAATAGGGTTGTTTCATACTTATAATAACATATCAGTATATGAGTGATACTGATGTTATTACTTAATAATGAAACAACCTAAGAAGAAGAAGTGGAAGAAGAAATAAAGATGAAAGAATTGGTAACGGTAATTACCTCTTCTTTGAAGCGCCTTTTGGAGACCTCCTCTTAGGGAACTAAAATTGGTCTTTGAGTAAGACCAGAACCTCTAGGATGTTTCTAGGGAAGTGGAGAAGAGATTTTTGCAGGGGTTGGCCGAGCTTGAGTGCTCAAATTGGTGTGAGGAGGAGGGGGAGGAGGTGTCCTTTTATAAGGGAGGAGAGGGGCACCTTAGGAATATCTCAAAATATTATTTTATATTAAAGTCAAAATCGGTTTATAATGGTTCCAAAGGGTCTTATTTTGAAGCTAAAGTGGGAAAGGGTCAAACTCCTATCAACAAATAGGATTTAGACAAGTTTAGGGTATTATTTTAACCTTATCAATTAGATTTAACTCTAAGTTAAATAATTTAACTTTTACCGTGTCTTTTTGTTTTCTTTCACTATATGGTTAATAAACTTACTATAACATGCCAAACGAACCCCAAATTGTATATTATTAATACATATATCCTTATTTAAGTCATTTGGACGAACCTTAGATTTTTAGGAATAAAATAACAATTAATAATATAATATTTGATTTAAAAACTATTTTGTGTCAATTTTGACACTATTTGATATATGATTTTTGTGAAAGTCATAACAGAATTATATGTTCGAACCAAGTTGATTAAATCAACACTAATATATAATAGTAACCTAGAAAATTAGGGGAATTCATAAAAAGTATTAAATTACATTTATTTTGGTATTTATATTATCAATTATGTCAATATTTCATTAATAAGATAATTACTGCATCATTTTTGTGTCATAAATAAATTATATTATTTGATGTCTAAAAATTACAAATAAATTACCATCATGTAGGAAATCGTTTTAGCTTTCTAATGAATATTTATAGTCGAATTTATCTTATGTATAACCCCATATTAAAAATGATTTACTTATTAAACTTTGATTTTAACTATTTTAACCCTTCTTTAAATAAATTAATAATAAATGTCCTAATCTAATCCAAGTGGGCCTAAATGGTCATATTTTATTCCTAAGTTTGTTTTTGGTCGAATTACACTTGTCCAATAGAATTATGACATGTGTTAGGGTAATATTAATATCATATTTACCCTTAGTTACCTTATTTACTATTAACCGTGGTAAAAAAAGTAAAAAGTTACTATTCACAAAAAAATTATTTTCATCTCATTGAACCACATTTTAGTCCTTGATATTAACCGTGTCTCTCGGATTTTCGAAATTCCATTCACAGAAGCGGTAAAATTAAGTTTTATGCAAAATTCAGTTTTTAACCTACCACTTAGTAGTTTCACTATTCATCAAAAATTGATGTTTTTCAGAACAATGCCAAAATTTCATCCCAAGCTATATTTCATATTCCGAATTCAAAAATTAAGTCTATTTTACCAAATTCATAACATAAGAGTTTCATTAATTAATTTTATAATTAAATCCCGCTATTAAAACAAATAGCGTGTTTTTAAGAAACAATATCTATCAAAAGATTGACACTTGTTTATGTCTAGTTTAAATGTGAAATTACATCCAATGACCAACATTGTATTAAATTGTAAAAATATATTCTAAATATACTTTAAAACCACTCAAATTAATGATTTATCACTATTAATTATTTCGATTAAAAAAAAATTGTTTTTAATTATAATTTAGTAATTTTCACTATTCATCAGAATATGAAAGTTATCCGAAAAGTACCAAAATTTCACCTTAGGATAAATTCGATACTCCGAATCCAAAAATAAAGTTCATTTTGAAAAATAAGATTTACTGGATTTCAAAAAGTGGTTATTACTATTCATAACGGCTAGTTTTAATAATATTTTTATAGCATATCGTTGTTTAGTGAAACTCGGTATTGCGTACAACACACGCTATCGAGGAAGGTCGCGATTGCGTGTAATGCAAGGCAAGTCAAGGATGTGTGTTGTGCAAGCTCCTTTTGGTGTAGCGTACAACACAAGACATTAATAAAATTAAAAAGAATATTTTTTTATAAAATCTTGGGCTGTTACAGTTGGGTTCCGGTTAAAACAAGAACCCTATGAGGTATCTTGTTGGGTTTCCTATGGGTTGGGTTTTGAGTTCTCTGGAATTATAATGTTTTAAGACGTATCTTATGTAATGGCCCGGACCTCTCCGACCCATTCCTTTATCAAAAAGAAGGTCACGAAGTTTTCAAGAGGGTAAAAATGACTTTTCCCACACTTTCCATAATTTTGTAAGTACACACCGTGTAGTGTAAGTACACGCTGTGTACTGCCTTGGTGGGTATACCCCGTGTTGCAGGCCGTGTCCTCGCCATGTGAAGTAAATTGGTATACGTCGTGTGTCCATAATACATGCCGTGTTGTCCCTCCCCGCGTACCCGTTACCGTGTGTTTCCAAGTCAATGATCGTGTTCCATGTTGGAGCCGTGTGAAATAAATGGGTACACGCCGTGTGTCCAATAATAAACATCGTGTAGTTCCTCCCTGCGTATGTGTTACCTTTAAGGTGTTTGTTGACCAGTCAATGGTCGCGTTTCGTGTTGAAGGCCGTGTTGGAAGCCGCATGGTGACCGTGTGAAATGGCCGAGTACATGTCGTGTACCATAAAGAACATGCCGTGTACTTTTTCATTTATTTCCCATAAAAGGAGGGGTCCCCTCATCCTTTTTAACTCACCCCTCTCCTCCCCTTGCCTCTGAGAAGAGTTCTCCCACAAGACTCGAAGGCTCTTTCTTCCATAAATTCTTCGTCCGAGCTCCGATTTATGATCTGTCAATGGCCACGAGATCGTAACGGCGAGACAGAACTTCTGAGCTTGGTTTCATTGTCCTTCCTTCGGCCCTTCCATTTAAACTTCTACCTGAGGAGGTTTAGCCCGGACTCGGCGGAAGTGACGAACGCCAACGAACATCTTCTAAAGATCATCTGTGGGAGCGTTGTGATCAGAACTTATTGAGGTAGGGATATTACCTTCGTCTCTCTAATTTGTGCATCATGCGGGGTGGGTATCCTATTGTTTTCATGAGGAACAATTGAACCATTAAATAAAGATAATAAATAGATTATTTTAACAGGGATGGGAAGTTTGTGATTTCTGTTACTTTATTTATATCCTCTGATATTATGATGTGAATTGAATATGCTTATGCTTACTAAAAATCACGGTCGTTGGGGTCTTTTTCTTGTGAAATTAAATGTTGACCTATCTTCTAGACCGTCATGTGAATGGAACCTTGTGGAATGTGAAATTTGTTTATTCATGTAATGTTGGCTGATTTAAAATATGTAACCCTTGTGTGATCACCCCTGTTAATCAAAATGGAATAATGAACATGTGGGTGTTGGCTCGGATACGTGTCATGTGATGGGGGTGTTTGGTGGGTTGTTGTGGATCAGGTGATCATAGGTGCTGCGGTTGACTTGGTAGAGGGTTGGTGTGAATTCTATGTTAGTGATGGAAAGTGGGGCTGCGATAAATGGTATCAAGGGATGATGATGTATGGGTTTCGGTGTGTTTGTGGTTTTTGGCAGTGAGGCTGCAGGGATGGGTTTAAATGTTAATGGACTATGTGTTGTGAATAAAAAATAATAAGTGGAAGAGTTAATGAATGGTGGGTTATGGTAATGAGAAGATATTAATAATAAATGGGTTGGTTGGTTGATAAGAAGGGATTTCTTGTGCTACTTGTTTTTTCCTAACATGATTTGTGGATGGAAGGGATATGTTTTACGAACGATCGATGTGGTTGGTTGTGGATACTTTCCCAGTAGTTAAGGAAATAATAAACTAATTCTGCTGAAATGTGAAAACCAAAATGGGGTTGGGGTTTTTTTCTTGTATGCATGCTTCGTAGTAGCAGTGTCGAGGCACAAGCTATGTTTCTCTGTTTAGAAGCCATAGGTTGGGCTGTGTGTTTGGTATACATATATATATCTGTATCTTTTGTGTTTCGTCGCACCCCACCCATGTTGAGAACTTAGTGACGAACACTCCCATTTCATGTGAGATGGTGTTTTTCCCTTAGTTACTAGCGCATTCCTTCTCCTTCTTCCCTATGTTGTGATGGCTTGAGGTGACCTTAAAACAAAATTCCTTTAGGTAGGTTTTGATTGGGGTGGTTCTAGCCCTATAATATTCAGGTAGGTTTTACTATTTCCCAAGAATCGTCGTGATGAGTCTCAGGTGTGTGTGTGCGGGGAGAGTGTGGCAGCGTCTGGAAGTTCACTGTTATGAAGAATAGCTAACTAAAGGGAAATGGTGTGGGGTACCAAATACTCTTGTTATTATATACAACTACCTGTTGTGATCGTGTTTTTAGTGAGTGTGGCTGGTGAGGTTGTGTGGATAGAATTCTTATCTAGGTTTCTTTTTTTGTTCTCACAGGACATTAGGATGTCTCCCCACTTGTGCATGCAAGCTTTAGGTTTCCATACTGAGTATACTTGTATACTCACCATAAGTTTACTTTCAGGTTTCCAGGAGGACTACCAGGGCCGTGCGGGACCCTACTAGTCGGACAGTAGGAGATGTTTCTGTTGTTGTACACTATTTTGTTTTGGTATTGTCCTTTGAGATTTCTTCTACTTTAACCTTGTTATAAAATTGTTTAGTCATGCATGTGGGCTTGGTTTGGGTTTATTTCTATACACTTTTTCTTTGTCTTTTTGTTGGTTGACTTGTACTATTTCCCGATATTAAAATAATAAAAGGGTAATGCCTCCCATATATGAGAAATCTCAAACCCTTGGTGCTAGTCGCCACCCCAGGGCCTACTAGAGGTGGGACTCGGGGGGTCATTATCTCCCTTTCACCATTGACAGCTTAGGAGGGGCATCTTTGATAGAAGGGGGTCATGACACATGTGGATGTGTCGATTACCACTTCTACAAAAAGACGTGATAATTGTTTCACATAAACCAATCATGAATAGTAATAAAATTTTATAAAGTGAATAAAAATAAAAATTATATCATTATTAATAATATTTATATGATTTAACACTTACCAGTTTCATCATGTTTAACCAAGAATCATATTTTGGGATAATTAACCAAACATTCTCAAAGAAACTGAAATGATCTTAACAGATTCTTTAACTATATTAAAAATGATAAAAATTTAAATAAATTCGATAATGATAGGAAAATAAACAGTTAAATTAATCTTACTATATTAATTAGTAATTATACTTTTATTATAATGGATTTAATGTTATTATGTGGTGAGTCAAATTCAAGGAAAGATATTTTTCTTTAAACCCTTATTTTAAATGATTTAGAATCATTCTTTTATTTTTTTTCCCAATATTCATGTTTGTAAAATATTTAAATTATTTTATAAATTTAAAAAATTATATATCAAATTTAATTGTATAAATTATTTTTCATTCATTACTATTCTATGAATATTTATTTTTCAAATTTTCCAAATGGGTTATTTTCGACATTTTAACAAAATCGAGAAGAGAATATTTTTTAACAAAAAATAAATGACTGGAATTACCATATAACAACTAATATATTTCATAAATAGATAACAAGCCTTAATAAAAGAATATTTATTAGATAAAATAATTATACATAACAAAATAATGTAGGCTTAGTGCCATAAGAAATAAAACAGAATATTAAACTAGTTAATATGATTTATCCATCATCTCCCACTAATGATATTTTAACTAGAATCCTTATAAGATATATTATACATGATAAAACTCATATATAGGGAAATAAATTATATGAAAGGGTAATTTAAGATAGTAATTATGGGTATGTAAGGGAGAAATCAAAGATCACATGAGAATAACATTCGAATAACTGTATAATAACATCAATATAAAATTTGAAAACCAGATCCAACATATAATTGTCATTAATAATGATATATTGAAAAAATATAGTATGTCTATAAGATATAAATCTTAAATAAATAAAATAAAATAATCTAGTAGATCATAACATTTGAATACGACATCAATTTTTTTAACACATATACAAATAGAAATATCAATTTCATAGTAGGAAAGGATTACATCCAAGTCCATAATAGTGGAATGGGTTCACTCCGCAGACCATCATAGTACTATTTTTTCACTATCAGTATTATCATAGAGGATATAATTAAATTTTGAACTAGGGTTACTACCCATTCCAATCCTATTTTTCTTATGATATATAAATCATTACCCAAAACATTGGAGGGATATATATGTCTAAATAATAACATAATAAAAATAATAAATATATTTTCCCTAAGATGATAAGAGATTAATAATTAAAAAACCCATGAAAATAAATTAATTTCATTATCCATTAATCAAATAATAACCCGTGTAAAATGAATGAGTTTCATAAACATTTTGAAAAAGGAATAACCCCTTCTAATGGAACAGGTTTCAAAAACCTATGGTCATAATAAGAATAAAAATTTATATAAATACTTCTAATATTATCCTTAGATAATATCGCCATAAAATATTATATGATATGAAATAATTTCATTTTACGACAGTAATTATTTTGAAAGATCACTTGGAACATCTCATGATGAAATTTGTCATTTAAATTTTAAGATCACCTTATTAAAACCGATGGTGCCCAAAATAATTTTATTATAATTTTTTTGATACTATTATTTGATACATAATAAATATTCATTAAAAAATTTAGTGCTCATGATGATGGAAAAAAATTTTCATGTCGATCTTGTTAATAAAAAGATTCATTTCAAAGGTTTGTTATTAAACTTATTAAAAGTTACTAATTTTGGAAACGAAAACATATTCATTAAAAACCATTTTTTAAAAATTTTAAAAAAATTACTTTTTTAATATTTATTAATATATTTGTAAAAAAATTACTTGAAAACATTTTTATAAAATATTGAAAAGGAATAAAAATGATTTTTCATCGATTAGTAATATTATATATGTTTTTCTTTAAAAACAATTTTGTAGTCATGGGTAAATTAAAGGGTGGAAAATGAAAAGAAAAAAATTATTTAAATAAAAAATATAGGTAAATAAATTTATTGATTTTACCAAGAGTTACATCATAATATTTTATGTTTTGAATCATAATCATAAATAATCCTGTTAAATAATTAGATAGTAATATAAAACCATTACCACATTGTTATATTTTAAATCATAAGTCTTATAAAATAATAAGAATAATTGAATCATTATATTTCAGGAGAATAATTAAATACATGATATAACATGTCAAGTGTTTTTATATACATATCGTAAAACATGTTAGGTGCATAACATAACATATATCCAAATGTAATCAATTTGAGAAGTATTTCCCTTACTTTATGTCTTGATTTCCTTCATACACAATTGAAACTCCTGTATATGAAATATGAGTTTTTATAATTAAATTAAATATTATTCATTATATTTATCATGGAATATATTATTCCCTTATGCACTTTTTATCCCTTTATTATTTATTCAAAAGTAATTAATGTTTCCGGTAATAGTCATTTAATATTTCTGATAATTTTTTGAATGATTTTTGTTATTTTATATATTTCATTGCTTCCATCCTCTATAGAATTATAAAAAATATTTAAAATATATATATATATATTAATATTTTTATAATAATCCATTAATGTCAGACATGGAAGATGAATTACACCATTCATGGAGATGGTAGGCATTTCACACAAAAGAATTGTGTTTCCATTTTCTCAGTGGATGGCATTTCTTTTATTAAATGGTATAATATAGTTCAATAGTAGTTATAATTTGACATATATAACATGTTTCCAATAAATAATTTTTACTACCATCAATGTATATAATAAATAAATAACAAATCACATGACATCAGGTGATGGTATTCTTCCATAAACATTAACGATGTTATCGTATTCTTATTGAATAGAACATAATAATGTGTATGGAAAATTTAAATAAAAAACATAATTATATAAATAATATCATAAAAAAATGTTTAATATATCACAATATCCATCCATTCTTGGCAGAAATGAAAATTGAATTAAATCGATTTCTATGGAATTAGATTATCGTGCACAGGACTGATAGTTTCTTTTCCCACTGGATGAGGAATAAGATAGATTTAAGTCGTGTAATTAAAATAGCCCATTATCGGTATATTTGAAATTTAAATGTTATAATATAATGATTTTGGAAGAATATTTTACGGAACATGAGAAATATATGAAATAAAAATATGTTGTTATATACTATAACTCTTCCTCATAGAATCCATTTTGGATTACACGTAATGACATCATTAGAGTATATTCTAAATTAATTAAGCACCCTAGAATTTGCGATGTTATGTAAGGAAATTATTTTGGGAGTTATTGTATGAACCAATTATTTTTTTCATTTCTAATAGTATAGCAGATTCAGTGGCCTTTTATTGGTTGGCGAGATGACACAGTTGCATGTTCTAAATGATAAATGGGTTCCCTGGATTTAAACAGTCCAAACCCTCCAAAATTTGTCATTATTGAATGATAGATTATATAAGTTATAAAAATATAAAATCAACTGTTTATTTACAATTTAATAGGTCTTTTTAAAAATTATAATTTTAGTTTGACACCCGTTAAAACCTCTTATTTCATTTAACACAATAATTATTTTTAAATATTATAACTCTTTATTTTGCAAAAAAATTATTTTCAGCATATTATTTAATATTAATTATAGTGTTTCAGAATATAGAATAAATTTTTACTATTCTATTAATGTAATTGATAATTATAATTTAAAATAAAAACCCTTTGAAGTAACGAAAAAAAAGTTTCCCAATGTGAAAATTTTAATTAGTATAAAAAATTTTAATTATAAGATTTCAATTTTAATTCGATTCAAATGATTTAAATTAAATTTATAAACAGATATATATATATATATGAAAAAATATTATTCATTACCATATTAAAATAATATTTAAGTTGAGGAAATTTTAAATGAAAATGCATATTTTTTTTAAAAGTATTATTTTAATTATTAATTAAAAAAATTAACATTATATAAATTTCTCCAAAATTAAATCAAAGATAATTTTTACAGAAATATATATGAAAGGATTTTCATATTTTTTTAAAAAATTAATAATATTAAAAAATTATATATATGATCCCAAAAATCATTGAAAATCCTTATTTAGATGAAATAAATTTTCAATCAATATAAATGTTTTACAAATGATCTAGAAATATTTCATTAATAATATTTATTTAAATTTTAAAGTTATAATAATTTTTTTAAAAAATCCTATTCGTTCCACCGTCATTAACCACTACATTATAATATTATGGTATATAAAATATAAATTATATACTGCAGTTCAAAAAATATGTATTACATGAAATGAACGATTTTAAAAAAGTTAAATTTATTTGAAAAACATATTTACAAATATATAAAGGAGTTAAATTCTACCCAAAAAATGATTTTCCTTAATGAAACTCCATTACATTGGATCAAATTAAGGGAGATTATACCTCATTACATCATTAGGTTATAATGTAACTTCGTAAAATTTTTGGTTTGACCACAATTCATTAACAGGAAGAATATTCTCTTTTCAGAGAACATTCTCAATATGATACATAATCGCCACTCGTATTTCAATGTATAAAAGATCATTTTATAGTCATTAAACCTCTATGTTTAGAAAATTAAAACTAGCAGGTTAGTAATACTTCAATAATGATACATTGAAAACATCATGGAATTTAGATTTGTTTAGTAAAATATACAATTGATAAGATACCATCCATATATGATCAAAAATTTAAATGAGACTGATATACCAAATTCTTACTTTTTCTTTCCTTGTAACACTCATTATCTTTTCTGTGGATAAATCCTATGAAACATATTTTCCCAAATTTCACATTTTATATCACATCAATGATGATCAATACAATTTTTCTACCAAAATTTTTCTCCTCTTTTGTGTGGCTAAATGGATATACGTATCTATAATATTTCTTTTGCTATCTCCTGACCCGATAGATATATTTCTTCAACATCATCCAATTAACATATATTTCTAAACTTCATTCCATATAGGTCTTTATTAGGGTCCCCATAAATTATTTACTGAAATCAATTGTCATACTAAAAATCAACTAAATAAAGATGTTGATCCCAACCACCTTTCGAATCTATTGAATAAGATATAAAAATATAATATATAGATTTAATGATTCTCTAAGTAGATCCATTTGACTTCAAATTATACACAATTGAGATACCCAAACATGTATCCTGTTTTTTCTGAGAAATTCACAAGAATTTTGAGTTAAAAATCAGATCCTGGTCATATACAATTGGATGTGCTAATCTAATGAATCATACAACATCTATAATGTATATTTGTGAACACTAATCAATAGAGTGATCCACTCTAATATAGATTATTTGTTCTATAATTATTAAGATCTCGACTATAACCCATATAGAATTTCCCCCTTTACAGGTTTTGGGTAGTCCAATAACAAATGGCAGGGTGAAGTTTTTTCGTTTCTATTTTGGTATGGGTAGTTGTTGTAACACACCAAATAATATTGTCTTTAATCCTAAACTAATTTAAAATATGATGCTCCCTGATACAAACACTGTAATATCTATCTTCATTCCATCCCATCATAAATTATCATTTAAATTTGTATACATCTTCATATGTCACAGATTAATAGATAATGTTGAACATTGTGCCTTCTATAACCACTCCTTATCCACAAATAATTTGGAGGGGTCACAAACATTGTTCATAAACCTTTGGATTCTATTTTTATCATACATATGATCTGGAATATTTCACACCTTCTTGTACATCTCAATATCATCCTTATCTAACTCTTTTATCATGAAATGGGATGATATTTGAACACATATTTAGTAAAAATAATATTTTCCCCATTTCTTTACTGTTTTTATATGAATCTTCTATGACTCCATAACCATTGGATCATTTTAAATATCATAATATATATTCTAGTATAATCATATCGACCGAAAGAATATTCCACATCGTTCCCCTTCTATTGTGGTAAAGGAATTAGTACTCGTAATCATTAAATACCTTGGACCATATTCATTGGCACATATTGGACTCCTTATATGTGTATATATACACTATTATTTTATCATCAATATATATTAGTATTTTATATATAAATATAATAACCACATATATTTTCTAAAAATTTACCATAAGTGACTCCAAAACATGAGTAGGGTAACATTGGTCATCAAACATCAATTTTCATGATTAATATTCTATGATAATGAAATTCTAAATAATAATTCTTATTAATCCCTTCTTATATGGAAGAAAACCACAAACCTATACCCACAAAAGAGTAATATAATCATAGGTGTAATGACTAATATTTTATATAGTTCCTTTAAATATTATTCAGAATAATCCATCTAGAGGATCTTTTATACCTTCAATTTTTTTCAAAAGGTAGGAAATTTTGTTGACAAAAAAGGAGGGGGTTACACTAGTATTAAGTAAGGAATTTTGTAGACATCCCGAGCATATTAAGGAATTAATTCAGAAGGGAGATCATCCATCCTATATAATTCCCGAGTAACTCCATGATTGGAAATCCCATCAGCGATCATGTTGGCTTCGCGGAAGGTGTGAGTGGCTATGAAGTTAAGCCCAATGAGCGAATTCAAGCAGTCCATCCAGCGGGCAGTACGAGGCCAATCAAGGTGAATTGTACCATTCCAGATGGCCTGAATGATTGTAGTAGAGTCGCTATCAATCCAAATTTTATTCCAGCTGTGTAGTCTGGAAAAGGTGATGGCATGGATGACACCCATCATCTCAACTTCCAAAGCAGTATAGGAGCCACAAGATCCATAAAATCATCCAAGAATCTGGTCCAGGTGATTTCTGAAGATGGCCCCACAGCCCGCTGGTCACGGGTTGTCTTTGGAGGAACCATCCACATTGATTTTAATCCATCCATACGAGGTGAGGGGGGGGGGAATCCAAGAAACATCAAGAGTAGAGTGGGGGTGAGGGTAAATCCCATCCACCCCAACACGTCTATGGATCCCAAGGTCACAGACCAAATTGTGGCAGTGATCTTTTTGAATAGAAGACACTTCGTAGATATCCATGAGGATTCTCATTTTCCCTGCACTAATTTTAAAATAATTATTGTGGAAACGCAATTCATTTCTACCATACCAGATAATGTTAAGAAGTTCTGCAACCGCCACAACCAAACGGGTTTTTCTTTTCTGAGACGTAGACCACTCCATGAAATTCTGAATCTGCATGTTGATGGTATCAAAAATATCCATCTGCACTAAAAAATATCAGGAATATAATTCCATATAGAGGAAGTTGTGTCACAGGAGATAAATAGATGATTAATATCCTCTCTATGTTCATTGCACATATGACATTGAGAACAAAGAGTAATCCCAAATGTTTGTAAGCAGTTATCTGTGGGGAATCTTTGATGATAAATCCACCATACTAATGTAAATCTTGAGGGTTCTATCCACGCTTTGTTGAATTTATCAAGCCAGGGGTGAATATTTTCTTCATTGTTGAAGAGAAACATTTAATTTCTTTTGGAGTTAAGGATCCCATTGTGCGCCGGTTCCCTAATAAATAAATCATTAGTATTAAAAAAATTGTAATCATCAACAATTTGGGTAATATTCTCAAGGAGATAGATATTATGCATATGAATGAATGAGTCAATTTAATCCTGATGATGGAGAGGGGGTTGGTTGTTATCTGTCAAGGAGATCAAAGGAACACCAGTCTAATTATCAAATCAGAATTTTTTCTGGATTATTTTAGGGCTTTCCATCTAGAGTTAGACATAATATACATGAAAGTACATTTGATGGATGGCCAAAGTGGGGACATAAGAGGATAGGGATGATTGTATCTACACTTTTCAAGGAAGAGAGCTCTGAGGAAATTTATGGAGGGAGAGTTGGTGTGAGCAATGTTCCACGTAAGTCTAGCTTACAAGGCCTCATTGAATTTAGAGAGATTTTTTATGCCAATCCCTCCTTAATCAACAGGTTTTCAGCCAAAGGTCCAGGGGATAGTCATCAGTTTCATCTCCAATGTAATACCAGTCAAAAAAAATTTAATAGCAGTATTAATGCATTTTATAAGACTTTTTGGCCATTTATATATCATCATTGAATAGTCATGTTTAGAATCAATTGTATATTTCACCAAGAAAATTCTCCCGGCCATTGAAAGGCACTTACCCTACCACGAGGAAAGGTGATTAAGCGTATGATCCATAATGCGAGAGAAGTAATCCTCTTTAGGTATTCCCCAAAATATCGGCACACATAAGTAGTTAAAGGGGAGAGAGCCCTCTTTGACGCCTAAGATGATAGATATGGAATGTTTTCGTCCTGGAGGAAAGTCTTTACTGAAAATGATGGACGATGTGTTCTATTTGATGTGTTGGCCAGATATTTCCTTGTAGTGGAGAAGAATATATTTTAGTTTTAGAATGTTCCTTTTGTCTCCCTGTGTAAAAGAATAATGTCCTCAACATAAAGTTGATGCGAAGGAACATGTATATTTCAGGAGGTAGAGATAGGATTTATGGCTCCTTTATCCGTCTCCTGGGAGATCAACCTACTCAAGTAGTCTTATACAATGGAGAATAAAATAGCAGAGTGAGGGTCACCCTACATCACACTGTTAGTGATATTAAAATAGCCTATTGGAGATTCAGTAAAGAGGATAGAAATATAAGTAGTGTTTAATAGAGATTTGATTATATTATTGAAAATTTCATTGAAGATGGATTGTGAATGAAAATTATACATAAATCTCTAATCAATGGTATCAAATGCCTTCACAATATCAATTTTGATAGTAACACTTACACTATTCTCTTTTTGTTTAAAATATTAGTGGATTCATAGGCCAGAAATATGAAATCTTGAATAAATATGATTTTTATGAAACTAAATTGGTTCCAAGAAACTCTTTTGTAACAAATGGAGTTCATTCTATTGGAAATTAATTTCATGAAGATTTTGAATAAAGAATTGATTAGGAAAATGAGTCTGAAGTTCTGAATCACATCAGCGTTCTCTATTTTGGGAATAAGAACCAGAAATTGGGAGTTAAAGCCATGTGGAAGAATACCCATGGAGAAGAATAAATTAACAAGATGGAAAACATATTCTTGATGAATATCCCAACGGCTTTGATTGAAGCCGTTATTAAAACCATCTGGGCTAGGAGCACTATCAAGATTAAGGATGAAGACAGTGTCTCTGATTTCATTATCAAAGGGGATTCTATTATGAAGAGTGTAATCTTCCTCAGAAACAAGAAAATGAATGTTGTCATGTTTGAGGTCTTTATCAATATTAACACCATTGAAAAAAATTTCAAAATAAGAGACTAAGTGATTGGCAATTCCATCATGAGTGTCAAGAATTTGTTCCCCATTTCTAAGATAGGATAGGGGTCTATAGGCTTTCCTAACCCTTTGAAGTCATTATAGAATTTAGTCTTCCTATTCCCATTATTAAAACACTTGGATATGAAGATTTGTTTTTTAATATTATTCATGAGGTTGAGTATGGAAATTAGCTTAGAGTAAATGGCGATTTCCTGTTGAGAGTCTTGAGCAATGTTTATAGAAGAGTTGATATTCTGAAGTTGGTTAAGTTTTGTTTCAAGAAGATTGATGTTATTGTCAATTTCCTAAACATTACCTTTTCTCCAACTTTGAAGAGTTTTATTTAACATTTTTAACTTCATCAGGCATGAAAACGGGTCAAACTGACCATGCATTTTCTTCCTTGTGTACTTTATGATTTTTATAAATTCGGGGTCAAAAGACCAAGCAGTGTTATATCAAAAAGGATCCCTCAATTTAATTTTCTTGTAGGAGAAGGAAATAAGGATGGGATGATGGTCGAAGACGATTCTCACAAGGTAAATTCTAGGGATATTGTCCCAACTATCAATGTCATGGTAATTATTAAAGGCCCTATCTAATTTGTGGGAAACATTTCTATTATAGTGCATCCTATACCAAGTAAAATTATCACCCAAGAGGATATCCTCTTTGAGGTTGTTCATTTCAATACAGGCTTTAAATTCCCTAGTGGAAATAGGGGCAGGAGGAGGGCCAATTTTCTCACTCGAAGCAAGGATGGAATTGAAGTCACCACTAATAAACCAAGGGTGGAAAATAGAAGCATTAAGATTGGAGCGATCATTCCAAAGATCTCTCATGTTTTGATACCTGTTATAAGCATAAACAAAAGTATAGAAGATATGTGTGTTCTAAAAGATGTATTCACATGTAATTGATTGACTCGAATAACTATATATGTTTACATTTTACAATGAGGAATTAGGAAAGAGCCATAAAGATTCAGAAGGGGATCCATTGTTACAAGCCCCCATGAGATAATAGCCAGGAGGGGCTTGGTGGGAGTTTGAGAAAAAATTAATTTTAGGTTCATAAATAGCAATATGGTTTGGTGTGTGGTTATTGGGGAATATTTTAAGGATGTTGAAGGTTTCAAGGTTATAAATTCCTTGAAAATTCCAAAATAATAGATTCATTTTGACCGTTTATTGGTTAGGCTCTCCCATTTTTTAGAAATTGCAGTGATAGATCTGGTGGAAATTTGAGATGATGGATATTTCATAGTGTTCTCATGATTAACTTGCAATGTTAGTTGCATGGGAAAAGTAACATCCACTATATCTTTTCCCTGCTTGATAGATAAAGATTGTATAGAATGAATAGGGGTGTTGCTTGCTCTCAGGTGCCTTAAGGGCAGTAAACTAGAGTTCCTGGTATTGTATAGAAGCAGAATTGGGGAATGTACGCTCTGCAGCTCCAGAAGACTTCGGAATCGGTTGTTTGGAGTGATCAACATTGGTATCATAATGAATAGGAGGGGTAGAAGTGGTCGGCTTGTTGTCAGAATACATATAGGTAGTAGTGGGAGAATTATGGACCTGTACCGAGACCGAATTAGAAGATCGTGGGATTTCAGAAGGATTGGAAATAGGTTGTCCAATGTGTGACACAACAGAGACCTGATTCTTATTCACATCAGATTGTTGTCCCTGTTCTTGTACAGAATTTGGGGAAAACGGTTTCGCAGCTCTAGAAAACATGTCATTCGATGGTGTGGAGTCTACATCATAATCAGAAAGAAGAGGGGGAGTGGAAGTGTAATTATTGCAAGTAGAATCCCTGAAGACAGTAGGATTACATGCCTGGACTTGTAATGAGACAAATATAGTAGGACCTGGGATTTTATAATGGCTGGAGTCAGGTTTTCTAGTATGTGACACTGTAGAAACCTTCTTCTTTTCCTTACATATAGGTGAGGAAAAAAGGGCAACCATGTTGTTGGGCTCGGTAGTCCTAATCTTTTCAACACTGTCCAATGAGGAGTGAGTTTCAAAGGTATTAGAAGGGTTTGGAAGGTGCATGAGTAGATTTTCAGATGAATAATTGTGTGTGATAATGTTTTCAATGTCCTCATAGTTAGAGGTACAAGGGTTGTCTATATGGTAGTATCTACTCAGAGTATATTCGAATGCATCATTATAGGCAGAATGAGTGAGTGATGTTGGGTCCAAAATAAGTCCATCAGGGTGGGAAAACAGGGCCTATGTAATCCAAGGGATTAGACAATATGTTAAGAACATCCTTCTCAATATCCTTCTTAATCTTTTGGGTCAACAATTAAAGGTCTCGGTCTTCAGCTAAATCACCCTAGGGTTTTCCTTAATCTGATTCAAGTATCTCAAATGACTTGGCTTTAACAACCCATTTTTCTTCCCTCTTCTTGGATGTTTCTGGATTTTTAGCATGACCATCTTTCTCTCTTCTATTTTTCCTGACCTTAGTCCATCCAGAATTGTTGGATTGTGGAGGTTGATTGTGTACTCTCCTACACTGGTGAATGGAATGTCCAACCAATTTACAGAGTTCACAAAAAGAAGGAATCCTTTCATATTCGAGCCTCACCACTGTTTTATAATCTTGGGCAGTAATGATGACAGATGTTGGGGGCTGTGATTCAAGGTTAAATTCAATTAGCGCCCAAGCATAAATGACTAAATCCCCATTCAAGGTTCTCTAGTCAATTTTAAGGGGAGTGCCTATACAAACAAGGATATCATTTAGGATCTGAGGGTCCCATAAAAACCAATTGAGGTCAAAGAGCCTAACACAAACCTATGTTGTGTTCTTCCTATGAGAGTTAGTGTTAAAGGAAATTTCCCATTCAGAAATTCTTATTAGACCTGGCTTCAAATTAAGGTTTCCCATCTCATAGACACAATCATGCTCGGTTTGTGTAGGAAATAGCATATGAAAATAACCCTTTCATAGTGGAACGAGTTTCAATTTATCAAAACCCCATCAAGAAGATAATCTAACTTTAAGATCAGCATAGGACCAGGGGGTATCACCATTGAGGTAAGCAACTGGAACATTTCAGAGTAATTACCGAGCTATGAGAATTGTTGAACAACAATTGGATCCGATTCTACAAAAAAGCCACCATCGTACATTTTATTAATTCTGGTTGACTTCTATATAATTCTATCATAGGTATATCATCCTTATTGAAAAAAATTTATTATATGCAAAATGATGATAAACATAGTAAGATTATTGAATTTTTTTATGTTGGTCAAACAAGTCATCTATATGGGGTAGATGAATCATTTTCTTATTTTGGATATTAGTCATATCCCAATAATTATTATATAGTGGCATCGATAAATAATTATTTAGAAAAAAGAATTGGTCCATCTAAAGATTACACATTTGAATGAATGAATCCATTTTCAATCTTCTCTAAAAGTTTCTTCTTCAATTCATGTTTCTCAATAAAGGTCATTCTATTGGGAGGGTTTGAAATAGGTGAATCACTCTGTATGAATTTTTCTGAGATATCAACATCATGTTTTAGTTTATTACTATGAACCTCTTCCATAATTACATCATCAAACATTGAAAACAAAGGAATATCATTTATTTTGAGTTCCACACGTACCATCTAGGAAAAAATCCCCATTTAAATGGGAGTAAATACACATTAAACTAATTTACTCTCTATCAAAAGTTTATACTTTTCATCTCAAAAAAATTATTATCATTGTAGGGATATAATATCAAATTTGACATTCCCTACATGGTAGTTCATATGGGATTTCCTTATTTATTATAAATATATGACTACGATAACATAAATTTTAACTAAAGGAATGAAAAAATCTGAATTATAGGAACCAAATTAACAAAAACATATAGTGGATAATAATCACAGATATTAGATTAGATAATTTTTTTGGTAATTATTTTCACTACTAATTCAGCATCTAATTGTTGGGGAGGCACTTTGATACCATTAGAAATTTTTCGAATATAAAATATTCTGTAGATAATGATTCAAATAAGACATTATGAGTTCTATAATGGATGTTATGTTATCCATTTACCACATGGTTATCTCACCCCTCATTTTAAATATAGATATCTTGAGATTTATATATTCTATGTTCTTTTTAGGTTGCAATTATTTATTATCATCTTCCCTAAACTTCATATTTGGGTACTTATTATTGTAATATCAATTCTCCATTTATATTAAACTCCAGATTGTGGGTGTTGTTTTCTATATAGATTTCAATATATTCAAATTGTTCTATTACATTTTCCCATAAATTTGAGAATAAATCCCATAATATAATTCCATTACAAATTTGAATCATTTACTGGTCCCTTTCTGTTGTTTCCACTATGTTTCCATGTACACTAAGAAATTTGGAAAGATAATCATTCTCTATCCATGATTTTTAAAGATTCATTTTTATATCATCTTTATATTAATACAAAAACCAAGATATTAATGAGTAACTACCATCTCCATTTCACGGAGATGGGGCACTAAAAATTTTATTCATGGATACTAATGCCCCTTTTGGAAAACCAAAATTATAGAATTAGATTTAGTCAATTTTAAAATCAATCAACCATTTATTCATGGTGGATGATAACAAGAGAAGTGTACCTTAAAAACCTTGTAAAACATACCTCATAGGTTCCAATAGATTCATAATCATTATGCATTAAAATTTGGAATTCAAAATCTATTTTCATACGATGGAAACAAATATTATATTTACTGAAAATTAAGTTCCTAAGCTCATCCCATTCTATGGATTCAACTACATTATAATGAATCATATTCTTGATAAAAATCATTTATTTATGCACTTCATCTTCAATATTATGAATATAAAAAATGATGTTTTCATTTTTGGAACATGAGAGAAAGGAAATTATCTTCTTAGTGGTACTAATCAATTTCTCATAAACTAGTTGATTTGTATTACCACTTAAATAATGTGGATGTATCATCCCAAATGAGTAAAGTAAACATTGTTCCCAATATTTATCAGTTGATGGTTCATAATGATTTCTAACAAGATTTACGATGATCACATCCACATGATTATGAATTTAAGCTCCCATAATGGTCGTTTTTTTAGATGGAAAATCATTGATATTATTCCATCAGACATTATTAAAAAAGTTCATTTTCGTACCAGTAATTGAAAATAACCGAAAACCAAATTATAATAAAAAATAGTATTTTTAGGGATCCCAATTACCATGAAAAATCACTTATATAATTTCTAAATCTGGACACCTTCTTTAAATTCTAAAAAAACTTATCCTTATCATATTTCATTCATGGATATTATCAAAATCATTCCTAATAGAGTCAAAAGATTTTGTAATTTTCTAGTGAATACGCCATGGGATTTTCAAACCAGGTGTGTTTGAAGAATTGTTATTGTGAAGATAGGGATGATTTAATCAAACTAGTTGGACCCTTTTTAGATTCATAACCCTTCCATATAACTATGTCAGATCCAACTCACTTGTAATATCTATAAATAGATGTGATTCCATAAAAAACATACTTTATCCTTCATGAAAATTCCAAGATATTTACTTATTCTTAGGCTTATCATTATATCTCAAAATAATGTTTTTCCATCCTTGTTTTTAAATGTGTAACTATTCATTTCAATATACTCAACTATATTAACCCATACTTTACATATGTAGGTATTACATCTCAGCAGATGAATATTACTTATATAAGATAATTACAGACATCAAAATTTATTTGTATAGTTCCTTTAAAAACATAAAAAAAATTCTAAATAGTTCTCCATCATATATCAAATATTATATCATTACAATAAACACTCATAGACATTACATACCTCTTAAATTCCTTCAAACCCAGGGGAATGGAAATATTATAATGTTTGATCTCAGAAGATCAATAATGGTAATCAAAGGAGATATCAGTGACCACATTTGTATAATATAATCATAAGGTTCTATGAATAGGTGCATAACACTGAGAAAACACACGTATCCAATCATATAAAACATATTGGGTTGTTGAAAAAATACTAAATATTCCTAAGAAATCAATATAGAAGGAACTAAATTAAAAATAAATTACTATATAGACAAAAGAAATCTCATTTATTAATATAAAATCATAATAATTGAATAATTCTTATATAAAATAATGATTCCAGCTATAATAATTTAGTTCTAGTATGTTTGGAAATATTGATAGATATAAAATTGTCACATAAGTGCGCCACATCATATCCCACTATGTTATTCATCATTAGAACCCTTCATTGACTTTTCAAACATAATACCTATTTCTGTATCGTAGGAAATATAACATTAGAAAGGATGATATCATGTTCTATTTATGTATAAATAAGGGGATTGTTAATATCACCTGAAAACATTGGTTTGAGAGAATGAGAATACCATATGACATCAATACATTTCATATAATAGATTATAAACATAATTCATTTCCTAAATCATAGTAGACCATAATACATTAATAATAATTAAATTAATGAACATGGTCCATTAGAGAATAACATTGTTATTAGACATTGAATTTAATAATATACATAATAATAGAAACATTAATTTTAATGACACTGACCAAGACATTCATAAAATTTTATTCATGGAAAAACCACCCATGTAACTCATTTATGCCAGTAAAAAACAACCATGTACTTTATTCTGGGATTCTGATAACATCATGTATAACATCATCCGGGCATTAGATATCCTCATAGGTAACCTTTAATCTTGTATGAAGTTATTCATTTCCCAATACAATATAGATAAATATAATTTCCTACTTTCACATAAAGAAAGCTGTCCACATATGTGATGCAAATCATAAAACAATAATCAAATGAGAATCGATGAAAATAAGTGGGCTTTGAAAACATTTCATCATATTATAACATGTGGAGAATAAAAAATATTAATAATCATTTCATAATTTCATAAATTCATAACCCTTGGAAAAAATGGGTTTCATAAGCCTTTTGTCATGGTATTACACATGGAAGAAAAAATACCTTAATAAAAATAATATCATCTGATATAGGAACCATCCAAATAAATAATCAAAATTAAATCGTTTTATTATATCCCTTGTTTATTGTATGGTACATCAATGAATTTAATCTTAGATTGAAAATAACAATGATAGTCCACATTAATATTATTTTTATGAAAATAAATATTTATTAAAAATTTCATTACAAAACATTATAAACTATTTTCCAAATATTGTTATTTGAACATAAAATTTTAAATTTAAAAATATTAAATAATAAAAATAAAACATTTAATGATGAAAATGTACAATTTTATTTTAAAATCATTTTTTAGTGAATAACATTTTTTAAAATATCTTTTTATTTCAAAAAAAATAACCGGAAAAAAAATATAAAATTCAAATAATATAATGGTGATGGGGTTGGGAAATTCATTTCATGTCTTAAATGTAAAAACAATATTTCATTTTTGGTTTTTTTGTAATAGACAAATTGGCCTTTTTTGGAAAATGATATAAAGATGTCATTTTTAAAATTTAAAAAATATATCACTGTTAAAATTACATAAACAAAATGTATATGAAAATTAATTTTCAAAAAATGTTTTTAGAAAAATGGAATATGACATAAATGGAACCCCACCAAACAGTTGAATGTTGTTTATTTTATTAAAAGAATTTATTTTTGAACACATCAGTAGATAAAAATTAGAAAATAAAGTGATAAAATATATAATCATGAAATAAATAGAGGATAAGTAATCAAAATAATTCATAATGGTACATATTAAAATATTTTATTACTTTAATCTTTATACTGAACAATCTAATAAATGATGAGATTGTAAGGTAAAACCATTAAAACTCTAGTAGCATTGAATTATTAGACCAATGATACTATAAAATTATATTAAATATTGAATATCCTTATATAAATTAATTAATTATATTTCATATCAACTGGGTTTTATATGAACATCCTAATGAATTATTGGATGATAACATAACATATTTATCAAAGAAAGATAATTGTGAAAAAAACCCCTTACAACGTTCTTATATTCTAAACCATAATCCCCATGAAATTAAGAGAAAAAAATTGATATATAAATTTAAAAAAATTTCAAGATAATATTAGAAAATACATTTGAGGTACGTGTATAAATCATATAAAATAAATAAGTGGTTAATATGGTGCGTGACTTATAGAAGTAAAAAAGTTTGATGGTTGCCCCTTACCATATGTCTCAGCTTCCTCCACACATAACCAAACATCATATATTTGGAAAATAATTTTATCATAAATTTATAATAAAATAATAAGATTATATATGATAACATATAAGATTTAGTTATGAAATTTAATTACTGATTTATTAACAATTCCCAATTAAATTCTTCATTCAAGTAATAATTTTATTATTTCACATGAATGAATTGATTTGGAATCTCTGGTCCTTGTATATTGATCATGGATAAATAGAATTCGTAATTCGAACCATAATATAAATCTCATATTCAATCAGTATATATTTTTTTAGAAAACAAATTTCAATGACATAAAAATAATTACAACATTCAAATAGAGGGTAGGTCATGAGTACACAAGAATAGTGTTAAAATTTAATAGAAATATTGAATGAATGAATAGAAAATAATATATTATCATTAATAAGTCATTTTATCAAATATATATTATATATTTTTTTGTTAAACATGTATTTTTTTCCTTCCATGAATATTCAATGTGAAGATTGAATCAAATCACAATGTGAGGGGCTGGTATACAGTATAGACAAATGAAATTATCATATTCCCATTAAATATTATTAATATAGGAATATGTGAGATCAAAAATCTAAAAGTATATTATTATCATAAATAAAACAATAAATATATAAATATATAATTTTATCTAATCATGAAAGTTATTGATGCATAACAAATAACATCAGATTGAAAGATGGTAGTCCACCATACGTACGAATGATGATTTTGTAACACATTTGATATAAGTGGATATGTATATAGGACACATAATTGGCCAAAAAACATACTAATATATTTGGTTCAAAAATCTTTAAATTTTCATTTCTTTCTTTGAACCCGATAATTGTGATCCAATTTTTTTTTTATCCACATTGTACACCATCAAAATTAATAATTGGATTACTCACATAATTATGAAACATGAATGGTTAATGATTTTACAAGTATGAAATAAATCCTAAATAGATAATTCATATGACATTAAATGACAATTTATTCCATTTATCCTTATTATTCTCATATGTACACATTAACATCATCAATATCAAATAACTTCTATACATAATTTGTTAATTTTTTTTATAAATTTGGGAAAATGAAACATTATAATGGTGAGATAAAATGCTTTATAATTTTAAAAATAAACATTATAAATTAAATTTATTTATAGAGAATAATAAGTGTATAAATTTATGATGACATAATAAAAGTGCATTAGTATATCCTATAAATATTCATAACCATTGATAATTGATTATTGAATATTAAAACATTGAATAAGGCATTGAAAAATTGAAAATTAATATGAAAAAGTATTCATGATCCATGTTATATCAATATTAATAAAATGAAACATCATAAATCCATAGCTGGCCTAGATAAATCGTATTTGTGTCTTGGAAAATCATCTCATAAAACCCTTCCAAAACCCTTACAAAAAAATTAATGATTTGAATAACCATATAAAAAACATCCAATATAATTCTCTAAAGAACATAATACACTCTAAATGAATTAAAGGGATATATGGATGAACCCATATTATAATATATAATCTACTCAACCAGTATATAAACAATTTTGACAGGTGATGATATTATATCCATATACTCTTACAACTCTCATAATATTAAATCATAACCCACATGATGCAATAAAATTAAATTATACATATAATATCATAACCATAAATATATCGATGATATAAAATGATATAAGAGATTAGTATAAACCTAATAAAAATATATTGGTGCATAACATGACCAAAGTCTCAATAAAGACAATTTGTTACAAAAATCCTTTAGCACTCAAGTAAAATTGAATATGTAATCCCCATGAATGATATATATAAAATACATTTATGATTTTGAGTAAAAATAATTATAATAATTATAAAATAAAAACTTTTTATTTATATACAAAAAACATTAAAAATAAATGGAGAATGTGGAATATATATCAGAGAAATTAAATTGAGATGATAAAAACCCACTACAATGAGTCTGAATATCAATGTGTGTGATTTTATTCATGAATAATTAATTTATGATAAATCTATAAATTATTGGGGTAAAATTTAATATATTATTATCCGTATTTTTTATCTTACTACAACATTGTATACAATTACATAATAAATTATGATTACATCGGATGTTATTACATTATTTAACTCATGTATCAAAAATGACTTTTGTAGGCCCTCTATTGTGAAAGGGGTTATCACATAAACATATACAAAATAATTTTACTGAATTAATTATGATATTTAGAAATAAATTGAACTTTTATAACCAATTATTAATTATGGTTTTGAAAAATTAACTATCAAGGAGATAATGGAAATGGTAGGTCGAACATATGCATGAATAACATTTCCATTTTCAAAATGATCATTATTGAAAAAAGATAAGTAACATGTATCATTTAGGAAAAAATAATTATATCATAAATAATATATAATTTGATTATTTATTCATATATATATATATCATTATAGTGACTTGGGTATGAATAAAGATGAATCATGTCTCTTCTTGTAGGTGGTTGTCCACATGTCGATGAACAATGTTATTACTTTTTTGTACGTGAAATTGAAAGAATAAAATAATAAATTATATTAATATATTATTATTTAATTAATTTCAACCTTTAATATTTAATTTATATCATATTTACATATATTTTAGTTATCCTTATCACCATATATGTAATAGGTTAGGGAAAAATTCATCACATAGCTTTGTGAGATGGTAGTTCGTTGTTCACCCAAGTGATATTATCGTATCCAATATAAAATGGAATGTGAAAATGGTGTGTATAATAGAATGATTATATTATTATTATTACTTTATAGATATAATTATTGTAATATATAAATATAAGTTCAATCATTATGCCTAACCATGAGAGGTGGTAGTGGAAAAAAAGAAAAATATCATTTCATGTGGCGGTAGTCTATCGTACACATGAAAGATGATTGAATAACACATTTTATGGATATGTGTGTGGTTGTGAGTAACACCCTTAACAAGTAAATATAAATTTATATAGAGTAAAATGATGGTATTATATAATCATTCTATAAGAATAGTTGAAGGATGTGGAGAAGGAAATAAATTAAAGAATCTTGTTGATGAACCTGACCTATTCTCTGAGAATATTTTTTTGGTTTTCAAAATAAACTTTCTAGGTTGTATTTTCTTTAAAAAAAGTCTTCTTGGAGAATCTGATGGAATTTTGGTTCTTATTTGTGTAGGGTTTGGATGAGCCAAATGTATAGAGAGGTGTGGTAAATGGGGGAGAGTAAATTCCATTTTACAATTGTGGAGGCCTATAATAATTGTCAATACTCAATAATTTTCAATATTGGGATGTATCCATTAACACATATGCTTGGAAATTAAAAATTATTATACTTTAGGGAATTTAGTTCTGATCCACACCACCCCACACAATAATAAATAATTTTTATCAATATTCTCTTTTTTTCATTTAGTTTACACCATTTTAACTTATTTGTTTTGACCTATGTTACTAGTTATCACACCTATGAAGTTAATCATTTATGAAAAAAATAATATTACAATTACAAATTAATTTACACCAACTAATTAAATAATTTTACCTATCTTATAAAAAATCACATTCCTTTTGTATGTGAATATTTATTATGAATTTGTAATATATAAAAATAAATCTTTAACCCTTATCACACTAACCTAGTTTCTACATTTTGGGGGAAAATGTGTTCATCCTAAAATATAAATAGGTTAATTAATGTTCCATGTTTTATATTATTTATCATTTAAAAATCACTTTGTAAAAGTTAATATTTTTAGTATTTTTAAATCACTTAATAAAATTAAATTTATTATAATATAACTATAATGACAAATTTAACATTACTTATATTATGTAAATTTTAAAATGTACCAAAATTTATTTACCATGAATATATTAATTTAAATAATATGTGACATGAAATATTAATAAAAAAATTTGGAACAATGTAATTAATTCAATTTACCTCAAATGAATAATTTTTTATCATTTATATTATTCAATTTTTTACTTAATAATTACAATGTTGGTGTTTCTTAAGAATCATATGTTACTAATTCATCGATGAAATATAGAGATTAGTTATTATTTTAAACATAATGTATTTACTAAAAAATATATTTATTGTTATACATATGATTTGTGTTATCTATCATTATGCATTATAAATATTAAATCCAAGTAATGTTCCTTTTTTGTCATTTTATTTACATATCATATAATATAAAACAATTTACTAGATTATTATTCCTAATTATTCATTAAAAGTTATAAATAGGTGTTAAGGGTGTAAATATAGCCAAATTATGGCTTACCAAAATGTTTTGGTTCATTATTACACCTTTTATTCAATGTTTAAACATTAAGAGAACTCTTTTTTAAATAAATCATTGTAAATAATATTAATTTTTTATTATGTATTTATTATGGTATTATATTACATTAAACATATTAAAAAACATTAACTATGTTGACTTCTATTATTTAATCCCATTTTAAAAATTCAAATCTCATTATTATTATAAATTAATATAAAATTAATCCCATATAATGGATGAGAATGTTGGTTTATAAAAGTTTTTAAAGTTCAAAAGCATACAATGTTTTTATATCTAATTTAATTATGAAACTGATTAAATTGGACTCAAATTGATTAATATAGGTATAATTAGATTATTTTTCTTTAAAACCAATTGAAAATATATTTTATATTTCATTATTATTTATATTGAAAAGTATTTTTTAAATAAAATCGAGTATTATTTACTATTTATCAAAAAAATGAAAAATCATAGAAAAAAACCACCAAAATTTAGTTGCCATATTCTTATGTAAAAATTATTATTATTTTTTAATAAAAAATTAATAATTTTTTCACTATTTTCTTTTAAAACAAGATCCTCATAAAAGGCGATAAAACATCATCTTCAGAAAAATGTTGTTTTTTATCGTAAAATTAGATTTATTATTATCTATTTTATAGAAAACATTTAGAATTATTTTTAAACCTTAAATTGAATGTACTATAAATAATTTAAATAAATATTATAAAAAAATATGATATTTTATTTTATTTGTATACAATACAAATTCCTTTCATTGAAATAATTATTTTAAAAAATATATTTTTTACTTTCGGAAGGTTTTTATTTTCTTTTATAATTAATTAGTCATAGTTGAATTATTCATATATAAAAATTTGATTTTCATTTTTATAATTCAATTATTTATATCTATACACACCATTCCTACAACGAGTTTAAAATGTTAATATATATTCTATATCATATTAGTTTGAGTTTTCATGTTTAATATGTTATCGAATAAATAAATAATAGGGTTTTGTGTATCAAAAGATTAACTAAAATTAATGTATAAAGAATATTAATCATAGTGTTTCATTACCTTTACTAAATAATATAGTTTTATTCAATTAATATACGGGTGTGTTACATCCACCCCTCCCCCTATTAAAAATCCATTTCATCGCAATTTGAACATTTTCTTAGTAAACAAAGGTTTCGGGTATTAAAATGATTTTTTTGTAAACCCAAATAATAATAAATCACTGGTAAAAAATTCCATTAACAGTAGATAAAGGAAAGTAAAATGGGAATTTTAAATTACACATAATTAGATTTTAAAATTGTAGAACATTTTTTGTAATGCTATAAATGTGTAAATAATTATAGATTGTGATTGAGGTCATTAATCAATAAAATGTTAATAATATATGGAATGTTGACAACCAAAAAACCTAAAAAATGTGTTGATCTAAAAGACCATTGGTTCATCAAATTTATGTTACCAGGATTAAATTTTTCTTACATTATAATTTTCCATGAATTTATGAATTATCTACCCATGAACATCATAATAATACAGAAATATAATTACTTGATGATTATAATTTCATCCTTAATAATGACCAAATTACCATAAGGTGGATTACAAGATATTCCTCGATTATTTATAATTTTACTTAATCCATAACCGTAATCTAATTGAATATTAATGTCTGAAATGAATGATAACGTAATTTGATGTAATAATCATAAAAATATAATAGTAATACCTGGTGTTATAACATAATTATTCCATAAATAACAGAAATTAAAATTATTCATATATTTTGTGATTATGGTAGAAAACTATGCATTAGATGGATTTGATAATATATGTTTCCAATATTAGTTACAAAAATTTCCTCAAATAAATTCCCATCAATTTTGGAAAAAATTTTTTATCAAATACAAATTTCATAATAACAATGTCATCATGTAGTCCAGTTGTATTCACTACACCCTTGGAAACCATTGGTTGTGGGTTTATACCATGTGTCCCAACTAGATTCGATCAGTTTTCACCCAACATGTTTTGACCGTTTTATATTTAAACATGATAAATAATTTCTCACTAAATAATAGTAAATGATGATTCTAGGGGATAAAAATACCTCATACTAGTATAACATTTCCTAAAACTTCATTAATAACATCAACTATTTTACTACATAAAACCATCGAATAAGGTGGTTAAGACTTTAAGAATATAATCAACCATAATCTTATTGACCTATGATGGTATCCATAACTATTAAGATAAACTCAAATGAAAGCATCCTAAAATCCAATGTTATTTAAAACATTTATTTCATACCAAAAAAAAATTCCCAAACCCTGCACAATAAGATCTGGTCTTGAAATCATTATTTATTCATTTATTTCTTTGTTGATTATAAGTATGACCCTATTTTTAAAATCCAAACTATAATAAATAAAATTTCAAAATAGGATCAGTTATACCCTTATGAAATGTTTAGGATAATAGTTCTAGATAAATATAAAAATTTGTGACATATCTTATTCACATGATTCTATAGTAACATTTCTCCCACCTAACCAGTCCCTTGTTTTCAAATTAAGACATCACAATAGTCAATAAGAAATACCATATAAAAATAATTCAAGCAACCTCAATCTTTATAAACTGGGGAAAAGTAATCATAATAATAGAGTGCTCATATTTTTAATGAATTTAAAAATAAGAATGAAAAAGTTTGTTTCATCAATGAGAATAATAAGTCCATAGGTTTATGAGGAAATAATAAATTTTCATGAATATAACATTGTATTATTCATACTAATCATTACTTGGATGATAAATTTCATGAACCTGACTAGAGGGCCATCCGACCTAGCATCAAACCTGTTCCAGGACATGTCCCAAATGTGGTTCCCAATCCCCATGGACTATAACTAGTGAAATGTATCAATACAATACAAGTTGTGACCTTCTCATTCCAACAACCAAGATAAAATAAATATAACTGAATAAAAAGAATAACTAAACAATTTTGAAAATAAAATAAATATATAAAAATAATTTATTAACAACATCTATAAAAAATATATCCAAAACTAAAACAGAACCTCACTACCAATACCACTATGTGAACTTCTGGTCACCCCCAACCATGATACCCAACCACTATAACAATGAGCACATGAATGAGGAACATAACCATACAATATAGCTCGGTTATACAAACACAATATGGTATAATTAGGGTGTGATATAGATATCACAGAAGGAAAACACTAAAGTATCCATGTGTTTCCTTCTACGAAAACAATCCACTAACACTATTGGTAGATATATATATAAAAAGGGTTTTCACAGTTTATTAAACCAATATATCTTCCCTAAATTTAAAATCTTTCACATTCCATATTCTGCTTGAAAAACATATTACAATTTTGAATCAAAAAAAAAATAAAAATGAAAACAATTTCAGGATATTCTGAGAATAAATAACTATTACATGGTAAAAACTAATTGTTGTAGAATGTACACATGAAAATAAATATAATAACAAAGGTAATTTTCTAATAATATATACAGAAACCCCTAGAAATACTCATTTTTGAACCATCTATTGGTGAATGGGGAATATCCCGGGTCTATAACTAGTAGGCTTCTATATACTAACTAATATAGTGGCCAAACCCACCTAACCCCTTAGAAAATAAAGGGGGGTACCAACATATATAATCAGGGATGATAAAAATATATCACTCAATCCAATAAAAGACACTCAAGAACCCCTGTTAATATTATACTATGTAACTATGATGCCATCACACACATGACTCACCTTACATAACATCAATTAACTTACAGCAACCAAAACAGACAACACATATACAAAAACCAATATATTGAAATCCCAAATAAGTGTGTCCAACATACCATAAGTAAATTATAATTTCTAACCAGAATGTCACATCACAAAAGAATTTAAAACCCTTCCACAATATATTTTTAATGGTTCCAATTTAATTAAAATCATACATTTTTATCACAAAACAACCTATGCATCATAATTTTCAAATGATCATTACACTTATAAAACCTAATTATATTTACAATGTTGCATCCACATTATTTCTCAAATTTTACCCCAAACATCATATTTTTGGTTTTCAATTCTAAAAAGGATGTCGCCCTTTCAAATATATCACCAAAATGTGTTTCAATTTCGAACATGCCAAATAGTTAGGAAAACATTTCGAGTTATATTTCCAAATCGCATAAAATAACTCTTTCCTATTTTGAAATCATGGGAACGTTTAATGAAAAATGAGGGGGGGAGATTGTTAACAAAATTTTACAAGAAATGTTTTTTAATGTTAAATATTTTTTTATTCCCATCCATGAGTTCACCTTATGTACCCATGGTAGTTCCACGATCCAATTGAACCCTCTAAATATCCATAAAAATACGAAAAACATTTTATTCATCCCTCACATTATTTCTAAAAAAAATCCTATGACATGACAAAATAAAAAGCGAAAACATATTCCATCTAAAACATTTCACTATAAATTTCAAGCCATAAAAATTATCTATTCATGAAATAAAATCATAATATATAATCCAACCATTTTAATGAAATATTTCTATGTGACGGCTGCACCCAAATAAACCAATTTTTAAAACATAAATCAACTGACATTTTATCATACTGATTTCCTAGATAAATAAATAGGCATAAACAACCAATCACATTGAAACTAATTACTATCTATTTCTCCAATAAGGAAAAACCACAGTATGGTAACCATTTTCTTCATAAAGATGTTAATTTCCTTTATTAATTAATTGGAAGAACCCAAGAATCAACGAAATGCATCAGAAATAAAAATTAGGGATAGAACTAACTAAATGGTGTGAGAATGTGACAAAAATACCAGAGGAGGAATAATAAACACTAAATAAGAAACCACACACCCTAAACATCATGAAAATAGATAAACAAATAAAACATAACATCTAGGATTTGGCCAATAGTTGGCCTAAAAAAGAAAAACCAAGAAATAGAGAGGTGACATGTAGAAGAGGGAAAATGTTAAAAACTCTTAAAACCTATTGTAGAACATTATTGATGGAACCATGGGGGGGACAAAATGGAAGAGGGTGTTTGGGAACCATCTTGTTCCCTAAAAATGACTAAAGGGGATGAAAACCAATTTTTTTTGTCGAAAATAGAGGATATGTAAAAAAGAAAATTTTATGACTTAGAATTCATGGATTGATCGAATGGGTTGCCCATAATATTTAGAAAACCAAGATGCAACTGTGTGGTATCCACTTATCGAGAAGGAACTAACTACATGACCAAACAACATAGTTTTTGTCACGACCCCCTCCCCACAAAGTGTACCCCTCCTGGGCCGGCAATGTGAAAAGGGAGATAATGACCCCCGAGTCCCGCCTCTAGTAGGCCCCGGGTTGGCGACTAGCACCGAGGGTATACTAACATACAAGCGGGAGGCATTACCCTCTATGAGAACACATGCAGAAGAGAGATATAGAATAGACTCCAATCAACTCCAACATAGAACTGAGATATAAAAGGAAACCAAGTACATATATGAAATGTCATGAAAAAGTACTACAACTGAAAGGGGGAAAACTCAAAGTACCCAAAAGAAAGTGAAACGGCAGTGACCACAAGCCCGAACAGCTCCTCCTCCAACTACAAGCTAGTAGTAACCAGCTTGATCTCTAACCTGCTCCAAGTGACCAGAAAAAATAGTTTATAAATACATAGGGTGAGTATAACAGTATACTCAGTAGGATCCTCCTCAAGCCTCTCATGAAAAAGTAAAGAAAGCATGCTAAAGCCCAGTGAACAACAAGTGAAACTAACTTGTTACCTAAACAGGTATACTAAGTTCCCAACCTCACCATGGATACTCTCACCAAGTAACACATACAAGAATGTAGCATATAGTAAAGAATATCAAGGATACCCCGCTACTACTTCCCCACTGGTTTGCCGTTTTTCCCCAATGACATATGTCATGTGCATCTCTCTCCAAGGCTTTCCCGCAGACACCTGGGCTATGCTCCACAATCTGCACCTCGTGCACCACATAGGCTTGCCCGCAGACACCTGGGCGAAGCACCACACCTTCCTCACAACCAAAAGTAACCAGGTAGTTTTCGGGAGCCACCACGGCCCGCATAACGTGTATCATATGCCGGGTATAATACCTCAAGCCATTACAGCCCATACACATTGCACCTATAGTATCCCATAGGATACTATATCTAGAATATATGTTTGTGAATAACCACAAGCCATTACAGCCCTCTACACACATATATGGGGTAACTAACCGATGTGCCTCATGGAACAAGTATCTACCAAGAGAAGAGAGAGGGGCCAAAGGGGGTAGTCAGCCATTCAACCTCCCATCAGAATGTTAGAGAAAACACCCCCCAGGGCTCAGAATCCCTGGGGTGTCAGTTGCCCTTACCGACAGGGTGGAGTAGCGAATAGAAACACAAAAAGTATAGAATATATATAACTCACAACCACACTACGGGCATTACCTAGTCATAGGCACATCTACATCTAACGTCTCTCAAACTCCAGGCTACTACTTCTAATACTAGGTATCCTATAAGAACACAACCATTTGAAGAGCTTTATTAGATTACTCCATTCTCATTTTATCAGTTCCACTATACGTTAATTAATTATTTAAACATTAATTAACCATGAAAAATTTACCACATTAAACTAAATTGGCATCACATTCAAAAACTGCTCCTTTTTAGGATTCACATCACTATTAAATTCCAGTTTCTCCATCCCCGTGGATTATCACCATTTAAACAAACTTTAATTATGGAATTACCTTCCAAATATTCCCAGGCATTCTAGAAAATCATCCTATGCTAATAAACACAAAGGGATCAACACGGTGAGTATATATACTACCCGTCGAGTCTTTGCTGCCTATAGCAAGAGCATATACCCATCCTCCATCGAGAGGCTAAACACAGAAAGCACGTGGCATACCCCGCGTGTCTTCGCCTCCTTCGGAAAGAGGGTAAGAAAAACCAGTTGCCTTGAGCAGTGGGGAAAAGTAAAGCAGATAAACAACCAAACCAAACCACCAACATCAAACTATCACATTCATCTCATACCATCATCCTTGGTGTCCTCCCCGACACCCACATGCATAAACCGATGCATCTCGCCACACTAGGCGTCATCCGTTTCAACAACCATAGGTCCCCATGCCTCCACATATCACAACATCCATCCAGGCTCACATCAAATCACAAGAAGCAGGAAATTAAAGATCAAAAAATGGGCTCTCGGCCCTTTAACAAGGCATTCAGCCTTCATACAAGATGAGCACTCAGAGCTCCAAACCACAAGGAATTCAGCCTTACAAGAATGCGGGTAACTCAGAACCCTTTTGAAATTATCGAACTAATAGTTCTTTAATCCATCTTGAATTAACACATTCATTAACATTCCTCTTTATCTTTAGCCAATTATTTAACAAATAATTTCGGCTTTATGTTCTTTATCAATTTCCATCATGAACGAGAAACTAATTAAAGAAAATCATAGATATCACTCTATCTAGGAAAACATGAGGCAAACCGTTATCACGGTACAAAGCAACAACATGTGATCAACCAATTATTTTAATCCGGTTTAAGTAGTTAATTAGGTCAATTTCATTATGATCCAATGGGTTAAATCATGCTAATTCTACAGTTGCAAATAAAAATTAGAGAAGCCATGAATCCCCTACCTCGAAGAGATCTTGACGTCCTTTTTCCACACAACGGGTCACAGTCCTCTTCTCCTCACGACAGCTGCATCAAACGGAGGATGCCACGGTATGACAGTACCAACCAACCCCAAGAAAACCCATTAGAACCATGGATATTACATGCTAATATGGAAGGGATAACAAGAGAAGGTGATCCCGGAAGGAACGATGATAAAACATACCTTATATGGAAGAATGATGGACACAGCTTGGTTGCATCAAACAGAGAAGAACTGATCCGAGAAACGTTTGATTGTGAAACTCCTACGGGAAGGATTGAAAGGTTCTAGCATCTTGTAGATGAGAACCAAGAGGAAGAACGACGAAGAATGATATCTCGTTCCCTTTAGAAAAAATAAATTAGAGAGGCGACGGTTTAAGATCCGATTTATTCTCCATTAAAAACGGATCGCATTAACCCACACGGTTTGACCAAGTAAAAACATCCCGGCCTTAGGAATAATTAATATAGGATTTATGGCCTTTGAATCGGCCTTAAAGTCCTTAAAATAAGGTTTTAAAAGTATTTTACGTCAAAGAAAACGTCAAATTTGCGAAGCTGGAAACACTTTTCACATAATCAAAATTTGGAAAAGTATGGAATCGGTAGCTCTCAGGATTCTGGAAACACTGTAGAAGTCCACCGATAGAAGGTCACCGATAGAACCTCACCGACCGATAGAACCTCACCGATAGTAACATTGTTCACTAAACCTCACCGATAGAAGCACTATTCATTGAACCCCATCGATAGAAGTCCACCAATAAAACGTCACCGATAGAATTCCACCGATAGAACCTCACCGATAGAAACATTGTTCACTAAACCTCACCGATAGAAACACTATTCACTGAACCTCACCGATAGAAGTCCACCAAAAGAACCTCACCAATAAAAACACTGTTTACTAAACCTCACCGATAGAAACATTGTTCACTGAACCTCACCGATTGAAACACTGTTCACTGAACCTCACTGATAGAAGTCCACCGATAGAAACACTGTTCACTGAACCTCATCGATAGAAACACTGTTCACGGAACTGGAAATTTGGAAAAGTGTTAGCTGAGCTACTGCTAGACTGTGGCTACCAGTATACCGAGCTATCAGTACGCCGGGGCTACCTGTAAACCCAGCTACCGGTAGGATGCAGCTACCGGTAGACTGAGAAACCGGTAAGCGGCAGCTACCTGTAGGCAGCAGCTACCGGTAGACCTAGCTACCGGTAGGCAGCAGCTACCGGTAGACCGACTACCAGTAGGCAGCAGCTACCGGTAGACTGCAGCTACCTGTAGATAGCAGCTACCGGTAGACCGAGCTACTGGTAAGCGGCGACTACCGGTAGGAAGCACCTACCGGTAGACCGAGCTACCAGTAGGAAGCAGCTACCGGTAGACCGGCTACCGGTAGGCAGCAGCTACCGGTAGACAGAAGCTACCGGTAGACCGACTACCGGTAGGCAGCAGCTACCGGTAGACAGTAGCTACCGGTAGGCAGCAGCTAGGGGATAAGTCACCCTAACCTCCCGGAACACCTCCAACACCACATTTTCACAGAGTAATGGACCAGGGAGGTCCGGGCCATTACATTAGATACCTCTCAAAACATTCTCATCCTCGAGAATTAAAAACCAACTCAGAGGAACATAGGGGTCCGAACAACCACCCCATAAGATACCTCTCAGGGGAAAACCACCATGAGTTGTTCGAAAGCTGGAACAAAGCTACGATATCCGAGAATATGGAAACAAACAATCCATATCCAAACAATTCAATCATAACATCACACAAAAAAAGGTACATAAATAAAACATGAAAGGTCTAACCATAAAGGAAACGTCATTACATGAAAAGAGTTCAACATTAAACAACTCTGGGTACTGAGCACGTATCTGTGACTCACGCTCCCAGGTACTCTCCTCCATGCCACAATGTCGCCACAAGACACGAACTAAAGGAATAGAACACCCACGCAACACCTTCTCCTTGCGGTCTTGGATCTCCACAGGTCTCTCCTCGAAGGGTTCATCATCGTCAATATCGATCTCTCCCCAATCGATAATATGAGATTCATCATGAAGATAACGATGGAGCTGTGATACATGGAAAACATCATGTATCCGACTCATCTGAGGGGGAAGTGCTACTCGATATGCCACCGCTCCAACACGAGCCAACACCTCGAAAGGACCAACAAACCGGGGAGAAAGCTTACTTCAACGACCAAACCTTCGCTGCCCACGGCGGGGAGTCACCTTCAGAAACACATGATCCCCAACATTAAACTCCAGTGGTCTCCACCATTGATCAGCATATGATTTCTGACGATCCTGTGCTATCTTCATCCTCTCACGAATCACCTGAACCATCTCTGTTGTGTTCTGCACTAGTTCTGGTTCGAGAATTGCTGACTCTCCGACCCCAGTCCAGCACAACGGAGAACGGCATGGCCGGCCATACAAGGCTTCAAACGGCGCCATACCGATGGTAGAGTGGAAACTATTATTGTATGCGAACTCTACCAAGGGTAAGTGCTTCGTCCATGAACCTCCAAAATCAAGAACATAAGAGCACAACATGTCTTCAAGAGTATGGATGGTTCACTCTGTCTGACCATCCGTTTGAGGATGAATAGAAGTGCTAAGGCACAGTTGAGAGCCAAAGGCATGCTGGAGACCTCTCCACACCCTGGAGGTAAAACGAGGATCTCGATCAGAAATGATCGTCCTACGTACTCCATGGAGTCTCACCACCTCCTTTAGATACTGCCTCGACAAAACTTCTACTGAGCTCGACTCCTTGATCACTATGAAGTGGGATGATTTTGTTAAACGATCCACTACTACCCATATAGAATCATGTCCTCC
This sequence comes from Viscum album, assembly GCA_963277665.1. Classification (NCBI taxonomy): domain Eukaryota; kingdom Viridiplantae; phylum Streptophyta; class Magnoliopsida; order Santalales; family Viscaceae; genus Viscum; species Viscum album. The sequence goes on along the minus strand of OY728136.1, from coordinate 1,807,845,981 downwards.
CGGAGCTCAAGGTAAAACTGTAACAAAGTCCATTGAGATGTCCTCCCACTTCCACTGAGGAATCTCTATGTGCTGGAGAAGACCACCAGGAACACGGTGTTCGGCCTTCACCTTCTGGCAGACTAAACATCGAGACACACATTCTGCAACTGTACACTTCAGCCCAGGCCACCAAAACTGACTCCTCAAAGATCGGTACATCTTCGTCACACCAGGATGTTCCACCAAGGGTGAACTATGGAACTCTCTGAGAACCGTCTCGCGCATCGCCAAGGGAACAAAAAGCCTTCCATGATACAACACTCGGTGTTGTTCATCCTCCGACCAACCATCAGGGGCCTCACCACATACAACTCTGTCTCTCCAAACTTCCACCTCTAGGTCACCCAACTGAGACTCTTCCACCTTCTGCATCAGGGATGACTGCACCGTCATCTGGAAAAGACAACCTCTACCCCCAAATTCTCCCATATCAAGATGCAATGTTGATAGCTCTTCCATCACTCTCCAAGAATCACCATATTCACGCACAACATCATTACGTATCTTTCGGCTTAGTGCATCAGCTACAACATTCCCTTTTCCAAGTGTATACGATATTTCAAAGTCGTATTCCTGCAAGAACTCCATCCACCGACGCTACCTCAGGTTCAAGTCACGTTGGGAGAAAACATACCTCAAACTCTTATGATCATTGAAAACCACAAAGTGATCACCAATGAGGTAATGTCTCCACAACTTTAGAGAAAACACCACGGATGCCAACTCAAGATCATGGGTGGCATAGTTGCATTCATGGGGACGCAACTGCCGAGACCCATAAGAAACAACTGACCTCTGCTGCATGAGAACACAGCCTATCCCTAGATGTGAAGCATCACAGAAAACATCGAACTGGACTCCCTCCGCTGGAAGGCAAAGGACTGGAGCACTTACCAACTTCTCCTTTAGATACTCAAAAGCTGTCTGACACTGATCATTCCATATGAACGCTTGATCCTTCCTGGTCAAAGCTGTCAGAGGAGTCGCAACTCGGGATAAATTAGCTACAAACCTCCTATAATAGCCTACGAGACCAAGGAAAATCCGCACCTCTGCCACGGTCTTGGGGGATGGCCAAGACACCACTGCTTCAATCTTCAATGGATCCACAACTACTCCCTGTTGGGACACAACATTTCCCAAGAAACGAACTTCTCGAGACCAGAACTCACACTTGGACAACTTCCCAAACAACTGATGTTGGCGAAGAACTCCCAAAACGGCTCGTAGATGCTTTGCATGCTCCTCTTCAGATGTGGAGTACACAAGGATGTCATCGATGAAAACCACAACAAACATGTACAGGAATTCACGGAACACAACATTCATCAACCCCATGAAAACAGCTGGAGCATTCGTCATGCCGAATGGCATTACAACAAACTCATAATGCCCGTGACGACAGCGGAAAGCAGTCTTCGGAATATCCTCATCCTTTACACGCATCTGATGATATCCTGACCGCAAGTCTATCTTTGAGAACCAACTTGCACCCTTCAGTTGATCGAATAGGTCATCAATCCGCGGGAGAGTATAGCAGTTCTTTATTGTCACTTTGTTTAACCGACGATAATCGACACACAACCGCAAACTGCCATCAGCCTTTTTCACAAACAAAACTGGTGCACCCCACGGTGACACACTTGGCCGAACAAAACCACACTGCAACAGACCTTCGAGCTGAATATGTAGTTCTCATAACTCAGAAGGGGCCATCCTATACGGAGACATTGAGATAGGAGACGCTCCTGGCTGTAGCTCGATCCCAAACTCGATCTCTCATCGAGGGGGTAAGGATACAACCTCTTCTGGAAAGAGGTTAGGGTACTTCTCTATGACCCTAGGAAACAGAAACTGTTGAACCTCTGAAGAACTCAGCGTCATACCAACCATCATGGATGATAAGGATGGAACTCGTCTATGACTCATCTGAGGATCTCTCTCACCAAAAAACACTACTTTCTCTCCATCTTCATCAAAGAAAACGACCTTCTTCCTGTAGCAATCCACAACAGCCTGCACCGAATACAACCAATCCATGCCAAGTATGACATCATATGGTTGTATTTGCAATCATAGGAAATCTCCCCAAGAGCGGTGTTTCCCCAACACCAGCTCACAGTCTCTACAAACTTTAAACAAGTCAGCTCGACCTCCAACTGGAGTAGTCAACGCCAAGGGCACTAGAAGCCTCTCTTCCTCATGTCCCAAAGCATGGACAAGGGTAGGTGATATGAAGGAGTGTGTTGCTCCTGAATCAAACAAGTCATACACCAAGGTAGAAAACAAGAAAAGGGTACCTCGAACGACATCTGGTTCGCCTGGGGCTGGCAACGCTAGAGCATGAAGCTGACCACGACATCCTCCACGACCTCTCTGACCCTGATGACGACCACCACCACAGCCGCTCTCTACTCTCTGAGGACGGGGATCATCATGGGATTGTCCTCTGCCTGCTCTATCTACCCTCTGGTGATCTAAAACTGGTGCAACCTGCTGCTGCTGCCTCGGCAGGAACTGCCTCAACAGAGGAACCTGGAGTGGAGCGCCGGGTGCACGATGACTTCTCTGAAAAGTCGGTTACTCCCGCTGCTGATGACCACAACCACAACAAGAAAAACAAGCGCCTGATCCCTTGGCATAGGTCTGAGAGTTTCTGCCTCCGGAGAAATGAGATGGGAAGGGCTGGGACCTACCCCCAGGAGAACGGAAACTCTTCTGTCCTGAAAACCAGTGACCCCGGACCACAGCTCTGCTTCGTGAGGAATCATGACGATTCCCCTCTCGTGACGATCCAGTCCTCACCAAAGTCCTCTCAACAACCTCTGCCCTCGCCAGTACCTCAAGATATGTTTTCAGCATAAATGGGGTGACCTGGCGCTGGATCTCTGGATGCAAATCCTCCTCAAAATGCCTCGCCTTGGCCTCATCATCTGGTAACAGGTGTGAAGCATATCGTAGAAGGTTCCTGAAATGGATTCCAAACTCTCGACCACTGGCGCTCCCCTGTCGAAGGGTGAGAAGCTCCTGGCGTCTGGACACCTTCGCAGTCGACGAAAGAAACTCGACTCTAAACCTGTCTCGAAACTCCTCCCATGAGATTGCTGACTCCTCACGATCACCTAGGAACAAGAACCACCACTGCCTCGCTGCTCCACACAGCATCGTTACAACCAATGACACCCAGTGTTCCTTCCGAGCATGAATCGAAATGAAGCCTATCTCGATCTCCTCCAACCAGTCTTCTGTGACTGCATCTGAAACGGATCCCTCGTACTTCTGTAGACTCTGGCGCTGAAACTCTCGAAGTGCCTTCCTCCAAGTGTCTTCGTCGTTAACCTCTACTCGGTGGCGATCTGCTGGAACAGCCTGATGGGCATCTTCTGCGCAAACCTGACGAGGACATCGACCTGGAGCCATACCTACAAAATAACAACTGTTAGAGCTCCTAAGCCTGGAATATGGAAGACTCAACATTAATTAATTAGTTGTTTTGTTTTATTTATTTTAGGTTACCTATCCCAAGGTCTACCCATTCAAACACAAGCGCAACGAATAATGATTCATGTTCCTTTCCTAGGTCTCTACCTTGCAACCGGTATCACTTTGTTTAGTAGCCATCGTAAACTTAAAGGTCCGTGCAACAGATCATAGGGGGGCCTAAACGCCAATGTATCTGCCGGTCTCCAGTGTTTATCCCACTTTCTAAACATGAATGACATTGTTGCCCTACCATCCCATGCATCCTCACCTGTGCCTAACTCCAAACTCCATCCTATCCCTCAACCAGACCTCTAATACCACTCTGTCACAACCCCCTCCCCACAAAGTGTACCCCTCCTGGGCCAGCGATGTGAAAATGGAGATAATGACCCCCGAGTCCCACCTCCAGTAGGCCCCGGGTTGGCGACTAGCACCGAGGGTATAATAACATACAAATGGGAGGAATTACCCTCTAAGAGAACACATGCAGAAGATAGAGATAGAATAGACACCAATCAACTCCAACTTAGAACTGAGATATAAAAGGAAACCAAGTACATATATGAAATGTCATGAAAAAGTACTAAAACTGAAAGGGGGAAAACTCAAAGTACCCAAAAGAAAGTGAAACGGCAATGACCACAAGCCCGAACAGCTCCTCCTCCAACCGCAAGCTAGTAGTAACCAGCTTGATCTCCAACCTGCTCCCAGTGACCTGAAAAAAACAGTTTATTAATACATAGGGTGAGTATAACAGTATACTCAGTAGGATCCTCCTCAAGCCTCTCGTGCAAAAGTAAAGAAAGCATGCTAAAGCCCAGTGAACAACAAGTGAAACTAACTCATTACCTAAACAGGTATACTAAGTTCCCAACCACACCATGGCTACTCTCATCAAGCAACGCATACAAGAATATATAATATAGTAAAGAATATCAAGGGTACCCCGCTACTACTTCCCCACTGGTTTTCTGCTTTTCCCCAACGAAATACGTCATGTGCATCTCTCTCCAAGGCTTTCCCGCAGACACCTGGTCTAAGATCCACAATCTGCACCTCGTGCACCACATAGGCTTGCCCGCAGACACCTGGGCGAAGCACCACACCGTCCTCACAACCAAAAGTAACCAGGTAGTTTCTGGGAGCCACCACAACCCGCATAACGTGTATCATACGTCGGGTATGATACCTCAAGCCATTACAGCCCATACACATTACACCTATAGTAGCCCATAGGATACTATATCCAGAATATATGTGTGTGAATAACCACAAGCCATTACAGCCCTCTACACACATATATGGGGTAACTAACCGTTGTGCCTCATGGAACAAGTATCTACCAAGAGAATAGAGAGGGTCCAAAGGGGGTAGTCAGCCATTCAACCTCCCATCAGAATGTTGGGGAAAACACCCCCCCAGGGCTCAGAATCCTCGGGGTGTCAGTTTCCCTTACCGACAGGGTGGAGTAGCGAATAGAAACACAAAAAGTACAGAATATATATTACTCACAACCACACTATGGGCATTACCTAGTCATAGGCACAACTGCAGCTAACGTCTCTCAGACTCTAGGCTGCTACTTCTAAGACTAGGTATCCTATAAGCACACAACCATTTGAAGAGATTTATTAGATTACTCCATTCTCATTTAATCAGTTCCAATTTACGTTAATCAATTCTTTAAACATTAATTAACCATGAGAAATTTACCACATTAAACTAAATTGGCATCACATTCAAAAACTGCTCCTTTTTAGGATTCACATCACTATTAAATTCCAGTTTCTCCATCCCCGTGGATTATCACCATTTAAACAAACTTTAATTATTGAATTACCTTCCCCATATTCCCAGGCATTCTAGAAAAGCATCCTATGCTACTAAACACAAAGGTCTCAACACGGTGAGTAGATGTACTACCCGTTGAGTCTTTGCCGCCTATAGCAAGAGCATAGACACATCCTCCATCGAGAGGCTAAAAACGGAAAGAACGTGGCATACCCCGTGTTTCTTCGCCTCCTTCGGAAAGAGGGTAAGCAAAACTAGCTGCCTTGAGCAGTGGGGAAAAGTAAAGCAGATAAACAACCAAACCAAAACAACAACATCAAACCATCACATTCATCTCATACCATCATCCTTGGTGTCCTCCCCGACACCCACATGCATAAAACGATGCATCTCGCCACACTAGGCGTTATCCGATGTCACAACCACAAGTCCCCTTACCTCCAAATATCACAACAGCCATCTAGGCTCACATCAAATCACAGGAAGCATGAAATTAAGGATCACAAAATGGGCTCTCGGCCCTTTAACAAGGCATTCAGCCTTCATACAAGATGAGCACTCAGTCCTCCAAACCACAAGGCATTCATCCTTACAAGCAAGCTGGTAAATCAGAACCCTTTTGAAATTATCGAACTAATAGTTCTTTAATCCATCTTGAATTAACAGATTCATTAACATGCCTCTTTATCTTTAGCCAGTTATTTAACAAATAATTCTGGCTTTACATTATTTATCAATTTCCATCATGAACGAGCAACTAATTAAAGAAAATCATAGATATCAGTCTATCTAGGAAAACATGAGGCAAACCGTTATCAAGGTACAAAGCAACAACATGCGACCAACCAATTCTTTTAATCCGGTTCAAGTATTTAATTAGGTCAATTTCATTGTGATCCATAGGGTTAAATCATGCTAATTTTACAGTTGCACATAAACAATTAGAGAAGCCATGAATCCCCTACCTCGAAGAGTTCTTGAAGTCCATTATCCACACAACGAGTCACAGTCCTCTTCTCCTCACGACAGTTGCATCCACCGGAGGATGCCACGGTACGACAGTACCAACCAACCCCAAGAAAACCCATTAGAACCATGGAGATTACATGATAATATGGAAGGGATAACAAGATAAGGTGATCCCTGAAGGAGAGACGATAAAACATACCTTATATAGAAGAATGATGGACACAGTTTGGTTGCATCAAACAGAGCGAAACTGATCCGAGTAACGTTTGATTGTGAAACTCCTACGGGATGGATTGAAAGGTTCTAGCGTCTTGAGGATGAGAACTAGGAGGAAGAAAAACGATGAATGATATCTCATTCCCTTTAAAAAAATAAATTATAGAGGCGACGGTTTAAGATCCGATTTATTCTCCATTAAAAACAGATCGCATTAACCCACGCGGTTTGACCAAGTAAAAACATCCTCGCCTTAGGAATAATTAATATAGGATTTATGGCCTTTGAATCGGCCTTAATGTCCTTCAAATAAGGTTTTAAAAGTATTTTACGTCCATGAAAACATCAAATTTGCGAAGCTGGAAACACTGTTCACATACTCAAAATTTGGCAAAGTATGGAATCGGTAGCTCTCAGGATTCTGGAAACACTGTACAAGTCCACCGATATAAGGTCACCGATAGAACCTCACCGATAGAAGTCCACCGATAGAACCTCACCGATAGAAACACTGTTCACTGAACCTCACCGATAGAATCACTGTTCACTGAACCCCACCGATAGAAGTCCACCGATAGAACCTCACCGATAGAAACACTGTTCACTGAACCTCACCGATAGAAACACTGTTCACTGAACCTCACCGATAGAAGTCCACCGATAGAACCTCACCGATAGAAACACTGTTCACTGAACCTCACCGATAGAAACACTGTTCACGGAACCTCACCGATAGAAACACTGTTCACTGAACTGGAAATTTGGCAAAGTGTTAGCCGAGCTACTGATAGACTGCGGCTACTAGTATACCGAGATATCAGTACGCCGTGGCTACCGGTAAACCCAACTACTGGTAGGATGCGGCTACCGGTAGACCGAGCTACTGGTAAGCGGCGGCTACCAGTAGGCAGCAGCTACCGGTAGACCGAGCTACCGGTAGGCAGCAGCTACCGGTAGACCGACTACCGGTAGGCAGCAGCTACCAGTAGACATCAGCTACAGGTAGATAGCAGCTACCGGTAGACCGAGCTACTGGTAAGTGGCGGCTACCGATAGGCAGCAGCTACAGTTAGACCGAGCTACCAGTAGGCAGAAGCTACCGGTAGACCAGCTACCGGTAGGCAGCAGCTACCGGTAGACAGTAGCTACCGGTAGACCGACAACCGGTAGGCAGCAGCTACCGGTAGACAGCAGCTACCGGTAGGTAGCAGCTAGGGGATAAGTCACCTTGACCTCCCGGAACACCTCCAACACCACATTTTCACAAAGTAATGGACCAGAGAGGTCCGGGCCATTATAGTTTTACCAATATAGTGATAGCTTATTCCCTAATATAGGACCTACCTCATTGGTACTTGTGGAAGGATTCACAGTTTTCGTTAACCATGTATTGCACATGCACTAGTTCAAAATCCACCCAGACTCTCGAGGACTCAATAATTCTAATCTGTACACAACCAAAACCTCAATCAGAAATATTCATTAAAAATGAAAAATAAATGCATTTCCATGATCAGGGTGTGAAAATTTCCTTTACCAAAATCAATTAATAACTTCATAATTTCACCTAGAAGAAAGATAACCAAAACTGGAATACATGCCCGATAAAAACAGAGAGAAACTATAATCCTTTGTGAGACTATTCACTCCAAAAGCCACACCGAACATTCAAAATGAAAACAGATTTTAATAATTTTTCGACAATACAAAGGGGTTATCGCCACAACAATAACATTCCTATGATGAAAAGATAAAAACCCAACCAAAAATAAAATAATTTAAAAATGGAAACCCCTTTCGTGGAAACCCAGCAAACTAGGACATGTGGATGAGGAAACTCCCTAAAAGAACCATAAACCCTCTACCCAAGGGAGTATAACTACACATATGAAACTAAAAAATTCATATATTGATTTACATCTCCCATAACATTGCTAGGGTGAAAACATAAAAAATTAAAACTAAATAGAAAACCAAAAATATGATCCATCAATTCCAAAAGAACACAAGAATCTCCAAAAGTGCACTAATAAAACCAAGGCCTTCCAAAACTAGGGTTAAAAACAATTAATGAAAAACAAATGACTCTAGAAGCCACGTTCAGTTAAAAGAACCACATTGATCAGGAAATGAAATGTTCATTTCAAATTTACAGTGAAAATACGAACTTACAACAAATAAAATCTATAATAAGGAATCATTGAACAGTTTCACCCAAACATGAGAAAAAAATTACGGAAAATAATCACACGCCGCTGGTAACTCTTGACTATTCAAAAGGTTCACTACAAGGCGTGTGGCTAGAGCTCTATTGATTATAGAATTTATAATCTCAAAGTCATGCATTAGCATCCCCTACAAGGCGTGTGGCTAGAGCTCTATTTTATTATATATGTGCCAAACTGTACTCTCCACACATACCCACAGATATGTGAACATCCATGAATAACAGAAAGGGTTACATATACCATTTAATTATCACAAACTATGAATTTTCCATATTTTCAATAAAAAAAATTCCTTGATTTGAAATCATACAAATCTGAAAACCTGACGGTGTATATAATTTTCATTATCATATACCATCTTTATTTTGAATGTTTACACCGAAAAACTAATACATTAACATACCAAAAATCAAGACAAACCAAAATAATGTGGAACTACTATTTATGAATAAGTCAAGGGGACACTGTAATGGGCCTTTTTCCATGTATTCTATTATAGTTAAAGGACATTAAAAAATGAACATAAATTACTCATGGGTCTTTATTCCTTGATTGACCACAACATAACACTATCATGCCTCCACTATCCTCTCTCAATACAAACAAAGACAAAACCTTAATACCCAGACTAAAAATGGTAACTAGAGGGTCAGAACCGGAAAGGATATATGATGTCCTTTCCACACCAACCTCCAATGTTCCAAAAATAAATATTTTCAGCTACATGAAACACAAAATAACAATTAGACATTTATGATACCATTTTCTAACATAACAGACTAGTGTGAAATTAAACCTAGTATACGACATGGCATGAACGGAACTACTAATACTCAGGTGAAGGAAATAGGTGCTTGGAATAAATATAATAAAATAAGAAACAATTTTATCCCAATAACCTAGATCAAATAAAATAGACTAAACTATCGGAATAACTGACCACAACTGAATCTCAAATAGATATATAAATCTGATTTTGTTATAATATATATATATAATAGAATTAAAAAAACATTGAAACAGAACCACCATACCAAATTATTTGTATGACCCCTTATTCACACACAACCTCAAGGAGATAAAATACTCCAACAATGAGTACATTAACTAGGGACCTGAGCCTGCAAAAATGTTTGGGTCTATCGACATCGAATGGTAAAAGATGGGTTTTAACTAAATAGATTCATTGGAAACCACCAAATAATCCATTTGTTTCCATTATCGAAAACAATTATCCAGAAATAGTTATAAATAAATGTTTAAAAATAGAGTTTTTAACTTTAATTAATCAATCATTTCATCCCACATTTTAAAAACCAAACTACGATACATTCTATTTTAAAAAATGATTTCCTTTCTAAAACCAAAAACCAAACTAAATACTTATGAAAAAGTGTATGGGAATGTGATTAAAACAAATAAATTGTATAATATGAACATTAATTATAGAAAAATTTAAAAAATATTATACATATAATAACCATGTTATTTGTTAATCATACCTAGATAGACCCCTAGATATAATTTGTTTAGAACCACCTGTCAGGGAAAGGTGAAGCTCTATAGTCTATATCTAATAGGATTATCTCAACTGAACAATCTAGTGGAATATCCCAATGGAATCCCATCAAATCTACGGTATACCAACCCATATAATTGGAACTAATAAATAATCGTCACTCAATCCTCTAAAATATTCATAGAAACTCATGGTTATAATATAATTAAAATTTAGGAGGTCCTCACATGCATGAATAACAATACCTAATGTCACTGCTCATTATTTTCCCAAACAAAGACACAACCTCTATGACAAACCTTATAAAGAAATTTTCCAATATGGTTTCCCATCATAAAAAAAATTATTTATAAATTCCAATCGGTCAATAGCATCACATAATCCTTAAACACAATTTCAAAAAACATTTCAATAATTATAGTTGAAATCAAATCATACATGTTTGAAAAAACACCAAATGCATCTTATGTTCCAAACTAGCTATAGACTTCTAAAAAATATTTTTAGTAATCCTCACCACATTATTAATTAAATTTAACACAAATTTTCACAATATGGTATGTAATGACAAATAATCCTTTAGAATTTTAAATGTATCACCAAAATGTTTTTCAAAGATGAACATTCCAAACATTAAGGAATACATTCAAGTTCATGTTTCAAAATTTCATAAACACCTCCTTCCCATTTGAAAATCACTTGACCATTTTAATAAGAATGGGAGGAAGTAAATATGAGAAATATTTATGGGAATATTATTTTAAAGGTCTATATTAATTTTTATGATTATAAATGTGTGATCCTTGTTCACACATGGTTGTTCAAACATCCAGTGGAGATATCAAAATATCCATCAAAATACCCAAATATAGTACCTGTCACACGAGTGCATAGGTTGGTGCACACAATTTCAAGTAATCGTTCACTACCCATTCCCTATTTCAAAATTCAAATGGAATATCAAAAACAAAAAAATTTTAATTGGGTCTTAAAATGAACCTCAACCAAAATGATCCATGATGGAACTAATAATAAATTAAAAATGTTTCCATGGTAAGGGTGTGAAAGTAAAACATAATAAATTATTTAACATGTTAAAAATGAATCATTAATTATAATAAATAATCATGTTCTAGATGACATCAATACTGATAAGATCAATAATCATAAACATGTAGTATAGATATATGAAACATATTGGTTTCATGGAACATCAAATCATAGAACCCTTATTAAACTCATAGAAATTAGAATTACTATATGGAAAATATACAATATAATTCTCTTCATATCAGAACAATTTTTAAATTAATTTAATAAATAACTAGGTACACCCATCATATAAGCTATAATGGGATCCCTAATACTATTTGGGATTTCCCTTCATTTTTATTTCCAAAAACCATAACATGAATAAAGCACATTGAGAATTTGTTTCATCATAAAACTCATAAAAATATTCAATATACTTCTATATCCAAATTTACCTGTCCAAAAAATGGGTTTTATTTTAATCTCCCAAAATCATGATAAACCCATTAACAAATAAATGGGATCCATTACAATCACATTGTGAAATTACTAACCCATAGAAAAGAATCATGTTCCATAACAATCTTATTGAATCAATTATAATCCATCTAGAGAAATACCGATGATGGTATTAATAAAAAATATCCCATGTGGATGATAATTTAAAAAACAATTTTGATATTTAAAAATATTATTTCCATTAAAATATTATTAAATAAAATTTTATGAAAATACCCTTCTCATTTTTAAATTAACAAAAAAAATACATTTTAAAATTAATATTCTTTGAAAATAATCATGAATTATTACAGAGTAATATTTTCAAAATAATTTAAATAATATATTATTAAAAATATCCTTATGATTGTGAAAATTAATTTTATTAAAAAAAATTTAAGACAATGTTTTGAAAAAAAATTCTATCACTGTAAATATTATTTTTTATAATAGATTTTTTAAAATAATGAGTAAATAATGATGAAAAAAATAAATGTTAAAAATATATTCAAATTAAATTACTAGATTATAATTTAATTCATTATAATTTTTTGAGATATAAATAAAAATATTAAAACATTTTATGTATTGTCATAATCAATCATGATAAATGATGAGTTTGTAAAAGAGGAATCATACCACTTTGGTAACATTTAATATTAATCCCCATGAAAGAATAACATTAACTAAAACATATAATATCATTAAAACTGATATATATTAAATAATATTTTAATGGGGTGGCATATGCACCTCATAATATTATACAAGTTCATAATACAACATAAATCTCATGAATTGTTTTGACCAAAATTATTTACGCATTGGATACAAAAAACCTGTAAAACCCATGATTGATATATATTGAAATGAATAAGTAAATCGTCATAAATTTATGGATAATAATAACAAAACACATTCCTGGGCGTTTTATAAAATACAAAAACAAAAACATGTTGTGAGTACGAAATATATCTCAGTGAAATTAAAGAAGGATGATAAAAAACCCTTACCATGAGTAGGAGTTGTTAAGAGTTTATTATTCTTCTTTAAGAATAAAAATATGTTACATATTTAATTTTTTATTTATTAATTTTATAAAAAATTTATCTAGTTATATATAATGACTTAATCAATTAAAATTACATCATATTTTTCCATATATTTGGATAATGAGTCGGAGATGACATTGATAGGTCACCTATGATTAATAAGATCGTAATTTAAAAATACTATCAATAAAAAAACTATATAATGATCAAATTTTACAAAAAATTATACATTTAAAAACAATTATAAAATATTTTTATGAAAAATGAACTCATGATATAATCATTGAGATAGCAGGTCATATTATTGCGTGTGTAACGTTTCCATTTTTTCAATAATCATTATAGAATTAAATTATGTAAAATTTAATGTTATAGAAGGATACGTATATCCTAAATACAATATTTTACAACTAAATATACACATAATTATAATTATTGTGATGTTTTTATAAAAAATTAAAAATCATATCGCTTTGAGGTGGTGTAGTCGACACATACAACAGTGATGTTAATCATTTTTTATAATCTTAAATTCAAATACTAAAATGATATATTATAATAAAATAATGATATTAATTCCAAATATTTAATAGAAATATCATTTACATCATTTATATTCATTATTTTTTACCTTATTTCCTTTCAGGAAATACGTTAGTGAGAACACATTATATCGCTTTGCGAGGTGGTGGACATTCAAAAACGCGAGAAAAAATATCATAACCCCTATAATATGGAATGTAAAATTTATTTATTTGATATAATGGCTCAATACTTATTATAATTTTATAAATATCATTAAAATATTTTATAAATATTATTTCCATCATCATTAAAATAGTGAAACAAATAAAACATAACATCTAAGATTTGGCCAATAGAGGGCCTAAAAAAGAAAAACCAAGAAATAGAGAGGTGACATGTAGAAGAGGGAAAATGTAAAAAAATCCTAAAAACATATCATAGAACATTGAAGATGGAACCATGGGGGGGAGAGGACCCAAGATAAGAGGGTGTTTGGGTACCATCTTGTTCCCTAAAAACGACCCAAGGGGATGATAACCAATTTTTTTTGTCAAAAATAGAGGATATGGAAAAACGAAAATTTTATGATTTTGAATTCATGGATTGATCGAATGGGTTGACCAAACTATTTATAAAACCATGCTGAAACCGTGTGGTATCCTCTTATCGAGAAGGAACTAACTGAATGACCAAACCACATAGTTTTACCAATAGTGTGATAGCTTATTCCCTAATATAGGACCAACCTCATTGGTACTTGTGGAAGGATGTACAGTTTCCGTTAACCATGTGTTGCACATTCACCAGGTCAAAATCCACCCAGACTCTCAAGGACACAATAAATATAATCTGTACACAACCAAAACCTCAATCAGAAAGATTCGTTAAAAAGGAATGATGAATGAATTTCCATGATCAGGGTGTGAAAATATTATTTACCAAAAACAAATAATAATTTCATAATTTCACCTAGATGAATGTTAACCAATACTGGAATACATGCCCGATCAAAACAAAGAGAAACTATAATCCATCTGGAGACAATTCACTCAAAAATCCTCAACGAACGTTCAAAAAGAAAACACATAATAATAATTTGTGGAGAATACAAAGGGGTTCTCCCCACAATAAGAACATAACTATGATGAAATGATCAAAACCCAGCCAAAAGTATGATTATTTATAAAATTAAACCCCTTTCGTGGAAACCCATCAATTTAGGACATGTGGATGAGGAAACTCTCTAAAAACCATAAACCCTCTACCCAAGGGAGTATAACTACACATATGAAACTAAAAAATTCATATGTTGATTTTAGTCTCCCAACACAATGCTAGGTTGAAACCATAAAAAATTAAAACTAAATAAAAACCAAATAACACTATTCATCAATTCCAAAAGAACACAATAATCTCAAAATGTAAACTAATAAAACCTAGACCATACCACTCTAGGGTTAAAAACAATCAATGAAAAACAGATGATTCTAGAAGCCACATTCAAGTAAAAGAACCAAATTTATTAGGAAATAATATTTTCATTTCAAATTTACAATGAAAATATGAACATACAAAAGAACAATAATAAGAAATCATCGCACAGTTTAACCCAAAAATGAGAAAAAAATTAGGGTAAAGAATCACATGTTGCTGGTAACTCCTGACTATTCAAAAGGTTCACTACAATGCGTGTGGCTAGAGCTCTATTGATTATAGAATCTATAATATCAAATTCATGCATTACCATCCCTGGATCAATAGATATTCATTCAAAGACAATTCATATAAAACTTATCTCATTGACACCGGTAACCACAATAATTGAATGTATTCTAAGGATTGTGAATAGTTGACTTCAAATGCCCAAACCGACAACAAAGGTGCAATACAACTTAATGGTTTGATGAACTATAATTCGATACCCACAGGAAAATTATTATTGAGAATATGTTCCAATTGCACACAAATTTCGTATGCGAAATCATTACAGCAAACAAGGGGAACCTAAATTCTATCTTTATACGCTCCAAAAACTAGCACAACTAAAAACGTTTTATCCATAAATTTCTCAAAAATAAGACCCTTGAACGAGCGGACTCACTCTGTGACCTATATACGAATATCCTTATTTAAAAATAAATGTTTTCAATAGCTTTTTTGATTCCACCACTAGATAATTGGAAATCATCTCCTTGAACTGTTCAACAAAGGCCTTCACCATCCACCAGCCTTGATGAATACTCATGAGATCATCCCTTTCACATCAACATCCCCTAATAATGTATGAAAAAGTAAACAAATAAAAAGACTAACGCCTATCACACTATACCAAAATTCACTAATGATGGGGAAAACATCTCACATTCATCTAAATCTGGACCCTCAGAAAAACCCAAAACATAATGACCTCTAACAGCATTGGGAGTTCCCCAAAAACTAAAGACACTCTCATCATCCTCTAGCCAATACCTTACCTCTAACGTACCTCGATAACTATGATAAACTATCAACACTCATGAAGATCAAAAAACTGGGCATAGATTATATGAATATTTTCATAATTTTCATTGTTCAATATTTAGAACAAAACGATAAAAACAAAACTGAAATAAAAATCTAAATAAAACAATGTTAAAATAACACCTTAAGCCAAAGACAACAGGCTATCAAGACAAACACTAACAAGCACAACCATGAATAATCATTTCAAAAATCACTATTTTAATTTCAATTTCAAAACTACCTTCTTCAAAGGCCACTATAAAGATACAAAATAATATTTTTGAAATGAAAAGTCCACATTCTAAAATAATTACCATTTTTTTGTAAAATTTGCCACTTTCAAAATCACATTTTAAAAACATGTCGTAGACTATTATCTTAAATACACACCCATGGATTACTTTTAGACATAACACTTATGTTAAAAATTTTCTTCTATATGTTCCAAAATGCACTCTCCACACAAATCCACACATATGTGAACATCCATGAGGAACCAAAAGGGTCACACATACCATTGATTAATCACAAACTATGAATTTTCCATATTTTCAATCAAAAAAATTTCCTTGAATTGAAATCTTACAAATCTAAAAACCTGACGATGGATATCATTTTAATTTTTATATACCGTCATTATTTTGAATGATTTCACTAAAAAACTAATACATTAACATAACACAACTCAATCCAAACCAAAAGAATATGGAACTACAATTTATGCATAAGTCAAGGGGACATTGTAATGATCCTTTTTTCATGTATACCATTATATATAAAGGACATTAAAAGATGAACATAAATTAAAAATGGGTCTTTATGCCTTGATAAACCACAACAAGACAGTATCTTGCCTCTACTATCATCCCTCAATCCAAACAAAGAAAAACCCCTAAAACCAAGACTACAAATGGTAACTTAAGGGTCAGAACTGGAATGGTTCTATGATGTCCTTTCGACACCTACCTCCAAAGTTCCAAAAATAAATATATTCAGCTACAAGAAACACAAAATAATAAGGAGAGTTTTATGATACCATTATCTAACAAAACAGACTAGAGTGACATTAAACCCGGTTTACGACATGGCATGAAGGGCATTACTAATAATCAGGTGAAGAAAATTGGTGCTTGGAATAAATATAATAAAATAAGAAACAATTTTATCCCAATAACCATGATCAAATAAAATAGACTGAACTATAGGAATAAATATCCACAACTGAATCTCAAATAGATATATAAAGCTCATTCAGTTACAACATATTTAAAAAATAGAAATAAAATACAAAACTGAAACAGAACCACCATTCCAAATTATTTGTATGACCCCTTATTCACCCACGACGACAAGGGGAAAAATACTCCAACAATGAGCACATGATCCAGGGACCTGAACCTGCAAAACAGTTTGGGTCTATCGACATCGAATGGTAAAAGATGGGTTTTAGCTAAATAGATTCATTGGAAACCACCGAATAATTCATTTTTTTACATTCTCAAAAACAATTACCTAGAAATAGTTATAAATAAATGTATAAAAATAGTGCTTTTAACATTAATTACTCAACCATTTCATCCCAATTTTTAAAATCCAAACCACGATCAATTCTATTTTAAAATCTGATTTCTTTTAAAAAACCAAAAACTAATGTAAATAATTATGAAAAGTAGTATATGAATGTGACTAAAACAAATAATTACTATAATATGAACAATAATTATAGAAAAATGTAAACAATATTATACATCTAATAACCATGTTAATTTTTTAATCATACCTAGAGAGACCCCTAGATATACTAGGATTAGAACCACCTGTAAGTGAAAGGTGAAGCACTATAGTCTATATCAAAAAGGATTCTATCAATTGACCAATCTAGAGGAATATCCCAAAGGAATCCCATTAAATCTAGGGTATAATAACCCATCTTATCGAAATTGATAATTAACTGTCACTCAATCCTCTAAAATATTCTTAGAAACTCATGGTAATAATATAATGAAAATTTAGGAGGCCATCACATGCATGAATAACCTTACCTAATGTCACTGCATATTATTACCCCAAACAAAGACACAACCTTTATGACATCCCATTCAAAGAAATTCCCAAATATGGGTTCCCATAAAAAAAAATTATTTATAATTTACAATCGGTTAATAAAATCACATAATCCTAAAAAACATTTTCAAAAAACATTTTAAAAATGAAAATTGAAAACAAATCATACATGTTTGGAAAAAAACCAAATGCATCTTATGTTCCAAAAAAGCTATAGACTTCTAAAAATATTTTTAGTAATCCTCACCACATTATTAACTAAATATAACATAAATTTCCACAATCTGGTATGTAATGACAAACAATCCTTTAGAATTTTAAATGTCTCACCAAACAGTTATTCAAAGAAGAACATTCCAAACATTAAGGAATACAATCAATGTCACGTTTCAAATTTTCATAAACACCACCTTCCAATTTTAAAATCACTTGACCATTTTAATAAAAATGGGAGGAAGTAAATATGAGAAATATTTAAGGGAAAATTAATTTAAAGGTCTGTATTAATTTTTATGATTATAAATGTGTGAACCTTGTTCACACATGGTTGTTCAAACTTCCAGTAGATCAATATTAATATCCATAAAAATACCCAAATATAGCACCTATCATATGATTGCATAGGTTGGTGCACACAATTTCATGCAATCATGCACTACCCATTCCCTATTTCTCAATTCACAAGGAATATCAAAAAAACAAAATTTATAACTGGGTCTTATGTTGAACCTCAACTGAAAGGATCCAAGACGGAACAAATAATAAAATAAAAATGTTTCCATGGTAAGGGTGTGAAAGTAAAACATAAAAAAATTATTTAACATGTTAAAAATGAATCATTAATTACAATAAATAATCATGTTCCAGGTGACATCAATACTGATCAAATGAATAATCATAAACATATAGTATGGATATATGAAACATATTGGTTTCATGGAACATCGAATCATAGAAACCTTATTAAACTCATAGAAATTAGAATTACTATTTGGAAAATATACAATATAATTCTCTTGAAATCATAACAATTCTGAAATAAATTGAATAAATAACAAGGAACACCCATCATATAAGATATAATGGGTGCCATAATACTATTCGGGATTTCCCTTCATTTTTTTCCAAAAAACATAACAAGAATAAAGAACATTGAGAATTTGTTTCATCATAAAACTCATAAAAATAGTCAATATACTTCTATATCCAAATTTACCCATCCAAAAAATGGGTTTTATTTTAATCTCATAAAATCATGATTAACCCATTGAAAAATAAATGGGATCCATTACAATCACATTTTTAAATGACTAACCCATAGAAAATAATTTTATTCCATAACAATCTTACTGAATCAATTATAATCCATCTAGAGAAATACCGATGATGGTATTAATAAAAAATATCCATTTTGGATGATAAGTTACAAAAAAAAATTGAAATTTAAAAATATTATTTCCATTAAAATGTCATCAATTACAATTTTATGAAAATACCCATCTCATTTTAAAATTAACAATAAAAAAAATACATTTAAACAAAATATTCATTAAAAATAATCATGAATTGTTACAGAGTAATATTTTCAAAATCATTTAAATAATATATTTTTTAATAATATCCTTATGATTGTGAAAATTAATTTCATAAAAAAACATAGAAGGCAATGTTTTGAAAAAAAGGCTGTCTCACTGTAAATATAATTTTTATAATAGATTTTTTAAAATACAGAGTACATAATGATGAAAAAAATAAATCTTAAAAATTAATTCAAATTTAATTACTAGATTATAATTTAATTCATTATAATTTTTTGATATATAAATAAAAATATTAAAACATTTTATTTATTGTCATGATCAATCATGATAAATGATGAAGTTGTAAGGAAAGAATCATACCACTATGGTAACATTGAATATTAATCCCCATGAAATAATAGCATTAAATAAAACATATAATATCATTAAAATATATATATATTAAATAATATTTTAATGGGGTGGAATATGCACCTCATAATATAATACAAGTTCATAATACGACATAAATGTCTTGAATTGTTTTTGACAAAAATTAATTACGCATTGGTAACAAAAAAAAAGTATTACCCATGATTGATATATATTTAAATGAATAAGTAAATTCCCATAAATTTATGTATAATAATAATAAAACACATTCTTGGGTGGTTTATACAATAAAAAACAAAAACTTGTTGTGAGTACGAAATATATCTCAAATAAATTAAAGAAGGATGACAAAAAAACCCTTACCATGAGTATGAGTTGTTAAGTGTTTATTATTCTTATTTAAGAATAAAAATATGTTAATTATTTTATATTTTATTAAATATTTAATTTTTATTTATAAATTTTATAAAAAAAATTATCTAGTTATATATAAGGACTTAATCAATTAAAATTACATCATATTTTTTCCATATATTTGGATATTAAGTCGGAGATGACATTGTTAGGTCACCTAAGATCAATGAGATCATAATTTAAAAATATTATCTATAATATAACTATATTATGATCAAATTATTATAATAAATTATACTTTAAAAAAAATTATAAAATATGATTATGAAAAATGAACTGATGATATAATCAACGAGATAGCAAGTCATATTAGTGCATGTGTAACGTTTCCATTTTTTCAGTAATCATTATAGAATTAATGTATGCAAAATTTATTGCCATAGAAGGATACTTATATCCTAAATAAAATATTTTATAACTATATATTCACATATTTATAATTATTGTGATGTTTTTATAAAAAATTAAAAAACACATCTCTTTGAGGTGGAATAGTCAACACATACAACAATGATGTTAATCATTTTTTATAATCTAAAATTTTAATAATAAAATGATATATTATAATTAAATAATGATAATAATTCCAAAATTTTAATAAAAATAACATTTACATCATTTATATTCATTATTGTTTCCCTTATTTCCTTTTAGGAAACTCGTTAGTGAGAACACTTTATATCGCTTTGCGAGGTGGTGGACTTTCAAACACATGAGAAACAATATAATAACCCCTATATTATGGAATGTAAAACTTATTTATTTGATATAATGACTCAATACGTATTATAATTTTATAAATATAATTATAATCAGTCATAAATATTATTTCCATGATCATACTCCACTACTATAGTTGGTAGTGTAAAAAACGAATGATATCATTTCATGAGGCTGTATTCTGTCATACATAGAAATGATGATTATATAGCTCATTTAAAAGAAGTGTGTATAGTTTTCGGTTATACTGTTAAAATAAAAATGAAATTTATATCATTGATATTAAGATTATTATATAATAATGTTTTATGATTAATTGATGTAGGTGGACATGGAAATAAAATGAAGAAGCATGTAGAGGAAAATTACCTCTTCTTCGAGTATCATCCTTTAGTTTTAAATAAACCCTTGTTAAGTTGGATTTAATATCAAAATAATCCTCTTATTAAGAGGGTAGGGAAGTTATGGATGAATTATAATGTAGTTGGATGATCCTAATTTATTGATTGGTGTGTGTTATTAGGGTGATTGAATTCTCATATATAATTAAGCAGAAGTGGAATTATTTTATTGACTCCAAATAATTCAGAATTAGATTATCAAAAATATTAAAAAAATAAAGGCCTTCCAGACTTTCCAACCTACCATTGTGTTTACTCAATTTTACCCTTTTTGTTTTTTTCCACGATAACTAGTTTTATAACCGTTGTAATTTATCTTTTATGAAAAAATTAAAACGTGACATATTATAAAAGGATCACCCACTAATTCCAAAAAATATACCTAATTGATAAATTAAAAATCAATCTATGTGGTAAATTATTTGAAACAAAATCACATGTTACACGAACAAATATTTCTTAAACCCTTACCTTGCTAACAATGTTTTTATAGTTTTTATTTACATATGTTCAATATTAAAGATAATTTGACACATGAATCGACAATATGAGATATTTATTAACTTTTAAAAAACACTTTGATGAAGAAATTAATTTTAGTAATTTTAAATAATTTAATAAAATATCATTTATTATAAAATTACATTAATTTCATTTTTTAGATTATTTATTTAATTTATAATTAATATGAATCAGTAAAATTAAATAATATGAATATATTAATGTCACACCTTTATAAAATGATATTTTCATATACAAATTTAGTGGCAGATAATAATACATTACATTTATGAAACTTTTAGTATTATTATTATCATTTATTTTAATTAATTATTTTCCAAATAATGTCTATTTTATTGTTCAAAAACATTTTTAGTATTTAATTCATCATTAAAATTTAATGAGAAAATAATATGATTACGAAAACACATTTACCATTCAAAATAATATTTATAACCAAATATATGATATTTTTACCAATGATTTATAAATAATAGTTATGGGGAAGGTTTCATTTTTATCGTTTTCTACATAACATGGTATATATGTCAATATCCTTGAATAGTATTCCAAATTACACATAAAAATAGATATTATGGTGAGAAGGGTATGAACATGTCCATAACAGGGTTTTTGAAATGTTTGGGGTCATTTATATACCTTTAATTCTATTTTTCATCTAATTAATCATGTGTATAACATACTGTAATGAATTTTAATTCCTTTCACAAATCATTATGGTATAAAATTATGTTCAGTATTAAAGATGGTATAAGAGATGCTAATTTATATTTTAGAATCCATTTTTAGAAACTCTACTCACATTATTAGTGTAATTTAATTAAAAATTAATCTATTGGAGGGAACTAGAAAATAGTTTTGTATATGTGAATAGAAAATAAAAAGTTTACAATATTTGTTTAACAAAATACCATATGAAATGGATAAAAATAGCCTATATTTGATTAATAAAGTTATAAGTGAACTATTGTGATGTTAAAAAAATTTGAAATACAATTTAAAATTACAACTATTAAATGAAAATGAATTTTTCAAATCAAATATTTTGTATTCATTATCCATCAAAAAACAATTTCATTAAAAAATAAAAAAACCCTAATATAATTATGACATTCTTAATTGAATAATTATGTACATTTTTTCAAATATTATTTATAGAAATTTAAAATATTAGTTTTAAAATTAGTGATTCATAAATCAGTGAAAAAATAATTTTTAGAATAAATAATGTTTTATAAAATCGTAATATTTGATTTTATTATTAATTTTCTATAACAAAATTAGGATAATTATTAAAAATTATGTTAAATCTATTGAATATAAATACCATTAATACTGTCCAAAAGGGTGATTTTTTAATTTTATTGTCATAAAAAATAATTCTCACATTTAAATAGTATTTAAGAATCGAATTTCTTCATTATTTTTGAAAGGTTTTATTTTCATTTTTTAGTAATTTTTCATTAATGATTTTGTTTTATATATGTGTATAAGACATATTTTCAAAATTATGTTAATCTCATCCATATATGGAATTATCATGGCTATATTGTAATGATACATTATATAATGGGTAATTTATGTTTGCTTTTGTGTTTTAAATTTTCGGTCAAATATAAATATCATTGTGTTGTCTGTGTCAAAAATATAAATAGGGGGTCAAGGGTAATGAAAAATAAACTCAGTGTTCCATTTACATTATGCTATCAAGTATAATTATAATCTTTTAAAATATCAAGGTGTTATATTTAATTCATTTAACATAAAAATAACTTATAATATTTATGACACTTATTGAATTATATCGTAATTGATAAATAATAATTTAAGGAGGATGGTGACCAAATAATATAAAACACTCAGTTAGGGAGATTATCTCTTCTTAATACAAATACATTTGTATTTCCCCAAAATCCATACTAGGATGTATTTATAACAAAAACACAAATTCTATGACTATAAGATGAAAATTTTAAAGTTTTTTGATTAGTTATTGGACGGGCCAATGTTATTTATGATTAAAAATGAAAGGGGGGGGTCTCCTTTTATAATTGTGGTATGTGGTACAGTTGTAAATTTTGAAAATAAAAAGTTTCCACATAATTTTAAACATGATAATTGGATCTAATGTTTTCTATTACTATTATTATGAGATATAATTTAGATAAATATCCATATAATGACTTTTTAAAATATTTTTTATTCGTTATTGACATTTATATTTTCAATTTATCCCTTTGAAAAACCCATTATTAATATGAAGTGTGCAAAAGAATTTTTATTTTTTTACAGTTATTTATTTTACAAAATTAAGGAATTGTTTTTATATTACATAAATTATTTTTACTCCGAAAATTAAATAAATTTTACAAATTTCACCCTCATAAGTGTATAATGTTATTTCAAAATTAAAATCACAGACATCACAAAAATTATATTTTATCCATGATTTTTATTTAAATTCTACCAAAAAATAGAATAATATGTCAAAATTATATTTATTCCAAACAACCTTTTTGGACTGATTGATATATAATTCAACTAATATTATATTTAAATCAACCTCAATGAAATTTTTATTTTTTTAAAACTCTTTAAATAAGTTAAAAATCATAACAAACTCTATTTTTTCACTATTCAATAAAAAAATTTCTTTCCATCATAATTTGAAAATTTTACATCAATATAATTTTAACATTTATATTTGAAAAATTATGTTAATTTTTCAATTAAGTTTTCTAATGATTGAAAAGAATTATTATTTTTTCACATAATGAAATAAGTAAATTTATTTTCAGAAAATATTATATTCAAAATATGTAAATGCATTAATAAATATAAGGTAAATTTATACTAATATGTTTTATTTTTATATAACATTAATACATAAAATTTTATTTTTTTAATATTCTTATCTATATGTTTAATTAATATTTTATAATGGTTTCATTTAAATAATAATATTTGTAATATATCATATATTGATAAATATCAGTAACACATGTAAAGCATGCAACATTCAGTGTCTTGTGTAACTCATTATTATATCGATTTTGATTCTAGTGAAAAAATTAGAACGGGTAATTTAATTTGAAATCAATTAATTCAAAAAATATCTCAGTGTCACATTCGACCCCCTTTAAAAAATTTCCCTCAAGATTTTCCTATTTGGTATAAAAAAATAAGGAACCTTAGGCCTCATTACATCATTAGGTTTCCATTTAGATTCCACAATATGGTGGATTTCCTATAAAAAGATTTACCAGGTGAGTGGTAATTTTTCATAGAAATGTATTTGATTGAAAATATCCACTTGTTATTCCACATAAAAAATATCATGATCTTGAGTTATGACCTTGGATTTCAAAACATTATTGTGATCATGTATGTAGTTACTTAGGAGAGATACAAAGAACATATCCTGAATCAATGAGAGGATCAATGGAAGTGAAAAATTTTATGATATTATCATGATATGATAAAAGATATCAAAGGAATGTATATACCAAAGCCTTAGTATTCTGTAATATCGTAAAAACAATTTAATCATTAAGTTATGCTAAAATAAATTTCCAATTCATCTCTTACTCAACGAAACAATGATGTTTCTTTTTATGCTGAACATTTTATAGATAAAAATCTTCATAATATAATAAACTTTTATTCCTTTTATCTCTAGTTATCATCATAACAAAATTAAAGTTGTAGGCTATCTAATAGTTGTAAATATTAATATATATGAAGAAATACATAAATCTTTAAGACCTTATAAATATTTCATCATTAACCATTCAAAAAATGTTTTACCAAAATATCCAATAAAAATTCCAAAATTATAAATAGGGACACTATATTTCCCAAAAAATATTAATACTAATCCCATAAATGTTATATGTCGTCACTTAATTGACACATACCAAAAATGTGAATGAATTTTTCATGTATCCAATTGAAACAATAAAATAAAATGAATTATAGTAAAAACAAAATAAAAATTTGAATTATTATTTATTAAATTATCAATACCAATGAGTATTGAATATATTCTATAGATCCAATAATGATGTAAAATCTATCAATGATAATAGAAACCACATTTCCAATAATCATTTATCATTTATATGGTCATTAGTTGTATCCATTTTCCATGTTAGTGATCTATTCAGCAAAACCAAACTACATTTTATCAATATCAAAAATGTATTCAAGGTTATGTTACCTTAATAATATATTTTCTATTAAATATTACCTTTTATTAAATCATTTATCTATGTCATCTATTCTATTAATAATTTTTTTAAATCATTAATGATAAAAGTCTACATAAAAATAATTATATATTTTTTATTCATAATATATATTTCATAAATTCCCAAATTCAAACTCTTCAATCATTCCTCTTAATTCATAATACGTCTTACCATAAATATAAATTATTAATTGTGTCGTAAAATTCTCCAACCATAATCAAATCATGCTTCTCTCATTTTAAATAAAAAATTATATTAGAACAACCCATACCATTATTAAGTAATTCTTAGTGACATTATAATCTAATGTATATTCACTACTCATTACAAGTTTCTATTTTACATCAAGTTTCTCCATCTACGACATCAATTTCTATAATTCCAAAACATCTCTCAGTTAAAACAATAATAAATTTATAATACCTTTGGGGGAAAAATAATATCATCCATTTATTTAGCTGATCATTGTATTTTCCATTGGTAACTTCTTACTGCATTAACTTTTTTTACACACATAATACATATTCTTATTCCATAGATTTATACTCTTGAGTGATTCTTCAAAAATTATCAACATATAGTAAATTGAATATTTATTATTACCTAGTCTTCACCTCCCTAGATAACAATTAACTATATCAATATATTCCTTGTTGAGTCTAATCATGGGATAAGGTGAATGATTTTAATCATATATCATAATAAATAATTATTCACAATCACAATATCCTATACATGAGTCACCAAACCATTTGGATTCACATCCTAACTTTTCATATCACATTTATCTTTATTCTAGTTCTAACATGTTTCCATCATTGACTAAAAGTAAATAACATTCTGTCGGTAACACTATCTAAGAGAAAAACCACACAATCTTGATTGTCTAGTAATATGATGAATAAATCATGATAAATATTTCCAATATATGAAAGCATGGGCTTAACTAGAGTCATTAGTTTCCTTCTTCATGTCCATCATAATCGATCATAATGAGTTAAAGAATTTCCAAAGAGTACATCACTAGAGTGTCAAAAATGGTGTGAAACATGGAACATAATAATCTAATGGGTAATGATTCAGTCCAACATAATGCACCTTTTTTAGATTTATTAACCCTATGTTCCTCTCCACCAAATCTCTATCAACATAAATTATCTTGAAATGAATTTTATTTCATATAAACCACTTTCCCCTATATTTAAATTTTTTTTGGATATTTTACAATTTTTTGAATTATCATTAGAATTATCCACATAGATATACCACAAAATATTTTGAGACACAAACCTATGATATCACTAAAGGGTTCTCGTTCTAGTTTCCAATTAGTTGTTTAATATTTTAAATTTTAAAAATTATAAGGATCCAAACTTATTTTAAATAAATATTAATACATAATATAAAAATATTCATTTTATAATACCACTCAAAATGATAGAATAATGTAGGTATACTATCATAGGAAATATATACACATAAATAGATTGTTTATGAGTTTTCTACATTATCTCCCACCAATTCCTTATAATTTAACACCCTTCTTATTCATGTCATACATAATAAAATTTTTCATATCTATTGGAAGGAAATAATGAAGTGTGATATCACATGCGCTGTCATAGTAAGGAAGTAATAATTCAATATTACATGAGAATGTGGTTATGAAAAAATTAGAATAAAATATTGAATCATAGCCAACATATCATAGATCATAAATATGTCTCATATCATAAATCATGTTTGATTGGAAGACAAAAAATCATAATTTAATTAAATAACATGTTTCATAAGAGTATTAAATTTTTATAAGACAATGATTATTTTATATACATAATTGTAGAAACTATTTTGAAAATATTACCCACCATGACTTTCATAACATGTTATGAGTAGGATAACCACGTGATTACCAAAATTGGGAATTGGATAAACGCATATGTAACCTTTTTTTCCATGGGATGAAAAATTATTTACCTTCTTTCATTCATTGAATAACCTCATGTGTACAATTTTATCTCATATACCATAAGTCGTTGTCAAATTCATTTTAGGAAGATATTTGTGGAACCCCTCACTAAATGAAAATCATACACATTCATGCCACAATAACACATAAATATCATCTGTTGAGAAACAATGAAAATAAATGGGTTTAATAAAAAATTCATCATAGCATAACCTATTGAATGTAAATTGGTTTTATAATTATTTAACTATAACATAAAAGAATAACCCATGGAAAATGATTCATGTTTTATGAATATTTAGCATGGTATAACTCGTGGAAGAGAAATGGTTTTCTTAAATATCATTCCATTATACGCATAAAAAATCCAAAGATACAATAAGAAACATATCCATAGATCGTATCCATCATAAAGAACAAGTAACCTCAGTGGATGAAATCATAGATCTAAAACGATTTTGAACAATCACGTGGAACATTTCATGACTATAAAGACATATCATTGGAAATAACCTTTTACAACTAACCTTTATAAATTATTTTGGAAATCATATTATTCTTAAAAACCATATAAAAGATATACATTATGATTTTGAAATAATTTAGAACATTTATCGAAGCTTCAATGAAAATAATTGTATAAAAATTAAATTATATTTATTCCATACATATTAAAACACATATTTCTATCACATTTTGGATAAAATCCAATCATCTGAAATTCTGATACTATCTTGAGTATTTATTCGAAATATTAGATATAAGAATCATATAAGGTTAATAATTTATCAAAAAAAAATTATTCTAACATTATATAATTTTATAAATTGTTTTTAGAAAAAATGGACACGTTAGTGACATGGTTTTTGACCAAATAGTGATATAAAGTGGATTCTATTTAAAAAAATTATTTTGAAATATTGATTAAATAGAGAAAAATGAATATAAAATATTTATTCCCATTACATAACCATATTAGTATAAAATTAATGTTCTTATTGAGATTTATATCATAATAATACATTATCGGATGAATAATCACAACCAATCTTGATTAATGTTGATATTATAACCTTAAACCAAGACCAAATTTATAACATTGAATCATAAGCCCCAAGAAATAATTAAATTATATGAAACAAATAATATATTGAGTAAAAATAAATTCTTGTTACTCTTTTTAATAGGTAGATAAATACACCTCATAAAAAAATAGGTTAATAACATAACATATATGTGAAGGAAGGAAAATTTTAAAAAAATCCATTATCGCTTAGGTAGATTGTGAAATGTAAACCACATGAAATAGTGAAACTAAAATGGATATGCATGTCCTAATAATTTTCCATAAATTTAGAATAAAACTAATTCAGAGGAATTATATATACCTAATAAAAAGAATAGGTGGTGAATATTACATTAGTCTTGCAGAAGTAAAAAACCGAGGTGGAAATACATTACCATAAGAAAAAAGTTCAATCATATACATTAAAACAAAATATATAATGAATATATGTTTATTATAAATCCTTTTTAGATACGTAATTGTTTATAGAATACCTTAAATGAATTAATTATGACGTTTTGTTCATTATTAATTAACAATTACATGTTAAATTCATGTTTGGTGTAAAAACTACACTATTTTTCATATATGTTATGATTTATTTATTTGGATTCTCTTAAAATATTTGGGTTTATTTATTATATTTAATGCTAAACCTGATATAAATACCATATATATTGAATAAACAAATACTTATATTAATAAATAAATGTTTGACATAAAAAGTAAAATACACCCTTCATGGAGATGGTAGGCCATATGTACCGATTAACATTGTTTCCATTTTCGTAATGTATTAAAAGAATGGTTGGTAAATATTATAATTACATTAAAAATAATAATTATATATTATATATATTTCAATTTCATACAAACTGGTACTCATTTCTGTCTATGTAAATGTATGTGAAGAAAAAATTTTATCACTTCGCGAGACAATATTCTGTCATTCACACAAATACGTTATCTTATTCCCACTGAATGTAAATTAATATTTAATATGTGATATCATGATTCAATAATAATATTAATATCATAAATTTAATAAATAATGAATAAATACATCATTGTATCCATAAATGAGTGGTTGTGATGAAAAATGAATGACATTGGTTCATGAGACAATAGTCTATTGTAAACAGAAATTACAATTTCGTAAAAAACATTTACAGAATTGGAGAAGGAAGTAGGTGCTGAAATTAACCTAACAAAATAGAATAATATTTAATAAATTTATGTTATTTCAACAACCTATTTAATTTTTTTTGTGCATTAGTTGGATGACGAAATAAATTGAAATGCTTGATTAGATATGTTACCTATTCTTTCGAATTATTCCACTAGATTATACCAAATTACTTATAGTGATTGGTAAAATTCAAATATAATGAATCTAGGAATATAGGTGGAAATTAACGAATTTAATTGGTATATTTCCTTAAAAAAATGTGTTTTGGACATGTGAATTGGAGAAGATGGGGAGTTTCCATGTACAAGTTACATTGGTGAAACACTTATAATTATCAAATGGAACATGTGAGACCATATTTTTCACATTCTAAAAAGATTAAAAACTGACTATTATAAAAAAATTAGGATATATGATTGAATTATGTCTAAAAAATGGGTTTGGATATGTTTTGGGTCATTTTTAAACCTCATGTTATATGATTATCCTTCGGTAAACTTATTTTTTCCATAACATCAAATAAATATTTTTTACTTTTATTAATATTAATTATGGTCACAAATTATATTAATATTAATAAATAATATAAGTTAATATTATTTAAAAAAAATCACTTTTTACCAAAATCATTTCATAAAAGTATGAAAATGAAATTTAAAATTAAACCCTTATACGTGATTTGAATGCTTGTTTTGAAAGAGAAAATTTTCAAAACAATTTAGCGTATTTAATAAAATATTAAAATTAATTTGACTCAATTGACCTTAATTGAAGTAATATATATTTAATAGAAGTAATGTTTCATTTAATACGATCTTAATGGATATTTATTATCATTAAAAAATTTATAAAATGACAATTCCTATAAAAAACATTATTTTCACTATATACATGAAATCATTATGTTTTCATAAAATTATAAAAACATTCGCCCACACTAAATTATAAATATATATTTAAAATTTTATTTTTTTTAAAAAAAATTCTAAGAGTAAAAAATTAATATTTTTTCTCAAATTTAAATTATTACATTATTTGAGGAAATATTATTTTTGAATCATATAAATGAATTTGTACAAATTTATTCTTATAAGTATTTGTTATTTATATATAACAATTATAATTAAAATTTTAAAAGTATTTGTTATTATTAATATTTCTATGTTGAATGTCTATGTTATAATGGTAATATTTAAATAATAATACAAAAAAAATTCATTGTTTGTTAAAACTATGTGTTTCATTAATCATAATATAAAATCAGTGTTTCATGTAATGTATGAGTTTAACGGTGTATCATTCAATGAGAACATAAAATAAGGAGAAGACATATCTTTTCTGGATTATAAATTAGAATATTAAAATAATTTAATTCTTGACCACGGATAACTATCAAAGCTACCATAGTGAAATGGGTTCACATCAAAAACCTTCCTAGTAATTAAGGAACACTCTAAATACCATCATAGTGGTAAATTTATGATAATTAACCATGATCACTTCCCATTCAATTCCTATTTATCGCATGAAATTTCTATCATTATCACTTACATAGGTGGGAGTTATAGGTCACAAAATCACATAATTAAAATCCTAAATGGCTGTGTGTCACAATATCATAAAACACTAATTATATTATTAACCATGATAATAAATGGGTTTCATATTTTATTCATCAAATCATAACCCGTGGAAATTGAATGTGTTTCGTACGCATTTCATTATCTCATAATCTATGGGAAATGAATTGGATTCATAAAAAAAATTCATTAAAATAATTAACCATATAGACAATTAATAATAATTATACCATTGGGTAGTATCCCTGTTAAATATTACATAAAAACAAATGTTGTCATTTTAGATGAAAAATTATCTTAAACAATCACTAGGAACATTTCTTTTGGAAATAAGCTATTACACATTAAATAAAATTATATTAAAACTAAATGTTTTTGGAAATCATTTTATTTAAAATAATATTTGAATATTACTATCAAATTGTTAAATAAATTAGTGTTCTTGATAGTGGAAAATATTATTCATGTCATACACATTAAAACAAGGAATCCATTCACACTGTTTATTAAAATTCTAAATGTAAATCTACTATAAAAATTCAATAATTTTTTCTATATAATTATAAAAAACCCACAAATAGATAAAAGAAATTACTCAAATCATTAGTTATCAAATAAACCATTCAATTAAATGATTTTTATAAAACAAGGTCATGGAAGAAAAAGTGTTTTTTACTAATGAAAACAATAATGCAATTTTCATTATGATGATTATTTTGAAATCCTTATTGTATTATTATTAAATTGAACAGTGAAAATATTGTTACATGAAATAACCAATTTAGAAAAATATTAATCAGTTTATTTACATATATATCATATAAGTTCATCATTATATGAATAATCCTAAATAATCTAGTAAAATAAAGAGAATGTAACAAAATAATCAAAGCATTTCTATTTTTGAATCATAATACTTGTGAAATAATAACAAAAAATAAAACATTCAATATCATAGAAATTAATAAATTAAGGATAAAAACATTCAATTGTTTCTATATGTCTCTTGTATAGGGGGATTGGTTCATAACTTATTATATTCCCCATAAAATTAAATTTTTTACAAATTTCCTGAACCATTTGTCTCAACATCTTCTATACATGACCATAACTCCTATATAAAACATATATTTTTATTATAAAAATATTAAATGATCATAATAATATTTATCATAAAATATATTATATAATTATTAACTATTATTAACCATTTATAAAGGATTCTAGGTAAAAATTTATGTTTTGGGTAATAACTACTTCATTTTTCATGTATCTTTTGGTTTGGTATTGTTAAAAAATTAACATTGATCACATATCCTTACCATAAATCATTTTAACCTAGACCTTAATATTAAATATATTATGATAATATGTATTTTTAGCTATCCATTATTTTTTGAAAAATTAAATGATTTACAACTTTCATGGAGGCGGTGTGTCATACATATGCTGGAATATTTCTTCAATTTTCTAGATTGATGAAGAAAAACATAATTAAAAAATATATTAATATTATAGAATAACTTTTATTTCATTTATATCCCATTTTTTTGTATAAAAATCTTTTTTGCCTTCTTTTTATAGTGTATGTGAAGAACAGATTACATCGCTTTGAAAGGCCGTAGTCTATTGTACACACGAGTGACATTATCAAATGCACACAAAATTGAATCAAGGAATATATATGAATATATATATAAGATATTACAACTATATAATTATAATAATGACATAAATATCATATAAACATAAAAAATCCAAAATTAAATACATTTTTGAGAGGTGGGTACTTAATATGTGTTACATCAGTTCATGAGGCAATAATTCTCCATACACATGATCAGCATTTTTTTTCCCATGAAGTATTGTTATTTGAGTAATTCCATTAACATTGTAATATATTAAAATATGAAAAAAATTTATTTTTTCTTAAAACATTTTTTAAAATGATTTTAGGGGGTCATATGAATAAATATAATGAAAATTTATTAGTAAGGACTATATGATTTCTTTCAAGAACTCATTTAGGTTTACACCTACATACTTGTTAAGAGGGTTTTACAATACAATTAAGACCAGTAGTATGTGTGTATTGATATATAGAATTAATGTTTTATGTTATTTTGTAAACAAAATGGGCCTTTTGATGGAATAGAAGATGATACGTGGTGTCAATTTATAAATGTGGTAGTGGACACAATAGTATTTAAACAAAGGAGTAACTACATTTTAACTTTACCAAATGTCCCCAAAATGATACATTAACAACATTATATGATATATGGTTAAAATAAGTGCATTAAATATTATTTGGGATCATTTTTAGATATTTTTACCCCATATCATTTTACTGTACCCACCAATGAACCCAATTTTACATTATCCTTGGTTATTAATTTTGTAATATTTATAATACTCATTTTATAGGTGAAACAAATATGGTATTTCAGAGGGTATTTTTTCATATGTATAGAATTTTTTAATATCCAAATTTAATATGAACTTCAATAAAATTTCATATATTGGATTATGAAAAAATATATTCACTAATTTTAATTTTTTATGAAAAATTATCCGGAAGTGGATACTACATTTATAATAAGAGAAAATGTTGTTTTTATTAAAAATAGTTATTTTATTCTTATTATTCAAAAAAATCATTTCATAAAATTAAGAAAATTTTAATCTAAGATAAAATATAAAATTTGATTTAAAAAAATAAATAAATTTTCTAAAATTTTGAAAATAACTATTATTATTTATTCATAAAATTAATTAAAATCATTTTTTATAATAAATTTCCTTCACTATATATAAATAACAAACTAATGTTCATTATATTTTTTTTGAATACATTATATTCTCATAAAAACATTATATATTTTTTTAAAATTTAAATTAGTCCAATTCATAAACAAAGACAATTTTATTGGTTTTAAAATCATTTTTAACAGTAAAATAAATTCTATATCAATGTTTATAAAAGCTAAGTGATTATTGTGAAAATTGTTATTAAAGATGTTAAATTTATTTTATAAGTATTATGTCATAATTTTTTTTTGTCACTGCTATCAGGAATAATAGTATATTTCATGTTTCTGCAAATAAAAATCTTGATTTTCAAATTAATATCTTATTTTTTGATCCTCTAGAAATTTTTATTTATATAATTTTCAATTAATGTGGGTTATTATTATTATTTTTACATGAAGTATGAATATTATTCACTATATGTGTAAGGATAAATAATTTATGACATATTATGTATAAAATATAAAATTTTAGGTGTTTTATGTTTGCTATGGTTTTTTTACATTGATCATTATGGCATGAGATCATGATATACCTGTACAATGGATTGAGAAATGATTTTGTTCTCCAAGTAATTATATTTAAAATAATTATTTAGTTTATTTCAGTTGAATGTTTTATTTTAAGATTGGAATTAATAGTGATATTAATATATTTTCCCATTTTAACTAGAAAACAAATGTATTAATGAAATTGATTATTTATCAAGTACTTTTCATTACATAATTTATGAAAACGTGCTTATGTTTAAGTGAAAATTAATGTCCCATATAATGGTGAAAGGTATGTTTCACAAGATAGTTTCATGATTATAAATAGTAATTAATTATAATTTATGGGTTTTAAATGAATATATTTTGAATTTAAGGTCATACATTGGGAAAATAAATTATTATTTGAAATTAAGTTCATTTAAACAGAATGAATGTTATCAAGGGGAATTACTTATTTCTAAAATGAACTAATAATATTGGAAAAATTTATATCCAATATGGAGATTATTATGAGCATCCATTATTTTTAAATGCTTTTAATATGTACCATGTATGATTTGGAACATTAATTAGTCCTATCATTCCACTATTTGTAAATAATATTAAAATTTCTAGAATAATTTTTTTAATGAAACAATATTATAAATTTAAAAATAGTATGTTTAAAAATGTGTGTATTGAGTGTAAGTATCATCATTGTACTATAGAGGTTAGATATGTAACATTTTATTATAATTATATAATCAACTAAAACTAAAATATTATGGGAATATAAGAAAATATATTCTATTCAATTAAAATGATAATTATTTGTTGATAAAGACAAATGTCATTATATCTTTTTATTAGACTCGTGTTATCTATATTGCCACTTTTGGTGTATACCATCAATGTGAGTGTATTTAATGAAATTTATATTATTCAGATACATTTAATTAATTTTCATTATTATCTTAAATTTTTTGGGTTTTTATTCAATGGTCGGTTTGGTTTATGGAGAATTTTTTTTGGGATGGGAAATAAAATATTCAGGAAATCCTCGAAAACCATTGGAATTTAAAATATTTTTTTGAAAGGATGGAGCTATTTTTTCATATAGGCATTGTATTTTAAAAAATTTAGAATTTCATTATGTTTTAAAATGTTATTGTTGATCATATATTAAAATTTCTTGTTTTGTGATTTTGGAAAATATTTTGGTTGTCTAAATGAAAATCACATTTTGATTATGATAGATTTATTAAATTATAGAAAAATGTTTAGAAAAGTGTTTAGAATTTTAAATTTAAAATGATAATTTTATATAGGTCTTTTGTTGCACAAATATTTAATTATGGTTTTATAATAAAATTTTTGGGGCTTTTGAGAAAAATATTATTATTTTAGTGGCATGTTATATGAAACTATGTGAAGTGTGGCTTACTTGAAATATGTTATTTATATGAAATTACATAAAATATTTTATAAGAAATATATTAATTTCAATTATTTTATTTTATTTAAAATATTCCAATTATTATGTATGTATGTAAGAGTACAATGTCCCTTCATTTGTGTGACCCTTATGGTGGATCATCTATTCTTTTAGTAGTTTCTTTTTCAATTTTTGACTGTACTCAAACTAATAATTTATTAGTGAAGATAAATTCCTCCCAGTACATAGACATAATCTAATATATAAAATATTATAGTTACCTAAATCCGTAACATGTATTTGTAGGGTTTGATTTTTCAAATGGCCAATTGGAATGCTTAGTGATTCTTTAAAAAAAATTAGAGTGCATCACAAATGTGGTGACCTTGGGCAATTATACAGTTTACTGTATGCCCTGGGTGAGGTCTCTTGTATTAATAACATAACATTGGGAGATATATTGTCTTAGAATATGAGATAATTCGGGTTATTTTGGGTCCATGAGTGGACATTTTCTGGTTTTCGTGTCTAGATTATTATAGGGGTGCTTGGGACATTTGGATTTTAATGGATTATAATGATGTTTAAAGATGTCCTATTTTGGTTTTTGAATGTATTCATATGTGGGATTTTCTATTTATGTCTTTGATTTTGTTTAATTTATAAATCTTGATTGTACATGTGGTGGTGGAGCTGAGATTTGGGATTGTGAAATTCTTTTGAATCTGAAAAGCTTCCAGTTGAGGGAATGTACTCTCATAGGATTTAACATTGTCATGGACGAGTGTGTTTTTATTTTATATGGGTTATTATATTTTTTTATTGAGTTACCATGTGTCGGATGGTTTCATGGAGGGTTTTACATAGGATACCTAAGGATTCAAACATATTTATTTAAGGAAAATGTCGATTATGTTATTGAGATGAGTTAAAGGATTTTATTTATGGGTTTATAGTATCACATTGCCCATATTGTTTTTTTATTATCTTGTCTATGTGGATCTTGGTGACCCATGGATAGTACTACATTTTTTTGAATTTGTTTAATAGTATGGGGTTTTTTAGTTCTTAGGGGTATTTGTTATAAAATTAAAATTTTCATCATCTAATGTTTTCATTTTTTTTCTTGAAGTGATTTTCTTATTATTATTTATTATTGGGGTGTAAGCGTATTCACGTTTTTATACAATATTAAATTAATTTAAAAGTGTTTGTAGACTTAATTTATGTCCACATTTACATTACACCTCAACCCAATGGTATTTTCAGATGGTTGATACATGTGGATTTTAATAGATGGGATTACTTCTATATTTTTTCATCAATATTCAATAAATAAGAACTGTATAGGTGTGGAAAGTTACATAGTGTGCAAAGTTTAACAACCCATGTGTTAAATTTATAAATTATTTGTAATTATTTCAGGTTATTTTATATTTATTTTATTCTTCATTTTGTTTTATTAGTTTTAAAACACATATATTAAAAAAATCATGGTTTATTATCTTCTCATAGAATTATGAATAGTTATAAGTTATCATACCAACCCCATGAATAATGATCTCCAACAGAGAAAGTTTTATCTTACATAGTCACCACATACATTTAACATTGATATGATTCTATATAAAAATATATACAATT
Organism: Viscum album; assembly: GCA_963277665.1. Taxonomy (NCBI): domain Eukaryota; kingdom Viridiplantae; phylum Streptophyta; class Magnoliopsida; order Santalales; family Viscaceae; genus Viscum; species Viscum album. The sequence continues at coordinate 1,807,807,673 of OY728136.1, read as the reverse complement.
AATTTTTTCCTTTTGGGGTGAGACAAATGGTTGTTGTGAAATTTGAGAAACTTGTCACCCAAACCATGTGTGTCACCAACAATCCCATTTAATTTTAATTTACTTATTTTCTCAATCAATTATTATGTTCATATATGGATGTTATTCTCCATTTTAATGAATTCCCATAAGGTTTCTCAAAGAAGATCTCTGCTTTCCCCCACCCCTTCAATTTGACCACTCTATAATGTTTTCAAAGGAGGATTTTAGAATAATGTCTCTGTTCTTCTTCCCATATATTCACATCACTCATCCTCCCTATTTCTCTAGGTTTACTTCAAAAATAAAACACAGATTTATTTTATAATATTTATTAAGATTTTATGATTGTTTGAACCCCAGGAAGTGAACATATTGTTACTAGATATGATTATTTCATTCCTAGTTCATGATCTACCATAGATAGTGATTAACATATCTTCATTTTTGGAAGTTATTTCATTATAATTACATTATTTAGCATCATATGTTTTTCATTTTGTTTAATAATTTTACATTTATTAAATTATAATTAAATATGACAGTATTATGAATTTTAATAATTGTGTGGGATGAATTATCCCAATTCATAAAATGTGTTCTTGTGGATTCTAATTTATATGGGGTTGTGTTCATTCCATCTTCTTTTATATGTTTTTACAATATTTTTTTAATGTAACAATAATTTTATGAATAATATATTACCATATTTGTGATGATATATTGAAAAGATACATGGTTTATGTTTTTAGTAGTTTCCAAAAAATATTATTATGAATTTAAAGTGGATATAGGTTGATTTTAATTTTTTTTGAAAGGATATCCTGAAATGGTAGTTGAATCATTTGGGAAAATGGTTTGGATTCCAAAGAAAGTTTTAATGGTATCCTATTTAGATCATTCATGTTATTTTCAAAATGTTTTGGTTCATTAAACCCTTATTATTACCCTTATGTTTTTACCTTCATAGGTGGTGTTTGATGTATGTTGATATTTGGTGATGTATCAAACAGGGTTGTTTCTAACAATGGACTTGGAGTATATGGTGAGATATGGTTTATTCATATTGATTATTGCATCAATGTTTTCCCCACCCTACCTTATAACATTGACATGTGAAATTGAGTAACTATGTGGGAAGTATATGTGTATTTTAAATAACATGGATTCATGATACTAGTTTCGCCAATATTGTGTGAAATGACTAGATGGTTCATTCCCCCAATGAGGTTGTGTAAAGTCTATCTTGGTGCATTTTTTTAGGATATAGAATTGGTCAGTAGTTGGTAAATATTGTGTAAATTCTAAAACTATCTCACAATACAACCATGATAGATTCCATGACACCGACTCTATTACTAGTGGATTAATGTTTGGGATTACAGAAGTTTATTTAATTCATCCCATTTTATCCTGATTCATATTGAAACCAAGTAATTTAATCAAGATTTTTTCTCTTTGTTTCATTTGATTACTTGGTGCAATATGATTTTAATTTTTAATAGTTTTTAGTGGGTTTTGTAAATGTATTGTATAATTTTTCTTAGGAATGTTGGTTTTAATGAGAAATTTATACTTTTTGGGGAGTTACTGATTTGAATGAAATTTTAAACAAAGTGAAAATTTATGTTGAGGGAAAATAAAAATGATATTATTAATTTTTTATGGAATGTTACTATCCCTTATTCACATATGTGTGAGAAGATTATTATTAATTTTTATTTGAAACTAGAAAAAAATCTATTCCTCCTGAAACAATGTTTACTAACTACATATTGGAATACTAATGGGAATTTTTAACTCACAACTAACATACACTATAAAGTGTATTAATTTATTATGTTTCATTTTTGGTTTCCCAATGATATTATCTTCTATTTATTTATAAATGATTAAACTTTTTTAGGGATGGTATTTAGATAGTTACTGAGGATCATAGGAAGGTTGAGTGTTCTTATTTAGTTACTCAATGGATTGTCATGATTAGGTTGGTACTATTTTATTTATTTATGATAGTGATGTATACTATTTACAACTATACAGTTTACTATGATATTTTAATTAATCATCTAGTGAACTATGATTGTATTTTATAATATATATACATATATTTCAGTTTTTAAATTATTTCAACATTTATTATTTTTTAGACCCTTGAACTTTTTTTGATCCAATATGATCAATAATTCTCTTATGGTCTCTTCATAATAAATTTTGGTTCTCTATCTAAAGGTGGTATGTGTTGGTTCATTAAATTGTAAAAATTTGTATATGATTTTTCTAAAAATATGAAGAACGTGTTGTATATGCTCAATTAATTTTTTTTAAACTAAATGGTTTTTTAATGTTGGGGATCATTTAATATATATCCACAGTAGAATGAAAATTGGTGGAATAATTACATTGGAATGTATTCAGAAATAAACTGATCATCAAAATTTTCATGGAGAATGTGTTTGATTTAATGATATATGGATCTATTTTAAATTTTTTAATAAAACTTATATTAAAAATCATTATAGTGATTTACAATTTTGGTTCATCTTATCTCTCTACACATCCAGCACTCTCATATGAATAACATTGCGTTCACTTTATGTTGATGTGGGAACTTTAAAAAGGTTCCCATATTTCCGCATTCATGATTATTATTTCTTAGTAGTCATTCATTGTAACAATGAACTCATGCATTGATAATGATAGTTCAGTGAATGATTTAGGATAGTATGGGAACATGGTTCTATCTTATTAATCCCATTCATATAGCCAATCAGTTTTCATTAACATAAAAAAATTAATTTTCCTGTTTTTTTAGGAAATTTAACATATATGGATTAGAGAGTTGATAGCACAAAAATACATATAAGAATAGTTTCATGGTTTCTAATAACATATCCTAAAATAGAAGTTAACACTATTTGAGGTGGTTGGACATTAGTTGGATATGTTTTTTTGGTATCCTTAGTGATAATTTAATTCATGGGCATGCATGAATTCAGAATTTTGATATAATTTTTTAGTAAGGGGATATCTAAATTTAAAATTGGAATAATTGTATATTATTATTTGGTGCTATAATCCCATTGATCAAATTTTCCCTATAATTTTATCATATTCATTTACTCCCAATTATAATATAGAATATATTAGTAATCCACATATTGATGATGATGTACTAATATTTTACCTTGGGTTTTTTTAGGGTAAATTGATATATTATTGTAGATGTAAATCATTATATATTCTTATAGAGGATGGTGGTATTAATTGCTAGTATTAGGGTAAAATATTTTTTTAATTTATAGAATGTTGAATTATTAACGTATTTTTTAATCCAACTTATGTGTCTGGTTCATTCATGAAAAACATTGGAATATTTATGAGGTTTTTATAGTGTGTATTTGTGGTTTGGAATCAATATTCTTAAAATTGATTGAATTATTTCTTCATTCTATCATTGATATTTCTCACTGGATTGGAGATACAATTGTGGTATCTTTTTAGAAGTATCATGGGATAGAATCCCATTAATATTTACCAATATTCATAAATAACAAAAATATAAACAACATGCAGTCTAACAATATAAATAATCAACTTAATGTTATTGATGATGTAAAAAAATTAATGAGCAATGAACGTTTCCATTCATGTAACAATGATTTGTTATAATATCTAAAAAATGTTAACGGCCCATTATCCTCATCATATATTCACTCTTACTATAGTAATATATAGGCAATGACGTGGTTATGGTAGTTTATATGTACTGGTTTATACTCATTTAAATGACCATCCTTATTAGGGACATTAGAATAATTTTCTAACAAATATAAGTTGCTATTTAGATGATATATGTTTCCACAACACAGAAATAGAAGAGTTTCTCTGCCTAGGTAGTTCAATTCAAGGACGTTATCCTTACTAATTTTTTGTTGGTTTTTTGTATGTGGAATTTTTTTTAACGAAATTATTTACTTCATTGCAATAATATAAATCAACTTGATTCATGGTTAATGTGTATAATGAACTAACAAGAATTCATATTTTGAATTTTCAATTTGTTAGTGTTGTAATAGAAATTATAATATGGGTTGAATAAGGTTACCCATTGGGATATTCATCAATTTTTTTTAAAAGTTTATATTAGAATCTCAAATTTATTAATGATCTTGCAATTGATTTAAAATAATTTTCCATAGATTTCTTCATAAATTTATTATATATTGAGATACTGTAATTTTAGATGTGGAAAATAGTTTTTTCTAGAGAATATTGGTATACTTTTGACTTCCATGTTATGAGTATAACATTATTACCAGTTTTTGTACATGAAATAACAATGTGGGATGGGAGGTGCAGTACCCATTCTGTGAGGATTCTTTGGTATTGGATTCACTACACACATTTATCATTAATTCCTTGTTTTAATAACAGATGTTTCTCTTATCTTGGTCTACAATTGTTGACAACATGTGGTGTTAATCCTCATTAAATATAAATTTATGTTTTTAATATTGTTATGTTGTTAATAATCTATAGATAAATCAATGATCAATCATATAAATTATCCTGACCACCTCTTTGATGGTGGATGAGGATACTACTATATCACATAGTTAGATATAATATAATATGTTTGTTTACTCTTGAGGTATGCTAGGTTAGTTGATTGGTGATGTACATGTATAATCATCCCCTAGAATATTACCATAATATTACTCCCACATGACATTTTAAACATATATTTATTATTAATTTCTCTTAATGGAGGAAATTTATGTTATCAAAAAGTATATACTAGAGGAATAGAAATTATTGAGTGTGTCTCTCTATTCATATATTTAAATCACATATTATGGGAAACCATGTGTTTAACCTTATGAATAGTATTTTCATGTCATATATGTTTAATTAGAGGGTTTTCATCACACCCTATCAGAATATCTGTAGATACCCAACGGGTCCTTTGTGGTATATGGGTATTTGTGAAAAATTTATATAAACTAAGGTGAAACCATGTGGTAAATATGAGAAGATCCGTTCTTTAAAAAAATATTTCACAATATTTGGAATTATTATTCAATGATGCAGGTAAACCATATTAGAATATTTTCCTTAGGAAATTCAATTTTTCATGGACATTCTATGGTTCCATAATCTATGTGACAATACATTTTAGCTTTCCCATTTTGAATATTTTTTTAAATTCTACATTTCCATCTCAGTTTTAATTTCATTTCTCTGCCACCTATTCAGAAAAACCATGTACCATGTGGTAGATCTCTCTCCATTAATCTTACATTGATTTAGTGGCTTGTTCTCATTGATTTCATGATATTAATCAAACATGTATTAAACTTTTCCTCAAATATATTCTCCCCTCCCACAATGTCTATGTTTATCTCAATTCTAAAAAACAAAAAAAAATCACGTTTATATTATGGTTTGTGGTGGTTCTAATAATGGTGCATTGTATTTTTTATTTTTTAGGAGGATGGATCTTGCCATGGAATTATGTTCTCTATCACAGGTTATAAGTGCCAATTATTATTCCAATTTAATGAGAAATGGGATCCATTCAAACAACATTTTATTAAATTTAAATATTTCTTGACTTCTTAAAACATTAATAGTGAAATTATATTCCTATTCTATTTACTTTTTTTCAATTATATATCAAATATTTAAAAAACATGGAATGAACTTCTATACCATGCCATGTGTTCATTAAAATTCCAATGTGAAATTCTAAATGACATTGAGTCATTTCTATAGGGTAATTTATAGTGGGTTTTTCATTGAAGTATGTGTTTTATATTTATTGTTTAATTTTGAAAAATTAATTGAGTCAAAAATAATTTCCAAAAAAAATTTGGAATTTTTTTTCTCTAATTATAGATTGAATTTCTTTAAAATGGTAATTGATGTATTCTTAAAGAGAACAAGACACATCTTGATTTCCAATAGAGGGGAAATTAATATTTTAATATAGATTTCAAGACCCCCTCCCCATAAGGAATACCCCTCCTGGGACCACAGTGAGAAGGGAGATAATGACACTCGAGTCCCGCCTCCAGTAGGCCCTGGGTTGGCAACTATCACCAATGGAATATTAATCACCAAAATAGGAGGCATTACCATCTAAGAAAACATATGAGGAAGAGAGAGATACGATAGACACCAATCAATTCCAACTCATAACTGTAATATAAAATAAACCCATGTAGATATATGAAATTTCACCCAAGAGTACTTAAAATGTAAGGGAAAACTGCAAGTACCCAACAGAATGTAAAAATAGTAGAAACCACAAGCCCAAACAGCTCCTGCAACCACAAGCTAGTAGAAACGAGCTTCATCTCCAACCTTCTTCAAGTGACCTGAAAAAAAAATAGTTTAAATATACATAGGGTGAGTATAATAGTATACTCAATAGGATCCTCCCTTAAGCCTCTCGTGCAAAAGTAATGAAAGCATTCTAAAGCATAGTGACCAACAACTGAAACTAACTCATCACCTAAATACGTATACTACGTTCCCAACCTCACCATGGCTACTCTAATCAAGTAACACATACACGAATATATCATATAGTAAAGAATATCAATGGTACCCTGCTACTACTTACCCATTGGTTTGCCGCGTTTCCCCAACGTCGCACGTCCTAAGCATCTCTCTCCAAAAAGGCTTGCCCGCCGACGCCTGGGCGAAGCACCACAATCTGCACCTCATGCACCACAGAATCTTTCTATCAGACACCTGGGTGAAGTACCACACCATCCTCACCACCAAAAGTCACCAGGTATGTTCTAGGAGCCACCACATCCCACATAACGTGTATCATACATCGGGTATTATACCTCAAGCCATTACAACCTATACATCGAGTAAGTATCCTCAATCCAACACAGCGTATACACGTTACACCTATAGTAGTCCATAAGATAATATTTCCAGAATATAAGTGTGTGGAATATTCACAAGCCATTAAAGCCGTCTACACACATATTTGGGGGAACTAACCGCTGTGCCTATTGGCTAACATATCTACCAAGAGAAGAGAGTAGGCCCAAATGGGGTAGTCAGCCATTCTTCCTCCCACTGGAATGTTGGGGAAAACACCCCCAAGGCTCAGAATCCCCGGGGTGTCAGTTTTCCTTACTGACAGGGTGGAGTAGCATATAGAAACATAAAAAGTATAGAATATATTATATATCACAACCACACTATGGGAATTACCTAGTCTTAGACACAACAACAGCTAACGTCTCTCAGATTCTGGGCTGCTACTTCTAAGTATAGGTATCCTATAAGCACACAACCATTTGATGATATTTATTAGATTACTTCATTCCCTATTTATCAATTCCACTGGACATTAATTAATTTTTTAACCATTTATTAAATATGAAAATTTTAACGTTAAACTTCATTAGTATCACACCCAATATCCACTTTACCATCAAAATTACAACCTCTTAATTATGTTCTAGAAACCCCAACCCCATGAGTTAACACCATTTATTCAATTATTCATTACAGAATTACTTTCCCAAATTCACAGCCATTCTATGCTACTAAACACAAAGGGGATCAAAAAGGTGAGTAGTTGTACTACCCATCGAGTCTTTTCCACCTATAGCAAGAGCCTAGACCCATCTTCCCTTGAGAAGCTAAACACCAAAAGAACGTGGCATACCCCATGTGTCTTCACGTCTTTTGGAAGAATGGTAAGCAAGACTAGCTGCCTTGAGCAATGGGGAAAAGTAATGGAGAAAAGAATCCAATAAACCAACAAGAATCCAACAAACACATTTATTCCATTCAATCATCCCTAGTGTCCTCCCTAACACCCACATGTATAAACCAATGCATTTCGCCACTCTAGGCATCATCTTCTGCCAAAACCAAAAGTCTCCATGCATCCAAATATCATAACAGCCATCCAGGCTCACATTACAACACAAGCAGCAGGAAAAAAATATCACATCAATGGGGTCTTGGACCTTTAAAAATCAAGAGGGTAACTTAGAACCGTTTAATAAATTATCAAACAAGATGTTCATTAATCCATCTTGAATTAACAGATTTATTAATCGTTGGTTACAAAATTCGAGAAACCTAATCAGTAAGCTATCACAAATAAATAAACATGCTTACTGCACTAATTTGATTAGAATCAAATCACAACAAGAACAGGATTCGTTTTCATGCCTCTTAAACTTTTGGAAACACTTATCAATTAATACTGGTTTACGTTCATTAACAATTTCCATCAAGAAAAAACATCTAAACAAGCATGTATATACATCACACTATCTAGCAAAATAAGGGGAAATAAAATATGATAGATATCAATTTATTTATCCAGTTCAAATATTTATTATGTCAATTCCATTGTGATCCACTGGGATTAAGCATGCTAATGATACAGTCGCACGTAAAAGAAAAGAGAAGCAATGAATCCCCTACCTCAACAATTATTGACGTTCTTTATCCACATAATGGGTCACAATCCACCTCTCGCAACAACTCTATCCACCCGAGGATTCCACGGTATGACAACACCAACCATACCTCAAGAAAAACCCATTAGAAGAATAGAGATTACATGTTATAATATGGAATGGAGAACAAGAAAAGATGAACCCCAAAAGAACGAAGATACAACATACCTTATATCAAAGATTGATCGATACAACTTTGTTGCATCAAAACAGATCAAAACCAATCCTAAGAGTAATGTTTGATTGTGAAACTCCTAGGGGAAGTATTTAAAGGTTCTACCATCTCATATAAGAGAATAAGGATGAATAACAAGGGAGGTTGATATCTTTTCCATTTTGATGATTTAAGGGGGTGACGGTTTAAGATACGCTTAATTCTCCATTAAAAACGGATCGCATTAACCTACACGGTTTGACCATGTAAAAACATCCTGAGCTATAGGGATAATTAATATAGGATTTATGGAATTTGAATCGGCTTTAAGAGTCCTTACAATAATCCTTTAAATGTATTTTATGTCAATGAAAATGTCAAAGGGGCGAAACTGTAGGAAGCTGGAAACACTGTTCACATAATCAAAATTTGGCAAAGGAAAGAAAAGGTCACCGTTAGAGCTCGAAGTTAGAGGTTACTAATAGACCTCATCAATATAGGTTACTGATAGACCTCTCCATTAGAGGTTACCGATACACCTCACCGTTAGAGTTTACTGATAGACCTCACCATTAGAGGATACCGATAGACCACACCGTTCTGGAAACACTGTACACCAACTATTCTGGAAACACTGTTCAAGTCCACTGTTAGAACCTCACCATTCTGGAAACACTGTTCATGTCTACCGTTAGATGGTCACTATTAGAACCTCACCGTTCTGGAAACACGGTTCACTGAACCTCTCCGATATACCACTATTTAGTAATCCTCACCGATAGAACACTGTTCACTGAACCTCACCAATAGAACATTGTTCACTGAACCTCACCGATAGAACAATGTTCACTAAAACTCACCGATCGAACACTGTTCACTGATCCTCACCGATAGAACATTGTTCACTGAACCTCACTGATAGAATACTGTTCACTAAACCTCACCGATAGAACACTATTCACTTAACCTCCCCGATAGAACACAATTCACTGAACCTCACTGATAGAACAATGTTCACAAAACCTAACTGATAGAACATTGTCCACTAAACCTCATTGATAGAAAAATGATCATAAAACTAGAAACATTGTTCATATAACTGGAAATTCAGAAAACTGTTGGGGATAAGTCACCTTGTCCTCGTGAAAGACCACCAACACCACAATTCAATAAAGGAATGGACCAAAGAGGTCCAAGACCCTACATTAGATACCTCTCAAAACATTCTCATCCTCAAGAACGAAAACCATCCAAGAATAGAAGAGGGGTCCGAACAACCACCCTATAAGATACCTCTCAAGGGAAAACCACTATGAGTTGTTCAAAAGCTAGAACCAAACCATTCCATTTGAGAGTAAGGGAACAAACAATCCATATCCAAAAAATTCAATCATAACATCAAATCAATGTTACATAGGAGAAAGGTTCAAAGAAAACACATCACAACAACATAAAACTGCTATGGCTACTGGACACGCATTTGTCACTCACATTCTCTGGTACTCTTCTCCATGCCACCGTGTCTCCACAAGACTCAAACAAGAGAATAGAATGTCCACTAAACACCTTCTCCTTGCATTGTTGGATCTCCATAGGTTGTTCCTCAAATGTTGGATCGTCATCAATATTTATCTCCCCCCAATCAATGATGTGAGTGTCATCATGAAGATAATGATGGAGTTGTGACATGTGAAAAACATCATGTATCTGACTCATCTGTGGGGAAAGTGCTACATGATACTCCACATCTCCAACATGAGATATCTCCTAAAAAGGCCTAACAAACCGCGGAGAAAGCTTACTTCCACTACCAAGCCTTCACTGCCCAGGATGGGGAGTGACCTTCAGAAACACATAATCCCCAACATTAAACTCAAAAGGTCTCCTCCTCTAATAGACATATGATTTCTGATGATCTTACACTATCTTCATCCTCTAATGAATCACCTGATTCACCTCTAATGTATTCTGCACTAGTTCGGGTCTGAAACTTGCCGACTCTCCGACCCTAGTCTAGCACAATGGAGAATGGAAAGGCTGGCCGTACAAGGCTTCAAATGGTGCCATACCGATGGTGGAGTGAAAACTATTATTGTATGTGAACTCCAACAGGGGTAACTGCCTCGTCAATGAGCCTCCAAAATCAAGAACACAAGAGCATAACATGTATTCCAGAGTCTGGATGGTTCACTCTATCTGACCATCTGTTTGAGGATTAAAAGAAGTGCTAAGGCATATTTGAGAACCGAAAGCATGTTGGAGACCTCTCTACACCATGGAGGTAAAATGAGGATCTCGATCAGAAATGATTTTCCTAGGGACTCCATGAAGTCTCCCCACCTCCTCTAGATACTACCTCGGAAAAAATTCCCTTGAGATCTAATCCTTGATCACTATGAAGTGGTCCGATTTTTTTAAATGATCCAATACCACCCAAATATCATCATGTCGTCTCGGAGCTCGAGGTAAACCTATAACAAAGTCCATCGAGATTTCCTCCCACATCCACTGAGGAATCTCTAATGGCTGGAGAAGACCACCAGAAACACGGTGTTCTGCCTTCACCTTCTGGAAAACTAAACATCGAGACACAAACTCTACAACCGCACACTTCAGCCCAGGCCACCAAAAATGACTCCTCAAGGATTGGTACATCTTTGGCAAACCATGGTGTACTGCTAAAGGCGAACTGTGGAAAACTCTGAGAACCGTCTCGCACATCCTTAAGGGAACCAAAATCCTTCCTTGGTACAACACTCAGTGGTTTTCATCCTTAGACCAACCATCAGGGGTCTCACCACAAATAACTCAGGATCTCCAGACCTCCACCTCACGATATCCAAACTGGGACTCTTCCACATTTTGAATTAGGGATGATTGTACCATCATCTGAAAAAGAAAACTTAAACTCCCAACATCTCCCATATCAAGATGTAATGTTGACAGCTCTTCCATTACTCTCTAGGAATCACCAGATTCACACACAGAATCACTACGTCACTTTTCTGTCAACGCTTCAGCTAAAACATTCCCTTTTCCAGGTGTATACGATATTTCGAAGTCGTATTCTTGTAAGAACTCCATCAACCGACGATGTAGTAATTTAATGTCACCCTGAGAGAAAACATACCTCAAACTCTTATGATCGGTGAAAACCACAAAGAACTCACCAATGAGGTAACGTATCCACAACTACAGCACAAACACAACGACTGCCAACTCTAGATCATGTGTGGAATAGTTACGTTCATGGAGACATAACTGATGAGACCCATAAGAAACAACTGACCTCTTCTTCATAAGGACACACCATAACCCCAGATGTGAAGTGTCTTAGAAAACATCAAAAAAAAATATCTTAGTTGGAAGACAAATAACTAGAGCACATACTAACTTCCCATTTAGATACTCAAAATCTACGTTACACTAATCAATCCATATGAATGCTTGATCTTTCCTAGTCAAAGCTGTCAAAGGAGTCTCAAATATGGAGAAATTGTCTATGAACCTCCTGTAGTAGCCTACGAGACCAAGGAAACATCACAACTCTGAAATAGTTATGGGGGATGCCCAAGACACAACTGCTTCTATCATCGATGGAAACATAACTACTCCCTGTTGGGACACAACATGCCCCACGAAACGGACTTCCCAAGCCCAAAAATCACACTTCGATAACTTCCCAAACAGCTGATTTTTACGAAGAACTCCCAAAACAACATGAAGATTCTCTGCATGATTCTCTTTAGATGTGGAGTACACAAGGATGTCATCGATGAAGACTACAATGAACTAGTCTAGGAACTCACGTAACACAGAATTCATCAATCCCATGAACACATATGGAGCATCCGGCATGCCTAACGGCATTACAATGAACTCATAATTCCCATGACGACAACAGAAAGTAGTATTTGGGATATCCTCATCCCTTACATGCATCCAATGATATCCTGATGGCAAGTCAATCTTTTAGAACCAACTTTTGCCCTTTGGTTTATCAAAAAATTAATACATCTACAGAAGAGGATTTTGATTCATTATTTTCACTTTGTTTAAGCGACGATAATCAACACACAACTACAAACTACCGTCTACCTTATTCACAATCAAAACTGGTGCACCCCATGGATACACACTATGCTGAACTAAACCACTCTGTAATAGACCATCAAGATGTATATGTAGCTCTCATAACTCATAAGGATCCATCCTATATGGAGACATAGAGATAAGAGACGCTCTTGGTTGTATCTCGATCCCAAACTCAATCTCCCGTCAAGGAGGTAATGTTACAACCTCTTATGGAAAGGCATCAGGGTACACCTCAATGGACCTAGGAAATGCCAGCTGCTGAACCTCAGATGAGTTCAACATCATCTCTGTAATCATGGATGATAAAGAAGGAACGCTCCTATGACCCATCCGAGGATCACACTCCCCAAGAAACACCACCCGCGCTCCATCTGCATCGCTGAAGATGACCTTCTTCCCAAACCAATCCACGATATCCTGCATCAAATACAACCAATCCATGCCGAGGACGCAATCATATGGTTTTATTCGTAAACATAGGAAATATCCCCAAGAGCGGGGCTACCACAACACTAGCTCACAAACTCTACATACTTCAAACAAGTCGGCTCAACCTCTAACCGGTTTTATCAATACCAAGGTTACTGGAAGCCTCTCTACCTCAAGTACCAAAGTATGTACAAGGGTAAGGGATATGACGGAGTGTGTCGCTCCTAAATCAAACATGGAATACACCATGGTTGAAAACAAGAAAAGGGTACCTAGACGACATCTAGCTCGCCTGTAGATGGATACGCTAGAGCATGAAGCTGACCACGACCTCCTCCACAGCCTCTCTGACCCTGATGATGACCACCACCACGACCGCACTCTACTCTCTGAGGAAGAGGAGCGTCATGGGGATGTCCTCTACCAGCCCCATATACCCTCTCAAGATCTAATGTTAGTGAAACCAGCTGCTTCTTCCTCAGGTGGAACTGACTCAATGGAGGGACCTGGAGTATAGCGCCTGGTGCAAGATGGCCACTCTGGAAGGTCGGGCACTCCCGCTGCTGATGTCCATGAACCCCACATGAAAAACAAGCACCTGATCTTTTGGTATAGGCCTAAGAGTTACTGCTTCTGTAGAAACGATATGTGAAGGGTTGGGACCTACCCCTAGGTGAACAAAAATTCTTCTACATTGAAAACTAGGTACCTGGACCACAACTCTTCTTCATGAAGAATCATGTCTATTCCCCTCTAATGATGATCCTATCCTGGCCAAAGACCTCTCGACAACCACTTCCCTCGCCAGTACCTCAAGATATTTTTTAGCATAAATGGGCTGACATGGCACTGGATCTCTAAATGCAAAGCCTCCTCAAAATTCCTTGCCCTGGCCTCCTCATCTGGCAGTTGGTCTGAATCATATCGTAGAAGGTTCCTGAAACAGATTCCAAACTCCCGAACACTAGCAGTCTCCTGTCGAAGGGTAAGAAGCTCCTGGTGAATGGACGCCTTCGCGGTCGAAGAAATAAACTTGAATATAAACATGTCTTGGAACTCCTCCCATGAGATTGATGAATCCTCAAGATCCCTGATGAACAAGAACCACCACTGCCTCATTACTCCACGCAGGATTTTCATAACCAAAGACACCCAATGCTCCTTCTGAGCAGGAATCGAACTAAAGACTATCTCTACCTCCTCTAACAAATCATCCGTGAATGCATCTAAAATTGAGCCATCATACTTCTGCAGACTCTAGCGCTGAAACTCTCAGAGTGTCTTAATCCATGTGTCATTGTAGTCAACCTCTACCCTGCGTCATTCTGCTGGAACAACCAGCTAGACATTTTCTGCACAAAACTGATGAGTACGTCTACCTGGAGCCATAACATTAAAATATAAACACATTAGAGCTCCTAAGCAATGAATATAGAAGACTAAACATTAATTAATATATTTTTGTCTTTTATTCATTTTAGGTTAACCTATCCAAAGGTCTACCCATTCAAAAACAGGCACAAAGAAGAATGATGCATGATCATTTCCTAGGTATCTACCTTGAAACTAGTGTCACCTTATTTTAGTATCCATTGTAAACTTAATCTTCCGTACATCCAATAATGGGGTTCCCTAAACACCTATGTCTCAGCTGGTCACTAATGTTTACCTCACTTTCTAAATATGAATGACAATGTTTCCCTACCAAACCATGCAACCTCACCTGCGCCTGACTCCAAACTCCATCCTATCCCACAACCAAACCATTGATACCACTCTTTCACGACCCCCTCCCCACAAAGTATACCCCTCCTAGGATGACAATGTGAGAAGGAAGATTGTGACCCCCGAGTCCTGCCTCTAGTAGGCCCCGGGTTGGAGACTACCACCGAGGGTATAATAAACACACAAATGGGAGGCATATCCCTCTAAGAGAACATATGAGGAAGAGAAAGATAAGATATACACCAATAAACTCCAACTTAGAACTAGAATATAAATTAAACCCAAGTACATATATGAAATTTCATGCAAGAGTACTACAACTGGAAGGGAAAACTGCAAGTACCCAACAGAATGTAAAAACAGCAGCAACCACAAGCCCGAACTGCTCCTGCAACCACAAGTTAGTAGAAACCATCATGATCTCCAAACTTCTCCACGTGACCTAAAAAAATAGTCTATATATACATGTGGTGAGAATAATTTTATACTCAACAGTATCCTCCCCAAATCCTCTCAGGAAAAAAGTAATGAAAGCATGCTAAAGTATAGTGAACAACATGTGAAACTAACTCATCACCTAAGTAGATATACCATGTTCCCAACCTCAGCATGGATAATCTCACCAAGTAATGCATACAAGAATACAGAATATAGTAAATAATATCAAGGGTACCCCACTACTACATCCCATTTTTTTCCGCATTTCCTCAACGTCACACGTCTTAAGAATCTCTCTCCAAAAAGGCTTTCCTACAGACACCTAGGCGAAGCACCACAATCTGCACCTTGTGCACCACAAAGGCATGCCTACAAACACCTGGGCGAAATAACACACCATCCTCACAAAAAAAGTTACTAGGTAAGTTCTGGGAGCCACCACAGTCCGCATGAAACGTATCATATGTCGGGTATTATACCTCAATCCATAACTGCACGTACACCGAGTAAGGATCCTCAAGCCATCACATCCTATACATGTTACTCCATTAGTAGTCCATAAGATAATATATCTAGAATATATGTGTGTGAAATAACCACAATCCATTACATCCCTCTACACACATATATAGGGGAATTAACCGTTGTGCTTGTTGGCACACGTATCTACCAAGAGAAGAGAGTAGGGGCAAAGGGGGTAGTTAGGCATTATTTCTCCCACCGGAATGTTGGGGAAAACACCCCTCTGGGCTCAAAATCCCCGTGATGTCAGTTTACCTTACTGACAGGGTGGATTAGAATACAGAAACATAAAAAGTACCAAATATAGTATATCACACAACAACACTATGGGCATTTCCTAGTATTAGACACAACTGTAGGTAACGACTCTCAGACTTCGGGCTGTTACTTCTAAGACTACGTAACTTATAATCACACAACCATTTGAAGATGATTATTAGATTACTTCATTACCTTTTTATCAGTTCCACTATAAATTAATTATTTCTTTAAACATTAATTAACCATGAACAATTTAACATTAAACATCATTATAATCACACCCAATATCCACTGTACCTTCCAAATTACAACCTCGTCGTTATGTTCCAGCAACTCCAACCCCATAAGTTAACACCATTTTTTCAATTATTCATTACAGAATTACTTTCCCATATTCCCAGGAATTCTAGGAAAGAATTCTATGCTACTAAACATAAAAGGGATCAACACGGTGAGTAGTTTTACTTCCCATCGAGTCATTGCCGCCTATAGTAAGAGGCTAGACCCATCTTCCCTTGAGAAGCTTAACACAGAAATCACATGGAATACCCTTCCTGTCTTCTTCTCTTTCGGAAGAATGGTAAGAAAGACCAGCTACCTTGAGCAGTGGGGAAGAGTAAAGGAGATAAGAAACCAAAGAAACAGCAAGCATCCAACAAACACATTAATTTCATTCAATAATATCTAGTGTACTCTCCAAAACCCACATGTAAAACCAATGAATCTCTCCACTCTAGGTGTCATCTGCTACCACAACCAAAAGTCTCCATGCCTCCACATATCACAATAGCCATCCAGTCTCACATTACAACACAAGCAGTAGGAAAAAAACATCACATCAATGTGCTCTTGTCCGTTTAACAATCAAGAGGGTAACTCAGAACACTTTTAGAAATTATCAAAAAACATTTCATTAATCCATCTTGAATTAACATATTTATTAAACGTTGGTTCCAAAAATCAAGAAACCTAATCAGTAAGCTATCACAAATAAATAAACATGAATAATGCACTAAATTGATTATCATAAAATCACAATAAGAGCTGGATTCATTTTCATTCCACTTTTTCTTTATCCAACACATACCAATTAAATCCCAGTTTACGTTCATTACCAATTTCCATCATGAACAAACAGCTAAACAAGAAAGCATAGATATCACACTATCTTGAAAAACAATAGGAAATAACATACGATAGATATCAATTTATTTATACAGTTAAAATATTTATTATTTCAATTCCATTTAGATACACTATGATGAAGCATGCTAACGATACAGTCATACATAAAAGAAAAGAGAAGCAACGAATCCCCTAACTCAACAAATCATGACGTTATTTATCTACACAACGGGTTAGAATCCTCCCCTCGCAACAAATGCATCCACCAAGGATGCCACTGTATGACAGAACCATCCAAACCCCAAGAAAAACCCTTTAGAAGCATGGATATTACACGCTATAATATGGAAAGGAGAAGAGGAGAAGATGAACCCCAAAATAATGATGATACAACATTCCTTATATCGAAGATTGATCGATACAGCTTGGTTACATAAAAACAGAGCAGAACCAATCCTAAGAGTAAGGATTGATTGTGAAAATCCTATGGGAAGGATTGAAAGGTTCTAGAATCTCATAGCAGAGAATAAAGAGGAAGAACAAGGGAGGATGATATCTTTTCCCTTTTGAAGATTTAATGGGGTGATGGTTTAAGATACACTTAATTTTCCATTAAAGGCGGATCACATTAACCAAAGAGGTTTGACCAAATAAAAATATCCTGATCAATAGGGATAATTAATATAGGATTATGGAATTTGAATCGTCCTTAAGAGTCCTTAAAATAAGTCTTTAAATGTAATTTATGTCAAAGGAATCATTAAAGTGGTGAAACTATAGGAAGCTGGAAACACTGTTCACATACTCAAAATTTGGCAATGGAATGAAAAGGAAACTGTTAGAACTCAACGTAAGAGGTTACTGATAGACATCACCATTAGAGGTTATTGATGGACCTCACCATTAGAGGTTATCGATAAAACTCACCATTAGAGGTTAACGATAGACCTCACCGTTTGAGGTTACCGATAGACCTCACTGTTCTGGAAACACTGTACACCAACAGTTCTGGAAACACTATTCAATTTCACCGTTAGAAGGTCACTATAAGAACCTCAACATTCTGGAAACACTATTAAATTCTACCATTAGAAGGTCACTGTTAGAACCTCACCGTTCTCGAAACACTGTTCAAGTCTACAATCAGAAGGTTACTGTTAGAACCTCACCATTCTGGAAACACTGTTCGCTAAACCTCACCAATAGAACATTGTTCACTTAAACTCACTGATAGAACACTATTCACTAAACCTAACTGATATAACACTATTCACAGAACCTCACTGATAGAACACTGTTCACTAAACATCACCGATAGAACACTGTTCGTTGAACCTCACCGATAGAACACTTTTCAATGAACCTCACCTATAGAACACTGTTTACTGAACCTCACCGATATAACACTGTCCACTAAACCTCACCAATAGAACATTGTTCACTAAACCTCACCGATAGAACACTACTCATAAAATTGGAAACACTGTTCACAGAACTGGAAATTCAGCAAAGTGTTAGGGATATGTCACTTTGACCTACTAGAATACCTCCAACACCATAATTCAATAATGGAATGGACCAGAGAGGTTTGGGCCATTACAATTGATTATAAAAATATGTGTAAATTGAAAAGAATTTATTTTTATTGTTTAGTAAATAATTTTTACTGGAAATACTAAATATTGTTTAAAAATTGAGTGAGAATGGCTTTGATTCTTGAGAAATTTTGTGAATGATGAATTAAAACATTAAGTAATATCATTTTATAAATGTTTGGTACCCTCAATTATGCTCCATTCATGTACTGTTCCCATTGTGGTATTTTACCCAATGTTGGGGGACTCATTATATATATGTATATTGTTATGAAATTTCTATGCATGTGTGTGAAAAAAGAGTATTCTTATAAAGGTTTAAGGGGTGTGGTGAGGTTTAAATTCAAAATCATCAAATAAAATTCACATAATGATCATTTGTATTATTGGGTTCTTCCCTCAGCTATTTACATTTACATGGAGTTATATGAGGATAATAAGGATCAATATAAGTATAATCCCTTATGTAGTGTGTTCTTCATGTTGTATTGTACTTTGATAGACTATGTTATCTAAGAGGACTTATCCATCTCTGAGAGATGTTTTATAATGGCCCAAGAATTATCTTGATATCCTTGATTAGGATATATCCTTGATAGTCCTTCAATACTATTAAGACAATATATGTTCGGCAGAAAAATACTAGGTTCTTCTTCACCAGTTATGGATCCATATACATGAATCATAGTATAATTCCTAGGGTGTTATTTCACTATCAAAGAAATGTAGTGGTTTTCTGATATTGTTTCATTTGTGTTTTCTTCGTTCATTCTATTATAAGTTAAATTCTTTTTATTTTTATTGTAATATTATTTTACTATGTTTTCATAGATACTATGTGTGAATTTAAAAAGGAATGTAGTTTTATTTATTTCGGAAATTATTTTCAAAAATTGATATTAATGAGGTTATTTTGGAAAATTATGTTTTCAGGATTTTTTTATAAATAAAAATAAATTGTTATTTAGATTTATTTTTAGATTAAAAGTGACTCTATATATTGTTTAGAACACTTATTTAATGTTCTTAATAAAACATTTCTTATTGTATAAATTTCTGGTTCATTGATAATGTGTTTAAGCCACATTATTGCACATGTTTTTTTAAGAATTTGGGAAATACTATTTTACATAATATCATATTAATTGAAAATTATAAAATATATTAGAAATGATTCATATAAAATCTTTGTGAGATCCAACTATAAACTATTATCTCAACCAATAAATATAAATTGGTTCTTTAGTGTGTATGATCCTCTTATTTCATTGTTTCAGGTTCCAAGATGTACATCAATTATTATTTTATTCATTTAATTGTGGATAGATAAATAGACGTGGCTTGTTATTGGTGCTTAGTAGTCGTAATTTTGGAGTAATTTGTGCTTTTTCCCATTTCACATTCCTTTCGGGATGTTTTATTATCCATTTATCCTAGGATATTTATTTGTATCTTCTTCTTTATTTTATTTATTACAAGTGTTTTTCCATTTAGGGATGTATATAATGTGTTCGCGGTTTGGTTGTAGTTAATATTTTTTGTAATAATTTATATATATATATATATATCAGAGGTTAAAATCATTCATTGTGTTTGGTATATAATGTGTAGTATAAAAAAAATGTTTTGACATATTGTATATTTTTTAGGGAATTTGAATTTTTTGTGACATTTTTTTAACTGATCATTGGAGAAGTGTTTTAAGAATCATGGAATTCTAGAAATATGTTCTTATATGAGATTCAAGGTTATGATTGGGTCACATATGTTCAAGAACGTTTTTAAGAAGATTTTCGGAGGCAGAATACAATAAATAAACAATTACATACCATTCCCAATGTGAAATAAAGGTTCATAGAGAAAAAGTTATGGGAATGGGGGGGGGGGGGTTATATCACAAGAGGTATTCACCTCATGAATATAACATCAAACAATGAACCTTGATTTATAGACATAAAAATATAAATTGGGGTTTCAAATTTATAGATACCACTTGTTTCTTCTCTCAGTAACGTTTGAGAACAAAGGGAAGTCGGTCCCCCCACTACCACATTCATCCCCTACTTTCAGGTGTATTTTTATGTGTTAATAGCCCTAATATGTTGTAATATATCTTATCATACCTCATTTATTCTCCTATTTGTTCATCAATATTTTTTTTCATTTATTATTGCACGTATGAATTATTATACCATATAATGGACAAATAATTATGAAATTTGGTTTATTCTTATATCCCTCATAGAGGATGTCTCATGATAACATAAACTACATCACATTTTCACTCGATTTGTGGCATGGTTCTTCAATGAAATATATTGGTTATTAGGTGAATTTTTTATGAAATTATTCATATATTCTTGTATTAATTTTGATCTATTTGTGTTTCATCAGCCTCAGGATGTGATAGGATTTGGCCAAAAACATGTGTTTGCGATTTGGACAGTCATGTATTGACCAGTGTGTTTATTTCCTATTATTCCAACAAGGGGTTTTAGTTTTAGTTTTTTTAAATAATTGTTGGTGTTTAAGATGATATTATTCCAAATGGTCATGGTGGAGGTTGATCTAGTATTCAAATAATGATTCATGATGTTTATTGAGAAATGAATTCTTGACCATATTTGAGACTCCTTGTATTTTGGTAATTTAATGAATATTTTTTTGTTATTACTACCATCTAAACAGTTTTAAAAATTATTACATCATTCCATATGTATAAGATAGTCTCAAATTGTCCTAAAAATTAACATGGATAGTATTTCATGACAATGGTTATCTATTAAAACCCGAGATGATTGACTTATATTGGCCAACCTTATTTATTTTCTTAATGGACTGTGTTGGATTTCAAAGGGAATTTAAATCTATTTTAAACATTGATTATTAAAAGTGTATTTCATTGATGTGTAAGTTTATATAAAAACATGGACTTTTTGAAATGTGTACAAAATTTGTTATTTTAAAATAAAAATGAACTTTTTTAAATTAATTCTCATCTGATTTTGGATAAATAAATGATTTTTGTAATGCAATATAAAATTACTCATCTGGATGTTTTGATAAATGAGAATTTGACTTATTTTTTTAATGAAATATTGAAGGGATTATCATGAAATTTATTTTTCATTTTTAAAAAATGAGATTGATAATATTTTTTCTAAATATTTTGGGATTTGTGTGATTATTTATTGTGTTTTCTTGGTGTGATGGATTATGAATTATAATGCATGTTGTTTTTGTATCTCGTAAATAACTATGGTATAGTGTTAATTTATTGGAGTGTTTCCATTGTGGATTGATAATATTATTATTGTACCATTCCATTAGAATATTTGAATAGTTTGATTATAGTTTCCACACTTGAGTGTGTTGGGATGGGTTGGTGTGCTTGATGTTACCTACCATGAGAGAATATATATAGGAGAATGTTCTTGATGTGATCTCACATTAGTGCATAAGTGTCTAATTCTATGAATGGTGTTACATTCCTTAAGTGAATGAGAATGGGTCTAAGATATATATGAATAATCCCTTGAGTGTTTTTCGATTGTCATTGTGATATATGGTACCAACCATGAGTTTGGGGGGATGAGATGGGTTGATTGATGGACCTCTATGGAAAATTATGGGATGGGTCATGGAATATACATATATGAATGTTAACTGGTTAATTAGGTTATTTCTTGAGTATTAGACAATTATTTACCAAATATATTCGGGTTTGGTTAATTACATTACAAAAAAATTACATATGTCCTCCATCTAGTAGAATGGATGTGTGGAGGTTTCTACGTGAAACTCTACCCACCATCATTATGTATGATATAGGGACTGGGTTGGATGGACTACCCTATTTATTTTCTTGTGGGATGGGTTATGATATGTGGTGTCATATTCCTCGTATCATGGATCCAAATAAGTGATGGTCATGTGTCGTGGTGGCCTAGTAATCACATGATAACATGATTACATTGAGTGTATTTTCACTGTATGTTATATTTCCCATTGGGTTTGTTTTAAATTTAAATACATCAAATTGTTTTATATATTTAATGCAAATACACTTACTCGAAACAAAAAAAAGTATTAATGAGGAATTGGGATATTAAAATGGGTCATCCGACTCACTCTATACCAGCATACACAGAATGGGTTTCAATGTATATTGCAATAAATAATTTTTTCTCTCAGTACACGTATATATCTTGGATCTATAAACGTTATATATGATTATTATTATATAGGGGGAATGTATTTTTTGGATAATATGCGGATGGGGTCAGGGGGAACCTATTTTCATTTTAGTTATAATTTATCTTCTATACTAAAAAATATTCAATATATTTTTTTTTGATTATTTTTTTATATCCAACTTTTATTCTTTTGTGGATGATTCATCATGTAGGTAGATTTACTTTTTTTATTGTTTTCTGTGAGGGGTCATGGAGCTCTTAGTTTTATGTTTACAGTAACTTTTCAATTTTTGTTATATGGATGGGTCCTATTGAGATTTATGTATAATCAATTATGACATTTATCATTATTCTAGATGGAATAGTCTTTTACAAATTTTGTTTGTCCCTCAATTACTATCTTTAACATTTGGAATACATTTATATGTTCTTAAAGTAATATATAATCCTCATGTGGGAATCATCCGGGAGGTCTTTGATAGGTAATTAAAAATGGAATCTGGAATTTTATTATAATGGGATACTGTCAGTTTGTGATAAATGTAGGATGTTGAAACTCAATAGATTGATAAAGATCATGTCTGGAGAGAATGAAATTTGATGAAAACTCTATTTCCATGGGATTTAATTTAATTCAACTAGTCACTATCTATGGAGTGATTTATTTGATTGGAATAGGAATCTTATAATGGGATGGATGATACATAGGTTGAATTATAGGGAATGTATTGTATATAATGAATTGTACATGAAATGTGGTAGTGTCATGATACATAAGCCATTGGGGATGTTTTTTAATATAATGTCTCATTAAAATTCATATTCATTTAAAATTTATTTTTTATATGATGTTTTATTTCATAAATTTTAATGATTTACTAGATTGATATCTATATGAGGGACTTGGTGGATTGATTTTTGGGTGTTTTCATGGCTGTCATACAAAAATGATTTTGGGGTTTTTCGAAAATTTGAAGATAATATAAAATATGAAATGAAAACTCACGGGTGGAACAAGGGATGTTTGAATTAATTTTTTTATGTGGTTTTGTTTGAAATGGATTCTGAAGTTTGAGGTTTTGGAAACGGAGGGCATATTCTATATTTGTGAAAAAGATATATGGAAAATTAATTTTGAAATTGGATATCAAATTTTTTTTATACATGTATGTTTTTTATATGAATGAATTAATCTAGGAACGAAATTTTAGTGATTTTAGTTTTTCTGAGATAATACATTGATGATAATGGGGTATTTTTTAAAATAAATTTGAGTATGAGTCCATGTAAAATGATGGAATGGGTTATCGAAATAATTTAATGATACCAACTTAAATTGGATTTTTAGATTATATTTGTTTGGTCGGGAGTGACCTGGTATTTTGAAATGTGTGTTCATCTATTATACCATGTTTTCATGGAAACCCATTTGTGATTTCTTCATGTGAATGCATTATTTGTTTTGTATAGTGTGTATGGAAAATTTTTTCCCTCTATAGATCATGTATGATAGATTTCTTTGATTAAACAATAGTGAAAATAATTTTGACATGGGTATTAAAAGGATACACTTGTAAAGATCAGAGGTACTATATATAATAGCAATTGGATGGATACTACATGGGAAATTATTTTTGTAGGATTTGGGATTATTATTTCAGGCTCTAGTTATTGAATATGAGTTGGTGGGATCATGGATTGAACTTCTGTATAAATTTTGATGTTGTTAATATTTTTACTAATTGATGTATATTTTGGTTTGGGTTCAAACATGGGACCAACATATATTTTTCATTGAGTCTTATATTGGGGATCATCATAATCGTAGGATCATTCCATTATGGAATCAATAGTGTTTTGAATCGATAGGTGTATTTGTGCATGATCTAGGATCATGGTGATTAGTGATTCGTGTCTGGTTATCGATGAATATAGGATTTAATGCATATAGTCTTTATTTGCATCAATGGATAGAATTTGGGATTTATAGATGGAGTTTTTTGTTCACTGTGGTGAAAATGGGAAAACTTTTATGGCAGGGGTGTCAGATTGGTCATTGGTACATGAACCAAATGTTATAAAGTTAGTGGTCACTATGAAATTGATCATTGAATGGTATGAATAGGGGATGATTATGATGAAATATTAAACCCTATATTAGGATTTATGAGAGGAGTTGGTTAGAGTATATGTGTATGAAATTGTTTTAGGATGGTGATAGTGTAGTCTAGGCTTTTTTGTCAAATAGAAAGTGTGGCAATGCATGGGTAGAATATGAAGGGTCATGTGGTCATTGCAAACATAACATATAAATTATAGCATATTATCAGGATATCCCTCAATATGAGTGGTATTGTATTGTGGTTATGCCACTTATAAATATGTAATAATTGTATGGTGGAAAAATGTTGTATTGATTCATTATTGGATAAGGACTATGAACCTCGATAGAAGTCATCCAGGTGACGACTGAGAGGTGTGAATGTGACATGTTGGATGTGGTGGGGTGAAAACAACCTTAGTAGTGTTGATTAGATCACAGTTGATATGGTTGGATGATTGAATTTGTGTTTTTATTGGAAAGTAGTTTTATCTAGGATTTGTGTTTGGATTTTCATAGCGGATGTGTTTAGGGTGTTTATAGATTGATCATGCTTGTTTATTCCTGATCCGGTGACTTAGGTAGTTCTAGATTCATGGTTGGAGGACTACTATGGATTCTCTTGGATTAAAACTATTATATCTTGGAATGTGAAAAAGACCCATTCTATTAGTGATCAGAGGTTTCATATTAAACTCAACATTTTCCGTTGGTTATGGGATCATTTCATGAAATGAGACTCAAAAAATACTTATAAGAATTTGGATGTCGTTAAAATAGGTTTTTGGTTGCTATTAACTCTTGGGTTTTCAAAAATAGGTTCTGGATGGTTTCATGAAATGATTAGGGTGATGGGTATGCTAAAAAGTATCATTTGTTGACTATTAATGGGATGAACCGGTGTCTCACACCATTAATGTTGTTTGGAAATGGAAGGGGGTTTCAATATTGGAACCTGCATGGTATGATCAGGGGTTCAAACAAAAACCTGTACCATCAAACCATTATAAAATGTATATTGGGTTTCTTCTCTTTGATTGACATGAATAGTGGGGAAGGTTAAAACACATTAACCCCCTTCCATCCAATTTGGTTCCAATCATATTCTTCATTGATCATCAGGCTGATTTAGGGTATGATACATTGTCCATACCTTATTTATTTCCATTTCATTAGTTATTGAGTTTTTCCATACTGTTTGGTGTTTGGTTTAACAATTTTTTGAGAGAAATTTTATATCATTTTTCAAAGTTGGTTTTTCATGTGTGGATCGTTGATGAATTCCCTAGAGGGTTTAGAAAATCATTATTTCATTATTTTAGAAGGGTAATATTTCATTAAAGAAGTCATTTTTCATATTTTATTTTGGGTGAAATTCTATATCAATTAAAGTATCAATTATGGATATTTTTTACTTCTTTTGGGAAAAGGTGTACCGAGAGTGGTCCCCATCCTAACACTCACATTTTCAAGAAAGTTAAATCTCTTCATGATTTTGGATCCTATAATTAAACATATTTATTTATATTTTCAATTTTAGTAAAACATATTGATCAGTGGAAATGGATGAGGAAATTTCTTGTGATATTTTCTGATGATGGTTTGAGAATCAAAAACAGTAATATTCAGTAGGATATAGTATTGGAACTTGATATCATTTACGAATTTGAGTATTATTTTTTGATGTTTGTGTACCTTCAATGGTATTTTTTATGCATATTTCATTTGTTAAATTTATTTTCCCCTATGGTTGAGAAAGGATTGCGTCATCATAATAGTCAATATGGTCTATATAGACATCAAAATAATTCAATTGTCACACCCAAGTCAAAATGTTTTGGTATTCCTATTTAAGGTTTTTGTGTTTGTGTTAATGAGATTGAAAAAGGGAAATATATCCTTTTTAAAAAATGAATTGAAAAATATTATTAGATTGAGAAAGAAATTTTAATGTTTTTGTTCATTTCTAAAATGTGTATTGAAATGGTATTTCAAAACGATATTGCGTATATTCCCTGAATATAATGAATTTTTTGATAAAGGTCGTGTGGGAGTATAGAATTCAATGAGGACCTAAAAAATTATTTCAAAATATTTTATTATATGTTTTTTAAATGAATTATGTATTTTTTACCTTTAATTACTATGACTTATTTGAGCTAGTGTAGGTGATTACCTATTTCATAAATCTTCTATAATTATGGAGTTTCATCAATTAGTTTTCATAAAATGAAATATGAAACATGGGTTGTGTCTACAGATGTGAGAACCTAGTTTTTTATTCAATGTGATATATTGTAATGTGGGAATGGTATAGAAACCTTCAATGGTTTAGATGAGTTATGGGATGTATAAGAGAAATGGTACTATGTCCAGAGTGACTAGTAACCTGGTGGAGAATTATTGATTTGTGATATGAGATATCTGAACTATTTTTTGTATGTTTGTATAAACTATATTATTATTTTACCATAAATTTTTTGTATTTATTTATTTTTATTTATGTTACAACTCAATAGTGTTTGGGATAAGTTAGTGTGCATGATGTGACCACCATTGAGTTTGTCAGGATGGGTTGGTTTCCGGGATTTGGACCCCACATAGTGAATAAGGATGGGTTAGTGTTCTTATTAAAACAAACCTTGAGTGAACAGTGACGGTTCGGTGTGCTCAGTGTAACATCTTTTCATTGTATGATAATAGTCAGTTTCATTAGTTGTTTCCAACCTTAATTAAAAAATGATTGGATAAGATGATTTTTATACCTCCCTCTAGATAGGAGAGACATGTAAATGATAATAAAAGTATGAATCTGTCATGTTTCCTCAAGTAGGTAGTTGATGTCTGGATAACACTATACCTAAACTATTTACAATTGGCTCAGGATTTTATAGAAATTTAATATTTGACTACCCTATAGTGGAATTTATAAGTTGAGAATTCAATGTGGCGCTAAAACCAGGTCTATCATGTATGTGTCAAAGACTAGTTTGTAAATCATACCAAGTGACTTTAGGTATTAGTTTAGTTATGATATGTTGTGACATGTTCCTTATGAAATAATTATAGAGTAGGTAAGGCCATGTGTTGTGGTGTAAATATTAAAAAATGATGAACTGGCATGTATGAATGTATGTTCATAGCATGTTATGTTTTATAGTGGGTGTATTTAATGGACATAACTATTATTATTTTTACATTTCACACATACATCAACATAGTCAGTGACAGACACAATATATTGCTGAATTTGAGAATACTACTTGTTTTTTAATCAGCCCTACCCACATACAAGGTTTTATTTTTTTATGTGTATACTTCTCTGAAGTCATAGGTGTCTCTTGGAGTTGGACATGTAGTACAAAAAAAGAAGGTTACAGATGGTGATGTTCTTTTAGGAAGATGTGCGATTTGAAATGGATTCCATGTATATTGTTTTTTACTTATTTTTCATTATGAATTTTATCTAGTATTATTTTATTTATATAATTACAGATTATTTTCTTATCATTTTTTTTTCACTATTATGGTTGATGCATCATATTGTATGATTTATTTTCATCGATTCTACGCTATGAGACACATGGGTATCTCTATTAAATATATATAGGTTTTTTGAAACTAATTTATAAGGATGGGTCATAAAAAATTTATGATACATTCATGAACAAACCATTGAGTTTATAGTAATACCTTAAGGATTTAAAATTATATTTTCATTTTAAAGATAATTTTTTTGATATCATTCTTCACCCGGATCACTAAGAAAAAACAACCCATGGAATAATATATGTCATTTATAAAGTATCTTTATATTTAATGGTTATAAATATAGGTAAGAATATGTTTTGATATATGTTTAATTATGAAATAACAATAAACTTTAATAATAACACATTGATGAATCCAATTTTCATTGATAAATATGTGATATGTTAGTTATTTGTTTACAATGTTATTTGTCAAAAAAATCATATATTTGATTTGTTTTATAAAAATAAAAATATTATAGATAAAATAAATTTTTGATATAAAAAATATATGATAACTTATTTGATTACTAATTGACATAAAAAAGTGAATGACAATAATTAATAAATTCAACATTTATTTTCTTAGGAAAACAATGATCATTATATATTTAGGTTTGTAATTAAATGTTTAACTACAAAATTTTACGGTTACATTGTTACCAATATAAGATTCATTTCAAATTTAAAATAAAATATATATTTTTAGTTTAATTTTTCCCTAAAATAGATTATTTTTATGTGAATAGTTAAAAATATTACATAAACAATAAAATTAACTTTCATGTATTTTTTAGAAATTTAGTATGATAATAATAACTTATAAAAGTCCAAATAAATATAATTATTTAGGGTTTGATATGTCACATTTTAATGTAAAATATCAATTTCATACAACCAATTTGTTATATTATAAAACATAATTTATATTTTATTTTAAATAACTTTTTTCATATTTTTATTTTAATGAAATACTAGCAATGTTTAAATCATTTTTTCCATGTTTTGGAAATAATAAAATGTTTATTAGTATAATAATAAACCAATTAATTCATTATGAATCATAAAACATGGAATTTATATAATCCTTATTTTTGATAATAAATATATTATTTTCATATAAATTGTCATCAGACATTATGATTTATTATATTATTTTTAAATTTTGTCACTCTAAAAAATTAAATAAGAAACAATTGAATAAATATATGTAATTAAAAAATCAATATTATATAATAACAAAACAAAAAATTAGCGAAAATATATGTATTTGGATTTTTAACATTACACCTTTCCCCCTCCATTTCATTCCATTGTGGGATCCACTTGATCTTTAATAGTAACTTTACCATTTATA
This sequence comes from Viscum album, assembly GCA_963277665.1. NCBI lineage: Eukaryota > Viridiplantae > Streptophyta > Magnoliopsida > Santalales > Viscaceae > Viscum > Viscum album. The sequence continues at coordinate 1,807,777,617 of OY728136.1, read as the reverse complement.
TTATTACAAAAATTCCTCTCCACCACATATAAATAGATCATATATCAGATCATATCTCCTCACACACAAAGGTTTTTTTCCGACAAAAACTCCACCCAAATCCCTCCCCAATATTTTTAGTCACATCATATAGTTATATTCAAAAAAAAGATCAACATTAAATGGATAAATACATTTTATAAATGATTTTTCTAATGAGTAAGGTAAGAATTAATAATTATCTTTTCTATTTATTTTCATTTGTTTCATCATTAACATAAAAAATATATATTTTCAACATTTTATTACTATTACTTATTTAATAAAAATATAATCAAGTTTTATTATGGTTATTTAATAATCATTAACAATTATTTCCTTTATTGTTGATAAATCCCATCAGGTCTACATATAGACTAAAACCACTATTAACAACATTTTTTTTATCTTATCCCCTTTATTCGATGAATAAAATTGATTTTAATTCTATTAATATAAATATTATAATCGTATTAATAATTTTAAATAATAAAACATTCCAGGTCAGTCTTCAGTTCAGTGGAAATTAAATGATTCTGTTATGGGAACCTTTATGTTACCTACTCCAGAGATGTGATAGTTTTTGTCATATTTAATTTTATTATTTATAATAAACACAATAATAAATATCAATAATATCATTATTATTTTCTAACAAAATTATTATTCCATATGTGTCAATTTTTAAACCATACTCATCCATAGATTATAGCTAGTTTTTATTTTGGTCATGTTAAACGTCTACCTGAACAATGATATAAGATTATATCATGGGTGAAAATGGATATTTATAGTCACGTTATTTGAAATTAATTATAATATGATGTTGGTTTTATGGTTTTGGAGTGTATATATTAATATTATTCTTATTATAACTGTATAACACTTTTCTTCATTAAAAATTACCGAAACAAACTCATCACTGACTTAGTCTTCACAAATCATATTGTAATACTTATGAAATGGAGCTATAATTTTATATAGAAAATTAAAAAATAAAAATTTACTGTTATAATTATTGTATAATGGATAAATTGTGTTATATAAAAAATAATCAAGACCACCATTATAAAACAACTACTAAACAAACAATCAAAACTAATAACATTTGATGATAAAAATAAAATAAATCTAACTAATCTATATGTATGTTAAATTATTATAAATTATATTAAAAAATTTTATATGTATTAATATGGTTCTAAAATATTATATTATGATATTTATTATTACCACACAGTATATTTTAATATAATTGACTAATAATGATTTAAGGTAATTATTGTTCATAACTAGATTTTATTTCCTTCAGTAATGATTTTTATTCATGAACACCATTGTTATATTTTAAATCAATTTGTCATATTATTTTTAAAAAATATATTTCAAATTTTATTTCCATATAGTTACAATTTTTTCTCATTAAATCATTTCCATTTTATTTTTACTTCATTTATTTTTGAATTTGATAGGTTTTTTATATCAATTCTCAATTCCTTCAAATTTGATTCATATTGTACATGATGTTATATTTTAAATAGTGTAATTAATTAAATATTAAATTCTAAAATTAATTTTGTTGTTTAAGCCATGATGTTTTTAGGAATTTTCATTAATCCATCCTACCAAACATTATGATCCAAGTGTACTAAATTTTTCAGTGTTTTTCTAAATAAATTTACATTCAAGGATATATATTCATTATCCCGTAAATATATTATTATAGGTTGTGTAAAATTTAATTTATTATTTAATTATGTTTTGTTCTAATTTTTTTCCCATCGATTTACATTTCTTTTTCACAAAACTCTTTTTATTGGACGGTTACATCAATTATTTTTCTTTTATGGATTTCATTCTCAAAATAAATCCAACAACATTGATAATAATGCATATCCCATTATATAGATATTTATCCTAAATATCTATATTCTATGATTCAAATATGGTTTTACTATAAGTTTTTTTAATACAATTGTGTATTATCTTTTGTATTATTTTTATTTTCAATCCCATATATTCACAAGGATGTCATCTAATCCTATTTATATTATGGGTTTCAGAAATCATATTTTCAAACTATCTGAATTATTTCCAATTAATGTTATCACTTTTATCTTCCACTACATATTTCATTTGTAATATTCCTTTCTCTTTTTTATGGAAATATTATTTGGATTACATTTACATGATTATTAAAAAATGGTTTTCCTAGTGACCACTATGAAAATCACTATTTACATTGATTCATTTCTTACTCCTTTTTTAAACTATTAATAATGACCTTTAAAATAATTTTTTATAATTTTTATAATTTTCAATTTTATATTAAATGGGTTTTACCTAATATATATATTTATATATATCATTAATTATATTCTAATCCTATCAAAAAATTGATTTTTTGGGGATTACACTTGGGGTATCAAATAATTTTGCACTTGGTCACTTAATATGCTAGCACATTTAAATTTTTATTGTAACAATTTTGTTGTAATATATGTACACAAACATTAATTACATTTTGATTCAATTACGATATACCATAATAATACATTCCAAATTATATATATATATATGGACTATAATCATATATATGTATATATATATAATATTCTTAACTATATACCCATTATTCTAAGTGGTGTTAGATTGGGGGACTATTAAATTTAATGTTATTCCATTATGTTATTTGGTATGCATGGATAATATATAAACATGTAATTTTAATATGTATGTTTATTAATTACTGAGGAATTTTGGTAATGTATAGTATGTTTGTTCAGTTCATTTTATTATGTATTAAATGGCCTTAACACCTGATAGATAAGGATGAAATAAAACAATGATCCATTGTTCGAACTCATTAGAAAATCATGAATTTGAATTTGGTGTTTTCCTAAATATTCAAATATATTTAGTAGTTACTAGCAAGAAAAAATAGAAAAGTCATCACACCTGATCATTATGGTATGTAATATCTCACAACAATGCATTCATAAGTCCAACATCATGAATTCAATCATAGTGATAATTGTTACTAAAATTTATATAATCTTTAATATTGTATTGTCATCCAGGGATTTATTTCAAGTCCATGTTATTAGTCATATGGTATTATTTTACATTCATATATTTCCTACAATATTAACATAAAATTTCATATTCTATGATATCCATTTGAATACACATTAACTTAATAATATTTTCTTCTAATTCCTCTAATGTTTCCATTTCCCCCATTATCTGATGAGAAGTATTACCCAACATATGACTAGAATAATAGCATGTGTGGAGAATTTATTAGATATGATGACAAACTGTTGTGGATTATTGGGTTGATAATATATTTCTAAAATATCTAGTTGATGAGAAATAAATAGACAACGTTAGTTAATAATATTTCTTAATTCTCTAAAACAATAAATGTAAAAGGATTTGGAAATATATGTATTAAAATATCTTGTATAAATAAGAAAAAATTTTACAATTATAATGGTTCTATCTATTTTTTTTATTTTTATCCTAATAATATTATTAGGCCCGTGACACTAGTAAGCATACTCTTGAATATGGAGAGGCATGATTAAGGTCTCGTAGCATCTCTACATTGGTAGAATTTGATTCTTCTGGCATGTGATGCTAAACCCCACAGTCATTTCTAGCCTATGGGGATCAAGAATGCACATAGGTTCAATGGTGGAACCATTATAATGGTGGTTCAAATGGAAGCATAGGGACAATACATTAAAAATTATAAAAAATTTGATGTTTTACAATTAGTTAAAAACATCGTGATATCAAACTAAAAATATTTAGGATTTTTTTAATGATTGATTTGGGATATTTATCGAGACATGGGAGTTTGATCATGAGGGGATGCATGACTATCACAACTTGTAATGATTTTGGAGAAACCATGGGAAGTAATACTGGATTTGGATATTTAATTTTTTTCTACAAACTAGTGATTTTTTTATATTAATAGAATTATGTCACACCCATATTTTTTTATATAATATTTATTTTATTATTTCTGTTGGGCATCAGATAATTCAGGTCAAGGTCGAACATAAAATTTCTGAGTTTGATTTTGAATCGCACTTTTTGGCCTTTTTGGCGTTCAGCAGGCCGTTGTCAAAGCCGCACGACATCGCTTGTGTGGATGCGCGACCTCGCTCGGCTCTCTGCATGACTTCTTGTTATGCAACTAATTAAATAACGAAGTTATTAATAAAAAAATAACGTTTAATAGGGATAAAACGATAATTGAGGCCACGCGGCCTCAGGCGAGGCACAATTTTGAAATCACGCTGCCTCTCCTGGTACACCTGGTGACCTACCGATGGTCAAGTGATAAAATAAAATGAATTAATAATGAAGATATAAAAATTAAATAATATGAAAATGTAATAAAGAAATAAAATTAGCTGAGTGGCAAAGTAAAGATAAATTTAATAATAATAGTTATAAAAGAAAATTAATGAAGTTCGTTTAAATGATAATTATATTATTATTATTATAATTTTGAGGATATTATTAATTATTCATGGGTATTTTTATTATTTCTATTATTGATAAAAATTATGTTATTTTATTTATTATTATTAGTTTTATTCTAGTTTATTGTTTCTCTTATTATTATATTTATTATCTTTTTATTTTCTCTTTATTTTATATTTTTTCTTTCCTCCCACTTTGTGTGTTAGGTTTTCCTTTTTTTGGGTTGCCCCTCCTTCCTCCCAATCGGCCTGTCGCACCCACCCACTCCTTGGTACTCTGTCGCACTATACCTCCATGCCAGGTGTGCTGAAGCCCGCAACTTCCGTCCCCCTTGATTTCCCACTGCTCTTCCGTTCGGCCACCCTCCTTCTCTTCTCCCCCTTTGTTTTTTTCCTTTCCTTCACGCTGCAGAACCTCCCACCCTCTCATTTCATCTTGTGCCTCTTGCCTCTCCCCCTGTCCAGTGGCCTCCCCCTCTCGGCGCGGTCGATGCGCGACCCCCCCTGCCGGCCTGCCATCCACGGCTGAAACCCACAACCTCCCCCATTCAAAATCGCAGCCTGATCATACTTCGTCCGACGAATCGACGAACAGCCTGCCGCCCCTCCGTCCGGCGAACGCCTCGCGGCCGGTCCCTCATGCAACATGGACTTCGCACCTCCAAACCGTCGCACTCCATCCCATCCAATCACGCACCGCTGTCCTGCGCCCAGCTCACCGGACTGGCCACACCGCCTAGACTCCAGGCTATGACTCTATTCCCTTGCCATACTCCTCCCGACACCATGCCAGTAGCCCTTCGGGTGAGGCCTCCCAGCTCCTGTCGCAACCGCCTCTGCCACGACCTCTCTCCTCCCAGCTGTCCTTGACCAGCAGCAGCGTCACCCCATCATCCCTTTTCCATCCACCGTTCATCGATCCAGCACGTCGTCCGTCGGCCTCCCAACCAGCCCCGTCACGCCTCTTACCATCCTGCCAGCAGCCTCGCCGACTCTGGTTTCCTTCCGGCAACCTCCCCTCCGGTTAATTCATCACTCTTCCTTTGAGTTTTATCCCATCCAATGGGTATGAATTTCGTTAATAGTCTTTTTTGAAACGTTTTTTGGTTCCAATTATTGCTTTAGGGTCCACTTCAGTTTGCAGGTGGTGTGCATTAGGTGCGATGGGAAGTTCCAACAAGTTCTTGAAATTTCATCTCCCGAGGTAGGTGGTTCCATTCCTAAGTTATTATTTGATAAATTAATTTTCAGTTTTAGTTTGTTTAATATATCATATAGTTGATTTCTGTATTTCCAAGTTATTTTCCTTTGATGTTTGAGATTCATTTGAACCGTTTAATAGAATTTCTATTTTATGTGTGTTCTTTCGTCTTAAAAACTCATATCAATTTAGTTGCTGGTGTTTTTTTTATTGTAAGGCTAGAATATTGATCTTTTCAAGTGGTGAAAAATATATCTTTGTCATGGTTTAGTGTGTTTCTGGTTGACAAAAAAAGTTTTGGTGCGGGTTTAGTCGGCAATGCCATGGGATTCCTTTTAAAATATTTTTTATACTTTTATTTTTGGCTTCTTTAATTAGGTGATTTGTGAAAAGGTGTTTTACATATGGTGTATGGTCTTCTGTCAAACTGTTGGTGTGGTGCAGGTCACACTTTAAAATTGTATTTGAGTGCATGAAATGTTAGAACATGTTATGAATGTGGAAATGGTTACTTTAGTGTGTGTAATGCCATGTGACACTATTGCTAATGTTTTTTCAGCTTTTGAAATGGTATATTCAATCATGACCATGGTGTGAAATTTTTTGAAAAAATAAATAAAATGTTTTAATGTGCACTTTGTTTCAAAATGGTATTTATATGTGTAAGTGGTTGTTCGTTTAATGATAATTGTTTTTTAATGCGGTAATTGGTCTAATTCAGTACAAAACCTATGCAGATTATGTTGTGAAATGATTTTGATGTGCGTATGGCTTTAAAAGAGGGGTTGGGTGTTCAAAATGTGATTTTGTGTGTGTAAGTACCATGTTTTGTTTTTTTTTGTATTATTGTGACATGTGACATTAACATGAAAATTCTTTGAGCACAAATCGGGATGCCCGGGTAGCTAGGAGGGTATACTAGACTAGTGAGTTAGTGTTCCGGAGGTGACTAGACCCGATTTCACTGGAAGGACTGAAGATTGCAAAACTAACTAAACATATGCCTTTCTGAGGATCGTGGCCTTCTAAGCCACGTTTTCTGAGGGTTGTGGACTTCTAAGCCACGTTTTCTGAGGGTCGTCACCTTCTAGGCCACGTTTTCTGAGGGTGGTGGCCTTCTATGCCACGTTTCACCAAGACACGATGATATAGGGACCCATGATAGCTAACGCCCAAGTGGCCTCTCCCATGTTAGTGATCATTGGTTACCTTACGCTCGTTGGTGTGACACTTTGGTTATTTTTAAATGTAAGGGTGTGTGCGTTTTAATTTAAGTTGTTCCATTTGAAACTATTTCCCTTAATCCCATTTTCTTTAATACTGTTCCAACATTTACTACTTTGATTTGATTTAAAATTTCAAATGTATTTGTCTTTTAATAATTTTTGTGTGGAACCTTTTTATTGTGTGACATCCTACTGGGTCTTTTGGTTCACACGATACATACACCTTTGGGTGTATATAGATTCTATTTCTTTTTTATTTTAGGACGATGCATCGAGCTCAGTGATGGTGGTTTAGAGTGTTGTTGTTCTTCGCATGCAGGTCGGTGTTAGTAGCTTGGGTATGTGGCTTCTCATGTCATTGGGATGTTGGTATCAGAGTTTAGTTTTCTATCCTTGTTGTGCACTTGGGTTTTTTAGTTGAATTGTAGACTCTAGACCTGTTATAGTTTAAAGGCGTGTTTGGTTTCCTATTTCCGGTTTTAGTTTTTTTATCTTGTTATTTGTCTTTCACTCTTATATTTCGGGTAAATAGTTCCCATGTAATGTTTGATACCCGGGAACTTGTGCCAACCCGTGGGGATCAAGAATGCCCTTCGGGCCATGTCGCGGACCGGGTCGGGCGTCGGGTGAGTTGGTGACCCGACCTGGTTCGTGAAAAAATGGTATCAGAGGGAAAGGTTTTCTCTCTTGGGGTTTTTTTTTGAGATAGATTCATATTAGACCAAAATTATGGTTGTTAGAACTTGACATTCTAGCTACGAGTAATGTGCCTAGCCAGCACACCTCGTGGAGGGAATCCAGTTACCAAAGTATGTTGAGGTTTGTCAAAGTTTTTGGTCCTTGCTGATAATCTTGTCTAAGGGAAATGAAAAGGGGTAAGGTCAATGGTCCTAGTGAGGTCGCAGGGTCTATAAAGCCATGTGGAGCTGGGAAAGTTGTCCTAAAATACTCTCTGTGGCGGTGGATTGACTGGCATATGGCCTCCAACCATATGTTCCAGCCACCCGCTGACACAAGTTTTCACTTGCGTCGTTTCTTGTCTCTTTGTTTTGGATTTGTGGATATTTGGTTTTTAAGTAAAAATTTTTTATTCTTGAAAAATGTTTTCAAATAAAGAAATTTAACAATGAAATGGTGTGTGAGGTTTGAAAAGTGTGGGTTGGATGTTTTTGTTATGAAAAATGTAAAGGTTTGGTTTTGATCCTTGGCGCTCTCATGGGAAACCACATGAATGAGTGTATACAAAAAGAGAAATTGTTAATTGCACGAGTGGATGAGTGCCTGGATAGAAATGAGGTGGGTGCCAGTGTGGCATGGGATCATGCATGTGTGAGGCCCATGGGACACCATTGGTGGTTGTGCAACCCACTGGTTTTGCTTATTTTCAAAATGATTTGTAAAAGGAAAATTTGGTGTTTTTAATTAACTGATGATTGTGTGGTGTGTTCTTGTATTTTTGAAAGGTTGGATGTGAGGCGTTTCGAGACGAGGATCCTTTTTGACTTATTTTTGTCTTGAGTTTGAATTTTTTGTTGGTCATATGGTGTGAATGTGTGTGGTAAATGGTCTCTTTTGAAAAGTTCTTCGGGAATCCCTTGTAGTGTTTCCCCCTGCACATTTGGTGTTCGCCTGTAGTATGTCTTGACCATTGGACCATTTTGATTTGGGTCCATGTTTTTATTTCTTGATTAGTGTACGCCCCCCATAATGTGTTGACATGTGATTGATGTGTGGCCACATGCTATTCATCATTGGCCGACCCTCCAGTTGATCATAGGAACCTCTTCTTGAATTCTAGAATTGAACTAACCTCTCCTTTTTACAGCTAATCAGATCCTCTTGCAGCGGGATGACAGATGCGAGGAGATTTGAATGGAGTTTTTATGTCCCTTTGATTTATCTGAGTCGTCGATTAGGAAATTTGACATCGTTGTGTCTTATGGTTACCCCTTGAAGCGGTGAAATAAATTCAAGTGGAAGGGTGAAGGTGATTTAATGTTATAAGTGCTTACCGATGTCTTATATGGTTTCTAGAGTTTTCTTCGGCTATAAGGGTCATGTTTGGTGACCTCTTGCAGTGTGAGTTCTCTTCGTGGTGCAAAGGTAGAAGTAGTCTGGAGTGGTCGGTGCTGACCACTATTCTAAATGACCTTTGGTCCTTCGTTGGTTTCGTTTATGAAAGGGTCTACGTAAGGACACTAGTGTGGAAGACACATTAACATGGGGATGCTACGGTCAATTGCAATTATCATTTGTTGTTTAAGACTCAGTTTGAAGCCCTTCTCCATATAATGTTCTTCTCAACAACAATGGTCATGTTCAGGTGATGAGTTGTTGTGTCGTACTCTCATCCAGTGTGACAAAGGGTGATGCCCATGCACCATTCCATATCTTGTGTTGGTGAATGTTCTGTGTATGATTAGTTGGATTTCGTAATATGTTGTGTTTCTAGTGTTTCCTCTGTTGTAGTGTGGTTGCATGTGACACCAAAAAGATAAGATTTGCACGGGAGTCCTCAATAACTGACTTCGAGGCAGGAGATGCTTCAAATATCAAGGATCCAGCCATAGGCCTCGAAGTGAAGCCGACGCGTGTTCTGGGACCCTGGGAGTGTATGAGACCCTGTCTTTATTTATGTAGTCAATGTTAAAAGTAGAGGCGGTTTAAATTGCTTCTATGGTTGTTCCACTCTGAAAGAGCCATCTGGTTTCAAATGGTTTTCGTGTCCATGTAGAGGCATGTTCTTCTCGTGCCTTAAAGTCTTGGGGGTTGCGTTCCACTGGATGAAATCTCTTTAGTGGTCCTTATAAGAGTCTGTGGGTAAAATCAGTCTCAAATCTGAATGGTGTTCATCCAGAAAATTTGGAGATGTTAGTTTTTCACCAGCCGTGGTTTTGACGCCTTGTGGTTGGGCCCCTCCCTACCTGCCCCTTGTGGTGGGGTTTTTGGTCGCCATCGAGAATTTTTTTTCAAATTCATGTATCCTCTGTTCGTTCTAATGGCGGCAAGACCCACGATTGGTCTCGCACAAAGGTCTCTGGAATAAATTGGTGTTGGACTTTCCTTAATGGTGGGGAGTCTGCCCGGACCTCCCCATGTTGGTTTTCTAGTCTCTCCTTGGGCGTTGGTAGGTTCTTAATGGTGGGGATACCCACATTGGGTCTTTCACCAATATTTCTAAAATGAATCAGTACTGGACTTTTCTTTAATGTCAGGGAGTCCACTCGAACTTCCCCATGTTGATATTTTGCTTCTATTTTTAAATATGGCTTGGTGATAAGTGATAAGAGTGTTCTGTGGATGGGGTTTGACCTTGTTTGTTTATTCTCGCAAGATGTTCTGGTTTTCGTTTAATATTGCTTGAGATATTTCGGTTTGTGAAGTTGATTCCTGTGGGTGTGAGGGCTCCTCTTCTTAAACAATCAACTGGAAGTTTTTTTTCAGCTCTTTGGGCGGGCAACGCATATCCGAAAGTCTTCTTACGCATTTCTTGAAGATGTTTTTGAGTCACTTTCTCTAAGCACGATACTTTTACCCTTTTATGGATTCTTGTTTGTGGGGGTCCTATTTAATCCTTAGTGGGGTGTCATTTCCTTGTTTGGGTCGCAATCTTAGTTGTGACCTTCCGGGGACAGAATGCTTTTTGTTGGGGAGAATTGTCACACCCGTATTTTTTTTGATATTATTTATTTTATTATTTCTGTTGGGAATCAGATAATTCGGGTCAAGGCCAAACTTAAAATTTATGAGTTTTATTTTGAAACGCATTTTTGGGCCTTTTCGGCATTCAGTGCGCCGCTGTCAAAGCCGCACGACTTCGCTTGGGTCGTCGCGTGACCTCGCTCGACTCTCTGCATGTCTGCTTGACGTTCAACCAATTAAATAATGAAGATATTAACAAATAAATAATGATTAAGAGGGATAAAACGATAATTGAGACCATGTGGCCTCAAGCGAGGAAGAATTTTGAAATCACGCTGCCTCTCCTGGTACACCTAGTGACCTTCTGATGGTCAAGTGATAAAATAAAATGAATTAATAAGAAAGATATAAAAATTAAATAAGATGAAAAGGTAATAAAGAAATAAAATTAGATGAGTGTCAAGTAAAGATAAATTTAATAATAAAAGATATTAAAGTAAATTAATGAGGTTTGTTTTAATGATAATTATACTATTATTATTATAATTTTGAGGAAATTAGTAATTATTAATGGTTATTTTTAATATTTCTATTATTGATGAAAATTAAGTTATTTTATTCATTATTATTTGTTTTATTCTAGTTTATTTTTTGTCTTATTATTATATTTATTGTCTTTTTATTGTCTTTTTATTTTATTTTTTTCCTCCCTCTTTGTGTGTTAGGGTTTGCTTTTTTTGGGTTCCCCCCTTCCTCCCAATCGGCCAACCGCACCCCCCTCTCCACGGTACTCTTCCGCACTGCACCTCCCTACCTAGTGCGCTGAAGCCTGCGACTTCCTTCCCCCTTGATTTCCCCGTGCTGCTCTGTTCGGCCACCATCCTTCTCTTCTCCCCCTTTGTTTTTTCCCATTCCTTCCAGCTGCAGCACCTCCCCTTCTCATTTCTTCTTGCGCCACCTCCCTCTCCCCATGTCCGGCAGCCTCCCCCTCTCGGCCTGGTCGAAACGCGACCCCCCTTGCCAGCCATCCTTCGATGGCTGAAACCCCCAGCCTCCCTCGCTCAAAAACGCAGTCCGCCCCCTCTTCATCCGACGAATCACCGAACAACCTTCTGCTCCTCCGTCCGGCGACCGCCTCGCGCTAGGTCCCTCATGCCACATGGCCTTCGCACCTCCAAATCGTCACCCTCCATCCATTCCCATCACGCATCGTTGTCCTGTGCCCAGCTCACTGGATTGGCCGCACCTCCTAGACTCTAGGCTGCGACTCTCCTCACTTGCTAGACTCCTCCCGACCCCCTGCCGGTAGCCCTTCCGGCGAGGCCTCCCAGATCCCGTCACAACTGCCGCTGTCGCGACCTCTCTCCTCCCGGCTGTCCTTGACCAACAGTTGCGTCTCCCCTTCATCCCTTGGCCAACCACCGTTCATCGATCCAACACGTCGTCCACCGGCCTCCCAACCAGCCCCGTCCCGCCTCTTACCTTCCGGCCAATAGCCTCGCCAGCTCCAGTTTCCTTTCGGAGACCTCCCCTCCAGTTAATTCTTCACTCTTCCTTTGAGTTTTATCCCTTCCAATGGGTATGAGTTTCGTTTGGAGTCTTTGTTGAATCTTTTTTTGGTTCCATTTATTGCTTTAGGGTCCAATTCAGTTCGCTGGTGGTCCGCATTAGGTGTGATGGGAGGTTCACCCATGTTTTGGAAATTTCTTCTCCCGAGTTAGGTGGTTCCATGCCTAAGTTATTATTTGATCAATTAATTTGCAATTTTAGTTTTTTTAGTATATCAATTAGTTGATTTTTGTATTACCATGTTGTTTTCCTTTAATGTTTGAGATGAATTTGAACTTTTTAATAGCATGTCTATTTTATTTGTGTTCTTTCTTCTTAAAAACTCATATAAATTTAGTTGCTGGTGTTTTTTTATTTTGCGGTTAGATTGTTGATCTTTTCAAGTGGTGTGAAATATATCTTTGTCATGGTGTAGTGTGTGTCTGGTTGAAAAAAATGGTTTGGTGCTGGTTTAGTCGGCAACACCATGTGATTCCTTTTAAACTATTTTGTATACTTTTATTTTTGGCTTCTTTAATTAGGTTATTTGTGAAAAGGGTTTTTACATATGGTGTAAGGTCTTCCGTCAAACTATTGGTGTGGTGCAGGTCACACTTTAAATTGGTATTTGAGTGCGTGAAATGTTAGAACATGTTATGAATGTGGAAATGGTTACTTTAGTGTGTGTAAATCCATGCGACACTGTTGCTATTGTTTTATGAGATTTTGAAATGGTTTATTCAATCATGTCCATGGTGTGAAACGTTTTGAAAAAAAAAAGAAAATGTTTTAATGTGCGTCTTATTTCAAAATGGTATTTATATGTTTAATCGGTGGTTAGTTTAATGATAATTGTTTTTTATTGTGGTAATAGGTCTAATTCAGTACGTAACCTATGCAGATTATGTTTTGAAATGATTTTGAGGTGCGTATGGTTTTAAAAGAGGGTTTGGGTGTTCAAACTATGATTTTGCGTGTGTAAGTACCATGTTTTCTTTTTTTGTATTAGTGTGACATGTGACATTAAATTGAAACTTGTTTGAGCACAAACCAGGATGCCCGGGTAGCTAAGAGGGTAGACTAGATTAGTGAGTTTGTGTTCCGGATGTGACTCGACCCAGTTTCACTGGCCGGACTTATGATTGCAACACTAACTAAACATATTCCTTTCTGAGGGTCGTTGCCTTCTAAGCCACATTTTTTAGGGTCGTGGCCTTCTAAGCCATGTTTTTGGATGGTCGTGTCCTTCTAAGCCACATTTCACAGAGACACGAAGATCTATGGACCCATGCTAGATAACGCCCATGCGGCCTCTCACATCTTAGTGCTCAATGGTTACATTATGCTTGTCAGTGTGACACATTGGTTATTTTTAAAAGTAAGGGTGTGTGCGTTTTAATTTAAGTTGTTCCATTTGAAACTGTTTCCCTTAATCCCATTTTCATTAAAACTGTTCCAATATTTACTTCATTGCATTGAATTAAAATTGCAATGTAATTGTCTTTTAATAATTTTTTGTGGACCTTTTTTATTGGGTGACGTCCTACTGAGCCTTTTGGTTCACACACTACATACACCTTGAGTGTATGTAGTTTCTGATTCTTATGTATTTTAGGTCGAAGAGTTGAGCTCAGTGATGCTGGTTCGGAGTGTTGTTGGTCTTCGTGTGCAGGTTGGTGTTAGTAGCTTGGGTATGCAGCTTCTCATGTCATAGAGAGGTTGGTATCAGATTTTAGTTTTATATCCTTGTTGTGCACTTGGGGTTTTTCATTGAATTGTAGAATCTGTACCTTTTATAGTTTAAAGGCATTTTTGGTTTCCCGTTTCCAGTTTTAGTTTTTTTATCTTGTTAGTTGTCTTTCTCTCTTTTATTTTGGGTAAATCGTTTCCATGTAATGTTTGATACCCGGGAACTTGTGTCAGCCCGTGGGGATCGGGAACGCCCTTTGGGCCATGTCGCAGACTGGGTCGGGCGCCGTGTGAGTTGGCGGCCCGACCCGGTGCGTGACAAATTTTGTGAGTTATCATGGATATTTTTGGTGTTTTGGATTGTAAAAGGAATGTATATCAGTATTTTGTGGAGTGGTATCATGATCCGATAAACTGGTTAGTGAATAAAATTTAAATCTTGATAATGATGCGAGGACTAATTCATGAATTGACCATGTCTAATAAAAACATATGTTCATGTTTAGCATTATTTTTCATTATTGACTAGACAAATAATGATGAATTTCTAGTAGTATTAAATTAATTATGTATGTAATGTGATATGATTATTTAATGGGTTGGATATCAGAATTTTTTTTGTGTTGTGTCTCATTTTTTTATTAATAAGAAAATTGGATTTTAGTTTGAAAAATAATAATTTATGGAAAATGATTTTTCAGAATTATATTAAAGCCTTCAGGTTTGTATGTAGAATCAAAATGATTTTCTATAAATGATTTGCGCATAATCTTTTTTAATATTATGAATTTTTATCATTAATCATGGAAAACAATTTAGATATTTGAATTTGGTGATTTTCTGAGTTTTTCAAATTTTGAACCCACTTGGTGTGGGCATTAGAAATTTATTATTCTTAATTATATAAATTTATATTTGTAAATATTTGTGAATCATTTTATAAAAATGGAGTAATGTGTTTTGAAATAGTGAGTAGATCCTACAGAAAAAGTTCAAATGGATGATATTTTTGAAACCCAAATGAGTTTGTGGTTTTGAATATATATTCATGATATTTTTTTCTATGTCATTTAATAAAACCCCAAGCAAATAGGGTTTTGAATGTTTTTTAATGATTTAATGTATTTATGTTAATTTATGAGAACATGTTCTTTTAGAAAATGGATTTTAATTATTTTCATATTATGATTATTTTTAACAAATTTAATTTTTTATGTTTTCATCATTTTCATAAAATGGATTTCAATTTTTCCCTCCATGTGGGTTGGGAAAAGGTGATTCCGGTTGGAAAACATTTTTGGGTTGAGTTAATGATTCAAATTTTATAATGTGTTCCTCCTATAATTTTCATTGGTAAAACAATTGTGGTGACCTATAGGGGATGATATATTCTCAATCTAGGATATATATTAAACTTTTAATATAATGGAATGATTTTTTTATAGCTTGAATTGTGTATTATTTTTTAATATATTTGTACTGTTTGGGAGATATGGATATATGATCCTTGGATAACTAATTGGGTGAATTCATGTGCTCCAATATTCCTGGGATTTGAGTGATTATAAACATTAAATATTTTTACATATATAATTTTATTCTTATGACCAACATGTGAATTTTTGTTGATATGACCATCTCGTTTATGTATGGTTTATCCTATTTGATAAGTTGGTATTTGTGAATATTCAAACATCTTCTTCCACATTCCTTTTGAAACTACATTGGTCATATTTTCCTTATGGTGAGAGAATGTAATTGGTTCAAAAATATATTTTAGGAAATTGAATTAGCTTAGGTGTTTTATTTGGGAGTAAATAACATCTATATAACGATTTGTAATTATAAACTAGACAGTTATAGATCAGATCTAGTTGGGTTCACCCTGAGACGGTGGATCATGTATGTGTTTATATCACACTATGTTTTTATGAATATTTTTTACTAAATTAAATATTGTGTATGTCAAGGGTTTAATCTCACCCCAATATAAACATTTATTACTCAAAACCAACTAAATATTTTACTGCATGCAACATTGGATTACATACATTTCACAAAACAATTAGTTTCTATAAAACAATAATTAATAATTATTACTATTTAAAGGAGACAGTATAAACCTAGCAATTAGGTGTAGATATATGAATAATAAAAACCAATATTAAATATAATTTATTTTTGTTTTAACTATATAATATATATTCATAATTATATATATAATTTTCATTAATGTTTATATGTTTTGAAAAATAATATTTTCTAAAAAGAACATATATTTTATATCATTCTTTTAAAAATATTAAAAAATATTAGGAACTATTAGATTTTTATTTCTAAAAAATAAACATCATTTTTTAATTCATAAATTATTAATTATCATAGAGTGAATTTGTGTTCTATTAGAAAATATTTCATTTTTGGATGAGTAGTGATATGTAATAAATATTAATTTAAAACTACTTTTTGGTTTAATTTATTTATATAGTAAAATGATAGATTAATTTATTTTTAAAGTCTACGTAGATAAATTATACATTTTTTAATACTATTTAGGTAATTGGAACGAATTTAAAATTCTAATTGGATATAAAATCATCTCTATATTTGTAATTTTTTCACATTAAAAACTCATTGTTAAATCCTTTATGTGTGATTAATTTTAAATTATTCTCATCCAATAATATGAATATAAATTTTTTGAATGGATTATATATTTTGAATAAAAATAATTTATAATTTATAATGAGGTAAAATAAACTTTTTAACAATTTATTTATTAATAGAAATTGAAATTAATTTGAGATATTAGGGAAAAAAAAGATTAGTTAGTTGTTAATATTAATATATAATGTGTAAAGACGTTCCTACTCTGGTAATAAAAATATATTTTAGGTCCATTTCTAGAAAAATATCCTTATTTGATCAAAATGGGACCATTATAGGAGGATTATGATTTAAGGGATACCTCTCAATAGTGTTTTTCGGTTAGTATTTTCTAAAATGACACTACTCCACTATATAAGGGAGCTCAAACCCTTAATTATTAAAAAAAATTACCTTTTCACGTCCTATTAATTTCCAAATCTCCTAAAAAATACTTCATCTCAAACTGGAATCCTCACTTTGTGTAAAAATCTAACTACAGACATTTATAGTTTCAAAATATATGGAGTCAAACGAAAATGAGGTAATGTTCATCAACGTGCATTTTTTTTGTTTTTTCTTCACCTACCCCTTAAATAATTGTTATAAATTTATTATTTAATAACCATATTCACATAAATATAAATATATTTTTTTGTTTTAATGTTATTTCCTACATCTTCATAGACAACCATCACATGGGATACACAATCAGCATTCATTTATATAGCAGACTACCTCCTTACGTAATAATGTCGTTATATATACCATTAAAATCTATCACGGTTGGGAGTAATAAAGTTATATTTTTTAAGATATATATTATATTTGAATTCCTTTATAATTATTTAATTATTAAATAACACATACCTTCATGATTTCCATTTTCTATGAATATGATACCACTGTTTGTGGACATATGGAATACCACCTTCCGAATGTCATGTGATTCATTCTGGCATTACAATGATTATATTTATAATAATATTATTAAATATATATTATATTTATATAGTGATAATTATAATTTAATTATAATACATATATATATACATCATTCACATTTTGTTCGTTCATCGGGAATAGAAAATTGAAAAAATGTTCAATCATGAATAGAGATTACCATATCCCTAAATGGTTTATTTCTTTTTTATGTATGATATTTATATCCAGGATTAAATTATTGAAATAATTAAATAATTACATAATAAATATAACCAGGAATAATAAATTAAATAATATATGAAAGAATTGGTTTATTACCAAAAACATTACATTATCATGGTAATATTTATTAATAGGTAATATTAATTCATAAGTAAAACATATATAATATTATATAGTTGATGATGTTTCATTATTAGATATAGATTAAACTTCTAATTATCATATAGGATGTTATAATGAGCACCCAAATTTTCATGACATATAGTATGGGGATTCGGAGTCTAACTTTTATTTCAGCGAGACATTTGCTTGTTCTCCACTCGTTTCTTTTGTGTGGTGTATATACATCCAATAAATTTATTCTATCAATATTATATGAAAATTTATGTTTATCTAATTATAAATTTTATGACATCTATTTTATTGTGTTTACTATTCAAATGTTACCAAATCACTAAGGTAATTTTATCTCAATTTTCCTTCTTTGAGACACATATTATGTTGTACACCAATATTATTTTTCATGGTGTATATAATTCTAATTGACATGTTGTATCAGGAGTCTTTTTTTTGTAAAATTTTATTTTATATTAATTCTATCAACTCATGTATGTTATGATTCAATGTTACCAAAGTAGTAATAGTTTAAGGATACAACATTGTCATTATCATGGCAATTTATGATTATGCTTCCATTAATGAAATACTATGTTAAATCTTAAGAAATGAATTTTATTTTCTTCCCTGTTAGTTATTCTAGGCATCTTATTTTATTGGTACCATTATTTCCACACATCGCTATATTTATTGATTAAATATTTTGTGTGAAAAACGTATCATTTTTTACTCTTCGGTGGGAAATATGATTTCTCCAAAAACACTTTTTTTTCTAAAAATGTTTTGAAAATGTTCAAAATTAAATTATAAAATACATTTTTCCCATGTTCAAAATTTTGACATGATATTTTCAAATTGAATATAACCATAAAATTATTGTCAAGCCTGTTTTGGAATTCTAAAGACACAATGAATGGAATCGTTGTTTTAACATTTAATTAATTTATGTAATCGTCTAAAATTAAGACCACTCATTTGTTGAAGATTCTATTATATGTTCCTAAGGATATTTTAAAACAAAAATTCCCTAAATTTTTTTACAAATAATCCATTATATTTCTGCAAATTTATCTTCCAATTAAATTATTTTTTCAAAATGATTTATGTTTTAGAAATAAATTTTCAACAACGAAATGATATTTTTCTAAATGAATGTTTTTAAACAATTTCTTGATATTATTTTCCTTCTAAAATGTAATATATTGATGTTAAATTGTGTTATTGATGGTATGATCCAAGGAATCCATTAATATTCTTCCTTTTAATGTTTATTCTTTTGATGACAGATTGATTATGAAATTCATTTTTCATCCATGGGTTGTACCACATTAAATTCCCATCAATCCCATTTATGTTTAGAAGTTACCCTATTATGAAATCATTATAAAACCATTCAATTTTATATTCTATAAGATTTATTAAATACCTATGATTCCCATTTTTTAATATCATTGGTTATGATATCATGATATTTTTTTGATGTTGTGGATCAAATATTTATAAATTAATTATGATTTTGGTGGGTCTGATATCTTCTTTCACTGAATTGGGTAATATTTTATATGACAATATATAGTCAACATAGGAATGGTGAGTGAACTCAGTTCTGTAATTGAATTTTTCCACTAATGTGGTCTTGCGAGTGTTCCATGACAGCTAATATTGATTGGGTAGTTATCACATTATTATAATATTTCATTGGCAGTAAACCTTCACTACAATGTAAATCATTTAATATGTTTTTATGTCTTCAAAAATAATATATGTTAATCATATGTTATGTTATTATGTATTATTATCATATTTCCCATATGATTTATTAATTATTAACTAAAACAATTTATCCCATAATTTATGTATGATTATTGATATAAATGGTATGCTATTAAAATATTATGATCGTGATATCATACTATTATTATCATGATTATAGTCAAATAAATGACTTTTTACCCTTACTAGGAATCTGAGTTCACCCATTATTATATTTAACATCCCCATTTCATGATGATAGGTATTATGTATGATGTGTCTAAAAATAATTTTAGGGATGAGTAACATAGTGGTATATTATTTATCTTCCTAATGGACTAGTGTATAAGGTTCTATGTATCCATTGTAATTAAACTAATAGGGTATTTGGGTGTCTATTTGTGTAATGTATTAATTATTCCAAATACAATTATGTTATGATTATGTTTGATAATCATGGGTATCTATAGGCGGTATCAAGGAAAAATATTAGTTCTCATTTGGAAATATGGACTATAAAACCATAGGAAAATACTTATATACTTTTATCAAAGGATATATCAATTGATGAGTCAAACTATAGAAAACAATCTTATATCTATGTGAATCGATAGAGTGAAGGGTATTTTTTTGAAATAAATAAAATCCATGTTACGAAAAGTGGATGTGTATTTGGAACATATGTTCATAGGTGAAACTACCCCAAAAACATTATATTGTGTTACATTTGAACTAGAACTAGTGTAGAATAACGAGACTTAAACCACACCTTCTTTGACACTCCTAGGTGATATACTATGGGAGTTTAAAACTCTTCAATATACATTATTATAGAATTGAATTAATGTTTTCAATTAATAAAATATGATAATCCTAATGTGAATATTTTAAATAACATGTCATAATTTTTACATACATAATGAAATTCAATGATTATGTGATTTTCGGTCATTATTTTTGTTTCTTAACCTTATATTTTTGGTTTTCGTTTTTGGATGAAACCAGATAGAACCATTTTAATGTTAATTATGATGTGAAATATAATGATTTTATTCTAAATAATCCAAATGTTATAGTCTATGGAATAAAGAAACTCATTTATATCCTCACACATATTTTTCATTCTATGAAAAATTTTGTGTATCCAAATGATAGAAGATTTGAACCTAATTCTATAGACTCTTTCAATAGGTGACATCCACCTTCTTTTGGGGGGACTAAAAATTTATTAACTGCTGAATAATGGATTAGCACCACTAAAATGATATTTTTTCTACAAATTTTATAACATGAGAATTTAATTTTTGTTGTTTATCAATTATTTGGTGAAGAAGACCAATTGTGGACTTTAATCTATAATAATAAGAAAAGGAAGAAATTGAATATATGGATTGGGAGTAGTTTAAGAACATATTTTTAAATAATTGTATAGAATAAATTATTTATATGAATATGGAAAAATATTTCATCAATTTATGTATAAGGGATAATCAATATGATTCACCCTACGAAGAAAATTTTTCTAGGCATTCATGGTGCTCTTCTAAAACTATCAGTCTGCCTGAATGTATGGTTGACCATTTTATTAATAGATTCAACCCATGACTTAGAAGGATTTTATCTATTTGAGATATTAGTATCTATGAAGAAATTTTCTTATTGTTGATTAATTATTTAAATAGAGGTATGATTTAAATATAAATCTCATGGTTTTAAAAAGAAAAGAAATATCGATTTTAATGGAAAATATAAATATTATGGATAGAAGAAAATGAGTTTTTCATTATTTTGTATGTGTGGTATGAATCATAGAGAAATTTTTATAATGTGTATGGGAAATTTTTTATGCATGGAGGGGGAGGTTGAAAAGAATTTTTTGATTATGTGATAGAAATAAGTCATATATTAATGCAAATACTGAGAAATTTTCATAGAATGCACCTACCCTACTATAGTGCTTCTGGTGTAAAGAATATGGACATTTTTCTCACCAGTTCCCAAACTAGAAGGCCAATATTGATAATAGAAGTATGTAGCCACCAAAGAAAATGAAAATGGATAAATATCATGCTATCATTATTTCTGATGAGGGTTGTGATAAATACATGGTGAAATTTACATGTTCCATCAAAAATAAAATTTCCATTGTCTTATTTTATACTATATCTACCCACTCTTTCATATCTAAATAATTTTATAAGGGTATCAGGATTCTAGCATTAAAATTATATGTGGAATTATTAGTGACATCACCAATTGTATTATGATCGCATATCATGTCTATAGTTCCTCTCTCGTCAATTTTAGTCGAATGGTGAAATTGATAAATATTAGCATTCATCCTCTACTTGAATTTATGGTTATATTAGGAATTGATTGGATTCCATTGAATAGATAAAATATAAATTTTTGAGTAATGGAATTTAGGATTTATATTTAAGACCAACCTATTATATTCTATTAATGTGTGATATGTATAAACACCCTTTGGACATTACATCCAGTATATGGATCTTAATTCCCATTCAGAAGGTGTTAGTACCTGAAATAGTTTGGGAGAAAATCAACATCAATGATATTCTTTTGTTCATAATTTTTTGTATTTCAATATGGAATAGCTTATTATCTATCAAAAAAATGTTATATTAACATATCAATGGTACTC
The DNA here is from genome assembly GCA_963277665.1 of Viscum album. NCBI lineage: Eukaryota > Viridiplantae > Streptophyta > Magnoliopsida > Santalales > Viscaceae > Viscum > Viscum album. Next base: position 1,807,755,444 of record OY728136.1, on the reverse strand, counting down.
ATTCCTGGTTCTATAACAATTAAAAAGACTCTATTTAGAATAACTCGGATTCAGTTGCTGGAAGTGATGAAGAATCTTTGAGAAAACCATTACAAGGGTTTTATTCGGCTAGGTGTGTCACCTTTTGGTGTAACTATTATATTTCTAAAATAAATTGGGAAAAATATTCCTCTCAATTGATTATAGGGATATGTAAAAGATCATTATAAATACATCTATCCTCTTCCCCATTTTTCTGATTTTATTGATAAACTATATGAATCTCAATACATTTACAACATTAAATTTAATTTTGGATATCATCAATTCAGGTTGATGAATGAGTATATACCTAAGACGAAATACTGTACAAGGTAGGGAAACATTGAATATATAGTGATTCCATTTGGTCTTATTCCTTCCTATATAATTATCATGGATTTAAATAATTGTGTCATTGTAGATTATGTAGACTATATATTTATAGTACTTAATGTTGATAATATTATATATTCAAAGAGAACATAATATAATTAAGACTACATGAAAACTATACTAAATTACCTAAATAAGGAGAAAATAAATTAAAATATTACAATTTTTTATTTTTGGATTCACATGTTTTCATTTTTAGTTCATGTAATCTAAATAGATGGAATATTAGTAGATCCATTAGAGGTAGAGGCTATAAAATGTCATCCCAGACAAACCAATGTGATAGAGATCCATAGTTTCCTTGGTTTAAATATATATTATCTATTTTTAAGGAAAAGTTTTCAATAATATAAAATCATATTTCAATGTTAACATTTAAGGGTTCAAAGTTCCTCAAGAAAGATTAATGTGTGGAAAATTTGAAGGAATGTAAGAGATGGTAAGTCAACGTAGCTGTGTTTATATTAACTATTAGTAAAGAAGGTTTATAATCTATAATGATGCATCTAAGAAGGTATTAATTTTATTTCTTATTAAAAATAAAATTTTATATTCTATGCATCAAGAAAATTGAAAAAACATGTGAATAATAGACAAAATCATGATTTGGAGTTAGTTTCATTGTCTTTTTCATTGAATATTTGAAGGCATTTTTTAGTGAAAATTATCAACGATATAGGGATAAAAAAAATAAACATTTATATTCACATTGAAGGACATAAACATATTCTAGAGATGATGGAGAAATTGAATAATTGATTATGACTGCTCAATAGATTATCATCATGGGAAATAGAATACGGTGGATGATTCTTTGACATGAAAAAATTATCTATTATGAGAATCATAAAATATTCAGAATTTCTGGAATTTCCATGGTCAAAAATAGAAACCATAAAGGAAGAGGTAAAATCTTATCTTTATCAATTGAATGTTTGACCCTCTAAGCATGTTAATATTAATGTGTCAAAGAATGAATATTTATAACTTCATCATAATGTACAAAATGTTCTTGAGTTTATTTCTTATTAGTAAGGAATGATAATGTTTAAAAATCCTGTATGTGATATGTCTATACCTACTTAGATAAATTAGTTTTTAGTGGATTATCATGTTGAATTATTCAATATAAACCATAGATATATTAATATGTATATTGATTTAATAGAATGCATCTGGTGGGATGGAATAAATAGACATATCCCAAAGTTGGTATCTCTATTTTTGGTATATCAAAATGATAATTTTGGAACACACAAGTATAAGAGGCTTTTGCATCCATTTTTTATACCTGAATGTAAATTTTAGAACATCACTATAGATTTATTCATTGGAAACCCCCAAAAAAATATATGTATTTTTGATATATGGGTGGTATCCGACCGCCTTACAATTCCAGCAACCATCTTCTTTATCAGAGAATACATCAATTTTAATCAGCATTCCATTATATAAAATAAAGATATGGTATGGTATTATGTAGTATCAAATTCCATTACATCATATTGGGATATGAGGTGTATATCAATGTTTTTTTGAAGTCTTCCTGAATCCCTTGAAATAGAATTGAGATTTAAGAATTCTTATCATCCACAGATGGATTGTCAGTCTGAAAGAAAACTTTAAACACTAAAGGCTAGATTATGATCTTTTTCTACATATTTTAATGGTGTTTGGGATCAAGAACATCATCCAGTTTAGTTATTTACCAAAATACTAATCATTAAGTCATTCAGATGGATCCTTTTGAATCTATTTATGGAATTAAATGTACTGCTTCAACGTGGTAGAATGATGTTGTTTAATGAATGCTATTGAGACATGAGATTATTGACGAAATAACCATGATGGTTTGAACCTTTAATCATCACATCAAACAAGATCAAAGTAGAAGGAAATATTATGCTGATAAACATCAATTTTATAAATAATTTGATTTTAGTGAGTAGTTTTTTTGATGACTTCATCCCTGGAATATGGTAATGATATGTGAGAAAAAAATTATATCTACACTATGATTGTATAATGCCTTTTGAAATTATTGAATGTGTTGGGATGTCAGCTTATGAATTGGAACATCGACCAAATATATGTCTTGTACAAGATTTTTTATATATATCTATCATGGAGAAGTATTTACTAGACCCATAATATGTAGTAAACATAGTGGTCACACCACTTGAAAAGGATCATTATTAATAGGATGAACTAGATAAAATTATAGACCATAGATAGAATTTTCTACAAACAAGAACACTAAACTTGAAAAAAATTTGGGGTAAAACCCCCATAAGTGGAAGCTATGCAAGTACCTGAGGATTTAATGTGGAAAATTATCCTGATGTTTTTGTTTCATATTGATTAATTTAAAAGGAAATTAATTTGTAGGGGGGGTAGAATGAAAACCTTGAGTTTTAGGATTCCTTTTTTCAAATAAAATAAATTTATTTTTTTTCTTGGGATTCATAATATTTCATGTTACACATTATTTATATTTTTCATAATGTTAAGTCTATGCTACAATAAATATCATCTTATCACCTGTTACACATAACACTGAGTATCTAGGAAAAACATATTATAAATATTACTATATATATGAGATAGTTTTTAATTACCTATAAAACATTTATTTATAAATTGTAATAATTATTTCTTAAATATTATTTATGATGGATTTACCAAAATAATACATTGGGATAATGAATATAATATTTTCATTAATGTTTATAAATTTGATAAATATTATTTTTTGAAAAGAAACTATTTTCATATCATTATGTGATCAATAATAAAATAATTTTTACACATTATTATGCATTTATTTTGATAATATAAACATCATTTTGGAAAATATAATTTAAATATTTTATTATAATGATTGTTGAGATTTTTCCTAAAATATTTCAATTTTGGATGAATCGTGACAAAAATTTAATATTAATAGAAAATTTATTTTTCAATTAAATTATTTATATTGTTATAATTTATATTTGTTTGGTTTTAATATATTTATATAGATAAATGATAAATAAATTAATAAAAAGTAGATTAATGTATCTAAATTTACATTAATATGGATATAAAAAAATTCAATCATTTGATCATTTTCACATTAAAAAATCATCGTCTCATCCCATATGGAGTATTAATTATTAATTAATTTATACAAATTATATGATTATAATTTCACAAAAGAGAATAAATATTTATAATATTAACAATTAAATAAATTTAATAATTTCAACTTGTTTTTTTGCCAATTTAATTTTTGAAAACAAATATAATTAATTACAACGATTAAGGTAAAAAAAGATCACATAGATGCTAAAAATTCCCCATGATTATTTTTGTATTGGGCAACCAATGTCCTCTTATAAAGTTTATGGGAAATTAATCTCTTCTATGAGATCCATCTTTTCCTTCTTCAATGTTGGGGCACACTCATCTTCATTTCAACAGGGTAAACCCTCAATTGTTCATCATTTCTTAAACTATTGGTTCAAAATTCCTATATATATATATATATTTCAAAATCCAATGAACCCCATTCATTTTTTGGGATAGTATTAGGGTTTGGATATATTATAATAATTTATATTTAGGTTTTTAAATGTTATAGAGGATAACACTTTAATTGAATGAGCATTCTCTATCGAAAGAAACAGGTTTTTGATTTCATTATGCATGAATATGGTATGTCTATTTTGGAAACACCCATGTAATAAATGTAATAAATTTTTTCAATGATTTAAAATTATGTATTATCAAATTATAATCCAATGGTATGCATTTTTTATGTATTAATATGATTTAAAATGGTTAAAATACATTGATAGGACATATTTTTCCTGTCATTTTCCGTTAAAATGAAAATGTGTCCTTCCAAAAGATACATAATTATTATGAAATGGTTTTTGAATCTGATTTTATCTTTATAGTGGGATTTTCATATTTAGAGAATTTATTAGTAAAATTGATCCAGTTGAATTTTATTTCCATTAATTGTTCTTAAAATCATGGCATCTGGCGGTGGGATTTTTTTTACAAATGGAATAGTGGTTTTTAAAAGTGGATCATTAAATTTCAAAATTTATTAAAAAATATAATTAATATTTTAAAAAATATGTGTGTTTTATTTGGAATTCCCACGTCGTATTATTTCTTGTTTGATAAATGTATTTCTTGTGACTTTTGAAATGCGGTATTCAAATAGATTGAAAAGGTCTTCGCTTCCCATGAATTTTTTTTTAAAATCCAAGTTATCACATTGAATTATTTAATTTTATAATTGTTTTAGATAATATAATGTTCCATATATATATATATATATATATATATAATTTTTATGGTTTATTATGACTCAATGGTTGGAGACACCATATATTGATTTTTTTTAATTTATTTATAGATGTTGAAAGCATTTTTTTCATGCGAGGGTGTAATAATGGAGTTGATGTTTGACTTCATATTATGGATAAATTATTTATGTGACAATATATATTTTTATTTAGTGTAATCCCTATTTTTGAGTGTGTTTACTAGGGTAAGATATCAGGGTATATTGAGCGGCTAATGATAACACACTCAACCATAGGGATTATACATGTTCAATTAATTTTATAGAACCATTTTATTTTTTGTTTCAAGGATTATTTTTCGATTTTACCATAGCTCTCATGAGTGATTTTAAATTAAAAATGAATATTTATTTCTCAAATTCTATTGATGAAATTTATTTTAATGGGGATGCTTATGAAAAATGAATTTCCATTTTTTTAAACCTATATAATGGGTAATTTTAGTTTTTTTCTTTGATTTTGAATGAACTATTTCATTAGTTGAAATTTAGTAATTAAAAAGTATAATCACCTCTATTTTTTATTTTTTTAAATGTGGTTGTTTGAAAAGATGTATGTGTAATTTTATTGAATGTTTATTATTTTTAATGTGGGAAACCATATTTAAATCACATGTTTAGATTAAATCTTTTATTACTATTTTACAAATGGATTTTTAGACACTACTAGGTGAGATAATACAAGGTATTATTAGATCACATCCTATATATACTATAATTACTAGGATCGTATGCATAAATTTTGAATATATTTTACGTGTCATATTATTCTTTAGATCATTGGTTGTTCATTATTTTATAGAATGAAAATTGGGAAGTGGCTTGTGAGTGTTGGTTACTAGCACTGTTGTTTGACCTATTATGATGTATCTTCCCTTTCAATTTCATTCTATAAATTTATATTTTCATATCAATCTAGGATATTTAATTCTAAACACTTTAAAATTGTGTTTATTTCAGTAATAAAAAAATTTTAATCCTTAATTTTCATGAATTAGTGGTTATCTCATGGGGATTAGGAATACCCATTTGGTTGGCGATGGCCTGGGTTGGGATCTGGTTCATATGTAATCCCTTGGGCGATTCATTCCACTATACATTTCAAGTGATTTAATGGTGATGATGCACTAGAAAACTTTTCATTCATCCATTTTAATTTTTTTCAATTTCATTCAATATATATTTTAGTGTTTTTTTCTAAATATAATTTAATAAATATTAATGTATAATAATGATATATATTTAACATAAATAGATTTATCTTTTATTTAGTATATAATAGAATTTATTATAGTTCCATAAAACTATTAAAAAAAATTCAATCATTATGTATGAAAATAATATTTAATTACATGATTATAAAAGAAATATGTTAAATCAATAGAACTTAAATTTACATAATGACATGGAATCTCAAAATAAACTTCACTAAGTTAGAAAAAAAACTGAAAAACATGTATCAAGATCTCCCCATAAATAATAGCATAAAAATTATACTTTTTAAATATTATTATCATCTATTTTCTCACCCTAATTTCATTGATCCTCATAAACTTTTTAGAAATATTACACACAAAATTTTGATTGATAATTTTTTTATCCCTTGAAAAACTACAGAAAAAAAAGGTATTAGTTATTTAATGAGTTATTTCATTTGAAAAGATTGATCATATTTCGTATAATATTATGAATATAACTGTTAGAACATAATTTAAAATTTTTTAAATAAAAAACATATTAAAAACTATATATGTGATATATAAAGAATTTGGATATTCCTACATAAATATTAATTGTTTTTAGAATAATATTAAATAAATTTCACAAAAACACCCATAAATACCATAATAATTTATTTTCATTTGGGAATTCCAACAATATATTCTTATTTTCTGAATTATTTTCAAATTCCCCAATAGATACCATCTTTTTGTACGCACTTCTTAAAAATACCCTATATGAAACCATTTTTTATTTTCGGGGGCAATGAAGCATACAAAAGGGTGAGATCAGATTCTCAGTATGGTTAAACATTGAAGAAAATATCATATGATAATATGAAATTCTATGATAAGAATGAGGGTCTGAAATCATGACCATAAGTTGCAAGATTCATATCCAACCTGTCATAATTCATAAACAAGAGTCATGGAATAAATAATGTCATTCAAAAAGCCATAAAACATAAGACTATGAAATCTTCATTATTATTGAACCATAAGATCATATAATAAATGTGTGGAACCATATTATATATAGATCCCATTTAATTTTTCAATGTTAACTTTGAATACTATGAAACATAGTGGATCATGACTCATTACATGTTCCCCGTTCTCAATCAATCCCATTTTTATGTTTCTCCTTCTGGATCAATCCCGTCATCTTTTTTCCCATTTTTGTTTTATGATAATCGACTTGTTTCTGATTATTATATCATGAGATATACCTTTTTACCGAATTAATTTTATAGAGATATAGGTCTCACCAATTATTGGTTATAACATAACCATCTTCTATGTTTATAACATAACCATCTTATATGATTATAACATTACCACTATACATGGTTAAAAAATATCCATCATCTCAAATTTAAATGCCTACATTTGTGTTTTATAATATAATAATTCATTCCTCATATCATAAATCATGAAAAAATTGGTTTCTTAAAAATTTCATCATAGAATAACTCATATTAAAGAAGTGGGTTTCATATCATCTTATCAAATATATGTATTTTAAATATTTGAAAAGAAGGGGGATTCATGTATATCTTCTCATCATAAGCATAAAAAAAATCGTACAAATAATGATTCAGTAAGGTTCCATTGGATCATATATTTTTTAAAACATAATCAATGCCAATTGATTATTTTTTTGGTTTTAAATTCCATAAAAGGCCGTTAGGTTTTTTTAAAGAAAATATCATTTTAGCTGAAATAACTTATTTATTTTTTTTTCAAAAATAATAATTATTAACTAATAATTTCTCATTTAAATTATTGTTGAAAGTTTTTAAATTAATCATCAAATAATTGAGTTGAAATGATGACATAAAATTTTATTTATGATGTACATGATAAAAAAATTGACTCTATCGAATTGTTTTGGTAAATAAAAAATAAATCACCACCCAAATAAACAAAAATAATATTATATTAAAAGTGATTTTAAAATGATAGATAATGGAATAAATTTTTTTAGAAAAATAATTGTATTGTATTAAAACATTTTCTAAAATAGATCTAGAAGACATGGTTATAGAAATTAGAATTTATGACTAAGGAGAGAAATATATTACTTTTTTAGCTTAAAGAATTTGGTAAATATATTGCATATATAAAAAGGGGAAATCAAATTCACCACATGTAATTTAATTAAATAAAAATAGGAGAATAAAATTAATATGGTTAATTACATTTACATCATATGATCTCGTCATTGGAAGCATATCAAAAATGATCCCAATAAAAAATGAGATTGTAACATTAAACCTTTACCACATTAGAATCTTTTAAATCATAGGTCCCATGGAAGAAGGAAAATTTTATGGATATGTATATACCATAATTATCATGATTAGGATCATAAAATTAACTCATTGTTAGAATATACACAACACAAGAAAAACTACTGTTGTATATGGCATGCGTCTTAGAGAAATAAAAGTGCCCTAAAAATCCTCTACCTTATATATCGACATCCTTCACACACATTAGAAATCCATGTTTATAATATCAAGGTTTAATATGAATCTATTATTGAACCATAATCAACTATAATTCTATTTATTATTTACATGAATCCTATTATTACCCATTTTTAAACAATTTCTTTTTTAAAATGAAGTTTCATGTAATGATTTATTCATTAAACTTGTATGTTTCATATTGGTGTTTTTGCTCATTTTATATTTATCATTGTTATATCTTCAATATAATTTTTACCATGACATATAATTCATATATATTTAATATAAATCTATTTATGTTAAATAAATAAAATTTTATATAGAAAATGAATTACAAAATTCTTGGAGAAAATAGGTTATACATATGCATAAATGATGATCCCATTTTATAGATGTATAAATTTAAATAAAGTTAAATAATAAAACATTCTGATAGAGTAATTTTAATATCATATATATCAAGTATATTTTTAAACATATACATACTAAGATTCATGTAAATTCTATGTGAATAATGAATTGCATCGCTCTATGGTGTGGTAGTTTTCCTTACGAAATATCGACATTAATATATGACCTTGGAATGGAGAGTAAGAAGGTATATATGATATTATAATTCAATAAGTATAATTATTACATATAGATCATATAAATATTTTAGATCCATAATTATATCCATTCTTTAGAGATGGTGATTAGAAACTAATAATAAAGGTTCACGATGTGGTAGTCTTTCAAACAAATGGTTGACGAATTTGTTTCCCACTAAATAGAAGTTAATTTTAATATATTTTATAAAAATAAAATCTATATTTATTTTTAATGAAATAGTGTTATTATATTATATAAATTAAATAATATCTGATGTATATGAGAATAGAAATAAATAGAAATTCTTGGTTAAAAAGGATACGTCTTCTTCAGAAAACTTCATTAAGTTCACACCAAAATCATTACTCGCAGGGATTTCAGATCAAACCAAGTACTCTACGATATTAGTAATGAATTAATTAAATAATGTTTTTAGTTATTTTTCTAAATAATCTGTTTATGTTTTTAAATATAATAGGATATGAGGTTCTATTGTATTATTATGGAAGAGGAGATATGAAATTTTGAAAGGAATTAAGTATACCCTCATTCTATAAATGAGAAAAGGATCTAGAATATACAATTCAAAAACATAAGAATTGATATAGTAGAAATATGGACATAAATTGGTATTTAAACATTTTTGGACATTTTATTGATTATCGTTTTACCTTATCCACCTTGTAAAATTGTTTTATCATTAACCATGGAAATTAATATTTATTATTTTCTTCTCATTTTGATCAAAAATAAATTTGTGATTATAATATAATGATAACTATAATGATCATATATGTGGAATTTAATTTTTAGATTTCCATTAACAGAAGTGTAAAATTATAATCTAATACTAAACTTGTATAGGTGATGAAAAAGTACCCATTAAATGTGATCATTTTTTATTATCATACAATGTTATCTAATCATAATTCGGTTTGTAAAATCAAAGTGAGACATAAATTTGTAAAATAATAAAATTATTAAACTAATTTTACGTTGAAATATATTTTAAAAAATATATATAATTTTAAATTATTTAAATGAATATTGAATTTATATTAACAATTACTGTTTTCTTGTATTAACCAAAAAATTGAAATTTTCTGATAAATCCAAAAAATTAAACCTGTTATGATTTTTACATATAGATTTTAAAAATAATTTTTTTTATAAAAAATAAATTTAATAATTATTTAAACCAAAAAATAATAATAAAATATTTTTTTGTTATTAAGTATTCTTGATTATTATAAAGACATTACCCAAAATTAAGTAATTAGTTAAAAATATATGTTACTAATTTAGAAACAATATAACTAATTTATGAAATGTAGTTATTATTATTCATACAACAAATTACACCAGCCAGTTTATAATTATCTTTATTAAAAAATAATATATCCTTGTTTGTTAATGCTTGATGGTGTCTATTATAGAATATACCAAAAATATATATTTATATGAAAATAATATTTCATAAAATCAAAGAGAGATAAATTATTCCCCTGTTAAAGTGAATATAACCGTAATAACTTTTGAAATTATTAGAAATATCTAAGGATACATTTACCTCATTACATCTTGACGTTCCTAGATATCTTCCTTAAGTCGGGGGTTACACCATTGAGCATTAACCAATTGTTTACTCTTGTTTTTTACAATATTATTTTTTTGATCATGAATATTGACTTGTTAATATAGATAAAGATGTTCATGATCCATTTTTATTACATATCATTTTAGTACATGAGATATATTAGGTATGTACTTCCTCATGCGGGATACATGGAACAAATCATGAACAAGATAATGTATTAGTGGAATCACCGAGAAAAAAGCTATTATATTGATACAATCAATAATTTCAATGGGACAAATATACCTTTGAATTAGTTTTAAAATTTTTACATGTCTTAAACCTTATTCCATGAAAAATATTTATAAAAACACCTTCCCACTAAATTTGAATTTTGGATCATGTTGGTTTTTTTCAACATCACTTATCTATAAATATTTTGTTTCCCTTTTGTTTTAATGAATGGATCAAACTGTGAATGCGATTTAAACCCTAGCATTAGTCCAACTATATTTATTCCTATAACTCAATTACAAAACATTGTATTTCAAATCATCACTCCATATAGGTATTTCTTAAAGACCCATCTGAATGAATGAGTAAAAGTTATTGTTTTACGAAATCTCATTTACATAAAAGTGTTTATCTAATCCTCCTTTGTAATCCATAGAGAAATATATTAAAATATCTTCTATATTTTTAATATTTATCTCAAGATGAATACATATATAACAATGATATTATGTTATAAAACATAGCTTTATATCCAGTGGCTGTTAAAGACTCTACAAGAACTTCATAGTAATCCTCTGATCATGGCTATAAAAATGGATTGGTTTACTCTATACATACTTACAACATCAATAATGTATATTATGGAAAATTGATCAAAATTAAAATATTATAAATAAAAAATTATATGTGATATTTTCTAAAAGATATAACATGTTAACCATTAACAATTTTTCATGTTTGACATTTTGGGGAGTCTACTGACAAAACCAATGCTGATGTTTTCCCATTTCCATTCTTTTATGGGTAATTGATATAACATCTCCATATTCATTTTTCTATCACCACATACATTATGAAATACAATGAGATTTTTTTTTCATACTCAGTGGTATCCCACCTAATTTTTTCCTACCTCTAATACTCTTTCAAATATGCCAATGGTGGGTACTATACAGTTTTCACCCATCCATTATCGGTTCATTACCCAAATTTTTCGGATTCAATAGGATGTCACCTAGTATATGGTATTTTAAATTTACATAACAATATTAATATATATCTTATATATCCTAAAATTTGAATAACCCATAATTAACTCAATATTAAAGATACGATCAACACTATTGGGTGACAATACCTATAATCTTATATCTATAAAATGTGAATACAATACTCTATAAATAACATCTTCACTAAAAGATTATATAATAATATATGGTTGTATTGGATTAAATTCCTCAAAAAATACCCCAAATCATAATAAACTCCCTTCACACAATCGTCAAGAGTATTGTCTAGGAAATTAAACTCCTGATAATATTTATACTAATAAATTCATAATGTTATTCAAAACACTTAATTAAATAGTACATGGATTCATATACTCTAACATAACATGATTTACCATTTATTCATTAATTAATCTTGTGTATTTGAGAAAAACATTTACAAGGATAGACTACGTTCATTATTAAACAAAAAAAATGTCAAATTGAATTATATATCTCCAAAATACTTATTTATAGACATAATTAATGCTCAGAATCACAGAAAATATTAAAAATTGATGAAAAATAATATTTTGATAGTACTCATTCATTAAAACATTAACATAATATTACCAACTCTAGAGATGATGTTATGTGATCCAGACATATCATGATTCAATTACAATTTTTTGATTTCATGTAATTTACCATATTATAGAGTCATAAGATGTTTCATGTATTATTATCCATAGTATAACATGGATTAGGGTATTTATTGGTGTAATTCCCAAATTATTTAAATTAATAACATTGAATTATAATTGGTTCATCCTGGGGTGGTTTATCTCTATTTTTACCAATAACAGAATTCTTCCTAAAACATTAGTAATCATTTGATCTATAATTCTCTTTTCCACCCTCATAACATTTAATAGTCCATATAATCTATTTTTAATCATGTTTTCTTTGAAAATTTGTGAACACATGAATAAAAATCTATACATCCCCATAGTTTTAAGGATTCCCTTAAATCCCATATTCACATTCTCATCTAAACCATGAGATGGATGGGTCACCAAAGTATCCATTTCAATTTTGGTAGCACAAAAATATTTCTTCATAACTGAAAATGTCTCTTATTACTACCACTAGTCAGAGGAATGATTTTATGGAAATGAGCAATGACCAACCCTAATTTTAGGTTCAATGATAAAACAATCATCGTGTAATTTTATATCAATGAATTTCATCTTGATCACTATTCATATAATACGAGGTATGTACTAATTGAGAAATAATCTATTAATCATGCCCCATCAAATGGATTGAATTTATTTTTCATAACCCATATTACTAATAAGATTCCATCATTGATCTACATCACCTTCTGAACTAGAAGTGGATAGAATAACAATCTTTTGATCTAAAAATTATTTAATGGAAAATATCATTTAATTAGTACTGATCTGTTCCATGGTGGATACAGAATTAGTAGTTTAGTAAAATACGTTATATTTTCCCTCATAAAGAACTCAAAAAAATGTTTTTACATCGTATTTTTATTTGAAATCATATCATCATTTATTTCATGGGAAACTAGTTTGACCATACAAATAATATTTCTTAGTCTACCTTTCTTAAAAAATTTATCATGAGTAAAATCATTTCATTTTACATTGAATTCTGCATTAACTTCATTTCTTACAGATTAATCCACTGACTAGAACCAAAAATTATAATGAATGAAAAATTTATTGTTAAGGTGAAACCAAATATCATAGATAATAATTTATAGGATATCTAAATTAATAAAAATTAGATTAAATATATGAACACAAAGGTTTAAGTGATGTCATCCAATATTGTCACCTATTTTAATCATTAATGGTGAATTTTAAAGAAAATATGAATAGTTAAAAAAATATCCCCTGAGAGTGTCAAACTAGATGCATAGTATATCGTAATGGAATATACCTGGAAACACTCAATTTAAATACAAACATTCCTTTTTAGTTTTATTACCACTTTATTTATGTTCAATACCCTTATATACATGTAGTATCAAAAGTTATATTTATTTCTAGTTAAATCACACACTCTCTTCCATAACAAATCATTTTCATGTTTTCTTGTACATAGACATATCATAATGGGTCTCATCAAATTTTTATCATTCTAATTTTCAATGGTTAACTAAACTATTCCACTGAAACGAACAAATAATATAACTATTTTTATACATCAATAATATATATTATATCATTAATAGAAAATATTTTTCAAAAATTCATGCTCAAGGACAGTCAATTTTTTGTTTCATTGGAAAATTGCAATAAAACAATGTTATTTGAGGAAATATCTTTTACATATTCAATAATGATCTTCATATTTGGCACTCTTCATAAAATGACCTTATGTAAAACCATTTATCGTAACCTAGGTAAAGGAAACATAGTATAGGGTGATCCTAGATGCTAGTAAGAGAAAACATGAGAGATATCATTCAATAATTGTATGAAACCATAAGATAAGAGTAAGGGTATTGATCATGAACTTAAAATACAACTTCCATACATATCCAATCATAAATTATAGACATGAGTCATGGAATAATGATTTATCATTAAAAAATAAATGATTCTTAATAGTGGGAATTCATTATAATTCATTAAATTGAAATCAAAATTTAAAATTGTAGAACAAACATATTCATAGAAATCTATTCATTTTCCATGTTTAACTACCATTACCATCAATGAATGTAGATTGGGACACATCACTTTTTTTCCACTATGGATCAAACCAATTAGTTTTCTTACTCTGGATCAATATTGTTGACTTTTAACTAATTTTAGATCAATACCTTTGAATTTATTCCTATTATAATCTCATGATATATTAATATTTACCCTATATATTGTTGGGAGATATAGGCTCCACACATCCATTGTTATAATTTGACCACCATCATTGGTTAGAACATAACCACCATCCATGTTTATAATTTAACTATCATAACATAATAAAAACTATTTATATGTATTAAAAATAATAATAAAACATTCAGCATATGATCAAACATGGAAATAATATGGTTTTATAATCATTTAATTATATCATTGTTTGAATGAATTCTATTATATAATGTAATCATTGGATGGTTTTTGTTTATTTTCAATCCTCATTGGATGAGTAGGATAATTTCGAGGAAAGGGATCATATAGTTCAAGGAGAAAAGATTATTTCTGGTGACATTACTTCAACTGTTTTCCAAATTTTTAGGTTCCAGAACATAGAGAATAGAATGAATTTCAATAGTGGATTTTCCTAGATACCCTATAAGAAATGGAAAGGCGTTATTTTTGTGAATATGGGATATTCTGGGTATAATTTGCGATAGATTAAATAATTTAGATAGCGACCTAGACGATTAAGATGATAATTATGAAGGATAGAGAATTGGGGCATCGTGATCGATGATGGAGTTCTATATGATTATTAGAATTGGATGTCTATGGTCATTTAAGGACTGATTAATGATAATGGTGTGCATCATGAAGGGTTTTTACGGAATTATCTTCAATTATGATGAGCATCGATATTGGAAAATTTCTTTGGAGCTTTTTGAATGGAGGATCACTATGAAACAATTTTTTAATGATCCAAAAATCATCAAAGAGGTGTCGTATCTTCAGGAACTACTGAACCTAAAAATATCAGTCTACCTTTTTTCACTAAGATGGAATCTTTCCATTGAAAATATTTAATAAATCTGATTTTTCAATCCCATCGGTGCTTCGTGAAACAGACATTCTAGGTGCTCTTGAGCATCGCATTGACTTTATTATTCTTCAATAATGGAAATTATTTCTATTAAAGGGTGTTATATGATGATTGGGTATTCCACATCGAGTGTTTATGATTTTGGAGGATTTTTTTTCTTTCAATGAAATGTGCTTCATGTTGGAAATGAGAATTGAAAAGGATCATTGTAAAAAGAAGTATTTCCCATCAGGTTCAGTTTGTTTCAGGAAGGTATTGAGTTTCAAGAATGAAATGATCTTTATGAAGGAGCTTCACGAAAGTCATTAATGAACATCAGGATTATGAGGACATGTATTTTGGAGTTCACCAACATGGGTATATAGTGCATGATGTGTCTCATTCAATTTTTGGGTCAATGGACTTAATTTCAAAACATTTAACTATCCAAGAATTTGATTAATGGAGATCGATTTTCTCATATCAGTGAGCTAGGGAGAGTCAAAAAAATGTTCTGAGGGACCCATATAGTAATCTGTGTCCATTTATAAAGGATGTTTTCCTTGATTAATGTGACGTTGACCAAACTATTATACTCCAAAAATAGTTATGATTGGAGTATTTAGGTATGACTGAAACAATGTTAGCATATGCACCATGTACTAGCCCAATGTGGTGAACCATGTAAAATTTTTTTATTATCTCTTTACAATTGAATTCTATATAACTCTATTACTCTAATTGATATGTTTAACATGTTCCTACATACATGTGAATAATATATGTCACCATACAAAAAAATTTACATAATGATTCACCCCTCCCCTCTCTCAGTGATCTTGGTTACTATAAGTAGTATTAGAGTGTCAGGATCATATACTTGAGGTACAGTGCTGTAATGATATTATCTGTTGATTATTTGATTCTATATCCCAAACCAACTATTATGTGTGGTTTTTATGAAGATTTAGTTATCTATGGGAAGATTTAATTATACATTAAGATGATGATAAACATGAAAACTAAAAAGAGTAGACATTTGATGATTTCCCTCAAGCCTAAATATGGTGCAATATCTGGTTCACCATGATTTTCTGATAATAAAGATATATTATGATTGTAAGGTGAAGAGAAAGTATCTCTGGTTACTACCAAAGAAAAGTGCATCCTTTCTATATAGTGTAAATAAATACTTACAAATGATTAAGATGTATGTGTCGTTGCATTTTTAATCTACCCCCCCAAAAAAATATCCCATAAAAACTACCTATTTATATAAATTTACATTCTCAGATGAAATTGAAAGACTTTGAAAATATCTTCAATATATTCTTGAATAATGAGTTGTTATTGTTTGTAAAATATTTTTATGTATGCACGAGGAAATCACCCAGATGGATGGATAAGATGATTCAATTGAAATTGGATTAGAATTACCACTTCATTACTATTGAAATATTTATAAATATACTGAATCCATTGATGAAACAAATATGGATCTTTTAATAATTTCTAGTAATACCTAATAGAATATAATTTTAATAATGGAGTGAAAATGTGTCATGATGAAATGATCCTTGTTCTTGAACACCATTTTAAAAATATCAATGATGTTAGAGGTCATTAATTTGATTGAATATCCATGAATATCAATTAACATGATTCATTGATTCAGAATTATGTGGTGCTACATGAATAATAAAATTCAATGAATAATTCTTTTGATGAAAATATGATTAATATTTATGATCATAAAATCATCCTTAAAATAAAATGTATATATTTGGGAGCACAGTAGGTCAATCATGAGAAGACATGTATTGATACATTACAATAAAACAGAAAAAACTATTGTTCCTAATCAATTCTCGGTGAAGAATTCTAATGCTTACAGACTTCAAACATGTGATAAGAAGATCATGACATATTATGATGATCTATGTAATGTAGATGAAAAGAAATAGGTAAGATCCATTACATTTTTTGTAAAATCCTCTTAATCAATTTTCATGAAGATAACCAGTTAATATAAAAATACAATACAAGTATGGATGAAGAAAAGAGATAATAAATATGCCACCATGACCATGGTTGATAGGAAAAAGGGAAAGGATGCTAATTTACCAAAAAGAGATCACATGTCATGTAGAAGAGACAATAACCTTATATAAGGAAAACAATATTTTTTTGCCAATATTGGATCTGTAACATATTATGGCATTGTGAAGTAAATTTTTGGGGAAATACTAAAAATTTAATAGCACAATAAACTGCTATCTCATGAGGGAGGAATCATGAGATAAAGAAGAAGAACCACGTATATAGAAGAATCAGTCCTCTACCAACATATTTGTAATTCTTCATGAAATATGTGATGTATGCAATTTTAGTAGTCATAAGGTTGGGACATGTTTATCTTTACATGAATTCATTGTTGACATGAAAATATGACCACACCAGTTAGTTTAGCCTGATTAATCATCCCTGACACGAAATTAGCATAATTTTGTGAAAAAAATTCAACAACAGAGTATCAATGAATAATGATGGGAAGAACATAGATTTTATGTCCAAGAATTTTAGGCATTGTATATTCAAAAGAACTACCATCATGAATGATACTGAGAAGAACCCAGTTGGAAGATCCAAATCAGATCTAATAGTTCTTAAAGACATGTTTTTTCTTGTCGAGATTATTTTGATAGAATCCGGATGAATGAAAATTCCCAAGCCAATGTAAGTGAAAAAGATAAAAATTTTCTTCCACATATAGAAGATAAATTGCAGGAGAGTTTGAAACGAAATTTAAAGTCATGTGTTATAGTAGTTCTAGGTGATAGATTCATGAAATCTAGTCACATTGTGAAATGTTTTTTTAAACATAATACCAGTACAAGAAGAAGTACTTTTGTAGAGTAAGAATATATCATCCATAATTGGGGTTATGATGAAAAATTCATCACAAAAAAAATAATAGAATGTGAAAAGGTCTATTCAATGAAAAAATAAATCATCACATGTCTTCAGATGTAGAAGCATGATGATTTGATAAAAAGGAGTAACATGTTTGATAAGATCAACTCAACCATGAATTTGATATTTATGAATCGTGGAGTATTCTCCTCACTCTGATAATATTTATGGTGTTTCATGTGTTGTTATAATATAAGGAATTTATTGTAAATGATGTTCTGAGGGGAATACTTGGCAAGAGGAGATGGATTTCACTTCACTATAGACAAGCTGAAGAAGTCACCATATTTGAATGATTCCACATATAGATAACCAAATATTGATATGATGGAGTATCATAATAATATTAGTTGTAATTTTTTTCTATTATTGTGAACCTGGATAAATAATTTATCGTCATCACATGACCCTATTCATCAAATCTGGGAGAATATGTATTCAAGAAGATCATCATTGGTGTTGATGTGAATGTTTTCTAACATGGACAATAACATGATGGAGACCATGTATGGTAAATTATCTATAATTAATGTTCCTGAAATTCAATAATAGAGAGATCCATCGTTATGATTTTTTGAGAAGTATTTTAATTGAGGGGTAGACAAAAGTTGAATGATGAATATGCTAATAGAATCAATATTTCATATTTTAACTAATGTGATTATTCTATAAATTTCATGATGATCAATTCATTGGAAAAAGGAGGTTCAATAGTCATGAGAAATATTTAGATTATGAAAGAGTAGAATGCCTGTAAAATATTATTTTCTAACATAATGAATATTTTTTAGAATATGAAAAAGAAAAAGAGATTATGGATGATAAAACATTATCACAAACTCACAAGAAAACATAAAATCATAAGTGATTATACAAATATCATTAATTATTGGATAGATCCCACAAAAAGAAGAAGGATGTGGACTGATGAAAATTATTCCTTACAAGAAATTATGGAACCAACCTCATTTGATGAATCTATAATGGATATTCACAAATTAAATGCCTTGATGTTGATGTGACATTTTCCCTAGTATTGAGACAATAATTGATAAAACATTTCATTGAAATGGATATTCCATGTAGATAAAGTGTCTCTCTAATGGATGTCAAAAAAATTCATTAATTGTGTTATTAAATAAGAGGTATGCATTGAAAACATGTCATATGTATGATAGGAAATTATGATGAAAATATTTTTAGATTAATGTACTCGCATGGTTTTTAAGCATCTCCCTGAGCGTGGTTTTATTGAATTTATTCATCTCTAAATAAGATTCATTTCAAAAAAAATATTAGATAGAGTTCAATATCTGAATTTTACCATAATAGGAAATCCCCATTTTTAATGGTCTATGATTCGTGAAATAAAGTAAATCACGGGGATGCAAATGATTCAGAATAATGACTACACTTATATCTCTTAGTAAAATTATGTAAGGGAGTGACTGCCAAAATTCAATATGCATAAATCAAAACCATTGTCGACTTAGATTGAATTTGGGTAAATAAGTATAAAGCATTATAATGATGATTTTTTGAATTCCACCATGTCACAAATAATTATTGTCAGTTTATTATACTTAATTACAAAAATTCTAGGTATTTCCTTGACAACATGCTTAGTATCCCACTTTCTAAGAAATCTGATTGATGAACCTATTGTGGTAGTTAAAAGAACCATGAAATACATTCAAGAAAGACCCCAAGTGGTGGTGCATTATTTTTTAACAAAAAATAGTATTGTACTTATCTTAGTACTATTAAATATGAGTATATATAAGCTATGATTCCATGCACTTAGCTAATATTAATGTATAAATAAATGAAGAATATTGGTTGTGAGGTGAAAAAACCAATGGTTATTCACTGTGAAAGAAAGAGCATAATTTATCATTAAAAAAGCATGTTCATCATTCTCATATGAAGAATATTGATATAATATATCAATTCATCAATAAAAATAATGAACTATGTGTGGTTAAACTAGATCCTGTGGGAACTATTTAGAAAGAGGTTGATACCCTTATCAAACCATTGGCAGTGGCTGTGTTTGGGAAACATCGGCAGAACCTCGATGTTCAACAACCTACTAGTGCATGAAGAGGTCATGAATGTTCCCCTCTTACTATTTGAATTAACAGTTTTAATCTTTTTATGGAAATGATATATGTTTATGCTTGATATATGATCTAGGTGGAGTATGCTTTCAGCACAACATATCAAAATAATTTTCTTTGGTTTTATTTCTAACGGTTGAGAATTTAGAAATTTAATGGTACTCATCGGCAAAAAATAGGACCATTAAATGGATTTATAATTATAGAAAATATTTAGAATATATATGTTCAAAAATGTAACAATGGGAAAGAATGATGAGTTACAAAAATGGAGAAATAAATGGAGAAAATCAAACATCAAAAAACAATTTAGTGTATTAGGAATCTATTGGGGTTCAAAATGGACATCTTCATGCCTTCCAAAACACAAGAACCCAATTTAGTGTTATGAAGAAATACATAGTGATGAACATGGACATTATTACGATATCCAAAACATTACAACCCAAATCACGCTTCCCCACATTTTTTCTAAACAATGCATTGCACACATAGACATAGAGTGTTGGTTTTGTTTATTCTTGTGTTTTGGGTTTTGATAGCGGATGATGCTCTATTTAATTTATCATGATATTTAAAAAAACCCAAAGGGAAATATTTTTGTAACTACGGATGTTCACAAAGTATTGATTATTATTAATGGTGATATATGAGATTATGAATAGAATCACAAATGAAGGATAATTGGGGCATCGTGATTGGTAATGGTGTTCTCTGTTATTATTTGTATTGAATAACTACTGTCATAGATGGAATACAATGTGATTAAGATGAGAACTGAAAATGGTTTTTATGAAAATATCTAAACATAGGATAAGTATCATGATCAGAAAATTTCCATTGATCGTCGTGAAGGGTGGAGCACCCCGAAGATGTTTATGAAATATCTTGAAAATTTGAAAAGAGGTGGTAGAGCTTCGTAAACATCCAATCTTATAAATATGATGCTATAAATATTCACTAGGAATAAATTTCCCATGGAAAATCTAGAATACCTGTGATTTTTCAATTACAGGATATCTATGTGAAATTGACCTTCTATTATGGGCTTCAGCATCATGAAAATACTCCATGAGTCTTGACAGATGACAATTATTTTGATTGAAGGGTGATTCACAGTGATAGGGTATTGAGTATTGACTATAAGGATTCGGCCATCAAACATAACATAAACATAAATTAAATGAATAATTCACATTGAGGATCATTTCAGGTTTATTGTTTTAGAGAATTTGGACATTACTATTACATCTCAATGATTACAAAGTAGATTCATCTACTAAGTTTCCATTTATTCCCAAAAATATAAACTGTTGAACAAAGAGTCATGTCTAGTTCCATGTTTTAGAAAACATGAAATTTATTTGATCCCATCCTTGACCCCATTCAACTTTATGTACTTTGAAAAATATTTCAAAAGCTTGGGAAGAGCATAAAAAAACCAGTCAAGGATACAAAAATAAATAAAACATTAGATAATCAATATATACATAACATAAGATTTTTAACATACCTCATGAAATAATATTATTTATGAATAACACATAGAAATCATAAGACATAAAGGTAACTTGAGGAATTCATAACATTCTTACGTAGGGATTGACCCTCATGGTAATATTTGTAATACACATCACAATATATTACCTAAATCTTATCTAGGAAACCTTATAATTTAACTCCTTCGTGTTACCCAATGCTTTAGAGAGCTATCTCAGGCTCACCCGCCCTTAGTTTATCAATGAACCACCTTCCGTCATAAAAAATTTCCAAGACCATAAAATAATTGTATCACATAAAACATACATATAGGAATCATAACCTTTTCCACATTTCAAACACAAGATATCAATACAACACATTAATATAATAAAAACATTATCTAATCCATTTTCAATACCAAAAAAAGTATAACATGGTTTTTGTTTTTCATTTTAAAAAAGTTATGTCTTGTACAGGAAGACGAAACTCAAATAATGGTCACGGTGGTGGAGACGTCATTGTCACCACATATGCAAGACAAAAAATTCCTTTTGTCGTTTAATAAAACGTTTTGTGTAAAAATATTAATTTTTAATGAAATTAATATTCAAAAGGTTTTATTATATAACTAAAAAAATTAGGTCATATATAAATTGAAGTATGCCTCAACGAAAGGAGATTGAGACGAAGACCCGTACAAAGACGATATCCTTAGATTAAGGAAAAATCAATTATATAATTATGTGTGACAAATATAAATACACTCAATATAAGTGGATATTAAGTGTAAAACAATCAGAGGTCATCCACACAAATTCATGGCATCACATAATCAAGATGTAGGGGTTTAAACCAATGAATTGATATTGGGTTAAGAAGTTCTCTTACAGAAATTCAATAGCCTAATGGTGTCACTTTAAAATTCAGAAAATGAGTTGATGAGAGATGAAAAAGGTATCTCATCACATTGAAATAAAATTTACATCAATAAGAATATATTAGAACATATCCCAATAGAATAATATGTAAATTAAAAGACCTAAAAAAATAAAGTCTTTTAAAAAGAGGAGGGTGAAAGGTTCCCTTACCGATTTGGGTAACATTCTTAATGTACACCCCATGAAAGAAGGTCTATTCAAAATTGATATAAATACTCATAAAATAATGTATATAACACAAAGAGTATAATAATGGGCATTATATACACTACTCAAAGGAGATAGTGACAAATATTTCTTGAATCTCACTGAAATAAATAGTTAGATAAAAACCCCTTACCTCATTGTAATAAATTGAGTCATATGACCAAAAGATAATAAGAACCAAATGAATCACATAATTCCATAATTATAACTATAATCATGATAAAATATATCAAATTTAAGTACATAATACACCACATTCCGAAAATAATTGGCGAACAATGGAGATCTCATGGAATTAAAAGTGAGATAAGAAATCCCCTAACCTCATTTCTGACTTGTCTCGGTTGTTTCTTTATATTCCTGAATAATAAAAAAATTTCAATTAATAATTTCATAAGGAATTACTTTAAAGTTTATTATTTAATTCATATCACATATTATTTTTTTATAATAATTACTTAATTATGTGAGTTCATATCATACGTTTTTTTGATGTTCGGTACATGAGTCAACAATGAACTTGTTTGAAGAGAATTGTCCATGTAGTTATAAGTACATCATCTCTGGAGTTGTGTTCAAGATTTAAATTTCATATATATCCATTATATATGTATTTAATAATATTTGATGATCTTTGGAGATAATAAATGAAATGTACCGTTCATGGAGACGGTAGGCCGTACGTACGCATGAACGCTGCTTTCATTTTTTTATCATATTAATGGACATTAAAAATAAATGAGACATAGATATATTATAAATAAATTATAATATATATTTTATATAGGTAACATAAGTTCATTAGTTACATTTTTTATAAATTACATGTTTGGCATGAACGAGTCACATTACTTGAGGGGCTGTTGTCCGCACTTCCTCATATGAAATTGTCAAATTTTCACAACATGAAATGAATAAAGGTGTGTTTTAAATATAAAATACAGAATCATTAAGAGGATTTAAATATAATATATATAATATATAAATATAGTTCCATCATAATGGAAACCATGAGAGGTGTTAAAATAAGATTTAATAATCATCGTTTTGTGAGCCTGTAATTCGCCACCCACAGAAACAATATGTTCTTTAACCATTAGAATATTGATGATACTGGTGTTATTATGGTATCAAATAATAAGAAGATATTATTGAGTGAATATGAAAAATAAAATAATGAAACACGAGATAAGACATTACCTCTAAATCGGGTAACTCTTTTTGATTTGATCCAAATGTTTCCTTGAAATGACTTCTACCCAATTTGAGACCTCTAAGAGTAAGAGAGGGATTTTGAGAGATAATATGAGTTGTGGTAGGACGATCCCATGGATTTAGAGGTGTGGGTAAGGTGGTAGAGGTGGGAGCCTTTAATAAGAGGGACGAGGGTCACTTTTGGAATGTCTTGAAATGTTACTTCATTATAAATTTTTTTTCGGATATTAAAGGTCCTACTATGAAATAATTTGAGTATAAGGTGAGAAGTGTTCTAAATCCACCTGTACAATATGTTTTTGACAAATGAAAGTCTTAGATTTTACCTTATCATTTCATTTTATTTAAATCATTCACTAATGAGGTAATCACTGCATCATCATGGTGTCATAAATAAATTTATTTATTTAATGTATAAAAATTATAAAAACAAATAACATGATGTAGGAAATACCATTTTGTATTATTATAATATTATTTTAATACCCTTAACTACCTGATTACAAATTAGTCATGATAATTAAAGCTAATTGACGTCATTACTATTAATAATGTCCAAAAATAAAAGAGTATTAAATATATAATTTAGAAATTATAATTCCAAATATGGAATCCATTTTAAAAAATTTCAAACACCAAAATTACTGTAATCAATTTAAAAAATAACTCCCGTTTTCACAACCAAAGACGGGTTTTTAAGAAGTAAAATTTATTAAAAGATTGACTTGTTTTTACATCGAAGGGAAAAGTGAAATAACTTCCAAAAAACAAAATTTTATTAGGTGATAAAAATATTACTCAAATATACATTAAAACCAAATAAAAGGACATTCTAAATATATAATTAAATATGATGAAAATGCATTTTGATGTAAAATGCAACATTTTTCACTATTCATTACAAATGAGCATTTGTCCGAAAAATACCAAAAATTTATCGAAAGTAAATTTGATATTCCAATTTCAAAAATTATGTCAATTTTACCAAATTAAATACGTAGTAGTTTCATTAATTAATTTTATAATTAATTACCATTGTCAAAACAAGTAGAATGTTTTTAAGAAACAATATCCAGCAAACGATTGCCCTTATTTATGTCCAATTTCAAAGTGAAATTAAATCCAATGACCAGCATTGAATTGAATGATAAAAATATATTATAACTACAATTTAAAACCTATTAAATAGATAATAAAAAAATATAAATAAATTAGATTAAATGGAGGTTTTGAATTAAAATACAACATTTTTCACTATTAAAAAAATGAAGTTTATCGGAAAAATAAAACAAATTATAGAAAGTACATTTTGATGTCCTGATTCTAAATATGGATTTAATTTTTTCAAATATAACATATAAAATTGAAAAAAAAGATGTTTTAAAAATGGATTTCCATTAAAAGGCAGTTAATCGACATTTTAAAGAATATTAGAAAATTTATTCTTAAAGTTGGATTCATTTACATTCTAAGCCTCTATCATTTATTAGGTAATTGCTAAAATATTTAATAGACATATATAATCATTTTGTAGTTAGTTCTGTTTATTCTCGCCAATACAACTGCTAGGCGTTAACTACTTTATAAAATAATATTATTATATTATTAGTGTGCTACGTTAGATTTCAAAGAAACTCATTGTTGCATATTAGGTACGCCATTGAAAATCGAATCTCCTTTAAAAGTAATTTTTATATTTAATTCACGAATATATGAAAATGTAATATTCTTTATATACTTAAAATCTTACATCCTTCCCCCCTTTTGGGAATTGTGTCCTCGTAATTTTAAAATTGAGCTCAGAAACTGTATTGAAAGCCCCAAATCTGAAAAGCAGTAAATTAAACAATCACATCAAATGAAAAAAAGTACAAAGGTCACCTGAGACAACAGGAACTATGATTCCATGAAAACATGTATATGAATGAGAAAACATACCATCAATTTCTGATGGAGAGTGATAGAAAATATTTCTAGAAGAAAGTTAACAACCTGAATATCACTAACTTGTGATGGGTTAAACTGTATTTGATACCCCAGTAGGAGAAGTTAATAGAAAAAAAATGTTTAAGTTACATTTCATTGAGTAATTTATTTATGAGTTTAACTACAACGTTAGGAAACATACTTACATGTCAGATATAATTTCAACTCTTACAAGATTTCTTACACAAACTCATATTTTCTGAATAAGATGAGTGTTTACGATGACTTGTTCACATTAAGAGTGCTATAATCAACTTCTAGAGAATAAAATAATCCATAAAAGATGAACTATATATTTCCCATGTCTTTAGACCATAAAAAAACAAAAATTGTTAGTACAAGATCAGATAATCCTCCAAAAGGATAATCCATTATAAAAAGAAATACTACTCTTAATCTCCAAAATTAAACAAAAAGAAACCAAGGTTCAAGAAATATCATAAATAAACATATACCCAAAAATTTATCAATGTAATCCAAACTAAGATTGAATCCCAAATATATGAATGATTTAATCACATCAGCTTCCAAGGTTAATCTTAACATTTTCCTCGAAATGACATCAGTTACTCTTAAATTATCATATTGAAAAGTAATTAACCTAATCACATATCCTCCATGATAGGTTATTCATTTCCATAGATTACCCAAAATCAAATTTTTAGTGATGCATAAGATCATCTAACTAAAAATAATTACTCATACTAACCAGGGACTTCATGTATTCCAGTGGTAGGCAATAAATTCCAGTCTCACATTGGTTGTGGGTTCGATTCTCGCAGCATCATCCGACATGACGGTTTACCACACAGTTTTTGTGTTGTCCCTTTTCAAAAACTACATAATTTTATAACATTCCCAAGAAGAGATAAATTCATCAAAAATAACCATAACATATTTTAAACACAAAGGTTATCTAATAAATTTTGTTTTGCATCCCAAAATGTATTAACCTGTAATTACCTCATATTAAAGGATCATATAAACCAAAATGGTTCTTTATAACTATATCCATGAAAGAAAAGATAATTATTACACGAATAAAATTTTCATCTATCAAACATCAGGGTTACACAGAATATAAAAAGTATTCTAATGTAATACCATCATAAAAAGAGCCTTAATACTTTTAAGTATTTCACCATCCTAAAATCTACCATAACTCCTGAATCCATTATATGTCGACTTCTTACTCATTCAACATTCTTCATGATCCATTAACCATTCTATTCCAACTTATTCTAAATTACTTCTTTCCTGAAAACTAAATCATGAATTATATACTAATATTTCAATATTAGGAATACGTATGTTATGAAATAATTCATACCATTCATTGGTAATTTTTAGTTTCTTCATCCTCAATTGGAATGGAATTAGGTATTGGTAAAATAATATTTCTACGATCCTTGTGATCGCATTCCCGGAACTTCTTCGTAGCACATGTGTTTTCATAATGACCATGCACCCCACATTTAAAACATTCAATTGATCCCTAGGAAAGGACATCATTACCTTTCCTAGAGTCAACTAGATGTTTCCTTTTTTCCATGGTAGGTTATTGCTTTATGACCTTCATTTACACATTTATACCATCTTTCTGTCCCTTTGAAACATTTTCCTAGATGTTTCTTTCCACATCATTGACACATAGGTTTTTGAACATTATTACCTTTATGATTATTACATTAACATCCTTAGGGATTTGTTTCTCGTATATATGATTCCATATAATATCACTAAGGTTTAGGTGGTCCATCATGACTCCAGATAGTTGGTTGAGAATAACCAAAAGAGATCTCATTGGAGCTCCCACATCATTCAGTTTCTCGTTCAGAAATCCATAACAGTTTTATTCATATCCACTATTACATTGGTGACTGCTACATCCAACCATTTAGTGAAACAAAAAAGGTCAGTGTGAGTATATCAGTAAAATAATCATATAATACTAAGATATAATAATTTATGTTATCTTAAACTCATTCACTTTATCTAAAAAAACTACAACTCTTTCTGAGATCCTAACAATTATTGTAATGTCACTTCTGCTTAAAGAATACCCTAACCTCTAAAGTTACCTAAACTGACCTTGGATATCAACTAAAAGGACCCAACCTTAAAATATTTCATAATCATGAATTAAATGAATAATTCACAATGTGGATCTTTTCAAGTTTAGAGTTTTAGATAATTAAGACATAACTATTACATCGCAATGATTACAAAGTAGACACATCAACTCAGATTCCATTTTTTCACAAAATAAAAACTATTGTACAAAAGAGTCATGTCTAGTTCCATGTTTTAGACTGCATGACATTTTCTTGATCCCATCCTTGAAATTATTCCACTTTATGTCCAATGAAAAACATTTCAAAAATGTGGGATGAGAATAAAAAACTCAGTAAGGGATACTCAAAGAAAAAAAACATTAGGTCATCAATATATACATATTATAAGCCTTTTAACATGCCTCATGAAATCATAAGATTTATTAATAACTCATTGAAATCATTATACATAATGGTAACTTGAGGAATTCATAACATTCTTACGTAGGGAGTAACCCCCATGGTTACGTTTGGAATACCCATCAAAGTATATTCCCTAAATCTCTTCGGATAAACCATATCATTTAACTCCTTCAAGTTATCCAATGTATTGGAGAGCTATCTCGGGATCTCCCGCCCATTGTTTACCCCGGAACAACCCATCTTCATAAACAATTCCCAATAATTATAACATAATTTTATCACATAAAACAAGTATACAAGAAGCATAACATTTCCACATTTCAATCACATGATATCAATACAACACATTAATATAATAAAAAATTATCAAAACCATTTTCAATTCCAAAATAATGATAAACATGGTATTAAAATTTAATTTTAAATAAATTATGGCTTATAGTGGAATCCAAAACTCAAATAATGGTCACGGCAGTAGAGAAGTCATTGTCGCCACATACGCAAGACAAAAATATTCCTTTTGTCGTTTAGTAAAAGGATTCGTGTAAAAAATATTCCTATTTAATGAAATTAAAAATCATAAGGGTTTATTATACAACTAATAAAATAAGGTCGTATATAAATTGAAGTATTCTTTAATGAAAGGATATTGAGATGCAGTTTTGTACAAAGACAGTATCATTAGATTAAGGATAAATCATTTACATAATTAAGTGTGAAAACTATAAATACACTCAATATACGTGGATATTAATTGTAAAACATTCAATGTTCATCCACACATATTCATGGAAGTGTTATGTCGATAAGGTTTTCCTTATGACTTTTCCATTCCTTCTTGTTTTTGAAAATCACAAAAACCTTATACATAAGCAAATATAAATTTTACCTCCATAAGGAAAATTTACTTCTTTAAGGAAATTTACCCTAACCCAGATTTTCTTATACATAGCAATATTTTTCTTATGTACAAAAATCGGATTCATTCCCAAAATCACAGAAGTCATATAATGTAAATATTTGGAGCATTCTATTTTTAGGATTCGAATTCTAGATGTGAACTGAAATGAAGTTCAAAACCGAATTCTGGACTCCGAACTATCATGAGTTCGACTCCGAACACTTATGAAGTTCGACTCTGAACATTCATGAGTTCGACTCCGAAATCTAATGAAGTTCGACTCGGAACATTCATGAGTTCGACTCCGAACTCTGGTGATGTTCGACTCCGAACTTTCTTGAGTTCGACTTCAAAATCTTATGAAGTTCGACTCCGAACATTCACGAGTTCGACTCCGATCTCTTATGATGTTCGACTTTGAACTCTTATGAAGTTCGACTCCGAACATTCATGAGTTCGGCTCCATTATCTTATGAAGTTCGACTCCGACCTTTCATGAGCTCGACTGCGAACTCTTATGAAGTTCGACTCTGAACTTTTACTAATTCATCTTCGAACTCTGCAAGTTCATATTCTGATCTCTGGTAAAAACAGACTCCGAATTCTTATAAAACAAAATCCGAACATTTCGTAACATAGACTCCAAATTTCATTTTGGTTAGACTCTGGACTTTTAATTTTCTTAAACTCCAAAATTTTGTATGGATTTTACTTACATATCCTCTAATTAAAAACAATGTTGTGAATTCAGTTATACATTGTTTATTATTAAATGATGTCGTTCATTCTGTTTCTCATTAACCATTTGTTAAGTTACACCTGTACATGTACCTCCAAATTTCATGGAAAATATGACCATTGGAGGAGGGAGCTGACATTTGCAAATTTTCCTATAAATAAGAGCTCATTTGAAAGAGATCAACTAAAAAAAGTTGATCAATCTATAGACCACACATTGTTAAGGTGATTTCTAGAGAGATAAGCTTTTCATACTTTGTTCGTACTAAAGCGCTCATTCAGATTGCTTCGTGCGACTCCGAATGTTGGTGATTACATTCAAGGGCTTCTGGGGATAGGAAGACAGAGGTGCCGACTACTTTGAAGTTCGAGGGCTTCCTTGTGGAGGAAGAAAAAGGTTCCAACTACCTCGATGTTGAGGGATTACGAGGATATCAAGATAGATATTCTGATCATAGCATCGAGGTCTTACCCTTGTGTGGGTAAGGCAAACTTTCTTGAATATATAAATCAAGGGACCTTTATCCAAGGTTTTTGGATACCTTTCTCGTAGGGTTAAAAGACTTATATCTTGTTACTTGTAGTTTTACTACTTGTTTTTTCCGCTGCACTTTTTGTATTGTAAGGAATGTATAACCTACTTATATATCCTTACACTTGTACTCTGATTAGTTTAGATTATATATGCTTTAAGGTATAATATCATATTGAAAACTTTGGTTCTAATTCTCCAGTTGGTGATTAGAGGTGTTCTGAATTTTCATTGTTTAACATTGTTAAACTTAGATTTTTCCTTGTCTAAGGAAATTTTTTAAAGTGTAAAATTCACCCACCCCCCTCTTGTATATTGAGCATCTACATCATTATTTCGATCCTACAATTGGTATCAGTGGAGGTATTTGAAATACTTATATTCACATATATGTTTTTCTTTCTCAATTTTCATTATTCTTAATTCTTGCTGAGAATGTTTTTTATCATTCCGAATTATCATTCAGAACATTTTCATTCCAAACATTTTCATTCTGAATTTTCATTACGAACATTGTCATTCCGAATTATCATTCGAAATTGTGATTCTGAAATGTGTGGTTACGAACATTTTCTACTATCTAGTTTGGTTGCCAAAGATTTTTTTAAGAATGGTAGGAATCAATGTTGGCTTTATTGACATTTTAAACCCTACAAGACCAACAATCTTTGATGGTAATGACTATGAGTACTAGAGAGATCGGATGAAGACGTTTGTTGTCAATACTGGAGGGGATAATTTTGTTATGCTTACTAGTGATTATATAATTCTTGATAAGGAAGTTATAACATTCACTAACCAAGAAAATCAAGAGTATCAACTCAATTATAAGGTGCACAATAATTTACTATGTTCAATGTATAGAAATATATATAGCCAAATTTCTTCTTGTGACGTAGCTATTATTATCTGAAAAAGTTAGAAGTTACACACTTTGGTAATTATAAAGTGATTGAAACCAGGAGAGCTATGCTTAGAGCTGAATACCATGGATACAATTTTCCGTATGGAGAACCAATCTGTAATGTTCAACAGAGATTTATGAATATAGTCAACAACATACAGTCTATGAGAGAAAAACGGTTAGATGATGAAGCCCTTATGGATAAGATAATTGATATTATGCCCAATGAGTGGGAATCAAAAATAACAACTATTGATGAGAACATGAAGGTCACTCAAATTTATCTTTATGAGCTATTTGGAACTCTTCTCCAACATAAAACAAGAATGAAGAGAGATGCTGACAACATCACAAATAAGAATGGGAATGGTACTGTTGCTTTTACAACAACATCGAATCATATGAAAGCTAAGACTCCTGAGAGAGTAACCAGATCCAAGTCTAAGAAAGTTATTATTCAATCAGAATCTAGTGAAAGTGAAATGACAAAAAATTAATTAGAAAATCTTTTTCAATGGATGAAAAAGATAGCTGGCCAGAGAAATTTCAAATCCAAGTATAAGAAAAAGGAATGGAAAGATAAGAAATATGGAGAAGTTACTTGTTATGAATGCAAGAGAGCTGGGCATGTTAGACCAGATTTCCCTCTGCTCAAAAAGAAAAAAATGAAAGAAAGGCATTCTGAAAGGAATAGGAAGATGTATTACAAAGCCAATGCTAAGAATGTTCTGGAAGAAAAAGACACCTGGAGTGTCAGTGGTGGTGACTCTACAGATGAATCTTCTAATTATGAATCTTTAGGATAGAAGAATCTCGGTCTTATAGAAATATCCTATAAAAAATCATTGTTTTAAGGATAAGGTACAAAATGCTGAATCATTGACCAATGTATCTCTAAATTCTAATGATAGAGAATATTATAACTCTTCCGATGAAGAATCCTCTTCTGATGAAGAAAATACCATACCTACCTATGAATAAGTTTCTAGGTTTGCTGAACTCATTGAAATTGAAAATTCCAAACTCAATAAAAAACATGATAAGGAAAACTCTATAAATTTTATTCTTACCAAAGAAATATCATATATTTCTAAAGATATTGATAGAAAAATTCTGATTTTATAAGTATTTCAAAAAATATTGAGGAAGTATTTTCTTAGAAGAATAAACTTTCTAAATATCTAGAACAAGTAATTTCTAAGAAAAGTGTTTTCGAGCCTAGATCTAGTTCTAAATCTAATGATTTTGGAGATAAAACCTTGGTTAAAAAACTCAAGCCCTAAATTTTTTCCTTAAAGAAGTGTTTATCAAACTTTTCCCATGGTAAAGAAAATTTTGATAAAATGTATTCACAAATACGACCTTTAAGAAACAAATTCGGATTTGGTTATACCCATTCAAAACCATCTTTTAGTAACAATGAATTTTTTCCACAAAGTTCCCCATTTTGTACCAAATGTCAATGTGGTGGTCACTGGAAAAAGAATTTCTCTTCAAATAAAACCGATTCTTTAGGTTTTCATAAAGCTTATTTTTCTAATAATATGTGGGTTCCTAAAATTGTGTTGTCTTAAAATCTCAGATCCAAACAAGTTTGGATTCCGAAAGTATAATTATTTTCTTATTTTCAGGAAGATAGAGGATGTAACAACAACAATACTTGGTACATAGATAGTGGGTGTTCTCGACATATGACTGGTAACAAAAGCTATTTTGAAAAGATTATCAAAACGAAAGGAGGAAAGGTAACTTTCGGAGATAATGTTAAAGGAGATATCATTCTTTAGTTTATCAAAATTCAAGATCAACTTACTTGTATTTTAACAAAATCATTACCCTCCCATAGATTTGAATACATTAAACAAATGTTAGTAATGATAACCATAAGGTAATCATTCTTCATTGACTTCTTTTTGTAAAATTCTTCTAACAGTATTAAACTCATTTTCATAGGGGGGGTACATTTGATTGTTAGTGTAACTAAAATTTTCGTAATCTGTTTTTTTAAAAATAGTGAAACTAAATTTTTAGGTAATCTGTTTTTTAATCTTATTGTAAATAAAATTTTCGTGTTTAGTTTTTCATGATTTTCAGAATAGTACTTTCTATATTGGAAATTTATGAATCTAATGTTTTCGGAATGGAAATTTCTTAATATAAAATTTCTGGAATGGAATTTTCCGGAACTGAAATTTTCATGATTGGAATTCTCTGAATGAAAAATTTTAGAATGGAAATTTTCGTACTGGAATATTCGGAATGGATATTTTCGTACTGGAATTTTTCATAATGATATTTTCATACTGGAACTTTCGTAATGAGTTTGTTTTTAAATTCATTTCTTCAAGAAGAATATTACCATTTACGAACAATCTTTTTAGCTAATCCGAAAGTTATGTTTTCCTTACATAAATTTTCATAATCATATTTTTCCTACTGGTACTTCTCAGTTTTTAAAATTTGGGATTCTAGTTTTCCTCAAATCTAGATGTTTTCCTTAAAACCTCAAAAGATCGTAGTCATGTTTTCCTTACGGGAGTTCTTTCAATCGTTAGATCAGATCAAAACTTTTTCAACCATTAGATGGCTTTTGGAAGTCTAAAGGTCACATACATCACCTATATAAATGGGACCCCAAGACTCGTCCTACATTAGTTTTGAAATCTTTCGCATCTCGATACCCTACTGCTCTTCTTAATCCCAGTTCTGATCTTTGCAAATCCGTTACGAATCTTTCAGATTTATTCACTCTAAATGTCTGTTGATGAAACTTCTCAAGATATGTCAACTATGAAACCGATCTCTAAGTGGTTAGTATTCAGGGGAAGGTTAATTCATCTGGATTTCTACAAGTTTGGTTCTATTATAACCATGAATATAAATTTGAATGGTTGGGAAGATATTTTCTTGTTCGAGTCAGTAAAGAAGGATCTGGTTTATACTGATTTGTTGATAGAGTTCTATGAGTATGTTGCATTCTAGATGGAAGATGGCAGAGAATGGTTTTCTTTCAATTCTTATTGGAAGACTTATAAGCTTTCCTACCCCAAGGCTGTGAGCTTGGTTGGTTTGTCTTGTGAGGGGGAAGCTGAGTTTTTCTCACATAATCTTCCAGATGAGCGAGGAAGTTTCAACAAGGTGATGGCTTTAAAATGCCTTGGAATTAAGGATGTTACAACCCCTAAGATTTTTCATCTCACTCTGAACAATAATATTCTTTAGCTCTTGGTACAAGGTTTTATCATACCAAGAAGAAGGGAAAGGGATAATTTGAAGAAAAGTGATACTTATATCTTAGATTTCGTGGTAAATCTAAGAAACATAAATTTGATGAGGCATGTCTTGATTACATTCAATAAAATCAAAGAAGGGAATTTGAGAGATCAAATAATTATGTACCCAGCCTTACTATCTAGACTGATAGTTCGGTGCTTAGAATCCTTCAATGTTGCATGAAAATCAAAAGTACAAAATTTCAAGCTTATGTTGTTTAGTGATGAAACCTTGAAGAGTATGAATATGGATTTTTCCAGTGAATCCGTAGAATTTTACCCTCTATCTGTGGAAGAGGTTGAAGTAGCTCAGAATGAAACACAGAATCCAGAACCATCCAAAAAGAAAAGGAAAAAGAGAAAGATTAAGAAAATGGTTGCTGATAAAGAAAATCACCAGGCTAAGGAAACTAAGTCTGCTCCCCCCAAGACGAACAAGCAGAAAACTTATACAGATGAAGTGGAAGACAAGTTGAGGGAAGATAGAGAGAAGAGGGATGAAGGGGATCCACAATTCATATTGGACCCTGGAGAGGATAAGGACTTAAAAGAAAAAGATGCAGAAGAGTTAGAGAAGGAGGCAAAAGAAATGAAAATGAAAAAGAATGTGTTTGAAGCTGAAGTGGTGCAACATTTGCTGAAATATACAGAGTTGGATTCCGAAATGCTTCCCATTCCGAAAACGTTCAGTTCTGAACCTTCTTTACCAAAAACTACAGCTATGAATTATGTCACTCCGGAAAAATCCACAGGCAAAGAAGTAGTTGAAGAATCTGAAAAACAATATGAGGAAGAAGTAGAGGAATAAGTTGAAGAAGAAGAAGAATAAGAAGTAGAGGGGAGTGAATATTTAGATTCCTTGATCAAGAAAGTAGAGGTTTATAAAGATAAGGTCGAATCTGAAAAGTTAGTAACTCTAGGAAATGGAGATGAGAAAGCTAGTAAGATTGATGATAAGCAACTACAAGACGAAGAAGATGAAACTATCTTGTATAATGAGGAAGAATCCTATCAGAGGAATTTTCTTGAGGAAGAAAAAGAAAAATAGAAAACAATTGAAGACCAGATTATTCGAGTTTCTGAATCTATGGAAGTATCCCCTGATGAGAAACCCATTCTTAGAGTGGAAGGGGAAGCAATCTCTTATGGAGAATCCAATAAAAGATATCCTAAGGAAGATTGAATTTGGTGGTACCTCAAGAAGGAAGTTGGTGTAGGATGAAGAAGATAAATCTCCAAGAAAATTATATGATTCAGAGTCATCATCTCATGGTCACAATTTTGTGGTTCAATCTCTAAAGAAGTTGGTGGACACAATTCCTATTTTTCCAACTATAGATTCTAGATGCCAGATGCTGCTACAAAGTATGAATCAGAAATCGGATTCCTTATCCATGGTCATGGATAAGTTTGTGAAGATCTAAGCTGAAAAAAAGATTTCTTATCGATTATGATGTGCATAGAACGTCCTGCAGTAAGGTAACAAATTTTTTTAAGAGTGTTTATGAAGATTTAGTTCAGTTTGATAGTTTTTAGGCTGAAGTTCAAAATGCTTTTGAAATGGAGGATAAAAAGGTTAACGAGATTTATGAAAAGATGACCTAAGAGAAAAATTCTCGTAATAAACAGTTCAAAGAATTCAATGGGAAGCCTCATTTAGTATTTCAAAATTGGAAAAGTGAAAGAGATTTCCGGATTGAGTTTAAGGAGAAGTTGGAAAAGCAAGATGAGATAATAAATTTGTA
This sequence comes from Viscum album, assembly GCA_963277665.1. Taxonomy (NCBI): domain Eukaryota; kingdom Viridiplantae; phylum Streptophyta; class Magnoliopsida; order Santalales; family Viscaceae; genus Viscum; species Viscum album. The sequence goes on along the minus strand of OY728136.1, from coordinate 1,807,718,334 downwards.
GAAAGAAGCCATGTAGGCTCAGGCAGAAGATTTAAAAATCCAGGAAGAAAAGGTAAAAGCCTTGGTGAGGCGAGTTGAGGATGACCAAAGAGACTTGAAGAAACTCAAAACCTTGTTAAATAAGCTCATCCTGGAGGAAAAGGAAGACAAATGAACTCACTCCGATCTTTTGTTGTAATTTTATTTCTTTGTAAAATTTTCCAAACTCTAATGAAATGTTATTTGAGTGCATGTATCATGTTATTTACTAATGCTTCAGGTACGATATTTTATTTCCATTCCCTTCAATTATTTTTGAAAATCACAAAGGGGGAGAAATAAAAAGAACTACTCCTAAGGAGGAGAAAGGAAAATTTCTAATTGAAATATCCTTAAAGAAAGGGGGTGTTTCTCACTACAATGTTTTTCATTCTTACAATAATGAAAACTCCACTCTGAAAATTCAGAATACAATCCTTAGTGTTTCAATGCCTATGGGGTAGTAAGTTGTATTCACTTAAATCCATGAACAATGTGAGATATGTTTTAATTTCAAAGTCTATGAAAAAATTTCAAAGTCCTTATATTATTTTTCGTAAGGCTATTTGTGCTCTCCAAAAAGGGGGAGATTGTTGAGTCAATAAGATTTTTTATGACTTTTTTATTCCTTCTTGTTTTTGAAAATCACAAACACCTTATACTTAATCAAATATAAGTTTTACCTCCATATAGAAAATTTACTTCTTTAAAGAAATTTAACCTACTATGATTTTTTTATACATAGAAATATTTTTCATAAGTACAAAAACCAGATTCATACCCAAAATCCCAGAAGTCATATAATGTAACGAATTAGAGAATTCTATTTTTAGGATCTGAATTCTGTATCTGAACTGAAATGAAGTTCCAATCCCAATTCTAGTCTCCGAACATTCATGAGTTAGACTCCGAACTCTTATGAAGTTCGACTCCGAACTCTCATGAGTTCGACTCCGAACTCTGATGAAGTTCGACTCCTAAATTTCATGAGTTCTACTCCAAACTCTGTTGAAGTTCGACTCCGAACAATCAGGAGTTCATCTCTGAACTCTTATGAAGTTCGAATCCGAACATTCTTGAGTTCGACTCCGAATTCTTATGATGTTCGACTCCAAACTCTTATGAAGTTCGAATCCGAACATTCACGAGTTCTACTCCAAACTCTTATGAAGTTCGACTCCAAACATTCATGAGCTCAAATATGAAATCTTATGAAGTTCGAATCCGAACATCTACTAATTTGTATTCGAAATCTGCTAGTTCATATTCCGATATTTGGTGAAACCAGACTCCGAATTCCTATAAAACAGAATCCGAACATTTCTTAACATAGACTCCAGATTTCATTTTAGTTAGACTCCGGACTTTTAATTTGATTTCACTCCGAAATTTTGTACGGCTTTTACTTACATATGCTCCAATTCAAAACAATTTCGTGCATTCAGTTATACATTTTTTATTATTAAACGATGTCATTCATTCTATTTCTAATTAATCGTTAGTAGAGTTACACGTGTACTGGTCCCTTCGAATTTCATGGAAAATATGACCATTGGAGGAGGGAGCCATCCGTTGGAAATTTTCCTATAAATAGAAGCTCATTTGAAAGAGCTCAACTTCAACAACTTGATCAATGTAGAGACCACACGATGTTAAGGTGATTTCTAGAGAGAGAAGCATTTCATGCTTTTTGAATACTTAACCACTCGTTCATATTGTTTCGTGCAACTCCGAATGTTGGTGATTACATTTGAGGGATCCAGGGATAGGAAGATAGAGGTGCCGACTACCTTGAAGTTCGTGGTCTTCCTTGCTGTTGAAGATAGAGGTTCAAACGACCATGAAGTTGATGGCTTGCAGGGATAGAAAGATAGATATTATAATCTTAGCATCGAGGGATTACCCTGGTGTGGGTAAGACAGACTAGCTTGAAAGTATAAATCAAGGGACCTTTATCCATGGTTGTTGGATACCATTCTCTTTGGGTTAAAATACTTATATCTTGTTACTTGTAGTTTTACTACTTGTTTTTTCCACTCCACTTTTTGTATTATAAGGAAAGTATATCCTTATAGTATCTCCTCACACTTGTACTCTGATTTTTTTAGATTCTATACGCTTTAAGGTAGAATCTCATTTTGTAAACTTTGGTTCTAATTCTCCAGTTGGTGATTAGAGGTGTTGTGATTTTATTAGTTTAACTTTGTTAAACTTAGATTTTTCCTTGTATATGAAATTTTTTTAAAGTGTACAATTCACCCCACCCCCTCTTGTAAATTGAGAATCTACATAATTATTTTGATCCTACAGGTTGAACATAATCAAGATGTAGAGGTTTAACCTAATGAATTGAAATTCGGTTAAGAAGTTCCTTTATAGAAATTCGACAGCCTAAAGGCGTAACTTTAAAAATCAGAAAATGAGTTGATGAGCTATAAAAAGGGTATCTCATCACATGGACATAAAATTTAAAGCAATAAGGATATATAATAGTATATCCCTACATAAGAATATGTTAATTAAATGACATAACAAAAATATGTCTTCTAAAAAGAGGAGGGTGAAAGGCTCCCTTACCGATTTGGGTAACTTTCGAAACGTCCACCCCATGAAGGAAGGAATATACAATGTTTACGAAAATAATAATAAACAAATGTATATTACACAATGATTAGAATATTGGTAAGTACATACACCACTCAAAGGAGAAAGTGACAAATATAGCATAAATCTCACGAGAATAAATAGTGAGATAAAAACCCCCTTACCTCATTGTAATAAATCGAGTCATATGACCAAAAGATAATAAGAACCAAATGAATCACATAATACCATGAATATAAATAGAATCATGATAATATATATCAATTGGAAGTACACAATAAACCACATCAAATAAATAATTATCGAACAATAAAAATCTCACAGAATTAAAAGTGAGATAAGAAATTCTCTTACCTCATGTCCTACTTGTCTTGTTCATTTCTTTATATTCCTAAATAATAAACATTTTAAATTTATAATTACATAAGGACATACTTTAAATTTTATTATTCAATTAGTATAACATATTATCATTAAATAGTAATTAGTTAATTATGTGAGTTCATATCTGATATTTTGTCGATGTTCGGTACATGAGTCAACAATGAACTTGTATGAAGAGAATTGTACAAGTAGTTATAATTAAATCATCTCTAGAATGGTATTCATGATTTAAATATCATATATATTCAGTATATATGTATTTAATAATATTCCATAATTTTTGGGGATAATAATTGATATGTACCATTAATGGAGACGGTAGGCCGTACGTATGCATGAACGCTACAATCATTTTTTTTTCATATTAATGGAAATTAAAACTAAATGAGACATAGATATATTATAATTATGGTATAATATATATTTTATATTTGTTAAATAAGTTAATTAATTACATTCTTTATAAATTACTTGTTTGGAATGAACGAGTCTCATCACATGAGGGGGCAGTTGTCCGCACTTCCTCATATAAAAGTATCACATTTTCACAACATGGAAAGGATAAAGGTATGTTTTAAATAAAAAATATATAAGAATTGAGAGTAAATAAATATAATAAATATAATATATAAATATATTTCCATCATAATGGTCTCCATGAGAGTTGTTAAAAGAAGATTGAACAATCATCGTTGTGTGAGGCAGTAATTCGTCACCCACAGAAACAGTATGTTCTTTAACCATTAGACGGCGGTGTATGTAAGTGTACGTAGAATCCTGATAATAAAAACATTCGAGTATAATGAGGATACTTCTGATTTTATGGGATCAAATAATAATAATATATTATTGAGTGATGACGGACAATTAAAGACTGAAACTCGAGAGAAGACATTACCTCTAAATTGGGAAACTCTTTTTGATTAGAGCCAAATGCCTCCTCAGAAATACTTCTACACTATGTGAGGATTATAGTAGTAAGAGAGGGATGTGAATAGATGATATAAGAATAGTTTGTATGATCCAATGTCTTGAGAGGTGTGGGTAAGGGGGTAGAGGTGGGGGCCTTTTTAAAGAGGGATGAGGGTCACTTTTAGAAAGTCTTGAAATGTTACATTATTATAAAATGGTTTATAGATTTTAAAGGTCCCACAATGATATATTTCTAGGATAAGTTGATAAGGGTTCCAAATCCACCCATACAATAGGTTTTATACAATTTTATGTCTTTAATTTTACCTTATCATTTCATTTTATTTAAATCGTTCACTAATGAGGTAATCACTACATCATCATGCTCTCATAAATAAATATATTTATTTAATGACTAAAAATTATAAAAAAAATACCTTGATGTAGGAAATATTTTTTATTTTTCCAATGAATATTTATTTTCTAATAGATCATTTATGTAAACAACATTAAAATTCTTTTATTTTGTATATACAAACCTTATTTGTATTTATCTTCTTTTTAAAAAATAATTTTACCAATGTCACTATCACACCCATGTGACTCCATGGGCCCTCATGTTCGGTAAATAGATTCAAATGGTCTTCCATGACTCAAACAAGATGATTTGGACACATTATAGGGTCATTTCATATTATTATGATATTTTTTTATTGCCCTTAACTACTCGATTACTAATTAATCATGATAATTAATGATAATTTTGGTCACTACTATTCATAATGTCCAAAGAAAAAAGAGACTTAATTACATAATTTAGACCTTATAATAACACATACGGAATCCATTTTACCAAATTCCAAAAATAGAAATTTTAGTAATTAATTTAAAAAATAATTCTCGTTGTCACAACCGATGGCAGGTTTTTAGGAATTAAAATTTATCAAAAGATTGACTTGTTTTTACATCCATTGAAAACTGAACATACTTCCAATGAACAACATTGTATTAAATGATAAAAATATAATTCAATTACACTTTAAATCCAATTAAAAGGAAAATATAACTATATAATTAAACTATATGAAAAAGAAGTTTTGAAGTAAAATGCAGTATCTTTCATTATTCTTTAATAATGAACATTTGTCAGAAAAATACTAAAAATTTATCTAAAGTAAATATAATATTCCAAATTAAAAAATGATTTACATTTTACCATATTCAAAACATCTAGGATTCATCAATTAATTATATAATTAATTCTCGTGGTCGAAACAAATAGCGTGTTTTTAAGAAACAATATCTATCAAAAGATTGACAGTGGTGTATGTCCAATTTCGAAGTGAAATTAATGCCAATGACCACCAATGAATTAAATGGTAGAAATATATTCTAATTAAAATTTAAAACCAGTTAAAAATTTAATGTATCTTTATAAATAAATTAGATTAAAAGGAGGTTTTAAATTAAAATACATCACTTTTTCACTATTCATAAAAAGAACTTTATCAGAAAAATAAAAAAAATTATACAAAGTGGATTTTGATATCTTGATTCAAAAGAAGGGGTTTTTTGTCAAATATAAAATATAAAATTGACCAAAAGTAGTTTTAAAAAGGGTTATCCTTCAAAAGGCGGTTAATCTAACTTTTAATGAAAATTAGAATATTTATTATTTAAATATTATTCATTTGAATTTAAATACTCTATCATTTATTGGGTAATTATTAAAATATTTAACACAAATATATAATCATTTTGTAGTTAGTTCTGTTCATTCAAGCCATTACATTGACAAGGCATTAACGACCATTAAAAATAATATTATTTTATTATTAGTGTGCGACCTATGAATTCAAACAAACTCATTGTTGCGTATTGGGTATGCCATTGAACATAGAATCTCTGTTAAAGTAATATTAATATTTAATACATGAATATATGAAAATGTTACATTCTTTATTTACCTAGGATGTTACCTTGACATGGTGAGTTTCTCAAAGGAGTTTGTTACAAGAAGGAATGGGTGGATTATGAAGGCTGTGAGCTTTATGATGGAGATTTAGGAAAGGATGTATTGAACGCCATATTTTCCTTGTACCAAGAAGGAAGGGTAGTTCGTGAAGGTAGTAATCTTCACTAAGGAGATTTTTGAAATACAACATTGAACATTAGGCATAATTGGTTAGAGATTTCAGACTAAATCAACTTAGGTGTATGGTGAATTCAGTGTCACATGTTATGTCAGGGGAGAATATTATAACGCAAAACCATTAATTATACCTTCAAGTAGATAAACTAAGTTAGTAATCTAGCAAATAATTTATCTAGATTGAGTTGATGGAAGTGATCTATGGGTGCATTGATCTATCCCTGAACTTTTGTAAAGGCATCATTCCTGACACAGAGTAAGTTTGACAGAAACATAGTACTTCACAACTTATGGAGATTGTAGGATTTAGGTATGACCAACACAATATCAATTTATAAAACATAAACTAGCCCTTATTGTGGAACCATGTAAAATTGTTTTATTATCTCTTTACATGTGAATGATTTATAAATGATGTATTTCAAGAGTCATGTTTAATGATTTCCTACTAAGGTGGGAACAAGATCTACCACCTAAAAAAGTTTGACACCCTGATTCAACCCTCTCCTCTTTGTGATTTCTCGGGTCCTACAACCATAACCCACATAAAAAACTGGCTTTCAAAATAATTTCATCAATTTATTATAGCATAAACCATGGACAAAATAGGATTTATAAAAATATTTTCATCAGAAACATAAAAAATAATCAAAAGAAAGAATAAATATGGTACCATATGATTATATCCCTAGTGAAAAATAACTATCAAATTTGTTTTCTTCATTGATCGATATAAATTCCATAAGAATTCATTAAAATGTTATTTAAGACTGTATTATTATAATTTGAAATCACATATTTAAAATAAAAAATACTTCAAAATGTTTGGAGAATTTTTTTAATAAAATTAAATTCAAAAAATATATAATAAACAACAAATTATTGTGGTTTTATGAAAGATTAAAATTTATATCATTCTCTATGTGTTAAAAAATATTTATTACATATTTTTTAAGAAAATTATGAATTTCAAAATTTAGAAAATGACATGAATATTACATTAAATTTTTTTGTAACAATTAAATTATGGGTATCAATGTATTTAAATTTTTTTCATAATATTAAAACATTCTTTTTATTTTTTTGGGAAATCATTGATTGGGGGAAATTGGTTTTTGACCGAATAGTGTAATAAAATAATTTTTTCCATAAAAACATTTTTTTGAAACATGATTGTTAAAGAGCAGAAAATTATAGTAAAAAATTATATTTATATTAAATAAAAATAACATAATAAGATCATGTAGTTTATATAATGGTTTATCAAAAGATCTCATTATTTGAATCATATCAACAAAATCGTCAAATACAATGTGATTATAACATTAAACATTTCAACTTTGGTATATTTTGAAAAATATTTACCATGAAAAAATGAAAAATATATGGATATGTATATATCATAATTTTTATAATACAAATAATAAAAAACATTAATTTAGAGTATATACACATCACAAATGAAAGAAGTGGTTTATATAGAATTTGTCCCACATAAATAAATGAGTGATAAAAATCCCTTATATTATGTATCCACATACTTCATACATGTTCATACCTAAAGTAAAAGAAAAATATTTTTAATATAAATACATTCAAAAACATACTCATATATCATACCACATATGATTTACTTACAACATTTTATTACCTTCTTATTAACAACATCCTTATTTAAATCATGATTTTGGTAATAACTACTAAAATTTCCATGTATGTTTTATTTTGGTATTTATTCAAAAATTACAATGAACAGTGTTATATATCTCTATAATTATAGGAATTATATAAATATACTATATATTATTTATATATATTTTTTGAGTAATCTGGTAAAATTATATATAGAAATTGATCAAAATTGTTCATATAGACTATAGTCCATTCATAATCATGAATGATCAATCAATTTTACCTATTGATGAAAAAAAATAATGTTATATAATATATTAAATTTAAATAATAATTTTAAAATGATATATGTGATATATATTTGTTAAAACTATTCTCAATACCTTCCATCAAAATAGTAAGTGAACAAAGAATCACATCGTTTCATGGGGCAATACTCTTCTATACAGATGAGTGAGGTTATCGTATTCCTAAAAAATAAAATTGAAGAAGTTATATGTAATATTTTACTTCCATAAGTATAATTATGTAATAAATTTAAAATAAATGTGTTAAATCCATCATTTTATCAATATATTTTGTGGTAGTTATGGAAAACAAACAACATAAGTTGGTGAGGTTAATATCTGTTGTACACACGATCGACTGTTCTGTTTTCCATTTTATAGAAAAGGAGGAGAATATAAACTAAAAAATTAACATTGTAACATATTAGTATATTGTATAATTAGGTTTTGTTATACCAAAACAATTAAATAAAATTTGATGTATTTGAATGAAGAAATAAAATAGTGCACTCAGTTGACAATAGTGATTCCTCATTGTATATCCTTTTTAGGTTTACATAAAAATACATCATATGATAGCATCCTAATAAATCCAAGGACTATAATAAGTGAGGTGGGATTTATGTAAATTATTTGGGGAGTTATTTTTATATCCAATTGATTTTATATGTTCTAATATGTGAGTAATTGGGATCCCTTTTATATATCGGGAGAAGACACATATTGAGTTATTTTTAAAAAATATGTACCCATGTTTTTCAGATTCCTAAATGGTGTAGCATGGGCCAGTATCAAACATAAGAGGTTATAAGGTTTCCATGAGAGTATCTATTTAAAATTATTTTTTCATTTTACTGGTAATCTCTTTCGTTTAATGCCTAATAAAATTGTTTTATCCATAATAGTTGAAATTATTTTAAAATAATTTTAAAATTTTATTCTATAAAAAATTTAATTGAACTTATTATATAATATTAGTTATGTTTATTTTAATTTTTTAATATATTTTTCCCAATTTCAATAACATAATAATATGATTTAATTTCAATATTACTCTCAATGAGATGACCAAAAATCATTTTTTCATTGATAAATATTCATGTGTATAATATCATCAATATAATAATTCAATAGGGGAAATACCAATTTTCTAAATAGTAATAATAATAAAACAATTAAAAATTAATTACCTTCAATTTATTTGAAACAACATTTATGTTTTTCATTTGTTAAATAAAACGTGAGTTTTTATAAAAATAATAATTTTCTACTATTCAACTAAAATTTTTCTCTTCCAAAAAATATCTTAATTTCAAAAAAAATTAAATTTAATTATTTAATAATAAGTATTATATTATTCAAAAAAATATAACATGATAAAAATTAATAAAATAAAATAAAAATAACATTTATAAGGAAAAAATATTCTTGAAGATTAAATATATTTTACTAAATTATATATACTTATTTTTTAAAATATAATCTTTAACTAAATTTTTTATTTTTTTTAAAAAAATGATGTTCTTATTATACTTATGACCATGATTAATGGATAGTTTATATCTGTAATGTTTAAATTATAATAATAAATGTAATATATATTTTTTTTATTTAACATTGTTGTTGCCTGTAAGAGAAACTATCAATGAATATAAATTTATTAAAAAATATTTTTCCTAAAATATCAGGAAGTTAAATTAAACATACCTCATATTTGATATATTTTATATGGATAGTTATATATTATATGAAAATGGCAAGCACTCTGTCCATAAATGGCAACCTCCATATTTGGAAAAGATAATTATGTTGTTTAATTAATTCATTACTTTTTTATCAGTCATAATTTATTTGATTTCATATGATGACTATGTATATAATACCTCATATTATGTATTATTTTATACACTACAATATTTAAATGTGTATCATAAACATGAAACTCTCAATTCATAGTGGGTTTTGAGGAAGATGGTAATAGATCCAGATATTATTTACAATAATGTTTTTATTTAGGTATATTGAGTTATTACAAAGTTGAATGCCTATTTTTCATTCTCTACATCTTCATTATTTTGATGTTACATTGGGGAGAGTTATATCTGACTTGAACCTATTTGGATCCAATACCTAATTTAGCTCCAAATTCCATAATGTTTTGTGTAGTAATTTTATCCTTTATTAAAGGATTTATATCAAATGAAACAGTTTGTGATTATAAATTCTATGTACCAATTAATATGAATTATATTTTTTCCCCTTACCCAATAATATATAAATAATTCATAAATTTATAAATTATCGATTATAGATTTTTATGTTAAATTCATATTTATTAAATGTGTAATGAATCCTCTTAATGGCTAGAGGATGACATCTATATTATATTTAAATAAAAAATCAAAATATATTTACATTATTATTCTTCCATGAAGTATAATTTCATGTAAAAATTAATTTAAAAAAAGTATATATCATTAATTTAAACGAATCCACCTCTTCCAAATTGATTTCATATATGGAATGTTTAATTTTATATGTATGTTAATAGATCATATGAAATATTTAATATTTTAAACATTGGGATAAAAGTAGATCTACATTATAATTATTCATTACAATTACTAATATTTATTTTCCTAGTCAAAAATCCTCCAATGTGGATATAATATAAAAAATATATCTCCACAATGACCATTTATGAATCATCTAAAATACTTCATCTTTATCCTATTACGTTATTATTATCATCGAATTAAATGAGTAACATCTACTCATTCCCAAGAAAATGTGAATATTTTACTAAATGTGTAATCCCCCATATACATTATTTGTGTATGATATTATTTGGAGTAATAAAAGACTCTACCTTAATATAATCATCTATATTTTCGTAAATAATTATAAATAAAAAAATTTAAATTATGATAATTCATTTAATTATATCAAGTATATTTATACGAAGAGATTCTCACATTACATGTGGATGTTCTTCATTATAATTTGAAATGAATTAATTAAATATTGGTTACATTAATGAAAATTTATGTAACTTTATATGAATAAGATTATGTTTTAAAAAATATATATTATTTTATTTTTTCTAATATAAATAATATATTATTAATATTATTAACTGATACTATTACAAATTCATATTCCAAAAAAGAAAATAAAAAGAAATAGTCGTATAAAAATTTTGATGTTGGGATTCATCAAAAAAAATATTTACTAATAAATAATAATAATAATGTCTAGATTTACCAAAAAATATGAATTTAAATATTTAAGAAAAAAAATTTACGTATGTTTTAATGTATAAATAAATAAATAGAAATATATTGAATATAATAGGATTGTATTGGAGGGTTTTCACTTATACATTCAGCGTGATCATTTTGTATAGAATGGAAGTTCTCTACAAATTTTTTCATCATGTATACCATAACTATTACTATCAACCTATTTAAAAAATATTATTTCTCAAAATTTATTATACACAATTACCCATATGTCAATGATAAAACCAAAATAAGATATTTATTCCTAATTTATTTTAACATTTCACATGACAAATTTATTTTTTTGTCAATAAAAATAACTCTATCATTTTAAATAGTACTCTTATGGCCCTTGTTTTTTTAAAATGTATTAACATTTATATCAAAATATAATAATGAAATCACATTAACACACAGTCACAAATCTAAAAATATTTTGTTTTTTTATGTAGATGAACCAGTGATGATATTATCCATAAACTATTACACATATTTTATTTTTTTCTCATTAATGAACGATTTTTCATTTATTTGTGGATAACATACATTCACAACATTAATATGTGATTATATATATGGCTGACCCTCACAATTTTTGTTCAAAATGAACTATTGTGCATCAACTATTTTAACCTATGAAATATAATTAAATATTATTCCATACATCCCATTACAGTTACTAGGTACTATCAAAGGGTGGGTTTTAGTGAGACCAACATGCAACACATCATTCATGTAGTTGATATGTTACCAAACCATCTCCCCTATTATATGTTTTTAAATAATACATTCCTTCTATATATATACATTTAATACATATCCATAATGAATATAAAAATATCATCCAAAATGATAAATCCAATATAAAAATACAAGGGAATATAACATTTCCTATTACACCAAATAAATCATCAGATTTATAATTTTATCAAAAAAACATTATTATAAAATGCATATCTACTTGAAATAATTTAAGGATAGACTGGTTCTCTATTGTATTTAACCAATTTGGATCCCTAGTTTTAATAAAAACTAAAGTGAAAAATTAGCACAACATGATGATAACATTTCTGTTATTTATCAAAATATGACATGTAAAGAAACATGTACTAGTTATTTCATCAATACAGAACACTGATGAGATTTCATGACCATTAACTCTGAATCACTTAATAAGAAAAATTCTCACTTTAATAATACCCAATCGGTATAATTATAACAATAATACTTTGTTAAAATAATATATGTTAAATATTTTAAAACATTATCCATGATGGAGGTAGATATGTTCTATTTACTTTCATAGTGTGAGGTAACTCCATATGTATTCCCATAAATACTAGGTCAAATAATGTATGAAATTCATCTTTTGACTCCACTTATATATCTTACGACATTCTGGTCAGACTCTCATATATTTTCTCTATCAATATGTATAAAATCAATTTAATATTTCATCACTCCAATTATTTAATAAGTTAGATCAAATAAATCTTACCATCTCATCTATATTTTTTTAATAACATAAACTTTGAATATTTTAAATTTTAATATCAATAATTTTCTCTTTGATGTAACATTCATCAGTTGAAAAGTATTTATAGGGAAATTAAATTCATAAAAAACACATATAAATTTTTTATATTATATAAATAGAGTCATCTTTTTGGAAAAAATAATGACTAATGAAAATTGTGTATCAACAATATTTTGTTTATAATATAAGGTCCCTTACTTATAAATTGGATATATTTTATGTACCTTGTCATTCTATTTATATAAATATTCATATTTCTGGAATTAATTTAATGTGAATATTTTAGTAACATGTAGAAGAATATTTTTTCTTCTTTATATATGAAAAAATATGTTTCACATATAAAAATATTAAATAATCAATCAATGGTAAGAAGAAAAGATAAATTTTCTTTCATATTTCATTACCTCTAGAATTCTACAAGCTCATGATAACATATTCTGATCTCATACATATCTGTTGGTATGGTTTTAAAATACAATAAAATAGACCATGAACTGTTTTGGTTACTAAGGCTCTTATATAGATTCCTTCAATCAATTCATGGTCCCATATTTATACATTAATTATTATTTCATAATTAGAGAAGTTTTAGATAAAATCTCTACTCTTATGGTGAATAAATAGGGTGACATATATTTCCCTCAGAGATTCAATCATTTTTATTTCAACTCAACCTCTTTTCATTATGTGAATATTAAAAATAAAACATCCAATGTGATTTTATTAGAATATATCTTATTTATTTAAAAATTGGACTGGTATCTATTGGTGGAGGGGGGGTAATCAAGTTTGGATCTTCCATCATTTTTATTAAATGTTATCCCATATATATGAAATTTGGAAAATCCTTCATATTATATCCATTATATTACACAATCCTTAGGGAAGAATAAATTTTACTAAAATCCATCCCCATCGTATTCATTTTTTTAATATTATTAATAATTTCCATTGAATTCTAGATGATCCATGTTCAATTATTAAGGTAATTCAATGAATCCTTTTTCACATAAACAATGTACTCTGATTATGTTAACTAATTTATGTTATATTGAACACAATCAAAATTTAGTATAACATATAGAAAATTGTAGTTTTTTATCACCATACAATCATTAAATACTAAATTTTTTCAATAATTATAATTCATATATAATCTATTAATTCATCCAGATTTTCCACTAACATATACTATAAATCATAATCACCAATAAATCATGAATTATTGGTATTTTTACAATGCCAAATTCCTCATGTATAACTATGTTTAACACCATGAAAATAATAATATCATTAATTTCATAGGAGACAATTTTTCTCATATTTTTGGAATTAATGTAGGGAAAACAAAACCTCACTTATTTTTTATGATTCTATCTAGAGACATATTATAAACACAAAACCACTTTCTCTGATTTAGCTATTGCTCATCGTGAATTTATACATTTATGATCTACTATTTAAAAGAAAAAATAATGAAAATTATGTGTATGATAAATTATAAAAATATGAATATATATATATTTAAATGAAATATATAAGAAATAAAAAAATAAACGTATAAATATATAATGTTATAAAATAAACACATAAATAAAAATTTATAAATTATAAAATAAAAACATATACATTCCTATAAAATTATAAAATATAAATATATATACATATAAATTAAAACGTGTAAACATAATATAATATTGACATATAATTATAAATTATATTCAAAAAAAATTTAAAAATATAATCAGAAAACTATTATTATTTAAAATGTGACAACCAAAAAACAAATTAATATATATATCTAAATTTGTATCAAATAAATTTAATAAATATACATTTATATATTTAAAACATGTATATATATAAATATACATAATAATATAATTATATATTCTAAAAAAAACATATATATTCTTATTTTATATAACATTTAAAAATATATCATATATATATACACACACATTTTAATGAAATCATATTTGTAAGGTAAAAATTTTATTTCAATCATACCTATATTATAAGGATATGAAAACATCATAAAATTATATTAAAATATGAATCATAACAATAATAACCTCTGTGAGAAAATTTATTTTGAAAAATTAAAAACATGTATACATATAATATATATTTCATTAAAATTAAAAAAGGAATATAATTATGGAATGACATTTAATCTAATATCATCAAATTAATAGATCAAAAACAGGGGAATGAAAGTTTGTTATATAGTAGTGGTTGAGAATAAAATTTAATGAAAATAATATTGAATTTTTTTTAAAATAATAACACATTCAAATAAATATATTTAAAGGTAATAGAAAAATTAATAGGTATCCAATAAATTATTTATTAAATGTTTTGAATGAATTTATGTTCCTATATTCTATAATAAATGGTATGAAATGAATTGATGATTAAAAATCCCAATATAAAATAAATAAGATTATTAAAAGTACATAAATGAGATAATTTGTATGAGTAGAGAAGAGGGAATGATAGTGAAGGGATGTATGAGAAATGCCCTATAGAAGAAATGGAGATGAAGAGGGAGTGTTATGGTTGATCTGGAGTAGAGGAGTGGTGATGGTGTGATTGAGAGTATCCCAAAGAAGAAGATCAAATTCAATGAGAAAGGAAATTAATTTTTAATTGATGAGAAAATGGATGGAATTATATTATTTACATTTATTATCAAAGGAAATATCAAACTGACATGTTTTCTCATTTTATCGTAGTTATAAAATTGTTTTTTCAAACATCATATTTTCTCCTATTTTTTTGTAAATGATGAAAACTATTATATAAATCCGAAGTTCAATATTCATAACATTAAATTTTTAACAAAGTATATATATATTTTTTATAAAATCACTTTTTACAACAATATTAATGGTCTAACATTAATGGAAAGATATCTACTAGATATATGGGACTATAATATTAATATACCATTATATCAATAGGTTTTACTACTTTATGTATAGTCTATATTCTTTCTCATAAATAAAATAGTCATTTTATTTTCAAATACATTGATATGGATAAAAGAATATAAACTTTACCTAAATTTTCTATCACTTCCTAGATTTGTATAATAACATATAATCAATGAAACTCTCCTTAATTTATTCTATGATGTATTATATTACATATTCTCATATAAAATATTTTTAAATATTTATTTTTTTCTCTCTATTTTTGGGAATGTTTATTTATATATGTAATTTCAATGACCATTCAAAATCTTGATACATTTTTGTTCTTAAATAGTTATAATTATAATTATAAAACATTCAAATATAATATATATATATATGTGTGTGTGTGTGTGGGGGTCTTTTATATTCCTTCTTTATCTAATAAAGTTCTTCATATTAGAATAACATTCTATTGATAATAAAAATAGAACCACTAAATATTTTTACTATATGTATATGTATATTTGATTCTCTCATTTGGAATGTATTTCTTCTATCCCATTTTATTTCAATAATTATATTTCATGACTTTATATCCCATACACATATTCTCTACAACCCTTTTTCTTTTATCTCATCATTTACTAAGAAACATTCTCCCATTATCATAGTATTCCATATTAATGGCCACACATTTTTATAATTTATTTAACTCATAACATTTTTTCACATCTGTGTATATCTCATACAAGAATCATAATATATAAATAATTAAATATACCTTTATTAAAAAAAATTATATCATTTTTTATTTTTCAATAAAAAATCTTGCCCACCTCTATTTAACTACATATACATCCCGAAAAAACTATATAGTTGAGTCAAAATTATTATATGATAAAACATATACAACAATAACTATGAATACAGTTACATTAAGAAATATTTACATTTAATTTTTCACCTGACCCAAATAAATTCTAATCACCATAAAAATATCATAAAACATTTAAAACATTCTGTTAAAATCATAAAACTAACTCTCTAGGAATATATAACAAAACCGTGGAATGAATTAAATGGGATTTGAAAGATTTATATTATGTGGTGAAGGTGGGCTCCGTATGATTTCTATGAACATGAAAATATGAAATTTATATCTTGATAGAAATAAATTGAAGAGATCGTTAATTGGTTGTGATTCCATTTTTTTGCTGGGGGTTTTATTGGAAATGGTTGTATTACAAGAAAACATACTTTTTATATTTTTAAACTAATTAATTACATGATAGAATGTGATCACTATTTATTTATTTTTAGATTTGGTAGAATAGAATCACGTAGGGTAAAACGAGAGGATAAAATTATGTAAACCTAGACTAAGGTATGTAATTTTAGGATTTTTATTTTCATTAACAGTTTTTATCCTTATTAGTATGAATTTGTTGTATCCTAAAAAATCCATATATCACTTTTTTGAATATTATTTCTTCCAATAATATTAAAATTATTTTATATCTCTTATGTTTTTTTATTTTGAGATTTATGGTTCAATGAAAAATCAATATATTCATACAAAAATATTTCTGATCTAGGGAAGGATAATGAAATCCTTGTGTGACTATCCTAAAATTTAGAATATTTTTTCATTTTTTGGGAATGGACCATGTAATTATCCTTTATAGTGATGTATTTTTATATCTATATCTCATCATACCAATAGTTTTTTTGTCAAACCAGTGTGGTTTGATTCCCCCAAAATAGAGGTATCCATGTTGTTTTATAGAAATTTTTAATTGAATTTAATATTAGCTGTATTAATCCATGTATTCCTCAACACGATATTGAAACAATATCTAATGGTGAATTAACCCAAACACCTCAAAATTTGTATTCAAGAAAGTAATCATAAATGTCAATTAAAAATGAACATTGAATGTAATGTGGAATTCAAAAAATTTGATCTGCTGATCATTCATTATCATTTAATTATCTTCATATTGTGTGATATATATATATTAATATCCATAAATAATATACCACTGTTAAACCGACACTTAATATAACAGTGGTAAATTTACCACAATTTTTTAGAAATAAAATTATTAAATATTAAAATATCATTAATCGTCACTTGTAGATCATTGAGGACAATTTCATTTACCTTAAAAACACAATATGTCCTGGAATCATGTTGTTAGGTATTAAAACATTAACATAAATAAATAATATTATTTAAATGATACATTTATATAATTTCTTCATATAAATCATTGATAAATATAGTATAATAGATAATAGTTTATTTTTTTTACATAACAAAAATCTATACCCATATTATACAACTATTGTTCTAGATTAAAATCACCACTAATGTAACACCCCAGGTAAATAATGAATATGAAATTTTCATATTTATCCATATTTGTGAATAAAATATTAATATGACTTTAAAGGGGACGCTATGCTCGATGGCGTACCCAACACGCAACAAAGAGTTTCTTGGGAATCTTACGTTGCACTCTAATAATAAAATAATATTATTTCAAATGGTAGTTAACATGTAGCCATTGTATTGGAGGGAATGGATAGAAATAACTAAAATATGATTATATATGTTTTTTAAATGTTTTTACATTTATCCAATAAAATCTAAAGGCTTAAAATACGGAAAGAATTCAATTTTAGGCGTATATGCACTAGTTTTCACTAAAGGTTCACTTATCGCCTTTTAATGGAGAACTGTCATTAAATATAGTTTTGTTCACTCATAAAAATTCTTTTGGACCAAATAAAACTCTTATTAATAATCGGGACATCAAATTTTACTTTGTGTAATTTTTTGGTATTTTTCCGATAAAGTTCATTTTTTAATGAATAGTGTAAAATGTTGTATTTTAATTCAAAACCTCTTTTTAATCTAATTTATTTACATGATTAGATAATATTTTGAATTGGTTTTAAAGTGAAATTAGAAAATATTTTTACCATTAAATCCAATAGTGGTCGTTGGAATTAATTTCACTTTGAAATCAGACTTAAACTAGTGTCAATATTTTGATACTTATTGTTTTATAAAAACACGCTATTTCCTCTGACAGCGGGAATTAATTATTAAATTAATTAATGTGACTAATATGTTTTGAATTTTGTAAAACGGACTTCATTTTTGAATTCGGAATATCAAATATAGCTTAGGGTGAATTTTGGGGATTTTTCTGAAAAACTTCAATTTTTGATGAATAGTGAAACCACTAAGTGGTACTTATAAAGGATGATTTTTCGTTTAAATGAAATTTTACCACTTATGTTTTTTGAATTTCAAAAATCCGACGTACATGGTTGTCATTAAGAAATAAAATGTGGTTCAATGGGATAAAAATAATTTTTTGGTGAATAGTAACTTATTAAGTTTTTAATCGCGATTAGTGGTAATTAGTGTAGTTTAAGGTAAAAATAATGCTTTAATAAAATGAAATGAACTTTACACATGTCCTAACCTCATTGGATGTATAATGGCCGACCAAGACAAGCCATGGGTCAACTTGGGGACCCCATGGATCCACTTTGGTTGGGAAATGACATAAATAACTTTTTATTTAATGTAAAAGCAAAAATGACACAAACATGATATGTTTTACTTAAATAATTTTTAAGTGGGGTTATACAAGTCATCATTTTGATTATAAATATTCATTGGAAAGATAAAAATATTTTCTACATCATAGTATTTTTTTTATAATTTTTAGACATTAAATAAATTAAATTATTTATGACATAATAATGATGTAGCGATGACATCATTATTTGACGATTTAAATAAAATGGAAATATAATGTAATCTCTATGAACTACACATGTCAAAAACTTATTGGATGAGTGTATTTCTAACCCTTATCACCTTATCCATGAATTATATCAATGTGGGACCTTTTAAAACCGAAACACTTTTTCAAATAAACTAATATTTCTTACTTTCCAAAAGTTCCCCTCCTCTTTTCTTATAAAAGGCCCCCACCTCTACCTCATTTCACACACTCCTCAAGCCTTTGGATTGGCCAACCCCTTTCCATTTAATATCTCCCCATCCCTCTCCTCATCCTAGAGGATTCCCTTTGGGCAGAATCCTTTCAAAGGAAGCCTTTAGGCTCAAATCAAAAGGAGTTACACTTTTAAAGGTAATTCATTCTCTCATGTTCATTTGTTTTATTTTGATTCTCCAACCCCCTAAACTCTTTTTATTTATTTATTTTGTAACAAAACAAGTATCTTCAATATACTAGGATGTTGTTATAAGATTTATTCGAGCTACACTCTCACACAACTACATAAAATGGTTAAATAACATACGGTTTCCGTGGATGGCGAAATTGTGCCTCCCGAAACGATGATTGTTCAATACTCATTTAACACCTACAAAGGTGGAGATTATGATGTCACTATTTTTATATATGATATATAATATGTTTATGTTTTACTTATGCTTCTTTATTTTTCATTTGTGTCTTACCTTTATGGCTTCCATTATGGGTATACGCGATATCTTCATTTTAGGAAGTGCGGGCTACCGCCCCCTCAAAGTGATTTGATTCATTAAATACCATATGTGGGATGTTTAAAGGATGGAACTATGATATTATATATGATATTATACTGGAATTATAATATACCATTATATCATTATGATTCCATTCTATAAAATACGAAATAGAAATGAAAGTAGCGTTCATGCGTACGAACGGATTACCGTCTCCATGAACGGGGCATTTCATTTCATACCTCTAAATGATTATGTAATGTTATAAATTCATGCATGTACTGGATATATATGACATATATTATATCTAAATCATGAATACAATTCTGGATATAATAAACATTTGGCCACATGAACAACATGTAATTGTAAGAAGTCCACTTTCGACTTAAGAACCAAATATCGGCAAAACAAATATTATTAACTTAAATGATTACATAATGTTTATGACATGATAATAAGTGATATAAATGGAATAATGAACTTGAAAAGGGTTCTTAATGAAGTAGAAATTAAATCAAGTTTATTATTCAGGAGATTAAAGAACGATCGAGTCAAGTCGGACCCGAGGTAAGGGATCCTACTCCTCTCTTTCTTTTTATGTACACAATTTTATGCCATTCCTTTTAAAGCTCATCTTTCTTGTTATTGGGATGATATTTTATATTAAAATTACTTTAATTTTTATGTTCATGTGATGAGAGACCCTATTCTCTCTCATCAATCAATTTTGGACGTTTTGAGTGGCGTCGTTAGGCTGCCGAACTTTCGTAAGAGATCTAACCTCTCTCTTTCTTTTTAAGTACTCTCCTTTATGTCACTTCTTTAAATATCCTCTTTGTAATTTTGAGGGATGTTCGTTTATATTCCTATTTCTGTAAATTTTATTGTAATGTGATGAGATACCCTATTTGATCTCATCAATCCATATTCGGATGTTTTATGTGGCGCCATTAGGCTGCCGAGTTTTCGTAAGGGATTTTTCATCTCACTTTTATTCCCGTGAGATTTATGCTACATTTGCCACAAATTCCATTGAGTGGTGTATGTACTGCCCATTATTCTAATATTTGTGTAATATACTTTCGTTTATGAGTATTTACATCACTGATCTATTGTCTTTCTTTCATGGGGTGTATGTTTTGAAAGATACCCAAGTCGGTAAGGGAACCTTTCACCCTCCTCTTTTTTAAAAGACTTATTTTGTTGGGTCTTTTAATTTACATATTGTTATGATGGGATATGTTCTCATATATCCTTATTGATTTAACTTTTATGTCCAAGTGATGAGATACACTTTTTATCTCTCATCAACTCATTTTGATGTGATGTCTTTAGGCTGTCAAGGGAACTTTTTAACCCAATTTCGATTTCTTTGGGTTCAACTTGTAGTCATTGAATATGTCATCCATTAAACATGTTTGACTGACCTTTTATTGTTTTACACTTAATATCCACTTATATTGGGTGTATTTATATTTGTCACACATAATTTTGATATTGATTTGTCCTTAATTTAAGGATACCTTCTCTATAAGGGATTTCATCACATTTGACATTTCTATTGAGGGTTCATTGTTGTTATGCACCAATTTACTCTTATATGGTGTATATACTGTCCTTTGGAGTATTATATCATGAATCCATTTATTCTCATGATATTATAAAGCCTTGACTAAATGTTATTCCCCAATTATTGTATTCAAGTGTCTCTAATTTTGGTAAAACCCCTTTAACCAAAATGTCGTTTTAAATGTTTTTATTATTTGTTATTATTAATATCCATGTTTTCAAAATGGTTTTAAGGATTTATTTATATGGATATTAATGGTTTATAATTTTAAGATTCAAGGTGGTATGGGACACTTTGATTCAAAAATCTCTTTATTAAATGTTTTAAATGGTTTTGAAAATGGTTTTGATAAAGGATTCTATTATGATATATTGTGATGTGGAAATGTTATCATTCATTTATATTGGTTTTATTTTTTATGATTTTATATTTGGTACTTGGACATTTTAACGGGTGGTTACGTTATAAACCATATGACGGGTGGTGCCGTGAATACCAGGACAGGTGGTTACGTTATAACCTCCAATGCATTGGGTATGGAAGTCGTCCGTATGGCTATTCCATTAAGTATGTATGGAAATTGGCCGTATGGCTATTCCATTAAGTGATATGTGTGGAAGTCGACCGTATGGTTATTCCACTTAAGTATGTTTATGTCCCAAGTTACCTTAATATATGTTATGTGTTCTTTATATGGGTTTTATGGTAGTCCTTTGGTTAAAAAAAGGTAAGTAATGATACTTTTTTTTCAGTGAAAAGTTTTTACTACTTCATGATGGTGAAAAGTATTACATTGATAAAGTATTCATGGTTTACTTGTTGTTTTGAAAAACTAACAGTTTTCATTCTTTGTGAATCCCTTACTGAGATTCTTATGATCATGCCAAGTTTTTGAAATGTTTTTTCATAGGACATAGCGTGGGATAGGGTCAAGGATGGGATCAAGGGAAAGTCATGCTACCTAAAACATGGAACTATACATGTTTCTTTTAAAGAGTTTTTATTTTATGAAAATTTAGTAGAAGCGACTACTTTGTAATCTTTTGAGATTTAATAGTTATGTCCTATTTCTCTAAAACACTAAACCTAAAAAGATCCTCAATGTGAATTACTCATTTAATTCAATATTAAGTAAGGTTTAAGGATGGGGCCTTATAGTTGGTATCAAAGGTCGGTTTAGATAACTTTAGAGGTTAGGGTATTCTTTAAGCATAAGTGACATTACCATAATGGTTAGTATTTCAGAAAGAGTCCTAGTTTTAGATAAAGTGAATGAGTAAGTGTATCTTAGTGTTTACCTTCCTCATTATTACATGATAGTTTTGTTGATATACTCACACTGAAATTTCTATTTTTAGTGAATGGATGGATCTAGCAGGCACCAAAGAGACAACAGGTTTGAAGGAAACTGTGGTGGTTCTCTGATTAAGATACTAGATAAAATGGAGGATTCAATGAGGAAACTCGTGGTTGTTCTAAACCAAATATCAAGGAGTCATGATCAACCACTTAAACCTTGGTGAGTTCTCTAATGCATCATGTACGAGATGGCCAACTCGATGTGGAAATTAAGTTAATAATTATTAAGGTAACCATTAGGGTTTATATGATACTTAATATTTAGGTAATTATGGGTTACTCTATGATATGATGGAAAATGAAAGGAATGAGATAAACTTGAGGTTAAAATATGTTATGATTATTCTTGAAGATTTTTTTCTCATTTTGGGGAATGTTTTAAGAATTATATAGTATTGGAAAAAGGACAACATGTAGACCGTGTGACATCCCGTCGCGTCGGACAAAGCTGCAGGAATCGAACCCACAACCAAAGTGCGACTGGTATTTATCGACTACCACTAGACTACGTGAAGTCCCTGGTTATTTTGACTGATTCTTTTTAGTTATATGATTTTATAAATTAAGAGTAAGTTGAATTTGGGTTATTTATGAAAATTATTAACCTATCATGGAGGATATGTGATTAGGTTAATTACTTTTCAATACGAGACTTTTGGAGCAACTGATGTTGTTTAGAGATAAATGTTACGATTTAACTTGGAAGACTATGTGACTAAATCCTTCAAATATATGGTTTTCAATATTATATTGGTTTACTTTGAATAATTTTATGGACAAATTGTTTATCAGATGATCCTTGTTAAACTTTGGGTTTTGTTTGACAAATTTTGGAGATTAAGAATAGATTTTCTTTTTATAAAGGGTTATCCTTTTCTGGATTATCTGACCTTGTACTAACCTTTTTGGTTTTGGTTATGGTTAAGGTCTAAAGATATGGGAAGTATATAGTTCTCTTTTGTGGATTAGGTGATTCTCAAGAAGTCGATTATAGTACTCTTAATGCGAACAAGTCTCCTTAAATACTCATCTTTTGGAAAAAATATGAGTTTGACTAAGGAATCTAGTAAAAGTTGAAATTCAACATGATAAGTGATTATGCTTCCTTATGAATAAATTCCTCAATAAAAAGTAACTTAAAACAAAAATGTTGTCTATTAACTTTTCCTACTGGGGAACCCAACACCGTTTAACCCATCACAAGTTTGTGATTTTCTTATTTTTAACTTTCTCCTAAACATGTTTTCTATCACTCTCCATCGGAACATGACCCTTTGTTTTTTTCCTCCATGTCCATATTTTCATACATGGAATCCTAGTATGGGTTAACTCGGGTGAACTCTGTGCTTATCTTTCTTTATTTTAATGTGTTTGTTTTACCGAATCTTGTTCCGATGTGGGACTTTCAAGGATGTTTCCAAGCGCAATTTTAAAATTGTGAGGACGCAATTACCAAAAGGGGGAAGGATGTAACACCCCAGGTAAATAATGAATATGAAATTTTCATATTTATCCATATTTGTTAATAAAATATTAATATGACTTTAAAGGAGACGCTATGCTCGATGGCGTACCCAACACGCAACAACGAGTTTCTTGGGAATCTTACGTTGCACTCTAATAATAAAATAATATTATTTCAAATGGTAGTTAACATGTAGCCGTTGTATTGGCGGGAATGGATAGAAATAAATAAAATATGATTATATATGTTTTTTAAATATTTTTACATTTATCCAATAAAATCTAAAGGCTTAAAATACGGAAAGAATTCAATTTTAGGCGTATATGCCCTAGTTTTCACTAAAGGTTCACTTATCTCCTTTTAATGGAGAACTGTCATTAAATATAGTTTTGTTCACTCTTAAACATTTTTTTGGAACAAATAAAACTCTTATTAAGAATCGGGACATCAAATTTTACTTTGTGTAATTTTTTGGTATTTTTCCGATAATGTTCATTTTTGAATGAATAGTGTAAAATGTTGTATTTTAATTCAAAACCTCTTTTTAATCTAATTTATTTATATTATTAGAGAATATTTTTAATTTGTTTTAAAGTGAAATTAGAAAATATTTTTACAATTAAATCCAATAGTGGTCGTTGGAATTAATTTCACTTTGAAATCAGACTTAAACTAGTGTCAATCTTTTGATACTTATTGTTTTATAAAAACACACTATTTGCTCTGACAGCGGGAATTAATTATTAAATTAATTAATGTGACTAATATGTTTTTAATTTTGTAAAACGGACTTCATTTTTGAATTCGGAATATCAAATATATCTTAGGGTGAATTTTTGGGATTTTTCTGAAAAACATCAATTTTTGATAAATAGTGAAACCACTAAGTGGTACTTATAAAGGATGATTTTTCATTTAAATGAAATTTTACCACTTATGTGTTTTGAATTTCAAAAATCCGACATACATGGTTGTCATTAAGAAGTAAAATGTGGTTCAATGGGATAAAAATAATTTTTTGGTGAATAGTAACTTATTAAGTTTTTAATCGCGATTAGTGGTAATTAGTGTAGTTTAAGGTAAAAATAATGATTTAATAAAATGAAATGAACTTGACACATGTCCTAACCTCATTGGATGTGTAATGGCCGACCAATACAAGCCATGGGTCAACTTGGGGACCCCATGGATCCACTTTGGTTGGGAAATGACATAAATAACTTTTTATTTAATGTAAAAGTAAAAATGACACAAACATGATATGTTTTACTTAAATAATTTTTAAGTGGGGTTATACAAGTCATCATTTTGATTATAAATAGTCATTGGAAAGATAAAAATATTTCCTACATCATAGTATTTTTTTTATAATTTTTAGACATTAAATAAATTAAATTATTTATGACATAATAATAATGCAGCGATGACATCATTATTTGACGATTTAAATAAAATGGAAAGATAATGTAAACTATATGAACTACACATGTCCAAAACTTATTGTATGGGTGGATTTCGAACCCTTATCACCTTATCTACGAATTATATCAATGTGGGACCTTTTAAAACCGAAACACTTTTTTAAATAAAGTAATATTTCTTACTTTCCAAAAGTTCCCCTCCTCTCCTCTTATAAAAGGCCCCCACCTCTACCTCATTTCACACACTCCTCAAGCCTTTGGCTCGGCCAAACCCTGCCCATTTACTCTCTCCCAATCCCTCTACTCATCCTAGAGGATTCCCTTTGGGCAGAATCCTTTCAAAGGAAGCCTTTAGGCTCAAATCAAAAGGAGTTACACTTTTAAAGGTAATTCATTCTCTCATGTTCATTTGTTTTATTTTGCTTCTCCAACCCCCTAAACTCTTTTTATTTATTTCTTTTGTAACAACACAAGTATCTTCAATATACTAGGATGTTGTTATAAGATTTATTTGAGCTACACTCTCACACAACTACATCAAATGGTTAAAGAACATACAGTTTCCGTGGATGGCGAAATTGTGCCTCCCGAAATGATGATTGTTCAATACTCATTTAACACCTTCAAAGGTGGCCATTATGATGTCACTATTTTTATATATGATATATAATATGTTTATGTTTTACTTATTCTTCTTTATTTTTCATTTGTGTCTTACCTTTATGGCTTCCATTATGGGTATACGTGATATCTTCATTTTAGGAAGTGCGGACTACCGCCCCCTCAAAGTGATTTGATTCATTAAAAACCATATGTGGGACGTATAAAGGATGGAACTATGATATTATATATGATATTATACTGGAATTATAATATACCGTTATATCATTATGATTCCATTCTATAAAATACGAAATAGAAATGAAAGTAGCGTTCATGCGTACGTACGGATTACCGTCTCCATGAACGGTGCACTTCATTTCATACCTCTAAATGATTATGTAATGTTATAAATTCATGCATGTACTGGATATATATGACATATATTATATCTAAATCATGAATAAAATTCTGGATATAATAAACATTTGGCCACATGAACAACATGTAATTGTAAGAAGTCCACTTTTGACTTAAGAACCAAATATAGGCAAAACAAATATTATTAACTTAAATGATTACATAATGTTTATGACATGGTAATAAGTGATATAAAAGGAATAATGAACTTTAAAAGGGTTCTTAATGAAGTAGAAATTAACTCAAGTTTATTATTCAGGAGATTAAAGAACGATCGAGTCAAGTCGGACCCGAGGTAATGGATCCTACTCCTCTCTTTCTTTTTAAGTACACAATTTTATGTCATTCCTTTTAAAGCTCAACTTTCTTGTTATTGGGATGATATTTTATATTAAACTTACTTTAATTTTTATGTTCATGTGATGAGAGACCCTATTCTCTCTCATCAATCCATTTTGGAAGTTTTGAGTGGCGCCGTTAGGCTGCCTAACTTTCGTTAGAGATCTAACCTCTCTCTTTCTTTTTAAGTACTCTCCTTTATGTCACTTCTTTTAAGCTCCTCTTTGTAATGTTGAGGGATGTTTGTTTATATTCCTCTTGCTGTAAATTTTATTTTAATGTGATGAGATACCCTATTTGATCTCATCAATCCATATTCGGATGTTTTATGTGGCGCCGTTAGGCTGCCGAGTTTTCGAAAGGGATTTTCATCTCACTTTTATTCCCGTTAGATTTATGCTACATTTGCCACAAATTCCATTGAGTGGTGTATGTACTGCCCATTATTCTAATATTTGTGTAATATACTTTCGTTTATGAGTATTTACATCAATGATCTATTGTCTTTCTTTCATGGGGTGTATGTTTTGAAAGATACCCAAGTCGGTAAGGGAACCTTTCACCCTCCTCTTTTTTAAAAGACTTATTTTGTTGGGTCTTTTAATTTACATATTGTTATGATGGGATATGTTCTCATATATCCTTATTGATTTAACTTTTATGTCCAAGTGATGAGATACACTTTTTATCTCTCATCAACTCATTTCGATGTGATGTCATTAGGCTGTCAACGGAACTTTTTAACCCAATTTCGATTTCTTTGGGTTCAACTTGTAGTCATTGAATATGTCATCCATTGAACATGTGTGAATGACCTTTTATTGTTTTACACTTAATATCCACTTATATTGGGTGTATTTATATTTGTCACACATAATTTTGAGATTGATTTGTCCTTAATTTAAGGATACCTTCTCTATAAGTGATTTCATCACATTTGACATTTCTTTTGAGGGTTCATTGTTGTTATGCACCAATTTACTCTTATATGGTGTATATACCGTCCTTTGGAGTATTATATCATGAATCCATTTATTCTCATGATATTATAAAGTTCTGACTAAATGTTATTCCCCAATTGTTGTATTCAAGTGTCTCTAATTTTGGTAAAACCCCTTTAACCAAAATGTCGTTTTAAATGTTTTAATTATTTGTTCTTATTAATATCCATGTTTTCAAAATGGTTTTATGGATTTATTTATATGGATATTAATGGTTTAAAATTTTAATCTTCAAGGTGGTATGGGACACTTTGATTCAAAAATTTCTTTATTAAATGTTTTAAATGGTTTTGAAAATGGTTTTGATAAAGGATTCTATTATGATATATTGTGATGTGGAAATGTTATGATTCATTTATATTGGTTTTATGTTTTATGATTTTATATTTGGTACTTGGACATTTTAACGGGTGGTTACGTTATAAACCATACGACGGGTGGTGCCGTGAATACCAGGACAGGTGGTTATGTTATAACCTCCAATGCATTGGGTATGGAAGTCGGCCGTATGGCTATTCCATTAAGTATGTATGGAAATTGGCCGTATGGATATTCCATTAAGTGATATGTGTGGAAGTCGACCATATGGTTATTCCACTTAAGTATGTTTATGTCCCAAGTTTCCTTTATATATGTTATGTGTTCTTTATATGGGTTTTATGGTAATCCTTTGGTTACAAAAAGGTAAGTAATGATTTTTTTTTCAGTGAAAAGTTTTTACTACTTCATGATGGTGAAAAGTATTACATTGATAAAGTATTCATGGTTTACTTGTTGTTTTGAAAAACTAACAATTTTCATTCTTTGTGTATCCCTTACTGAGCTTCTTATGCTCATCCCATGTTTTTGAAATTTTTTTCACAGGACATAGCGTGGGATAGGGTCAAGGATGGGATCAAGGGAAAGTCATGCTACCTAAAACATGGAACTATACATGTTTCTTTTAAAGAGTTTTTATTTTATGGAAATTTAGTAGAAGCGACTACTTTGTAATCTTTTGAGATGTAATAGTTATGTCCTATTTCTCTAAAACTCTAAACCTAAAAAGATCCTCAATGTGAATTACTCATTTAATTCAATATTAAGTAAGGTTTAAGGTTGTGTCCTTATAACTAATATATATGTGGTAAAACAATTTTTAGTGATATTTTAATTTCTTATTGAGTAATTATTTTTATTGAAATAATAATTCAAGGATGAATGAAATAATATTCAAAATAGACATTTAAAAATTCAACGGTCAAGCATTTATCTATGAAAAAAGAACTTATAATAATTAATATGTAATCTAATGAATTCAAAAAATGTATAACCATTAAGGAATAATAAAATATATCTATAATTTCTATATTTTAAAAATTCCAATGTTTATTATCATTAGACTATAACTCACATTCAAATATACTCAATGATTTTTATGGTTTAGAACATTTTATAATTAGTTTTTAACACATAAATAACAAAATAATATTTTAAATATTTTAAAATTCATATCAGTACCTATTTTCGTGAAATAAAAAACATTAAAAAGGGAACATGACTTATTTTCTAGATAAATATGTATGAATTTTGACATGAATTCTTGTTGTAAATTAAATTCTTGAAACCCTATGAAGAAAATTTAAAAATGTTGGAAGATCATAAGAAACATAGTAATGTTTATAAAGATATGAAATCCGTAACGTCAGTGAAAAATGATAATCCGCAAACATATTACATTTATGAATATATTCTCTGACCGTTTGATGTAAATATTTTATAGTAGAAAAACACATTCTTTTTTATCATTGAAAATATATAAAACCAATATATGGAAACCTTTTTAATTGGTAATAATTATATTGATAAACTATATATTAATTAATCATGCCACACACATATAGATAAGATAAAAAGCAACAGATAACTCCAACATTACTGATAATGATAAGGAACCTTACCCATTGAATTGGAGAACTATCTTAGATAACCCCTTGTATGAGCTTTATCATGCTCACATATGATATATTTTATATCACGATAACCTGTTGAGTAAGATGTATCAATGTCACCCATCATTGCCAATAATTCTCAATTACCCAACCAAGAATAAATTATTTTTAGAATTTTCCATTTTATCTTAAGGCCCTTGAAAAATCCTTTCAAATCATATGCATGAAAATTCTATTTTCGAAATACCATTTTGTTTTAAAAAAATTATAAAAAAATAATTCATAGAACAAATGGAATGGCGGTTTTATATTAAATAAAACATTGAAATTATAAAATAATGAAGATATCCAATAATGGTTGTGTCATTGGGAAAACTAATTGATGAAAAATATGTTATAAGAGAATATTATATATTTTTCTTTTGTAATGAATGTAAAAACATTATAGAGAATGATTAATTTTGAAAACCATTCAATTAATGTCAATAATGACATATTAAATTCTTTATAAATCCTTAATTTCCATAATAATACATCCATATAATAATGATGTGTATATTTTAATAAACGTAAAAATTTAGAATATAAATTTATAGAACATTTGACATGAAATTCTTATAGCAATGTGTCCATTATGTAAAACAGCAAAATAAATTAATCAAAAAAATAATTTAGAAGAATGTGAAATTTGGAAAAAAAAATTTGTTATCATTCATTTATGGATAAATAATAATTATTTAGAATCATTTAGAATATTATTGACTTATAATTAAATGAGTATGAAGGAAATTATTAAAAGTGGATTTTAAAAATAATGTTCGTTACCTCAATTAAGAATAATTATTAATGTAAGTTAATTCAAGAATAATAAAAATATGAAAATTATTAAATTTTACAATATATTTTTTATGTAAATTATTTATTTTATTTTATTTCCTTGTTATATTTGTGTATATAATCATTTACATTCATTTTATAATGTTTGATGATATTTTGATCATATACCAAAAAGAACATCAGTGGGTTGACTATGGTCAATGAGGTCTTTATCCCATAATATCCAGAATACAAATACTAGTTTAATGTTGATTTTTATAGAATAATTATAATTTTAAACCATCCATGAATGATAGTGTTCAAAATTGAACTACGTTACAATTATGGAGAAGTTAGGCCATACCTTTGCATGCGTGAAATTTTTATATTTCAACAATTATTGTGAAAAGAAGGTATATATATATTTATAATAATATATTTACTAGTATTTAAATAATTTAATATTATATAATTATATATAACATTCAATTGATTAGGTTATAAAAAAATTAGTCACTTTGCTCTGTGGAATTGATAGTCCTCATGTACACGCGAAAAAAGTTATTATATTTCAATGAAATGAATTTTATGAAAATATATATTTTATTAAATTACAAGAATTATTCTTATTTCATTAATATCATATATAAAAAATTAATCCATTATTATAATAATCAGTGTGAGGTGTCTATTGAAAATGAATTGCATCAGTTCGAGGGGTGGTGGATCACCATACGCAGTAAAGAAATTTTTTTTTATGATTTAATAGAGAATTATATAGATATATGTTTTTCCATTAAAATATTAAAATATAAATACACTCAATATATTTAATTTGTTATTTCACCATTTACTGATAAGATTTTACGTAGGTGGAAGAAGAAATTAATGAATACAAATGGTTTAGAACTATTCCTCTTCATTAGATAACAACATCAGTTTTAAAACTAAATCCTTACTATGATGTTTTCTTGATCAAACCATGGACTACATGAAAAAGTGAGGGATGTAAAAAAATTTATTCATTATGGATTTATCAATCCAAAATTCTCATTACGTATGTATTATATAAGAATTTATGAACTCTTGGAGTATCTAAAAATATTAAATTTGTAAAAATTAATTTTGATGATAAAATGGACACAAAATATATGACTTGAAGATTAGATTATTATAAGAAGAAAAAATCTAATTAAAAGTAAATTAAATTTTATAGTGATGAATTTAGCCATTTATTTTGGTTTTACAAAATGTTAACCCATTTTACAAATACCACATAAACGAAAAATAATTATTCATTAATGATCATGATAGTCTCTGGAAAAAGAAACATTTTTATAATTATACTCTGGATAGTATTTTCACCCATATCCCAATAATTTGTATGGAGAAAATATTTTTAATAAATTCATTTCAAATAATAAGTCATTATTTATTAAAAAAATACAATAAATTTCAATTTTAAAAGAATAATTTAATATGACATTGAATAAAATTTTATATAAAAAAAATTAATTTTATAATTTCACTAATGACTAAAATTTTATATTTATATAAGATTTTATTGTAATAAATTACTCATTTAAATTATAGAACATTTAATATCTATAATGCCTTGTATTTTATTATTCTGTTAAGTGAATAATATTCTGTCCATACTATGTATGCATTTAAGATATTTTTATCATCACTAAAACCTATATATAAGTTAATATAATTAAAATATAATTTATCATTAAAAAAATGTATAACTAATTATATTTTCTCTTTATACCTCATTCAATAAAATTAAGATAATAAAACATATGGGAATGTTGTTTTTTATTTTCATTATATATAAATACATTACGATAAAAAATAATTTCCCAATTGAAGAAAATGACCATATATTCAAATATTTTATAATTATTGACGAAATATAATCATAACATAAAACAAAATAATTTTGATTTGTTTTCTTTTAGTCAATATTATATTAATTATTAACATAATTAACTCATTTTTTTATTGTGGTATCAAAATATATGTATGATAATTATTCATAATGAATAAAATTAATAGAGAGTTATTTAATAATTTTGATCAACGATCTTCAAAATATTTAATACTTTTTAAAATATTTAATTAAAATAAGTTCATGAAATTAATTTAAATACATACAAATAAAATTTAAGGATATAAATTCTTCATGAATTTGTCTATTTTACTAGAGAACTGCAATCAAACCAAAATCCACAATAATGATTATTTCAAACTCCATAATTTTATTTTTTTAATTTAAAGGAATAAAAAAATTAAAACAAATAAAAAAATATATGTTAAATTTTTATATACATTAAATGTAAAATATAGTTATTAATGAAAATCGAATATTTCACTATTTAGTGAAAAATAACTCTTTTCACAAACAAAAATTCCCTAATTTCAATGTTCGCTATTTTGAAAATTTTATATCATATATAATAAAATTTTAATCAAATAAAATCACTAAATATTCTAACATTAATAATAATATTTTCTCACATGATGTAATAAATTTTTTTTGAAAAACGTTTACTAATGAATAAAATTGACTTTCAAAAAATTGGGTTCTTATTAATAAATTTATAAGTAATGAGTACGCAAATTATATAAGTTCCATTCTATTGTCAATCATATTCAGGCATAACATTTAAATGGATATGTTATGGTGGTAAAAAT
The DNA here is from genome assembly GCA_963277665.1 of Viscum album. Classification (NCBI taxonomy): domain Eukaryota; kingdom Viridiplantae; phylum Streptophyta; class Magnoliopsida; order Santalales; family Viscaceae; genus Viscum; species Viscum album. The sequence continues at coordinate 1,807,684,441 of OY728136.1, read as the reverse complement.
CAATTGATAAAATTTTTAATATATATCCAAATCCACAAAAAGATCAATTATAGTGACCCTCACAATAGTATTCCAGAGAGGATGTCTGCATAATTGCATTGATATACGGTACATGGAATATCATCTTAAATGATTGAATTACTTAGTAGTATTGGGAAAATAGTTATATAAATTCAATTATTTTTAGAATAGAATACATAAAATACACAATTCATATTTGTGGATAAATCCATTATTCCCAACAATTATTCTATATATATCAATCACATTACTCTTCTTGGAATCCTTGGGAAAATAAAACATAAGAATGGTATGAGATCAGATTGTCAGTATGGATAAGACTGTAGGGGAATCTTTGAATAAATAAGTTATAATCAATATTGAATGGTAAGTAATTTAAAATCATTACATTTTATCAATTACCATTGTTTAATATGGAAGGAATTAATGACGCTCTAATAATGTCATATGAAAAATCATATCGATTGTAACATAACCATGTATATTCTTTCTAATATTATAATAACATGTGATATCAATAAATGAATTAATAATAATGGAATGCCTAATTCACTACATTTAAAATATAATGTTGATGCCTTATGTTAAGTCATATAATATTTTTGAGGCCTTGTTAAAATACCGCTACAAAAATGGGAAAAGAATTTTCCAAAACAAATCAAGGAAGTCTCATTAGACCTACTAATGCATTGAGGGTATATAGACCTCCTCAACCATAACATATAAATTCCAATTCATTCTTTATATGAATGTGTTGAGACAATATCAATGATAATATTTTAATTGAAAAAGCAACATATAAAATATAAATACTTCCCCAATCCATTAACATAGTAATATACCGTATAGAAATTTTTTTAAATTGTAATAAAATTGTACATCCTCAGTAAAACTGATCTAAAACTACCCAATTAAACAATAATGATGATATCAATAAAATATATCCATGATAGATCACAATACCATTGATGTGTTTATTTCATTAATGAGTAGAAATTCCATAAATGATATTTAAATTTTTATTAAGAAAATAACCATTTAACTTTGAAACCATTTTCAAAACAAAATGTTTTAAAAAATATGAATAACTTTTTTATTCAAAATTTACGTTTTAGAACATGTAAACTAGTCGTTTTATCATTTATCTGTCATTGTGGTGTAAAATAAAGTTAATGTCGTACACTGTAAAATAATGATTCATTTCACATTTTTTGGTGAAGTACAAATGAGCATGGTCTTTAGAAGGAAATTAATATTACAATAAATCATTTTTAAAAAATAAATATTTTCTCCTAATTTCATTAATTAATTAGTTTTAAATGGATAAAAACATTTTATTAGGTTTTTTAAACCCTAGGGATTTATGTAAAAGTAATTTCGACTGATGAGTGAGATAATGTGTGATTTTCTGAAAAACATATTCTTATTCATATTATGTTTAAAATTTGGAAAATGGTACAATTACATGAAAATGATAGTTAAAAAGAAGGGTATATGATAATTACAAGGATTATTAAACAATTCAACATAATTTCCTTCAATGTAAATTCCATTGTAAATAATCTCGAACAAACTAAGATTGTGAAAAAATACCTTGAAATGATCATAACATTGATGTGATAATTAATCATTGAATAAATAATGTGTAAAAAATTTAAATTAACATTAAAAATGTTGAAATTAAACATAAGAATATCCTAATTCATTACACAAATAATCAAATATAAGAAAATACATCAATGAAGCAATTTTAGACAATGAAATAATATTGGGTTATAAAATGATTAACAACTAGATAACATTTATGTTCAATCCCATTGGATGAAATTTATGAAAATTGAATCATAAAATTACAATATTTATTATATTATCATTATATTAAATTTCAAAGTGTCAATTAGGATTTAACGACTTTTATTGTAGTTTTATAATGATATTAACATATAAGTGAACCATATTTACATTTATAATATCATGTATTGACTATTTATAGCATCTTATCACATATTCAATGATAGTATTTCTTTATATTAATTGTTCCATGTGTTTAATAACATGTTTTGTCATTTTTACTTTATCATAAATGATCTAGTTCATGTGCATATTATATATATCAATAATCTAAATAATAGTAATAAAATATTTTAAAAAATTACACATAAATAAAACATTTCATAAAAATTATGAAGGTTGATTTTTTAAAAATACAAACATTTTGATCATGAATGAAAATGGGTCACGTACGAATGGGTATAATTTCCATTTTCTAGGAATATTTATAGAATATAGGTACGTAATATTTAAAATTTTTATAGTTAAAATAATATAATAAATATCAAATAATTTCATGATCTATAGTTATAAATTTAATAAAGGTGGTTGGTTGATGAAAACTGTTTCACATTGCTTTGTGAAAGTGGTACTATACACTTACACTATCGATGTTATCATCATTATGGGGGTGAATTGTTAAGAAAGAAAATGGTATATTATATTTCTATAAAGATACATATTTTATTACATTCTTAATTATGTCATATATATATATATATATCATATTAGTCATTAACTTTATCCTTATTACCTTTCACGTAAAGCATTAGTGTGACACGAATCAAACCACTTCGTGAAGCAGTAGTATGTCGTATACATGATCAGCGTTATCATATCTCATATGGAATGGAAATTAAAAATAATAAATTCTATATAATTAACTCATTTGTATAATTATATTATAAATTTCATATATATATATATAATACATAATCATACCCAACTATTATAGGTGTTAAATGAAAGATGAATGAAATCAGTTCACAAGGGGTAGTCTGTTGTACACGTGAATGGTGATTTAATAAACCATTTTAAGGAAGTGGGACTGGTTATAGGTTGTCACGACCTATCCCCAAGGGCCCGTATCATGACTGACCCAAACCCGCCTTCCATAGGCCAGGGGCGGGCAACTAGAACCAAAGGCGTAAATCCCAAAACTGGGAAGGCATTTCCTTTATTACTGTAAAAAACACATCATAGTATGCAACTAGAAGAAAAACACTAAGTAAAACATTATACAAAAGAAGTGATGGGATGTAAAATTTTCTGGAAATACATGCCCAATAGGAAAGTACAAGTATAACTGAAAAGTAAGTATAATTGAAGGAAAGTAAAGTAGCTACTAGGTCTTCCTCCGGGGTTCCTACTTGAAAGGTAGGTACAGATGGCCTCCTCAGTACTCTACATCTGTATGTCTCCTCTGTGTATTGTCACACCTAGTGGTCCACATCTGGGTATCGTCCAGTCCTACTACTATCTGCCTCAGACAGCGTTGTCTGTTGTCTTTAACCAACACAACGAGGTGCGGGCATAGCCCATGCAGGGGTGAGCATAACGATACTCTGTAGGGACCCTGAGACCCTCAAGGTCTTACAAATTACAAAAAAAAATCCCAAAAGTATGAAATCAACTGATAACTGTTACATAGATATATGACAATACATATTCATATGTTATCTAGTATCCCATCCTAATCATGAGGAAAACACAAAAGTCATTAACTCAGCTCAAACCATGATTTTTATTATCGAAACCACGGTTGGTGGCATACTCCTCCTCTATCGAGTACAGTGGGCCTGCTGCGTCACACAAAGGAGCTTCCCACTATCTGTGTACAACTAAGGTACTCATCCTGTTGAGTACTGTGGGTCTACCGCATCACACAGAGGCGCTCCTCACCATTGGTCTGTTGTGCTCACACAGAGGCGCTCCCCCTCGCAGCCTGCTGAGGTACTCCTCCTTTGGAGTTCAATGGGCCTACAGTGCTCACAATGAGGCGTTCCCCACCATGGGTCTGTCGTGTAACATGGAGGGGATCCCCAATGTCCTAGCTGAGGCACTCCGAGTCTAATCGGAAAAGCAGTTGTCAGGTCTCAGCCAGCTACTAGGTCTATGTACTCTATCTGCTCGCTTCTAGATGGATCCACTCCACGAGCTACTGGTCGATGTTCCAACTATCATGAAGCTCCACAACGGTGTATCTCAAAGTTCTACCATGACATAAGGGTCTCAACAAAACAGACGAAACATTGATCGGATACCTGGTCTGTGAGTTATTAGCCTTTTAGTCCTGGGGCCCGGTTCGATTTGTGTACGATCAAACCTGACCATAACTCAAATATTCCCTAAACTCTAGTGGGTATTCTCAAAGGTACTATTGCGTTACAAGAATATTGGCACTGCTGGAGGTTCATCAAATGGACGTTTGGTGAAAAAGATACAACCAAAGATGTTAATAGGTTTAGTAGTGGGCCCGGGTTCTGTCCCACCCGGTCGGACCGACTCGGCCCAAACTAGTCTAGTCCAACCAGATCTGGGTCGTTACGGTCAGACTCGATGGGTCTGACCTAGCCCGTTGGGCCTGTCACCCTGCTATGTTTTTTCTGGTCTGTTGGGCCTGGCCCAGCGGACTACGGGGGTGGTTCAGCACGGGCTTGGGGCCAGTTCGGCTCGGAGCATTTCGAGGGCGTGGCCCAATGCAACTGGGCCCGGAGGGGTGACGTAGTCCGGATGTCGGTGCAACGTGGTGCGCGCGGGTCGCATGGAGTCTAGCTCAGGGGCGGCCGAGCAGGGCGCATCAGGGCATTGTGAGTCTGCGGGGGCGCCGACAGGGCCCCGGGTAGGTCGTGAGGGTGTCGGGCAGGCCGCGGTAGGGCGCCTAGCAGGGTGCGATAGGGCGTCGAGAGGCCACTAGGGAACCGGCAGGGCACTGATAAAGCCACATGGGTGCCGAGAAAGCAGCGGGGACACCGGCCTAGGCCCGGTATGGCGCTGGAAGGCCACGGTGGCACTGGGCAGGGCGTCGGGTAGGCCGATGGGGCGCTAGGCAGAGCATGGAAGGGCGTCGGGATGTCGTGTCGGTGCCCGTAGGGTAGCGAGAAGGATGCGTTGGTGCCGGGTAGGGCACGACAGCGTGTCAGGAGGCCGCAGGGGCGCCAGCAGGGCGCTGGGCAAGGCGCGGGGGTGCCGGGCAGGGCGCCGTATGGGCCGGGCAAGCCGCTCCAGCGGAGCTCGGGCTAGCGCGGGCTGGCAGCATGATTTGTGGAGTCCGCGGGTAGTACAATCTTTGTCGTGCCCCCTCCGTTCCCATGCTCTAGAGTGTCCCAAGAAGAGAGAGAGAGATTGAAAGAGGATGTCAGGCCATGTTAGGTTGGCCTGCACCTTCCGCATTTAGAGAGATATCATTTGGCTCATCATGAGATAAAGATGATCAATAATACATATGCATTAATCCCTTATTATCATTTAAAGAAGTTAAGAAAATGGTACAAATTCAACAAGTAATAAACCCCCTACCTCTTGTTTGTCGCTCGTTGGCGGAGTCGCGGAAGGAAGATGATGAAGTCTGTCGTTCGTCACGTCCGTCGCACGTCCCCAATTCCAAGCTTCCTTGGTTCGATGACGACTTTGTGGAGGGTAGGTCGTTAGGTGTTCAGGGTATAAGGTCAATGACGAATCGTCGCCGAAATTCGTCGCGTTCTTCATTGGGATAGGCGTTCTTCATTGGAGAGGATAACATCCATCAAGTTCTCTTCCTCTCCCAAGTTTCCACCTTGATGAAATAGCCCAAAATAAAACTTTGTCTATAATTTTAATCATTTCCAAAAAATTCAAAAAGGTGAATTAATTGAAAAGGATCCCCCAATTTAATTCATTAGGTTTCCACAATAATTGGGGAGTTGTCAGAAATTCGAATACTCGAGGAGTTAGAGAGGATCTCCCTCATTAATGAGGGGGAGTTTAAAGGTTATACTCACATACCATTAATAGGGTTCAGTTGGTCCCCAACCCTATTATTGAAATTAGAGGTTATCGTCTCAGGTGGTCCCCATATAGTAACCTCTCGCGTCAGGTTAAATTCAGGTGGGCCCCACCACCATAACCTCTCATAGAAGGTTAGGTTGTGGCGGTCCCACCTCAAACTCCCATGTGGAGGATTTAACCAACAATCACACACATGGCATCTTAAAATATAATAAAGAGTTATACACTTTATTTTATTATTTTTTATAAAAATCCCAAAACTAACATTTGTTCTCAAACATCTGTCATTGAGTTGAAAGTCTTCTTTAACAAATACTAGAAATGCGAGTTTAACGATGCCCTCAAATTTCAGTTCTGAGCACTGGTTCAAAAGTTATAAAATCATGCTCGTATGTTTACTGAACGTACCCGAAAAAAACTTTAGAAATTGATTACGGGCACATCGGGCCTCAGAATCAAGTGCCGTAAATTTTCATGGACTTGTAAAAATATCATGTATTTATGAAAAGAAAATTCCACATAAGTTATGGGTCGTTAAATTCTCCCCACCTCAGGGATTGACATCCTCGTAAGCTACATCTCAATCTATGGGAACAAATGGGGGTACTGAACACGCATCTAAGCCTCCCTCCCCTAGGTGCTCTTATAGAGGTTCATGTGCTGCCAGCATACGCACACCAGAGGTATCGAACATCTATTTGGAACCTGCTCCTATCAATCCTCAGTCTCCACCTAAACCTCTTTGAAAGTCACCCCATCGTCGATGTCCAGCTATCCATGGTCAATGATGTGGGAAGGTTCGTGCACGTATCTTCTCAGCAGGTATACATAGAAGACATTATGCTCCTTGTGCAACTGAGGTGGAAGAGTTGAGCAGTAAGACACCTTGTCTACTTTCCTGAGGACATCTAATGGTCCGATGAATCTCGGTGATATCTTTCCGCCCCGACAAAATCGTTGTAGACCTCATAGAGGAGAGACCCATAGAATGATGTGGTCACCATCCTCGAACTCCAAAGGTTACCATTTTCTGTCAGCATATGAATTCTGCCTACTCTATGCAGTCTCCATCTGCTCCTAGATGATCTTCACCTTCTCTGTGGTAGCTCGTACCATATCTGGTCCAACCAGTGCTGACAGCCCAGGTCTTTCCAGCACAAGGGTGACCTACAAGTTCACTCGTATAACTCCTCGAAGGGTGCCATCCATATGGTGGAGTGATAATTTTTGTTGTAGGAAAACTCTACAAATGGTAAGTGATCATCCCAGCTACGAACGAAGTAGAGGACACAAGCACATAGCATGTCTGCGAGGGTCTGTATGGTCCGCTCAGTCTGACCATCTTTCTAAGGATAGAAGGCGGTGCTCAAGCGAAGGTGTGTCCCGAAAGCTTCCTAAAACCCCTTCCATAGCCGAGAAGTAAATCATGCATCACAATCATAGACAATCATTGAAGTTATAGCATGTAAACACACAATCTTTTCCACATAGAGGCATCCCATGTTCTCAACTGAACACTGCTCTCTGATTGTTAGGAAGTGGGCCGACTTGGTGAGTCAGTCGACGATCATCCAAATAGATTCATGACCCCTATAAGTGCGTGGAATACCCATCACAAATTCAATGGATATAACATACCAATTACACTCTGGGACATCTAAAGGCTGAGCCAAGCCTTCTGGTACCTGGTGATCTGCCTTCACATTCTTACAAGTGAGGCATCGGGAGGAATACTCTGATACCGCCTTCATCATACCTAGCCACCAGTGCTGTCATCGGAGGTCCTGTTACATCTTCTTCACACTTGGATGTACCGCTAGAGGGGAATTGTGGAACTCTCTCAACACTTCCTCCTGAAGTGCTCCTAGTACCAAGGTACATCCTATGAAGATGATGACGTGCTCCCCACCTTTAAAAAATCATTCAGGTGCCTTACCTGTGGATATCGGAGCACGCCAGGTCTCACAATCATTGTCCCCATGTTGTGCCTCTCAGACTCACAGAATAAGTGGGGGAGTGACTGTAACAGACTATAGAAAGGTTTCTCCATATCTAGCCACAAAAGATACCAGTAATGTGGATAGATGCTTCGTCGCCTATCCTAGTAGCTGTATACCATAACTCTTGCTGAGTGCATCTGCAACAACATTCCAATTCCTAGGAGTATAGACTATTTCAAAGTCGTAGTCCTGTAGTAACTCAAGCAATCAACAATGTCTCAGATTCAGGTCCTTCTGAGAGATGATATACCCGAGACTCTAGTGATCATAGTACATGGTAAATCTTTTACCCATAAGATAGTTCCCACACATCTTCATGGCGATGACCACTACTGCTAACTCTAGGTTATGGGTAGCATAGTTTTTCTCATGCTGTCTCAGTTTCTGAGAACCATATATGATCCCTGCTCAATTTTTCATCAGGACACACCCAAGATCGGTCTCAATTGCATCGCAGTAGACTACGTACCCTATGGCTTCCTCTCGAAGCCTCATGATGGGGGAACTAGTTAGCCTCTACCTCAGCTCATGATAGCTCTACTGGCATCTCTCTGACCACACGAAGGGTTTTACCTTCTTTGTCAAGGATGATAGTGGTGCTGCAACTCTAGAGAAGTATGGAACGGACCTCTAGAAGTATCCATCCTAACGAAATAAACATTGTACCTCCATCACACTATTGGGTGGACACTAGTATGTATCGCCTTAATCTTCACTGGATCCACTGCAACTCCACCCTCCGAGATGACATGCCCCAAGAATTGAACCTATCGAATCCAAAACTGATAGTTCAAGAGCTTACATTAAAGATGGTGCTCTCGTAGTGTGTCCAGTACAACCTGCAAATGGTATTAATTCTCCTCGTCAGTGGTCGAATAGATTAGAATGTCGTCGTTGAAGACTATGAAAAAGAAATCGAGGTATGGATGGAAAATCCTATTCTTGAGTCCCATGAACACTGCTAGAGCGTTGGGTACGTCGAAGGGCATAAACAAGAACTCGTAGTGTCCATACCGAAACCTAAACGTCATCTTCTACACATCCTCATCTCAAACTATGATCTGGAGATATCCTAATATGTGTACTATCTCCGAGAACCATCGTGCTCCCTTCAGCTGATCAAAGAGGTCATCAATCATCGAGAGTGGGTACTTGTTTTTCATGGTCACCTGTTCTGGAGACGGTAGTCAACACAGAGCCTCAGGCTCCTGTCTGCCTTCATGGTGAACATAATTGAGGATCCCCAGTGAGAAACACTGGTCTGGATGAATCCCTTTCCCTACAAGTCCTTCAACTGTACCCGTAGCTCACAATGCTCAGCAGGATCCATCCGATATGCTGAAGTGGATATCAGTGTCATCCCGGGGTACATGTAAATATAGAAGTCCACAACTCTATGAGAAGACAGTCCTACAACATCATCAGTGAAAACATCTGCATATTGTTCCACCACTACAAGATATAACAAACTCTCCACGTTAACTGCTCCGAGGGTAAGGTAGGACAACTGATGAGTGATCGGCTACACCCTTCTCCTGGTAAGTCCATCCAGTGCTTCAAGTGCTCCCTTCTCTCCGGTAAAATAGAACCTGATCCAATCCATGTGGAAATAATGAAAATTGCACATAATACTGTCGATCTGGGAATGGACTGTAGATAACCAGTCCATAGCCAAGATGACGTCGTAAGACATTGACGCCGCTATGAGGAGATCCCAGTCGAAGCTCTGGCCTCCTAGAGTAATCTCACACTGCTATCACAAGTGTGTAATCATTGAGTCTACTCTCGTAGGAGTCTCTAGCCGTAATGATCGATCCAAAAGCTCGGTTGGAATCTCCGAGCTCCGAACGAGGGCAGTGGCAATGAAAGAGTAACTCGAACCTGTTTCTATAAGAAATGATGCTAAGGTGTAGTAGACATAGATCGTAACTTAAATCATATATGGAGTTACATGGTCATTTGTTTCAGATTTTGGAAGCTGATCTCTCACCTGTCCACCTGCTCCCTGTGGTCGGGGAGGACTGCTTGGTGGTGGATGGGATAACACCTCGATACATCGTCCACCGCCAGCTGCACGACCAGCTCCTCTGCCACATCTGCCTGCTCCAGGTGGACCTCCTCGATTGAATCTATGTCTCTGCATGGGAGATCCCTCAACTGTCTTTTGATCATCTAAATGTAGGGTCATATAGTCACGAGTCGTGTGACCCTGATTGATGAATAAGTAACACTACCTTCTACTTTCATGTGTGTATCTGCTCCGTTTTCCCCGCACAATTGATCCTGAGTCACGCGCTCGACCACCTGAAGGTCTAGTCCTCTTGGAAATCGGCGACATCTATCTACATCCAACTGTAGAAGAATCTGCTGCGTGTTGGTTAGTGGTGGGTCTTGTTGTTTGAGACTGTTTAGCAAGTAAAATCTCAACCAATAGGGCTCTCTCTAGCACCCTCTTCTGTGTCAGGATGCTAAGTGAGATCATCGGATCTATAATCTCTCGCCTGAGCCCCTGCTTGAAGATCCGGGCCCTGAAGAATGGGTCTCATACCTTATCTATGGAGTGGCATGAGAGGTCGGTGAACCTCACTGAGTAATATGATAATTTCATGTTGCCCTACTGCAGATGAAATAGCTCATTTATCTGGACCACATGAAGGTTGGATGGTACAAACTCCGCTCGGAACTGGCTCTCGAAGTATACTAGTTGGAAAACACTCACCACAGCCTCCAGCCAATCCTCAGCTGCTTGTGGGTCCGTATCTACCCTGAACGTGGGTGGCCACTACTGATGGAACTCATGCAATGCGCTCAAGAGGTGTGCATCGTCTACTACTGAGGCTGTTGGAGTCGGTGGCCCAGCGGGAAGTGGTACTGTTGGTGCCTCTGCTGGAAAAGGGTCATGCACCGAGGCCTCGTTTCACGGTGGGATACGAGTACGTATGAATCCCGGGGCACTAACTGGTCATCCTCGATGAGGCATCCTGAACGAAACAGATGTGATGCGGTCAAAAGATTAAACCTGGTGAGATGAGCAGGTTGAGGAGACATAATGAAAACTTTTGAAAACACGCACACAATCAGTGTTTTTGTGCACCGAGTCAGAAATCAGAAGTCAAGGTCCTGGTGTATGGATACATCGGTCGCCCGCACCAACAATGGACTCCCTCAATTGAAAACCACACTTAGTACCCTTAACACTATTACATAACAAAAAAAATTATCAGAGTTCTATGTTATGTGGTAGAATCAACTTCTCTGATACCAATTTGTCACGACACGTCCCCAGGGGCCCGTATAGTGACAACCCCAATCCCACCTTCCACAGGCCAGCAGCTGGGGACTAGCACCAAAGGAGTAAATCTCTAAACTGGGAAGGCATTGATTTTATTACTGTAAAAAAACACATCATAGTATGCAAATGGAATAAAAAACTAAGTAAAACTATATACAAAAGAAGTGATGGGTAGTAAAAGGGGATGGAAATACTATCCCAATAGGAAAGTGCAAGTACAACTGAAAAGTAGGAACAAATGAAGGAAATTAAAGCATCTACTGGGTTTTCCTCCGTGGTTCCTACATAAAGGGAAGGTATAGATGGCGTCCTCACCACTCCACAACCGTTTCATTCTTCCATGTACAGTCACACAGAGTGGTCCACCTCCGGGTACCGTCTAGTCTTGGTACTCTCTTCCTCAGTCAGCACTGTCCGTCGACTGCAACCAACACAACGAGGTGCGGCCATAGCCCATGCAGGGGTGAGTATAACAATACTTAGTAGGGACCCTAATACCCTCATGGTATCATGAAATCTAATAAGGATAAACCAAAATGTATTAAATCACAAGATAACCATTACATAGGTATATTCCCGTACATATACCTATATTATCTGGTAACCCATCTCAATCATGAGGAAAACAAAAAAGTCATTGACTCATCTCAATCAAGGATTTTTAATATCGAAACCACTGTTGGTGGCGTACTCCTTCTCTATCTAGTACAGTGGGCCTACCACATCACACATAGGTGTTTCCCACTATCATTGAACTGCTGAGGAACTCCTCCTATTGAGAACCATGGAATTTCCACATCAAAAAGAGGTGCTCCCCACCATGGGCCTACGATGCTCACATAGAGTCACCCCCCCCTTATATCCTGCTGAGTTACTGATCCTATCGAGTACCATGGGTCTGCCGCGCTCACACCAAGTCTCTCCCAACCGTGGGTCTGCTGCCTCACACATATGCGCTCCCCACTGGGCTAGTCGAGTAACTCTGAGTCGAATCTATTAAGAAATTGTCAGGTCTCAGCCAACTACTAGGTCTCTGAACTATGTCTGCTCGCCTCTGAAAAGATCTGCTCGACGAGCTACTAGTCGATTCTCCAAAAATCATGAAGTTCCACAAAGAAGCATCTCAAAGGTTTAAAACATCATAGGGGTCTCAACGCAATAGACGACATGTCGATCGGACGCACGGTATGTGAGTTATTGTCCATTTAGACTCAACAGACTGGTTGGATTCGTGTATGATCCAACCTCACCGTAACTAAAATATACCCCGAACTCCAGTGGATATTTTTAAAGGTACTGTCGTGTTCCAAGAATACCAGCGCCACTGACGGTTTGTCAAACAGATGTCTGGTGCCAATGATATGGCCTAAGAAGTTAATAGGGTTAGTAGTGGCCCTGGGTCTGGTCCGACCCGGTTGGACCAAATCGGCCCAACCTAACCTGGGCCAACATGGTCGGGGTCGCCTTAGTCAGACTCACTAGGTCTTACATGTCCCATTCGGTGGGTTAGTATGCTATGATTGGACCGTTCCGTTGGGCCCGACCTAGTGGACTAGGGGGGTGCGTTGAGAGGGCGCATCTCAGCGAGGCTCGGACTGGAGTGAGTGAGGGAGTTTGGACGCCGTCTCGGCCGGGTGTGTGCCGGTCATGAGAAGGCCAACTCGGGGGGGGGGGGGGGGAGGGGGGGGGGGCGTTCGGGTAGGGCGCCAAAGGGTGTCGGGTGGCCGTGGGGGTGTCGGGAGGGCATGGGGCGACGGGCAGGCCGCGAGGGTTCCAGGAATGACGTCGGGGAGGCCGCGAGGGTGCTGGGCATGGGGTGGTAGGGGTTGAGAATATCGTTGCGTAGGCCGCGGGGGCATCTGGAGGGGCGCTGGGTAGGGCATTGGGCAGGCCGAGGGGAAACCGGGCAGGGCGCGGCATGGCGCTGGAAGGCCCGGGGGGCACCAGAAGGGGGCCAAGTAGGGCGTAGGGGCTGTAGGATGGGTGTGGCGGTGGAGCTCAGGCCGATGGCGTGATTCGGGGAGGCTGCGGGTATCATGGCCTTTGTCATTGTTGCCTCCATCGCCATGTCATTGAACGTCACAAGAAGAGAGAGAGATTGACGGAGGATGTCAGGCCATGTTAGGATGGTCCACACCATCCGCGTTTATAGAGATATCATTTGGATCATCATGAGAAAAAGATGATCAATAATACGTCCACATCAATCCCATATTATCCATTAAAGAAGGTAAGAAAATGGTACAACTTCAACAAGTAATAAACCCCCTACCTCTTGTTCGTCGCTCATTCACAATGTCGTGAAAGGAAGACTATAAAGATCGTTGTTCGTCGCGTCCTCCACACGTTCCCAATTCCAATCTGCGTCAGTTCGTTGACGACGTTGCGTAGGGTAGGTCGGTAGTAGTCCGGGGTAGAAGATCAAAGAAGAATCATCATTGGCGTTTGTCACGTACTTCGTTGGGAGGGACATTATTTGTTGGAGAGGATAAGTGTCTCCAAGTACGTTCCCTCTCCCATGTTTCCACTAAGATGAAAGTCCCCAAAATAATAGTTTGACTATTATTTTAATCATTTTCACAAAATTTAGAAAGGTGAATTAATTAAAAAATATCCTTTAATTAAATTCATTAGGTTGGCACAATAATTGGGCAGTTGGCTCAAAATCAAAAACTCGCGGAGGTAGAGAGGCTCTCCCTCATTAATGAGGTAGAGTTGAGAGGTTATAATCACTTCCCATTAATAGGGGCCAGGTGGTCCCCACCACTATTTTTTAAATGATAGGTTATGGTCTCGGGTGGTCCCTACATCGTAACCTCTCGCGGGAGGTTAAATTTGGGTGGGCCCCACCACCATAACCTCTCATGGGAGGTCAGGGTGTGGCGGTCCCACCTCAAACTCCCAAGTTGAGGTTTTAACCAAAACATACACACATGGAAGCTTAAAATAAAATAAAGTGTTGTAGACATTATTTTATTATTTGTTTTATAAAAATCCAAAAACTAACTTTTATTCTTGACCATCTACCGTCGAGGTTAATGTCTTTTTAAGATAATATCGACACTATGTGTACAACAATGCCTTCAGATTTCTATTCTGAGCACCAGTTCAAATGTTATAAAATCATGGTCGTACGTTAACAGAACATACCTAAAGAAAACATCATGAATTGATTCAGGGAACACCTGGCCTCGGAATCAAGCGCTGTAAATTTTCAGGGACTCAAAAAAAATCTCATGTATTTAAGAAAAAATATTCACGGATTTTTTGGGTCTTTAAATAGGTAATTGCAATTAATTTAACAAATATTACATATGGAATATTTTTTAATTTATCATATTTTTTTATAATAATTTAATGATGTGGATAAATAAATAAAACAGAATCCTATAGTTATGTATTTCAACTCTTATATGACCACTTCTTTATGATTATTCCTTAGTTATTACTGTAATTCAATTATGGACAAATAGAGTAATGTAAAATTATTTTATTTATGTTAGTAATATATTATTTATGTTAAATTTTGAAAAATAAAATGATTGGCTGATGTGAATATGAGAGGATAAATGTGGCCTTTTGTATGTTAGGTGAGTGGCACAATTTTATTTTTTGGAATGATAAAGTTATACTCTCATTTCGGAGATAAACATTAGTCCAAACAAATTATCATATATAACTATCCATTATGTGTTCTTAATACGGACATAATATATATTTAGCAAAAAACAATTAGGTCATTTTAATCGATATAACTTTTTTATCCCTTAAATAATAAATTTTTACATTAACAATTTTAAATATTTTTTGTTGTAAATAAAAATTAGCATTTGTAAAAAATAATTCCATCATATTTGATTTCATAAATAATAATTTATATGAAAATTTAATACATTTTTTAAAATTATATTCAAATAATAGAATAATTTTAACTTTATATTAGTCCCAAAAGTGTGTCTACAATGTGGGTTTTCCGAGAAAAAATGTTCATAAGATCACACTATTTGAATATCTAAATTAAAATTAAAAATTACTCAATTACATAAATCTGATTAATTGATAAATAATTTAACTAGTTTTTTATTTAAAATAAACAATATTATTATTTATAAATTTAAATAATATAAATTAAATTGTAGTTTTTAATATTAATTCAAAAGTTTTCTTTGTTAAGCGAAAAATTAAGCATTTCAGAAAAATAAAAAAAATAATCAAAAGTTTATTTTTATGTTATAATTCAAAAATTATGTTAATTGTATTAATATTTTTAAAAAAAATTAGAAACTATTAATTATAATATAATTTAAAAAATATGGACAAAAAATTATTTTTTACCAATATAATATTTTAAGTAAAATATCCATATCCCTAAAACTGTTCTAATTTTTCCCAAATAAATTGATACCCATTTTATTTATATTATATATTATTTTACAATATAATTTTATAACATTGTTTTTAATAGTTCATACACCTTATTTAACAACTAGTTTATTATAATATTTCACGAATATTAGTATATTAGTAAATAACGATGTTTCATTAAAGCCTAATGCAGTATGCCTTGAAAACGATCGACAACATTCATTGCTAATAAATAATATATCATATAGTATGGGAATATTATATTCCATTTTATTAATGGTGTTTCATTTCATTCATGTTGTGGAATCTGATGTTTTACTTTTAAAATCATTTGGTATTATAGTATACCTCTCTTAAATACATAGTGTCCGTTTAAATTTAAACATGACCATTGTAATCAAGGTATTGTCATTTTAGAATACCCTTCTTCAAATAATAAATTTTTGGAAGGGATAATAAAAAATCATCTTGATAAGTTAGATGGATGTACTAAAGGTACATTAGAATAACACATTATAGGGTTTCCATGTAGGAGAGAATTGATGTTAAATGAACAAATGGTAATGGAAGAGCGTACCAATGACTATTAATTAATAGTGAGGGATATAAGTCATTGATAATTAGAAATTGGGTGTTCTAGGGATTGTAATTATTCAAAATACCTTAATTTTATGATGGTTTAATGGGCCATTAGATTCCCTGGATCTGATACTAAATATATAAAATTTTCAATGACTCTTTTTACTAAAGTTGTGGAATTATATTTTAGTTTTTTATATAATTAAATATACATACTCTATGCATATCAATTTCAAAATAAAAAATTTATCATTTTGTTATTTTTTTATAAATTTAATGTTCAACAGTTACTCAATGAAAGAATATTAAAAAATTAAATTTTTATAAAAAAATAACTGATATTATATTTTAATGTATAATAAGATCTATAATAGAATGATATGTAATTACATAGATGTGTAGTGATTAACATAAAATATTGTGAGTATAATATCTCTAAAAAATATAAATTATCAAATGGTTAAGAAATAAATTAATATCTAGAACATCTTCTAATGTTCATCTTAATCTATTTCAAAAGTTTCTATACATTTTACCCTTCCAAATGATTAAGATAAAAAACCATAGAATGATGTTCAAAAAATATACAAAATGAAATTATCATAATACTCATAAAAATTATGATGTAACTCTTAACCACAAAATTCCAAAAATTTAAATAACCTCATCATGTTTTAATTTTAAACATGTTAATAACTATAATTACTATAAATCCTTATTCATTCATGAATTATTTTTTCTATCTTAAATAAAAAATATATTAATTGATATATATCGTAAATCAAAAAATTATGTTCACTACATAAATATTAGAATAAAACACTTTTTAATAAATATTTACTCTATTCCAAGGTAGTTAATATATACAATTTATTTTATCCATATCAATCACCTCTTTATCCCACCATCATTATCTCAACAACAGGAACATATTAAAATTTAACATTCCCACATTTATTATATTTCCAACAAGTACAACTTCGCACAAAATCATTTCTATTGGTGATCTATATCATTCACCATGCACTTTATAATACTAAATTAATTATTACTACAACACATTCCTAATAAATTTTATAATTCATATAAATAGTAAATCATTTATAAAATATTCTAATGAAATAATTCTTCAATCCAAACACAATATCATTAATCATTCCATTTCACCTATGGTAACAACAAAAACCCGACCAAGGACTGTTAGTAAAATGTTATTTATTTTCCACTGTATCGAGGGAATTTATTATCATAATTCCCCTTAAACATAGAGTTGAAGCACATATCCATTGAATCTATTTTCTTGTCCTTTAAATAATTAGTATGTTGGCCTTTATCTCCACAATTGTAGAAAACAACAATTACATTTAATCACGTACCAACGTGTTTCCTTCCAGAATTATCACATGTAGTAAAATTCTTCATTACCTAGTTTCCATTTTCCATATTTTCCTTTATAATCCTCTCCATCCATTATGTCCCTTAAAATATATAATACATAGGGAAAAATTTCTATGTATTTTTTGAATTAGATACAATTTCAACATGTGAAAAAAATGTTTGATAGATCATTTCCCTTTGAAATAATGTGATAATACCATCAAATAAAAACTCTTTCTTAATATTTATAATATGTTCATTGATATAGTTCCCAATTAATTTAGTTAGAAAAAATTTCTAAACATTGGGGTACACTAAATTATATTATATCAATTTGAAACAAAAAATATAATCCCAAAACTAGTGAAATAATTAAAAACAATTAAAAAAATATGATTATCTAATCTCATATTCATAAACATGTTTTCATTATGAATATCATTATTTTTAATTCCATCGTTATGGTTAGTATAGAAAATGTGATATATCTAGATCATATCACCTAAGGATGTTAATTTAAGTGCACATTTCAGACCATTTTTATGGACCAGGTGATAATTAGTTCATGATCATTATTTCATCTTCATATTTATACCCCTAGGTAAACATTTCCTTGAACCATGTCCACCTATATTATCTTTACAGAGATATATTTTAATGAATACCCATGTAATCCCTTCGATAACAAAATGTAAGGATGTTATTCCATCCTAATACAATAATTGTAAGTTAGTTTTATGATCTCTAACCTATTTTTTCATAAATATTTCTCCCAAAAAATCTATTAAACCTCATTTGATTCCAACTAAAGTGATGCAAAAACCGGTAGCTTGTATCCAGTTTCTAATTTATTACATTGGAATATGATAAATGTAATTTAATCCCAAAATTATTAATATATTAATTGCCTTGTTAAATATGATAAATACATGTACTTATTATAAAAATTTAAAACATAAAATACATAAAATATTATATTTCATAATGACATTATTCCCTAATGTATATCCCATCATATAAATCAAATAATACATACTCATATCATATAGAAGATAAAACATAATAAATCATTGAGATTGGTTTCTCAGTAAGAGTAAACATACATCTAAATATATTAATAAATAAGGAATAATTAATATGGAATGTTAGGTAACCACAAAACATTTTCTTTAATAATTAAATTGAGAATAATATAGTAATAATAAATGTTGTAATAAAAATTCCATACTAATAATCACATGATCTTAGAAATTAACCCTGGAAATTCTATGTAATTAGGGAAAAAATTAGGATTTAAATTACTAAATTCATAATGATTTGATGTATAATAATGGATAGTTAAAACTTATATTCCATCCCTTAAAACATCACGTGTAATACCCTCAGGGAATTTTTCTTATATATCTGTAAAAATGGGTGTGTCATTAACCAAAACCGAATAATGTTTGTTTAAGGAGACATACTGAGGTATTAATGGGAAACAAAAATCCCACCCCTTTAATTTTAAAAAATATAATTAGTTTTTTATATTAATTGATTTAATTAAAATCAATATAAAATTAAATATTTAAAATCTATCATACAAAATTTAAATAATTTCCCTAATCACTAAAAATATTCATAAAGCATCCATTGTAATATGGTTAATGGTAATAAAATTGTGGATTCTTTGTCAAAAAGATCATAATCTATAAAAAATGATTACATAGAATATCAAAACAGTATGTCCCATTACGATTTTTATGTATTTAAAGGGTTGTTTCTGTTGATGACTAAAAATATAATACAAGATCATTGAAAAAAAATTCAGTAAAATAACCATTTCACATTGAAATTTTTTTTAATATTAAATTTCAAAAATTATTTTGAAAACCATTTTACCTTTAAATAAATTTTTGAAATATGTATAAAAACCTTTAAAACAATAAATTTTCATGATATTGGAACATTTATATAATGTCATATATATTGATAAAAATTATCCATTCATATTTTCGTAAAAACAAATATGGGAAATATTTTGAATAGAATAAAAAATTACCATACAAAATGTACCGACCTGAAACCCGATATCCTAGAGCCGATGTATTGTATCCCTTAAATTGGAAAGTCTATACAGAATTAAATATAGAAGGACTATGATTTTAGTAGTTTGGTAAAATAGATACATATAAGAGTATTGTGTTACAAATTAATACACTAATTACAAGATCATTCTATTTTCTAAAATAAAAATTTTGAGGATAATAAAATTGAGGGTAACATTATTCCTTATAGTATATCCCTCTATATCATACATTGTATACATATTATATCCCTAGGGAGATGAATCATAATTAAATTGATATAAAATTATCAATAAGGGTATATAAATTTTAAGCAATAATGAATCAATAGGAATCACTTGATATGGAATGGTAAATACAGTATGACACATTCTATTAAAATAACTAGATAAGAAAAAATCAATATACAATGTCATAAAAATCATTTAATCGATGTACATAATATAAAATGTATCCATAGATATAGAGACACAAAATCTCATGGATGAATAAAAAAAGAAACCAAATGATTGCGATTCTATATTTTTGGACACCATGTTTCCTACGAACATGGTTCCTTATCATTATGAACTTTTACTATATGGTTTAAAACATATAGATAATGATGGTATTAATATAATATTCCCCATGTAGAATAAAATAAATGGTTGCTATTGTTGATGAATATAAATATTATAAAAAAAATTGGAAACAATATTAGGGAAAATAACCTTTTCTTTAAAAAATATTGAAAAACAATTCATTTAAAATAAATTTTAAAGGCATATTCCTTTAAAATTACTCTTTTAAAAATAAATATTAATATTTTAAAGAATTATGTTCTTTTATATGTACATTCCATAAAATGTAGAAATAATATTCATTTTTTCTAGTAAAATCAAAAAATCCTCTTTTATAATGAGATAATAATATTACCATGAACACATTAGTAGAAAAAAATAATCATAAAAATATATTTACGAAATATTTTTAAAAATATTTTTGAAATATTAAATAAATTTATTTTTTCAAAAATATATGTATTCCATCTAAAAAGTGATATGATGTAAAAATTTCATAAAAATTATCTAAAAAACCATGAGTTCGACATAGTTAAAAACTGTTATGATACATAAAATAGTCATTATTAACTAGAGGTGTGTAAAATAAAATGGTATTTTGAACAATTTTAATATAATTTCCTTGAATGGAATTGAGTTACCAATATGTTTTTCTTGAGGGAAGCAAATTCTACTAATCAAAAGTGTCACATACCACATTAAGAAATTTTAATTAATAACACTACTGACAAAATTTAATAAAATAAAAGTTATTATATCATGTGATTAAGAAGATTCACGAGAAATCATGTTAAATGGCAGTATATATACCATTTAGAAGAAAGTAGGTTCTTAAAAGAAAATAAGTTTCAATGGAATGAAAATTAAGATAAAATCCCTTACCATGTATCCAACATATCTCGAGTGTCCATATATTACTAAATAGAAGACTTATATTAATTATTTAAGTACTTGAGAATCTTCTTTATCAATTTTATGAGTTAGGATTGAAGTATAACTTAGAGGGGGATGGTTGAATTAAATATAACTTTTTGTTTTATACTTCTATACAAATTAAATAGCTTCCAGATTCTTTTAATTATTTCATTCCATTAGGAAAAAAATTCACACACACAAAAACATGAATAGAAGGATGTACTAGGTTCGCTACTCAAACAAAGTAGATATGTCCTTGTTATATTTTAGAAATTATCCAATACCATAAATTCTAGTTGAATACAATCCATTTATGTGATATACAATGACTATAATATGACCTTACACATGTGTATAATTTTTAAAACAATAAAATAGTGGGTTTAAATCCTCTCAAAAACAAATGACTAAATACCATGTTTCAGTGCTTCCTCGAATACATTCAAATGATTTTTCATTCGATACAATTTTTTCATACATGGGAGCTTGTAGAAACAACTTTTTTTCCTCTGTGAATTATCATAATTCCTCCTCGAACTATCTGTGTCCTCTAAAAACTATGTTACAGTGATTGAAGGGAGTGTTTTCTGCACCAACTCTTACTCCATGTGTTTTCATTACTCTATTATTGGAAAATTTCATGTTGACCACTTCTCTTACACAATCCCTTTTTATTTAAGGTCAACAAATTCCTACAAACTTCTTCCACAAACATTCCCCATGAACTGTCTCCTTGATGGAAATACTTTCTCTTAAAAATAATATCCTCCATTGAACTAACCTTTGAAAAATTATTTGGACTTCTCTACATTATTTCCAGAGTGATGACCACTTCTTATAAAATCATGACCCCCGTAACAATGGGATTATGGTTCTTTATATAGGCAAATAAAACTGCAAATCCTGCTAATCTGATTTACCCCAAATATCACAAAAATATTTCCTTAGCCATGAAATATGTTATGCAGTCCTTAATACTCTTTCCTCCCATGGTGTAATACAATCTATAATGTATACAAATCAACACCCCTTATCAAAAAATGAAGGAATTTCCAAAAAAATGATCTTATGAATTTTGATCTTTTGGAAACCCATTTTTTATATGTGGTCTATGTAGCATGATTCATAGTTCACATTGTGATTCTATGTCAAAATGTCCACCTGTATATTTTTTACTCCACCATTAATTTGACATATATTGTAGTCCATGAACCATGTTTCATAATACGTGAATTTTTACCATTAACTACTTGAATGAAATTCTCCCATTACTAAAAACCAAACTATCGATTTTGTTCTCTGCTAAATTATTAAACACTCTAAAACAGTGCCAAATTAAATATATTCTTCAGAAATACCAACCATAATGATTTAATTCCATCTTATTTATTTAGAGACATTATATTTTGTGATTTTTAACTTTTTATCGACCATATTTAGCATCATTATATTTACCATGGAATGTATTGAATCTTTTATCTCCTCCAACAACTTATTTTGTTACCATCAATCTGCAATATGATTGGGAAAAAAATTCTCCCCATTTACTTTATAAATCATTCATTACAATTTTTACAATCAAATTATAATATTTTTTAATAAAAAATTTCAAGGCATATTCATATTTTCTGAGAACATTTATAATGTGAACTAATTTATCCTTTTTGAAAAAAATGAAAACACTAAAAATATACATTTATTACAATCTAAAGACATCTCCATCCAGGATTGTCCTAAAAGTTATAGATCACCATTATATTATTTAAATTATTATAATTTTATAAAATGACATAAAAAATTGTTTTTTCTTGGATTCTTTTGAACAAATTAGGTTTATGATTGAAAAATGACTTTGGTTGGTCAAATATGGTATAAGTGGTCCTTATATAACATCCAACGATTAATAATCAGAACTAAATTATCATATATATAAATCATGTATACATTTAAAAAATAATTAAATATGGTTTTGAAAAAATAATAAACGTTTCAATGATGGAGATATTAGGACATACGTACGCTTGAGTAACATTCAAATTTCTCAATGATTATTATTGAAGGAAGTTTTATAGTAATCTATATTTTTATTTTGAAAATTATATCATAAATACTATATAATTTAATCATGTTCAATTATATGTATAAATAATTTTATTTAAAATGTATCACATCGTGTCAAGGTGGCTGTAATCCACATGTCCATTACCGACATTATAACTTTTTAGGGTATGAATGTATAAGTAATGAAACGATATATATACATATATTATAGAAACATAATTATATAATGAATATATTATATATATTTTTAATTTTAAAAATTATTAATTAAAACTATCTTGTATACATTCCATTTTTGGGTGAACTAATCAAATTGATTTGATCAAATGGTAGTCATCACTTCCTCAAACAATGTTATCGTATTCCCTAAAATAGAGTGCATAATGGTATGTGTTATGAATGAATTAAAAAAGTATAAATTCATAGTAAATCTAAAATATAATATATATGTACATACATTCCATCATAATGGACACCGTTAGAGGTAGTAATAGAAAAATAAAAAATCATCATTTCTTGGGGGATCACTTCACCGTACACAGAAATAGTATTTTCACTACACATTAGATGCATGTGTGTCATAGTGTAGGAGGAACCCATAATTTCACATCATCCTAGAATATTTATGTTACTTATTTTAATATAGTTATATAATAATAATAGTTTATGGGTTTGATAATGTAAATAAAACAGAACAACTTAAGGAATGATGTTACCTCCGAATTAGGTAACACCATTTGAATTGAAGAATAAGATTTCATGGATTGTATTCTATCAATGGGGATGTTTATAGGTTGATGGGAGTTAATTTTAGTGTCTATTTTGTCAGATAATTTTTGATCCAATGTTTCATGAGTGTTGTGGGAAAATGGGAGGTGTGGGTGTCCTTTATCATGTTAGAGGAGTGAAACTATAGTAATATTTTTTAATGGAATTACATGAAAATTTATCCCATTGATGGTTGAAATAATTCGAGACACGATATAATAGGGTAGAAATATTTCAACCTAATTCCTCTTGGAAAATTTTATGGGTCATTTGGAAACTTATGATTAATGTTTAATCTAATAATATTTTTAATTATTCCTTATTAATTTTAATGGATTTTTATTATATCCAATAATATTTCTGGCCAAAAAATAAATTTAACATATTAAAAATAAAAAATTATTCATATTAAAAATATTGATTCCAATTTGGAATATTAGAATCACATATGGAGAATAAATTTATTTAATTTTATTCCCACTGATAGGATGATAATGGAAGGTTTAAAAGTAAAAACATCACAAAAAATGAAACTATATTGAAAAATTCCAAACACAAACCCTAACCATATTTTTATATTTATCTTTCAAAAATGATATTTATTTCTATATATTAAAATTTAAAATGGTTCAAAATTGGATTTAAAAAGTTTTCTCCGTTAAAATGCTGAAACAAAATTATAATAAAAAATGGGTTTTATCCAAAATATTGTATGTATTCGTATCTTTTGGACATAAAATTTAATTGGTGAATTTGAACAATATATTATTAAATATACGAAATATATTTTACATTAATATCTTAATGAAATTATAATTATTTATTTTTATTAAGAAAAAACACTTTTGGAAGCATAATAATAATTATAATAATTATAATAATAATAATAATAATAATAATAATAATAATAATTTATATCCACTTGGTTCCCTTTTTTTGTTTCTCCTTAATTGGTAACCACTGAATTCATATAATATTTATATATTCTATATATTTTGATTTGTTATTTTATAATACTCATAACCATTAACATAACGGCTTGATTATATCATATTATATTAAATAATAATTATTTAATAATACATTATTATTTGATGAAACTCGGCCTTTCGTGTAATGTAGACTATCGTAGAATATCACTCATACATGAAATGAATGATATCACAATGTTACATGAAATATAATTTATAGAATATATTATATTTATTTTATATTATAACGTTTCAGGTCAATAAATTACCTTTTTCTACTGGGAATTGTTTGTATCACACGCTTTTGAAAACAAAGTTGTACTTTAGAATTTCAGGGTGATACATTATCCGCACCATAATTAAATTGACTCCAAAAAATATAAATATGATCTTAGTAATAAATTGTTTCTTATATCCTATATTTGAACCCTACATCGCCAGAAGGTATTGTCAAAATTCTTATAGAAAATAAATAATGGGAAATAAATAGTATCATGGACTATCATGTAACAAGGATTATATGTAAGAAAACATTAGATGAAATTGAAAATATTTACTAAGAGAGAAATTGTAAATATATTTATGATGTTAATGAGGTCATAAATCAAAGAAAACTTAATGATCAATAGAACATTGATGCCCACAATTTTCTAAATCATTAATGATTAAAGTGACTATTTGATCAATATAAATCAATTTTTTAGAAAACATTTTATTTCTATGTATTATTCCTAATGTTGGGTAATTAATTTACTTTTGGATAATATATGGATGTTTATGTACATGATACATAATAGTTTCATTTCAATAATTCCAGCTATTTGTTGTGATTCAATTAGATTATAATTCATCCCATTACTCTTTGAAACAAACTGCTAATAATGAATTTTTAATGCCTGAAGCACTACAAAAATATATAATGTGTATTACGGCCTATAAAATAGTGACAAGTCCAACTATATGTCTATAACTATCATCTTAAACCAATATAGTTAATATATTAATATATAATATAGAAATGTGATATTATTGGTTCACCATTAAAATTTATTTAACAAATTGATACAACAAAAACAATAAAAAAATAACCATGACATTTAATAGTACATTTGCTGGAGTAAAACAAAATTCATCATTCATTCATGGGTTAATGTTCGACGACCATTCTCGAAATGAAATTTTTTCACCCTACATATACATTTTCTATTAATAAAACCATATTAATGTAATTTTGAAAATATATCTAATAAACATCGTTAAAATATGGTTATTTATAAAATAGACATTTAACTAATTTTTTTAATAAGGCCTTAATACATAAATACTTCATCCATTTATAGAACACCTTCAATTTAAACTTGTTTTTTCCTTATCAACAACCCTCATAATAGTTATTAAATAATATTTCAATAATTATAATCATATCCTCCATGAATTTAAAACCAGGTTCCCATTAGGGAACATTTTCATGTGACATGTTACCCCGAGTCCGTCCTGGAACACCTTGTCAGAGTTACTACTCATTGATACATCTATACTATAACAACTCCTGGTAGTACTGTCCTGATAGTATTTTTTTTAAAATTCCACAAAATCAATACCATAATACATGTATAGGTTTTTCATAATACTTATTCTAAAATTCATCATTATGGTTATGTTATATAACCTATGTTTTCTTAAATATAGTTCCCATGGTTTTAACTATTCCTCCTTCTGAAATCAATTCTAGCGACCTGACCTCAGATAGCCTGGAGCTAGTGTCTAATATCAATTACATCATAATGATTACGCAAAAAAATATTTTGATGGACTGAGATGTTAGTTATCTTGGAAAACTAGACACATACATGGGTTGTTTATTTCAAATTACTACACTAAATACAACATAAATATAATTTTTTAAAATTAATTACATCAAAAATAATAAATTTGAGGGTATCATTACATCATCTTGTATATATTTTCTTATATTTCATAGTAGGATTCTAGGTATCCTTGGGAAATGAATCAAAATTAATTAAAGCTCAAATACTCAATAATGGTATGTAAACCTGAAGATTTAATGAACCAATGAGAAAAAATTAATATGATGATGTAAATAAGGGACATCACATGCCATTCAAATCACTATATAAAGAAAAATCAATATGTAAATGTATGAAACTAAATAATATTCTATTTAATCAAATAACTAAAATGATATATACCCATATATATGATAACAAAAAATCTAAATGATGAAATATAACATAAACTTAATTAAATATATGCTTCATTTCTAGATTTCGCATTTCCTTGAGACATGGTACCTTTACCATCATTACCATACACAAGACGGTTTATAACATATTGAGTAGAAACCAATCTGAGATTCCCATAAAAATAAATCATCCCATGAGACTGCTGATGCATCGAGGGTATTCCAATAATGGTTCCCCACCTATTTCATTCTAGTCCAATTCATTCTAAATATTGAATAAATGAAATAAATAATGTGCCTTATTAAATATCCTAGTTTAATAAATAATACAGAATTACCAATATTTTTAAAAATAATAAAATAACTATCAAAATATAAAATATATGTAAAATAGTATATAGATTTACAATTAGTAATACTCATGTTAAATGATATAGATAATTAATGTAACACCCCAAACTTCCACGGTACGTTTCCCTTCGAATAATCGATAGCGTGTGTTGTACGCAACCTCGAGTTCTAACACACACCACAACTAATTAAACTAGCCGTTGTGAATAGTAATACCTACTTTTTGAAATCATATATATTTTATATTTCAAAATGGAATTAATTTTTGGATTCGGAATATTGAAATTAGCCTAGGGTGAAATTTTGGTACTTTTCGGATAACTTTTATATTTTGATGAATAGTGAAAATTACTAAATTTTAATTAAAAACAACTTTTTTAATCAAAATAATTAATAGTGATAAATTGTGAATTTGAGTGGTTTTAAAGTATATTTAGAATATATTTTTACCATTTAATATAATGTTGGTCATTGGACATAATTTTACAATTAAACCGAACATAAACAAGTGTCAATCTTTTTATAGTTATTATCTCTTAAAAACACGCTTTTTGTTTTGACAGCGGGAATTAATTTTAAATTAATTTCTGCCACTTCTGTGTTATGAATTTAGGAAACTGGATTCCATATTTGGAATCATGATGTTCAAATTGTGTAAATAGGTAACTTTTATTTTTAGACATTTTGAATAGTTACTGTGGTAAATATTTTATTTACCATGGTTAAAGGATAAATCCGGTAAATAAGGGTTAAAAAATAATATTATAATAATACAAAATTACCCTAAAACGTGTCCTAACCTTATTGGTGGACACATACCCGACCATGGGCATCCTTGGGTCAATTTGGGGACCCCTTGGAGCCACTTGTATGTGATAGGGACACATTATATTAATAAAGTTAAAATAAAAATAAAAATGGCATAAGATTACATCTTTTAGAAGAACAATTTTTTCATAGGGTTATACATGTTGGATTTTCGATTATAAATATTCATTAGAAAGCTAAAAAGATTTCCTACATTATGATATTTTATTTATAATTTTTAGACATCAAATAAGTTAAATTATTAATGACACAATAATGATGCAATGTTTACCTCATTAATAAATCATTGAAATAAATAATATTATAATGATTAAAATATTATCTAAAACCTGTCCAATTCTTATTGGTTGATGTTATTTAGAATATGAGTCATCTTATCTTCGACCTCAATGATTTTTGGACCATTATAAACCGAATATAATTATATTATAAAGTAATACTTTCACTCTTTCCTAAAGAGCCCCTCCTCTCCCTTATAAAAGGAGACCACTTCTACTCATTCCTCACACCTCTCAAGCCACTTTTCTCGTCCAAAATCTGCCCAACTAAGGTCCCCACATCCCTCTACTCCTCCTTGAAGCTTCCCCTTAGGCAGAAAGCATTTCAACAAGTCCTTTGGTTCT
This sequence comes from Viscum album, assembly GCA_963277665.1. Classification (NCBI taxonomy): domain Eukaryota; kingdom Viridiplantae; phylum Streptophyta; class Magnoliopsida; order Santalales; family Viscaceae; genus Viscum; species Viscum album. Next base: position 1,807,655,644 of record OY728136.1, on the reverse strand, counting down.
AACCAAAGTGAGTTACCTAAATTAAAGGTAACGATTTCTCTTAAATTATTTTCATTTGTTTTGCTTCTCCAACCCCCAAACTCTTTTTATTTCTTTTCTTTTGTAACAACACCAGTATCCTCAATATACTAGGATGTTGTTATAATATGGATTCAAACTACACATACACACAACTCCATCTAATGGATGATGAACATAATGTTTCTGTGGATGGCAAACTAACGCCTCACGAAACGATGATTGTTCAAATACATCTTACCGCCTATCATGGTGGACATTATGATGGCACTGTAATTAAATATGATATTAATGATATATATTTTATATATAATATTCTGTAATTCCATTTTATTTCATACCATTATTCGTTTAATGTTGTATATACATACGATAATTTCATTTGAGGAAGTGCGGACTACCGCCCCCTTAAAATGATATGACTCGTTCATACCACACATGGAACGTATAAAGGATGGTGTTAATGAACTTAAGTAACATGTATAAAATATTATATTATAATGGAATAGTAATATACCTATGTATCATTGGTATTCGATTCTTTTAAAATAAAAATTAAATGGAAGTAGCGTTCGTCCGTACGTACAGACTACCGTCTCCACGAACGCGATGAGATTCATTTTCCATCGTATCCATTCAAGTATAATTATCATTTGATGATTTAAAAATGATGTTTAAAGACTTGATACCATTCTGGATTTGAATAATATACAACTTATCCTTTACAAACATGGATTATGTAACAAAACATATAAAAGAAAATGAGTAAGTTAACACCCGAAACGACGATAATTTTAAGATATTATTATCAAATCAGTATTAAAAGATCATATATGATATCATATTAATGTATATGATTCTTGTATAATTTAGTAACAATTATTTCACTATTATATAGGAGGTTAACCTACCCCAACCAAGGAAAAGTACAAGGTAAGGGTTATTTCACAATCTCTTCATTATCCGAGGTTGTATTATACGTAATAATCTACTGGGATCTCTTTATCATCCACATCCATGTTTCATCGAAATGTATTTCAAAACATTTTTACTATTTACAAGAATATGGGTTAAAGTCATTTATACCCTTGTTTGACTTTTTATAAGAGGTTTATAAAGGAATATTTCTGTCGTTTTCAAAACAAGGTCCTTTTTAACCTTTTGGACAGAATTGAGGTAAGAATGTTTTTTTTAACTTATACGGCGGGTGCGGTTATTTTCTGCCGTTATAAAATCGTCGAAGCTTCCCATACAAGCTTATAAGAATATTATCAAAGAAAATGTTTTATTTTATATGGATCTTAAATGATTTCAAAATAAAAGGAGATACTTCTTAAAAAAGAATTTTGATTTCATCTATGTCAACATCCTTTGATGGATTTTAAGATTATTTGAAGTTGATTTATTATGATACAAAACTTCTATATTGTATTGAAGGTTTTGTGATATGTTTGACTGTGGATGTGCTATTTTTATACCATTCATAGTTTATGGTGAAATTATTGACATTTCGTATGCTAGTTCTAATACGAATGTTTATGTTATGTTTAAACCTTTTCATATGGGAATGCATTGGACTTAATAAGTGACGGGTGGAGCCCGCTATAGCTCCTCGATGCATCGGTAGGTCTCATGAGACAAACTACTGTCTTGGCACAAGGCCTTGACAAAATCTTATTTGTAGTCTTGGCACGAGGCCTTGACTATGTGGTTATGACAGTCTGGCATTATGCATTCCAACATTTTGAAAATGGTTATTGATTTTAGCATGTGATTATTCGATTAGTAGAATATCCATGTGAATAAGTAAATGGCATTATTTCATTTTACTTTTGCCATACTATGTTGAAGTTCAATTTTAAAAGGCTTTTGTTTTAGTAATTCATTGCCTTAAATGTTAATGCTTATTTTGAATGTTCCGCTATATTGTTATCCTTACTGGGCATTTGAGCTCACCCCTTTTCTATGTTTTATTTTTCCCAGGTAGTGAAGAAGTAAATTATGAATGACTTGCAGGGATATTATGAGGGGTTAATAGTGTGGATATGAAGACTTTGTTGTTGTAGTAGTTTTTCACTTTGAAATGTAATGTAAAACTTTATGATTATATCTAGTGTTTCCAAGGCTACTAATCCAATCAGTCTTTCAGGATTTGATCTTTCTTGTGATCATGCCAATGTTATGTAATAATGCACCGACTCTGGGTAGCTGGGGTCGGGGCGTTACAATTAAGGTAAATTCAATGATAATTTTAGAATGAATATTTTATGGGGATTTGAAAAATAAATCTAGGATGTGAATATAAATAATATCCTTAACCCATTAAATAAAAAACCATCCATATTTAGGATAAGGATGTTATAAATACAAAATCTACTAATATGAGTAAAATAAAAGTTTTTTGTCTTTGATAAAGGTAAATATTATAAAAATATCATTTAAAATCATTCCTAATGAGAATAACCAATTACTTTTTAAAACGATATTGAAAAACCTTTTCCTTGAAGCACATTTTCATTAAAAATAAATTTTAAAAACATTTTATTTTAAAATTATAATTTTAAACATGCAAAGATATATTTGAATGAATTATAAATGATAGATCTATATAGGTCTTACAACATAAAAATAAAATTTATTATTCATAGTAAATGGGTAGAAAAATGCCAGATTCAGAAATTGAAAAGAATATTCCATTGAAAAAAGTGGTAAAAGAAAAAAATGTAAATATCTTGTTACAATATAATTAAAAAACATTTGTTGAAAACATTTTCATAAAACATGGTTTTTAGACGAAATGGGTTCTATGACTAAAGATTGATATGATGTTTTTTTAAAAAAACATTACATAATACACATTGACTTCCGTACTGTGTAAAAATAGAACTAATAAATGAAAAAGAGATAAATTAACAAAAGGATATTTAAATTAAATGGTTTATTGAATAATGTTTATATAATTTTATATAATATAAATGATATATCGATAAATTAGTCCTGAGAAATATAATCATCGAAGAATCCAACGAGTCAGATACAAAATTTGAACATTTTTAATCATAAGGCTAAAGAAGGAATATAATTAATTTCAATATATAATATCATTAGATTAATTGTATTCATGATATTTAATGTAGAATGTAATTATATACACCATATAGAATAGATATGCTTCTTAAAAACAAATATATCTCAATGGAATAAAATTTCAAACGAATTCCCATACATTGTTTGAAACATTTCTCATGTGTCCGTATATTCTAGAATAATAAAGTTTTTCTAATTATTGACATTATTTAACAAAATAGTTTTTATCATCATTATTATTTTATTTATTATCATGTTTCAAAAAAAAATTTAAAGTTATTTTTATGTATAATTTTTTATCAAATTTTGTTTAGGGGTCAGAATTGACTTTTTTAGGTAATTTATGGTCAAATGGGTTAGTATATAAAATCTCTAGAATTATAATAATGAAATAATTCATATATTTATAATTAAAATATAAATTTAAAAACAATTATTAATTTTTTTTTGAATAATGAATCTACATTACAATCTGGGAGATCATAGGTTTTACGTACACTTGAGTAACATTTGATTTTTTCAATGATAATTATGGAAATAAGGTATGTAGATTAGTATATTTATATAATATTTTTTATATAAAATATATCATATTATTTAATAATTTTCACTTATATATATAAATATTTTTATGTAAAATTTATCACAACATTTTGAGGAGTATGTAGTTCACACGTCCTTGAAAGATATTAACACTTTTTAGTGTGTTAAAATATAATAATTATATATATATATCATGAAAGTTAATTATTTCATTAATATAATATAAATAATTTGTATAAAAAATATTTTCAATTAAAATAAACATTTAAACACTCTATTTATCATGTTAACGAATCAAAACTCATTGAGGGGGTTGTAGTCCACACTTCCTCAAACGAGGATATCTTATTCCCCAAAAATGGAGTGCATAAGGATATTTGTAACATAATAATTATAGAAGTAAAAATTCAGTAATAATATAAAATATAAAATATATTAATAGTTGTAGTATCATATTCCACATAATGATAGGTGGTCATGAATAAATGAAAAAACGTAGTTTCGTGTGGGAGTAGTTCGTTATAAACAGAATCAATATCTTTGTTACACAATATAAGGATGTGTGTGTACGTGTAAGAATAAAATATATTCTAAAAAATTCCACTATATTTTGGATAATAGTGTTATTATGAAATAACATTATAATTATAGTTGAGGTGATGGAGAATTGAAATAAAACAAAAACTCTTTAGGAAAGGTGTTACATATTAATCGGGCAACTCCTTTTGGTTTGAACCAAATGATTCCTTTAAAGTATTTTTCCCACAGGTAGTATTATAGGGTTTGGATAGGGATCATTAGGATCTATTTGGTGTGATATTTTATTTTCTAAATTCACTTATGATGTGTGAGGAAGTGGGGGGAGAGAAGGTCCTCTTATAGTGGAAGAGGAGTAGGACTCTTGTAATATTACTACAATGAAATTCCATGCACATTTTATAACATTTAATGTGGCTCCAATAATGGATATTGTTTTCTAATATATAGTATATGGTATAATAATTGCCACCCAATGTCTGTTGGACAATTTACTAGGTTATTTGGACCCTTATGATTATGTCTTACTCACTAATTAAGCTTAATCATTCCTTATTAATATTAATTAATATTTACAAATTCAACTTATCATTTTAGTCAAAAACCAAGGTAACCAAATTAGAAATTAAAAATTTTAATGATTAAAAAATTGGAATCAATTATTCCATATTCCAATAATAGAAGTCGCTGAAATTAATTTAAATTTAATCCTATAGAGGGGTCGACTATACAGGTTTTAAATGTAAAAATGCCTAAGAGTTTGTGATGTTTATATAGTCAATTTCAAAGTGAAATTGATTCCAATTATCTAATTTGCATTATTTTTTTAAAATATTACGTAATTAAACTATAAAAAAGATTTAAAATAGTATTTTTCATTCTAAATTAATCAGATGAAAAATATGTTGTAACAAAAAATTCATTATTTTTCACTATTCATTAAATATTGAAACATCACATAAAAATACCAAAACATTATCCATAGAATTTTTTGAATATTTAAAATATTGTGTTTATTTTGAAAAATTACCATTATAAAAGTGTTAAAATCGGATTAAAAATGGGTTCACTATTAAAAGGATGTGAAAATGCCTTAATAAAATATCAATTTTTATCTGAAATATTATGTTCATTCTTATCATATGCATATTATAACTGATGGATGACTATAAAAAATATTTTATTTAATATGTTTCATATATATTTAATTATAATCATTAAATATTTGTAATTAATTATCTTTTTTAATAGAAATCACGTTTGGATGAATAATAATAAAAAATTGAATTTTATATAATTGGTTCATATTTTTGATTCTCAATAATTTGTATCAAATGGATTAATTTTATATTTATATAGAAATATATTTTTATAAATTATTTAATAATATTAATAACCACTAACATTATGGCTTGGTTATATTATATTATATTGTATAATAATATTTTGATATTACATTTTTATTTGATGAAACCAAACAGTCCTTGTAATGCATGTTATCGTATATTATATTTCTAGAGTGAAATGATAGATAAAATATTTTTATATGCATTCATACATTGAATATATATTATATTTATTTAATATTTTCATGTATCAGGTCAATATATTCCATTTTTCACTTGGTGTTGTGCGTTATACATGATATTGAATACAAAGTTGTACATTATAATTTTATGGGGTTAGAAAATTTTTTAACAATATTTTTATTTTCAAAAAAAAAACTATTTAGGAAATCATATATAATTGGTTAAAAAAATTAAAACATATTTATAAAAAATGGTTTTGATTAAAATGGATTTCTGAAAGAAGAGATTAATAATGTAATAATTTCATTAAAACATTTTCTTAATCATTTTAAGTTTAATAGAAGGTAAGATGCTACTATTAAATGAAAATATTCATGAAAAAAAATTAGATGAAAATTGGTTATTTTATTAAAAAAATATCATCTAATTTCATTTGATGTAAATTCATGTATAAACATTGCTGATTAAAACGAGATTGTAAAATAAACATTTGCACAGATCGTAAATTTTAATTTAGAATTAATTAATGTATTATTTATTTTTATAACATGTAAATCCACACGAAATTTGTGAAAATAAAAAATATAATAATATTATGTAAATCACATAATTTTATAAAATCAATTAAAATGATGACGTGTTAAAACATAATGAAAATAAATTGAGTTTTGAAACTTTTTACCACTTCGTATCATTTTTGATAAAATCACCATGAATTAAATTATTAAAATTGAAGAATAAAATACCATGAATAATAATTTAGTAATTATATTATATGTTGAAGGGGAATTTTGAAACCCATTTAGATGAAATTAAGTGGATAACATCATAATATGCCTCAGTAAAGGAAAATTAATGTGAAGTCCCTTGCCTCATGATTCAATTTTCATGAACAATCATTAACCAAAAATATGTAGGTAATAAAATTTATAATAAACTATAAAATAAACATAATAATATTGATATTATCATATATATTTCATTAATTACTTCTTATCTCCCATATGTTAATAAGTATTCATTATATTCTTTGTTTTGATTGGAAATTAACTTGCTCTCACATTTATTCGTTTTCATGAATCTTGTCGTTACTGTGAATATTATATATTTTAATCATATATTGGAAAATAATAATTAAATAATTATCATATTTTTTTAATAAAGTATTCTTTTATGACGGACCATGAAATATAGTTAATAAAACTTTGTTTATAATAGTCATGGAGATAATAGGTCATACATACACATAATTAACATTCATATTTTCCAACGATCATTATAGAAAAAAGATAAAAATATATATTTTATTACTAGAAAAATAAGAATTTCATACATAAAATACTAATTCGTTAAATATAATTATATATATATCATCAATGTGGTGTATTGATGAAAATAGAGTCACATCACTTTGTGAAGGTGGTATCCCACATGTACAAAAATGATTTAATCATCTTTATGTGAGTGAAAAGTTATGAACATGAATAATTTATTATATATTAATAATGATAAATATTTCATTAGTAAAATAATAACATATTTTATATCATATATAATAATTTTCATTACAGTTTTTACATTTTATGAAAATTGTTTTTGAAAAACGAATCACAGCACTTCATGAGGTTGTAGTCCACCATAAGCATGAGAGACATTATCGCATCGCCTATGAGATGGAAAGTAAAAAAAATTATTTAAGAAATAATAAATACATATGTATGAATATATTAAATATATCTTATAGATTATTTATTTAAATTTTCATTCTCAATCATGAGAGGTGGTAATATAAAAATTGATTGGACCAGTTCATGAGTTCATAGTCATCCCTACACACTAACGATGATTTCACAATCAATAATTTGTAATTGAGGATTTTTGTTGATAATTAAATTAACATAAATACCTCTTAGTATATGAAAAATATTTATGTATTAATATCACAATTATTTAATTTTAACTAAATTTGGTAGAATTAGAAATAAAATAGAAACTCATTTTTTTAGAATTTTACCACTTCTCAGACCATTAATTTTTTTATTATACATAATGTATTCATAAAATGGATTAAATCCATAAAAATGATTCTATTATGAGTGAATGATTGTTGGTATGTGATTTGGTTATTGATATTCCAGGTAAAAAGTGTTATATTTTGTTAATAAGAGGTGAGACAAGTGGACTTTTATTAGTGAGGTTCGTGGAATACATTTAATCTTTGAAAATAAAAAGGTGTACAAACATTTATCTCATTTAATAGGGTCAAAAATAGATTAATATAGATATTTAGTCATTATAAGGTCATAATTCATTCATAATATTATTTTTATATAATTTTATAGGTAATTATATCCATTATATTTTCATTTTAACCCAAATGAAATCAATTTTTACCATAGCTGTGGTAAACGGTTTTTTATTTCATCTTCACAATATAGTAATATAAATATTTTAGAAAAATTAAATAAAATATATTATTATTATTAAAAATATTGAATATGTTTTTTTCCAAATTCAATTAACCATATTTTGAAATTATAATTTAAAATTAATCCTGTAGATGCGATTAAAAACGGAGTTTAAATTTGATAATATTCAAATACTAACTATGTTTATATATTAGAATTAATTTTGAAAATGATTCTAATGACCTGAATTTAAATAATTTCTATATAATGGAACTAATATTTCATTAAATCTGATTAAAAAGGAAATATACCTATATAAATAATTTATACAAAATAGTAGGTTTAATATAAAATTCAATTCTTCTCACTATTTAATAAAATTTAATCATTTCATAAAAAACCATAAAAATAATTGTATGATAATTTTAATATTTTGATATAAGAAAGAAATTTCATATTATAAAATATATTTTATAAAAGTTTTAAATATTAATTTTAATTAATGTTTTCAATGATTGACTAAACAACATTATAGGAATATATAGTTTTCAGAAAATTTATTTTTTCATTCAAATGGATATAATTTTTAAAAAAATAAAAAGATATGAATTATTATTATTTTATACATATTTAAACCATATGAAATTATTAATTTTTTTCATTTTTCATGCATAATAATTTTTCTACAACGTTAAAATATTATTGTTTAAATAAAATTATATTAATTGAGTATTGTATTTCATTCAAACCCAATGTTTTGTCTATTGATTTATATCATAGTAACTTAATTTTTGAAAAATAAATATATAATACAGTTGTGAGTTATAATATTTATATCAAATAAGATCACAAACTCTCAGACTCTGTGATGAAATCGTAAAATTTACATTTACAGCATTGATGCTGATAATAGTTACCTAATTTTTTCCCATCTAAACCAGAAAACAGCAAAAAATACCACTTATATACAAAAGAATGTTTTATGATTTGATTTTTGTATAATTTTGAAAAAAAACTTCATAAAAAATTAACATGAGTTTAAATGACCTTTTCTCAAAGATAAACTAGCGTCTATTTTTCACATTAAGACATCATCATCATTAATATGAAATCCCTTCATGACATAACTCATTAAACCCCATACTTTATAACATGGGGAAAAGGGAAAAAATATGGGAGATCTAAAATTATCATTTATCGAAAATGTATGAATTAAAAAGTAAATTTCATTAGAGCTAATAATACAAAAATATGGGTATGATTGCATAATAATTTTTTAGTAGAATAAAACAAGTATATTTTTATCCGAAAATACATGGATCATTAAAACATGGGATAATTATTTAACAAAGGAAATCATAATAATAAAAAATAGTCACGATTCATGTTATATTAACCATTATAAGATTAAACAATATTAAAACATACAAACCATAGATATAAAATTTTAGTATCATGAGACATAATCTCATAAAATCCTTAATGAATCCATATAGATTTATTTCAGAACACTAAAATATTGATAATACTATATGTCTAAATTACATTAAAATTATCTACATAAAATAATCATTATCCAATGAAGTTGACTATTATATGTGTTCACCCATAATAAAATCATTAATAGGATAACCTGACACAATCTGTTTGCACAAATTCTATATAATGTTCAATAACCAAAACCAAAAAATGTATATAAAAACATCATCATAAAACACAAAGAAACATTAATTATTCCTTAATATCCTGATTATTCAAGGGAAAATTGATGGGTTTCATGTTAATCAATTTGAATCATGATAAAATCATGGAAATAAAATTTTTTCTATAACAATTTCATTGATACATGATAAATACATGAAAATAATGATGTTTTATAACAATCTCTTTTAGAAAATATTAATACATCAAAAAAAAATAATTATGATTGTACCAAAACAAAATATACTCATTTTATCATGACTATCAATATGTGTTTTTAATGTTGATGAAAGGAAATAATATTAAATTATCATTAAATTAATTATCTAAAATACCCATTTCATGTTAAACATAACATTTTTAAACATAATTTTTTAAAATAATTTTTTTTAAATAATCATGAAAATTTATAATGTAATATGTGGAAATAAATTTAAAGATTTCTTGAGTAAAATATTATTTTTATTTGATCATCCCACTAAAAAATTGAATTTTTTTTAAAAGATGTGATTTGGTTAGAAAATACATTTACAACCGATGAGAGAAATGATGTCATATTTTATTAATAAACATTCTCATAAAAATCTCTACAAAATACTGTAAATATTATATAATCACGTGAAAATATAATGAATTAGTATAGGATAATTGAATTTATGTGAAATAAAACATTTCAACATCAGGGCATTGATCATACACAATACTATTAAATGATGACATTCTAAAAAATGTTTCCTAACAATTTTCTAACTTTGAATCTAAATTACCATTAATTAATAACATTAAATGAATCATATTTTACCAAAAAATATTAATATTAATCATATAACATTATAAATGGGGTCTATATTTTACACATTAAGAATATTATATATATTTTTGTACAATAAAACAAAATTTTCTCCATTTATTTTTTTATTTTTATATCATGTAAATATTATTTTACGTGAAAAAAACAATTATATCTATGTATGGAAAACTGATGTTACCTGCATTATACACAACATTGACTTCTTCAACAGTTTGAGTAATGCTGAAGACTGAGTTTTACCAAACAATAATATATTTCTCAATCATTATTATTAAATATTATAAGATATATCATAGCTGTTAAATTGATAATTATGAATAGTATGAAATAAATATAGAAAATATACAGTTCAATTAATTTTTTTCTTATTAAATAGAAATGAATATAATAATCAAATTAATATAAATGGGTTTATTTTATAAAAAATAATTATTATAGCCACAAAGTTGTTTTATCGAAATAAACTAAATAAATTACACTAATTAAGAGATAATAATTAAATATATGAATTATATATAGAATAAAATATTTTTAACATTTATCTAAAATATTGGACATGCATAATATATGAATAAACCCAATATTATTCATAAAAACCTATATTTTTATAAATGCAAATTTACTGACTTTTAATGGTGTGCCTAAATTAAAACTAATTATTCTCACTTCTATAATCTTTATATGCAAAGATAAATATCATTTAATATTATAAACATAAATTTATGGTTATGTTAATTTTTTTTATTTTGTTACTATCATCCATTTTGAGAATAAAGAGTGAAAAATACTTATTTTTAATTCATATATTCTTTTTCAAATAATGTACTATTTGAGATAAAATATGTTTATAATTGGTTTTTGATTATAATTATATGAATAATACATCATTTAAACTTGTTTATGTCATTGGGATAAATTTTAAATTGAAATTGGATATAAAAACATAGAAAACTTTTGAACTTATTAACAATAAAACCAATCTTTATCATCTCATCTGTGGGATTAATTTTAATATAATTTCTACCAACTATTTTATGGGAATTTTTTAAACTTTATTCCTTATTTTTTGAATAATTTGTAATAGATTATAACATTAATTTATTTTTTGATAAAAAAAGTATTGAAATTGAATGAAATTAGTTACCATGATTAAGAAGAAAATTCTCTTCGCAAGTGACTAAATCCTATTATTAAGGGTCAAAATTAAAAATAAAAATGTCCAAAATACATTTATGGACATATTTAGATTATCTAATAACCTGTAAATAATTTTTTCTATTATTGGATGCACTTTTTGAAGGAAAACCAAAGGTGGAGTTCCCATTCCAAATATTTACCTGAATGCCACTCCTTCTAAACTATAAAAAAACTCAGCAAACCCACATCCTCACACATTTGAATCCACATTGGATAAACCAGGTTCAAAGTACACTGCTCTTATAAATCCATCCCCTAATCTTAGAAGCCTCACCTATTTCAAAAAGGCATCCAAGGATTCTATTTGGTGTAAAGCAAAATGTGTAACACGAATAAGTGGTATCATCCTTCCATAAGCTATTTTGTTATTATTAATTCAACGCCACCATAAATATTTTTAATACATGATTATTCAATCCACTAATAATCATAAATATGCATATATATTTTGACTATAAATGTTATTCATTCAATTATATGAACATCCAACTAATGGAAAACAAACTGACTGTTTATGTTTTTGTAGATATACCACCTTACCAAACTATGTAATTTGATTTTCCTTTAACACATCTCATGTATAGTAATTTGGATGTAAATTACAATTATATATGATATATATGATATTTATAATTCAATTTTTCTTAATTATTTTATATATAATATATATTCTTATATATTCCACTTTTTGTAAATATGATATCGTCATTTGTGGAAGTGTAAACTATTACCCCCTCATGTTATGTGATACATTAACAATATATATGGAAAGTATGAAATATTTAAATTTAAACTGTGTTCCATAAATGAAATATTTATGATATTCATTACATAATTAAATTTATGCAATCGTGTTATATTCGTTACATTGTTAAACATTTCTCACAGTATAAAGAGAAATTGTCGGTCATAGATATATGGATTGAGACCTCCCTGACATGATATGATTTCTTTTAGATCAAAATAATACTATATATCATTATATATAACTAAATACCATTTCATATATGATATAATTATTATTTTTAGATATATATTGTTACTTAAAATCTTTCCATAACTATCACTAAAAAATGGAAATGATAATCATGTATACACACAACCTCCCACATCAATGATTATAGCATTGGGTCATTTTTCAAAACCATATTCTAGGATTGGTTTTGAAAGAATAATATATTTAAAAATATGAATATTATCTGAATATTATTATTCTATATATGTATTTATGACGCCCCTTTGATAGTAGTCGACATACAAAATTCATTTCCACACATGAAACAAAATTGGGTCTATGACCATATATAAAATTAAATGTAATTTTTTTTAACAATATTTATTTTACTAAAATAAATCAAATAATCAAATTTAATAAAAAAGTATCAATAAATTAAACAAATATCATTTGATTATTAATATAGAATATAAATACACATGTGACATTTAGGACTTGATGCACATGATTTTTATGTCACTATGTAGAAAGTTGAGATAAATGTTATATTCACCGCATACTTTTTTTATATGTTGTATCTACATAACCTATTGTTATATTATATAGTCAATCCTTTTATATTTATGGTGATCAAAAAATTAAAATTAATTTTATTCCATCATTTTTATTATGATTCAATTTTTTCAAATTGGTATGGGATAGTGTAGAACGTTTAAAGATTATTTTCATTGAAAAGTGTTTAATGATTTCAATAGAAACATCAATTTCATTTGTGATTTATTTCTCTCTAACTTGAAACATAACAAAATTTTGTTTTTTTGTATTAAATAATAACTTTTTAAAATTTCCATATTCTCATTCAGTGGATATTATTATTTCTCAAATAGTATAAAATGTTTAGATATGGTATTCACTTTGATAGTAATTTGATTAACTAACGAATTATTGATAAATATGTATCTATATTTAAATACAGTTATTTTATAAATAATGTTGATTATTTAAATAAATTACATGATATATTAAGACTAATTTAGATATGTATGACATGGGTGGGTCTTGTTTAGAGATATCCCCTGGATGCATTTGTATTCTGTTAAGATGAATCAATTAACAAAATTAGAATGGCAATTACATGACAAGTTATAAACCATATTTTGAATGGTAATAATTATAATAGTACCATGTACCAAAGAAACATGGTAGAAAATAATTAATTGTTTCCCACATTTAGATTCAACCAGTTTTATATGATAATTTTGTGTTGATATATATATATATATATTAGTGAATTTTATTATTAATATACTGATTAGATGACATGTGTTTTAGTTTCATACCATTATAAATTAAAATTTCCTTTTCTATATATTTGAATGGTATGTGTTATCATTTATTTACCTTTAAATTTTTATTATATTGCTAAAGTAATTATTTATTATTAATTATTTACCCTTACATAGAATTTTATATTACACTTATTATGTTTTTATTCCACGTGTTATGAAGAGGAATCCATTGAATGAGTTTCAAGGATATTTATATTTTACATTTTTTATGTTATATTTTACATTTATTATTGGATTATGGGTATCATATATGTAATATCATTTTCCAATAATAGTAAACAAGTTGGTCCTTCAGTATTTAATTCCATTTAATCATATAAATGTATTAAGTAATAAATCATCTCTATGCTTTTACTGGTTAGGGCACTAAAATTTTAATCGTATGAAGATTTCAGCAACCTATGATACTAGATTTGAGAACATATATCATTTAAGATAACAAAAAGATAAATATTTAGTATCTGTATATAATTACATCCTATAATATTGGTAATTGAGAGTTAATGTGATTATTCCTAGAAATATGTACTTGTGTGGATACTAGAACTGGAAGTGGATATATTACAAATATACCTTAGGGAAAAAACTATGAAAAAGTGTGAAAAACCTAACACATAATAACCTGGTACATGATAATGAGACTTATAGAACACCATGTTCGACATCCCTATGGGGTACTCTTAACATAATTCACATTATCTTTACATAAGATTATGTAGGATTTAAAACTGATAATATACCCAAAGAAAACATGTTTATTATTAAGATATTATTTATGAGTCAAATTTTTTATTTATGATTAGTGTCTAATGAGTTTGGGGACTATACATTATGTTAAATAATGTAATGATCTAATCTATTATATCTTATTATTTATAAATGGGTCCTCGAAGGAAGACTGTTATCAATAGCCATTGACAATGTAGTGGTTTCCCAATAAAGAAATCCTCTATAAAAAGAATTTAAACTACCAATTTAATTGATATATTAAATAGTATTAATCAGGTTAGGGCATATAACCATTTATGAATGTAGAAACCTTCACCATAATGAGAATCTACAATGTTGTTTTTCATTATGCGATAGAGGCCCCCATAATTTAGTGGGACTAGAGAACAATTGGTGGGTGAGAAATGAATTAAGGTAAGTGAGAACATATATGTGGTCTTAGAATATAGTGAAAAGTATACACATGAATTATATTGTCTAAATGATGATATAAATTAATGGAGGTTGTTGATCGAAAATAATAGGGATAAAGAAGAAAGAAAACTCAAAGAAGGGGTAACTTTTATGGTGTCATTCCTCAATAAATACATCCTTATTATAAAAGAAACAGAGATTAAGATAAAGTTCCATTTTTTTCGAAAAAAAGGAAAAAATGATACACAGTATAAAGATACCTTTACCATGTTATAAATGACTTATATGGATTTCATACATAACAAGGAATTTAAAATTGATCATTTTAATGAAGGACATAATAAAATTCTTTAAAGGTTGTGTGGGTCTCAACTCGTCTCTCCATATGATGAAATAGTTTTATGTTCTATTGTGATAGAGAATGAATTATACAACTCCTAAGAATCCAATTATAGGAATTAGAATACATAAAAGGAATATAAAATTATAAATATAAATAATAAGGGAAATAATGATTTTTTCTACATGTAATATCTATTGAAAGAATCACCTTGGTTAATTTAGAATAGGATTTAGTGTTTCTTATAAGTGGGAAAAATGGGGTCACCTAAAAAAATAATGCAATGGGGAGAATTAAAACACTCATATTATGTGTTATAATTTCACAGATATAGGGCACTATGCCAAAAAAATCCATAATCATCATGGGGATCTATCATGGAAGAGGCCAAGATGGAAGGTCAAGAATATTCTATAGATGCAGCTAATGTGTAATGATTATTATTATTGTGTATTTGGATCCAATAATTTTTTTTAAAATTATATTCCTTTGATGAAGTTCTGCAATATATGATAATTGAACTAAACTAAGTTTTTGTTAAATATTTTCAGACATATGTTTAATGGTATCAATAAAAGTGTATCAGTAGAGTGTTAACTATTTAAAAAAATACATTGTTAATGTAAAAGATATAATATGATACGTATTTTTACGTGATGAAATTTGGATAACTATTTGAATTATTTTGATAACATAAATTGGATAAGTGTAGACTACCTTGGAAGAAATTATTGATTTTTTAAAAAAGTGGATTATCATAATATTAATGTAGTGAAAAACACATATTTTTTTATGGAATATAACAAATAACATGTGTTTTACTTATAAAATATGAAAGAATTAATGTTACCTATATTTTATATGGTAATTACTATTACTAATATGTATTAAGAGTTTATATGTTGAATTTATTCCCATGTATATAATGTGACAATTAAGAGCTATTTCATGTCGATTAAATTCTAACTATATGTTCATTTTTAAAATTTTGTGAGGGTTGTTTATGTTTTGTATCATAATATTTTGGAAACATTAACCATTTATAAAATGTTTTATCTTTATATTTGTACATGGTTGTGTATATATTAATATTATATTCCTTTTTAATAATTAATATAGAAATAGTTCAAGGATCAACCAAAGTATATGACTATGATTATAAAATATAAAAATAAATTTACTTATAATCTATGTGATTGAACTATTTCCTTATGTCTAGGAAACATTAAATTGAAAAAATGTTGTTCTCCTATTATCATCTTTTCTGATGATATCAATGACCTTTTCCACACATCTGTTTTATGGAATTACGGTCACCAACAATTGCATGAATTTGTTCTCTATAATTATCCATCATAACTTGATGATTACATTTTTTCCGTTGTCCATGTTTTCAGAAATGTTCTCCTATTTATTTTCTCGGCTAGTGGTGACTTTTTAATTTTCATTTAATTATTATTAAGATGATGAGTTATTAACACTATTAATTATGTGGCTTTTTAACCAATAGTTTATTTTCAAATACCATGCCACTTATTTTGGATATCATGTTTAAATTGTGAGGACTCAAATTACGTATGGTCAGAAGAATTTAGTACACTGGGACATAATAATATTTCCCTTTTGGAATGTACGTATTTTTTCTTCCAAGCATTTTGTTTAGAAAATACCAATTTCATCATATTTTATACTCAACATAATGCTTAACTTTCTATATATAAAACAATGAGATAATTTTTCATTATAGTCTTGATGAACATTACTCAATGGATTATGTAACATGTAAGGCCAAGTATTACAAAAAAATAATATTTATTAAAAAATAATTTTTAATATAATAAGATATAACATGGCCATAAAATATTTGATAATGAATAGTACTAAATATACTTTGAAAATATATAAATGAATTTAATATTTACTGATTAATAATAATATTATATTTTATCCAATTGAATATAAAGGTAATGTTTTTATAAAAAATATTTTTTATTCTTATGAAGTCGTTTTATCCAAATAAATTAAAATAATTAAAATAAGTGAGTGATATTAAATTAATATATATATATATATATATTTTTCAATAAAATATTCCATACATTCATCCACTATATTAGAAATGAATAATATAAGAAGAAATAAAATATTACACATAAAAATAAATATTTTTATAAAGGACTTTTAACCACCATTTAAGGTAAAACTACATTAAATATAAGTTTTCACACTTTTATAAATTTATATGTCAAAAGAAATTATTTTTTTAAATAAAATAATATAGATTATTTTATGGTGAATTGTTTTTTTTCTTTGATGTTTCATTTATTGATGAATATTTAAAAATACTGAATTTTAATTTGAAACTAATTATTTTTCTATTTTAGTTATATGGAAAAATGGAAATTAAAATTTTTTAGAGTATAATTATATCAATTAAAGATAATTTAATTGTATTTAGGTAATTTGGAAAAATTTCACTTTGAAAATTTATATAAAAACATTGCAATGTTTTTAAATAATATTATATCAAAAACAGTTTTTCGCATCCCATCAACATAGTTAATTTTCAATTAATTATTGCAACTTAGTTGATTTAAATTTTTAATAATGGATAAAATATTTGGATTAAAAAATTATAATTTTTAATATTTTTAGCAAAGACTTTGGCCAACATATTAGTTGTAGTGATTGAAAATAATACAGTGATTAATAGAAAAATTAACATAACAAGGGAATCAACCTTAAACATTATGGCTAAAATGGAAAATACACTTCCCAAAAATCCATTTTGTGTCCATATTTAGACCATATATTCTCATTCATTGATGTTGGTAAAATATTTGATCCAATTTTCATAGAAACAACTTTCGTCTAATTTCCATTCAAAAAATTTACAAGAATAACATTTCTCCGCTATAAATAGGCAGTCACCCCTCCTATTTCCTCACACCTCTCATTAGAATTTGGATAGAACAATATTTTTGGAAATACATCATTAATATCACTCCTATAAAACCTATAAACCAAAAAATGTTCATAAATCCATCCATTTAATCCCATTGGTGAAAACAAAAATATAGTTTCCAAAAGATGATGTATTATCCTTCCCCAATATCTTTTGATTAATTTACATTATCACTCTCTGAAGCTCTTATTACTCAAGGATTATATAATAAAATATTCATCCTTAATAAACCAAGATATATTTATTATATGGTCTTTAACTTAATATACACACACACTTATATCTAATTTGTATTGAGCTTGTTTTTAATGTGTACGGATAACCACCGCCTCAAAAAAACAATGTTGTTCGTTTCTCTATTACCACCCCTAAAGGTTTGAAATTATGTTCTTAATGATATTTATATATGATAGTTATGTATATGATAGTTATAATTTATTTATTATTCTATAATTTTTCATATAAAACATTCCATTGTTCTTTACCTTTTGATTCAATATGATAACATTGTTTGTGGAAGTGTGTAATACCGCCCACATAAAGCAATGTGATTCTTTCACACAATACATGAGACATGAAAATTATCATTGTAATTATTCATATGTAAAATAATGGAAATATATATGTTAATATTGGAATAATTAAAAATCCTGTAAAATAAAATATCATTTTCATTATTATCCTTTTCACACACTAATAAGTGATAATATCGGTCTTGTATTTGTGGACTATCACCTCCACGAAAAGATGTGATTTAATTTAAATCACAGGAAATATATTTTAATATATATGTGATTTTATGATTATATTCAGTGGTAGTTATTATATAATTATCATTTTTAAGTATATATTTTTAACTTTTTTAATTTCATAATAATCACTAAACAATTTGAGAATTACTCAAAAATACAAACGACCTACAGTTTCCATCATTTTAACATTGGTTAATTTTTCATAACCATACTTCATCATTGGATTTAAAAGTATTATTTACATAAAAATATTTTAATTATTTTATTATTATTTTTTATATTTTTATATGATCACTATATGACCGTATTCGACCTACCAAAGTCATATTAACACATTAACCCAATTTGGATAATAAACTCAACGTAAACAAAATTTCATTAGTAATTGTTTAATACCTCATGAATAAATTGAAATAAAAATAATTATAAACATTAAAATGGTTCGATTGAATGTAAATAATGAACATATGTTTATCACTCATTAATATAAAGACACAAATGGCACATTAGACTCAGGTAAAGGGATTTTTATCTCACATTGTACATCTGTGGGATATATTTCACAGTCACCACATACTAATTTTATATAGAATATATACATAACAATTTAATATACTATAAATTGAATGATTTTATATTAATGATATATATAACATTCATTTATTTTTATTACATCAAGGGGATTATGAATCAAATTATTCCAAAAGGTATGATATACTTTGGAATGTTTAAAAAATATTTTACTCAAGAATTTTGGTAATTATTACAATTATAATATCAAATTATTTTGTGAATGTAAACATTCCATTAAAACAATCACACTATTATGATCATTTTTTATTACATTATACATTTATTAAATAGTTATATTCTCATATAATTGATATTTTTATTCCTTAACCTTATACATTTTTTGTAAATGGTGTTCACTTTGATTATTATTTGATTAACTAGATAATTATTGATTATCCAGTAACATTTATTCAATAAGAATATTTGAAAAAGAATAGTTTTTTTATTAAAATCTATTACAGGATATATTAGTAATTCATTGTATAGGTATGAAAGAGGTGTGTCAAAGTTATATATATCCCATCGATGCATCAGTATACTAAGAAGGGGAATCAATTGGACAAATTAGATGTGTTTTAATACAATGTGTTGTATACTATATTTTTAATGGTCTCTATGGTAAAGGTAACATGTGACTTTGAAACATGGTGTCCACTAGAACATGGTTTCCCTCATTTACATTTCATAATTCTTAATCCATGATATTTTTCATTTGATACGTCTATGGATTCATTGTTTTCTAAATTTAATTATTAACTTTAATTTTAATCTCTTTCTTACCATTACAAATTAATATTTCATGACATGGTTAATTTAATGGAATGTGTTATCATTTATTTTCCTTTCAAATATTATTAATATCATAAATTCATTATTTATTCCACATTACATTCCCTTATTAATCAGTTTATCTTACCCATATTTTTTTTACCTTTCCCCATGTTATTAAGGGGAATACATTGAATGGGTTTGATGGATGTTTATCTTTTAGATTTTTGGTGTTTTATTTTCTATTTCCCAATGTATTATTGGAATCATAAATGTAATATGGATTTCCAATACTAATAAAATGATTAGTCATTTTTGTTTTAATTCTATGTAATGATGATAATTTATTAAACTAATTCACCGATTTTTTGAATTATGCGGTTGAGTAATTTTTGTATACAAAACACATTAACAAATATGGGTGTATAATGTGACAAACATCTCAAATAAGGAATTTTGAGACAAAAATATCTTACAAATTTTGTAACATGGAAAACATAAACACCATGATACTGAGATCATAAAAATTATATGTTAATCCCCAAAATAAATATTTATAATAATATTAAAATTCATTCATGGGATGTATATACACTAGAGGAAAAAAAATAATTGGTGAATATTGAACATATCGTACTGATTAAAGTGAGATGAGAATACTATTAACATGAGTTCCATTCATCACAATTGTTCATTTTCGACATGAATAAAAATACAATATCAATTATTTTAATTATATAATGAATATTTAAAGATTATCATTATATTTATTTAAATTATTATTATGTTATAAATAATAACATATTGAATTAGGTCATGTGATGATGTGTAGACCATATTCGGCTTAAGTTTCAAAAACAACATAGGTATGTTGAAAATGCTCAATGATTTTATTATTTAAACATCTATAAAACAATTATTATTACATAATTATCATATTTATAAATCTATTATACAATTAAATTATATCATGAACAATTGTTAAGAAATATGTACTAATATTATGATCATGGGGACGACATATCATATGTATGCCGGTATAACGTTTCAATTATTCCAATTAGCATTATTGAAAGAATTTATGAGAAATTTATCTCAATAAAATTTTCCCAATGAAATTTATAAAATATAATTGTAGTATATATACAAATATATATCATTTTTTGGATGTGGGGATAAAAATTAAATCTCATCACTTTGAGGAGGAAGTAGTCCACACTTCCACTAACAACATTATCATTTTCGTGTAAGCGAAATGGTAAAATAAATATGATATATTATATTTCAAGAATGATAAATATGTCATGAATGTCATAAATAACTAGATTATATCAAATATATTTATTATGTTTACATTAATTACATTCCATGTAATGTGTTAGTGAAAAATTAATAACATCATTTCATTAGGTGGTTTCCCACCATACACATGAGTGACATTATTCTATCCCTAAAATTATGAAATATAATAATCTATATTGGGACCCCTACTATTTACACATACACTATTTTATGAATAATCAATCATTGAATACACTCCATTGATTGAAATCCTTGTTTATTTTTATTATTAGGTACACATTCAAAAACCATGAAACTAGTGAAAATAATACATGTATTAATTACCATAATGAGTTCCTATGTCCATTTTGGCTCCTATAACTACATAAGATTACTTGGGAATTACATAAATAAAATAGATAAGATAAAAATCCCAATATAGGAGTAAAAAATCGAAATGAAGAATTATGTTTGAGTCTAAAGACATAACATGATAACATAAAATCCTTGGATCATGAATATACATATAGTGTGTCATGACCCGTCCTCGGGGCCCGTGTCATGACTACCCCAAGCCCGCCTTCCATAGGCCAGGGGCTGGGGACAAGCACCAAAGGCGTAAATCCCTAAGCTCGGAAGGCATTACCTTTATAATAGTAAAAAAATACAACCGAGTACGCAACATGAAGTTAACGCTAAGTAAACTGAATACAAAATAGGGCGCTTGAATGTAAATGGGCTAGTATACAAACCCAACTGAAAAACATGTACAAGTAAAAATCGAAAAAATAGATGAATGTAATGAGCAACTCCTACAATGTCCTCTGGGGATTCCTACCTGAAGGGTAGGTACATATGGTCACCTTTTCACTCAGGTCCATCAGTCTCCTCCGTGTGTCGACTCGTCCCAAGGTCCCCTTCCGGATACCGTCCAGTCATGGTGCTCTCGGCCTTCAACAGCACTATTTGTCATCTTCATCCAACACAACGTGGTGCAGGATTAGCCCATGTAGGGGTGAGTATAACGACACATAGTCGGGACCCCCGAGACCTGCAAGGTCTTACTATAGCCACAAAGGATAAACAAAAGAAAAAAAAATACAAACACGAAGTATCAACTAAACCATATTAGGTATATGCCCATACATATATCTAAGATTCCAATTACAATTCAGCTTCATCTATCGAGATCAAGAACAACCCAGTCCACACAGGATGTAATGTCATGAACCATGATGATAGTAGATGAAAAAATTGACTCTGCTCAAACAGGTATGTCACAATAGTATAGAGCTATTGATGATCAGATGTACCCACTGGATCATCTAAGCTGTCAGACCCACACAGGATACAAGACCATCTAAGTTGTCGGACCCACATAGGATACAGTCTAGCTATCTCATCTAAGATGTTTTACCCACACAGGATACAGTACAGCTATACTAGAATAATAGAGATGATCAAATGTAGTTACTGATTCATCTATGTTGTCGGACCCACACAGGATACAGAACTAGCGACCCTATCAAAACTGTCGAACCCACACCGTATTCTGGTATATTTTTTGTCGTCGAACCCACGGAGGATTCAGTACGGTAGTCATCATCATAGACAGAACCAGCTCTAGGGTTCCCGCACATAGCATGCTCGATTCTGGGAGGTTACTCACCTCATGAAACGAGGGTCGATAAATAAACTATCATGAAGTCCTGAGTTTATGTACCCTGATATTATGTCACATCATAAGGAACCCAACGCGACAGAGGGTACGTCACTCGGACGCCCGGTCTGAGAGTTATAAGCATTTCCACTCCGAGGGCTCGGTTGGTTTCGGATTCAAACCAACCCAGCTGTACAGAACCTTCTCCCAATCCATGACTGTGATATAATGAAACGACCGTCTGGATGAAAGGAATCTAATTCAACAAATGTTTAGCAGATCGGAGGTTCGTTGCTCATGTTATGGGTGAAAACCCAAAAGTACCCTGAAGAAGGGGGTCTTGGTCCGGTTCGACCCATCCCAACACGCCATGGGTCAACCCCGAACCGGGTCGACCCGAACCGGATCCAGGTCCGGCCCGGTAGGGCGGGACCTGGCCCAGAGGATAAGGCCCGGCCTGCGAGGTGGGTGGCCTGGCCCCGTGGTCGGCCGCGGCTCGACCAGCTAGCCGAGCGCAGAGGGGGGGGGCACCCGGTTTTCGTAACGACAGCGCTAGTTGGTACTGCCCGTTTCTCTTGGAAACCACGTGATGGATTCTGCTCCACCATCGTGGATGATGCTGCGGAGGCCTTCCGCCGATAGCACGCGGGGGGCACCGCTGCCCCCAGGCGGCCCGACGGTGACGGTCGCTGCCTCCGGTCGACGGTGCCTCCGCACTTCTCCACAGGCCTTTGGAGTCGTTTCGGTGGTCCGAATTGTCTCCCTCTTGTGACTGCATCCTCCTTGGGTCCTTCTCTTCACTGCGACGACCTCAATTCATGGTTTCCCTTCCGATCATCTATCGCCCAACAAACCGTGCATCATGAAAAAAATGACGGAGTGTCTGGACTTGTTTGTTAGATCGTGCCCTATGCATTAGAGGCTCAAAAATTTATCCAACATACAATCTCCCATGTACGAGGGTTTAAATCATATGTTTAGAAATAAATAATCCATAATCCTCCCAACCATGTATTTGACGTTGTAAATTGACGAGCCGCGGAAGATGGTGTCGTGGAAGATGGACGTTTTTCCGTCAACATCGGGGGAAAGTCGTTGTTGTAGGCGGCCTTCTTTGTGGGTGGCTTCTTCTCCCTTGACTCGGAGGAAGAGGAAGAAGGCAGTGTTCCTCATGGGCGTCGCCTCATGTTATTGCCCCAGTTGAAGAAGGATGAAGGGGATGTCCTTCATCGAGGGGATGATATCGTTCTTCATTGAATATGTTCATCGTGGACAAGAACACTTTCATTATAATTCTCCAGAGCTACCCTGACAAAATAATTTCCAATGCAATTAAAATAAAAGGCTTCCAAATTTAATAATGTAATGCATTTCCATTCTATTTAAATTAATCAATTAATTGAAGGAGCATAATTAATTAATTATATGGTTTTGGAACATTAATTTGAGAATGTGGGAGGTTGAGAGTTTAAACCTCATAAATGGGGGGTTCCATGGGTTTCCAGGGGAATATAAAGAGTTGATGTTTGTGTGGGCCCCACAACACTTTATCCTATCGTGGAAGGTTATGTGGGGGGGTGTCCCCACTCTATCTTCCTTTTGGAGATAAAAACAACTAACTAAATACAAACGTGTTACT
This sequence comes from Viscum album, assembly GCA_963277665.1. Taxonomy (NCBI): domain Eukaryota; kingdom Viridiplantae; phylum Streptophyta; class Magnoliopsida; order Santalales; family Viscaceae; genus Viscum; species Viscum album. The sequence goes on along the minus strand of OY728136.1, from coordinate 1,807,630,388 downwards.
CACACATTTTTATTTAATTTTTAATTTTTAATTAGAAACCCCAAATTTTAACTACCACATCCGATAAAATGAAACTGCGGTAAAGGTCTCCTTAAGCTAATATTGATGCTGCGAGTTCATTGGTGTCCTAGATTTCAATTCGAAGCAACGGTTGAAAATTTCAAGACCTGTCCTCGGGGCCCGTGCCGTGACTACCCAAATCCCGTCTTCCATATGCCAGGGGCTGGCGACTAGCACCAAAGGCATAAATCCCTATAATGGGAAGGGATTTCCTTTAGAAAAGTAACAAACACAACAGAGTACGCAACTGAAGTAAGCACTACTCAATACTGTATACAAAAGTACGTGATAAAAGGAAAAGGGGCCAGAAATTAAAGCCACACAGAAAGTATAGTACAACGGAAAATCTAGTACAACTATAGTAATGTAAAACAGCAAAAAATGAGTCATCCTCCGGAAATCCCACCTGAATGGTGGGTATAGATGGCCTCCTCTGCACCCAATATTCATTAATCTACTCCGGGTATGTATCGCCATGTTTTCGACCTCTGGGTACCATCCAACTCCATAAGTCTCCTCCTCGATCAGTGTAGTCCGTCGTATGCATCCATCACAACATAGTGTAGGAATAGTCCCTCAAGTGGTGAGTATACGATACTCAGTAGGGACCTCGAGACCCATGAAGGTCTCCCAAAATCCATAAAAGATAAACCACATAAGAAAAATACCATCATGATGTATCAACCAACACTACTTAGGTATATTCCCTAAATATACCTAAGTCATCACTCCCAGTTCGACTCCATCTCCCAAGCCCAAGCATAACCTAGTCCACACTGGAAGGAAGTCAATCACAAAGTGGAAAATGATTAAATGTCTAGACTCATCTCACACAGGTATAAATCTCTCATATATATATTGAAATGATCATATGTAGTCACTGATTCATCTAAGCTATCGGACCCACACAGGATACTAGTGCATCTAAGTTGTCGCACCCACATAGGATACTATACCAGCTAAGCTGTTGGACCCACGTTGGATACTAGACCAGCTACTCTATCAGACCCACTCATGATACAAGTACAGAAGTCAAACTGTCATACCCACTTAGGATACAAGTACAATAGTCATCACTGTCGAACCCACTGAGGATTTGAGTACATTAGTCGTCGTTGTCTAACCCATGGAGGATTCTGGTACAGTTGTCGTCGTTGCTGAACCCACTGAGTTTTCCCGTACAATTGTCGTCGCTGCCGAACCCACAGAGGATTCCAGTCCCTTTTCCGTCATTGTTGAACCTATGGAGGATTTAGTTTAGTCTCATTGTTGTCGAACCCATGGAGGATTTAGTCCAGTTTCGTTGCTGTCAAACCCATGGAATATTTCAGTACAGTAGACGTCGTAGTCGCACCTAGCTCTATTGTTCCCACACATAGCATGATCGATTCTAGGAGGGTCCTCTTTTCGAGAAAAGGGGTCGATAAATCAACTATCATAAAGTCTTGAGTTGATGTATCCCGAAGTTCCGTCTCATCATAAGGAACACAATCCGACAGACGGCGCGTTAATCGGACACTCGATCTGAGAGTTATAAGCTTTTCTGTTCCAGGCGCCCAATTGGATTTCGGGTACAATCCAACCCAGTCATACACCAATCTCATATGAATCTTTATTGGAGTTTACCAAATGCACCATATCTTCAAAATTAATCCAACGTAGTTGCCGGCACGTCAATCAGACTTCCGGTCCTTATATTATAAGTGTTTCCACTCCGAGGTCCCAGTTGGTTTGGAGTTCGAACCAACCTGACTGTACCAAAATTTCGCCAAAACCTTGAGTTTAATATACCAAAACTACCATCTTGATCCAAGGAATTCTACACAACTGATGGTGCATATATCGGAGGTTCGTAGCTCATGTTGTGGGAGAAATACTAAAAATAGTCCGAAAAGGGTGGCTTGGGTCTGGTCCGACCCGACCCAACTCGCCTTGGGTCGGCCCGAACCGGGTTAACCCGACCAGAGTTCGGGTCCTGCCTAGTAGGGCGTGGATCATCCTAGTAGCTCCGGCCTGGACCATAGCGTTGGCCCCGCCCGCACGGGGGCCCCGACCCACGTGGGGTGGGGGCCCGACCTCTGGGGCGTGGTGGCCCGGCCCGCGTGGCACGGTGGTCCGACCCGCGTGGCGTGGTGGTCCCGCCAGCGTGGCTATCCGAAATGAAGTCCGCCTGTTCAGGGTGACCAGGTGTCGGCATCGCTCTACGTTTCCCGCACTAGGAAAACAGGTGGGCGGTTTTTCTCCCTCGTCGCCATGTAATGGAACCAACGGTTGCCAGTTCCTCTCCGCAGAACCCGGCTGGGTTCCCCCCTAGAACGCACCGGAGGGCGTCATAGCCGGCCGCCCTCCCCTTCCCACTGTGGAAATAGACCGCGGGTCCTCTCAGATGCAGCGCGACAGCGCCACGCCCCTCCACCTTGGTCGCGGCCTCGTGCTGCCCTCCGTGTGGCGCGACGGCGCTGCATGACCCTGTCGTAGCTCGACATGGGCGTGGCTCTTCTCTAAGTAGCGACGTGATTTCGCGCCCTCCTGGAAACCCGTTGGCCCTTGCACCGCCGTCCCCCTTCTTCGCGGACGGCTCGTTGCTGATCACCATTGTCTTCTCTAGTCAACAACCACAAAAAGATCAAATGGTGAAGATTCGGCTGTGTTGGTGCGGTCTAAATATCCCCCATGTTACAGTGATACCATTTGGTTGTCAAACAATAATTTCAACGACATAAAATGTGTAAAGGAAAATTTTAAACCCCTACCTCATTGATCGTTTGTATATGGAGTTGCGGGGAGGCGACTTCAACTCATTGATGTCGGGGAATTAAAAGTTGAGGATGGCGCGTCGTCAGCGTTCCATGTGGGCGGCTCCTTCTCCGTTGGCTTGGCCAAAGATTGAAGAATATGTTTTTTGTTCTTCATCGATTCTTCATTGGAAGGATGAAGTACTTCTTTATATTTCTCCCCAATGTTCTCCCAAGACATCTAGTACAAAAAGAATAATAGCCTATGTTATTTTTTTATTCCCCCATGATTTTCAAAATTCAAACACTTAGATTAATTAATTAATTTTAGAGTTCAAATATTTAATTAATGGTGTTTTCATAATAAAGTAAACAGGTTTGAGGTGGAGAGTTCACATTAATGGAGGGGAGTTGTCAAAATTAAATAAGGGTTGTTAATGGGGAGTTTAAGGGAGTTGAGGGAGGTGAATGGATTTGGATTCATGTGGGCCCACCACACTAACTCATCACATGGTTGGTTATGTGGGGTGTGGGTTGCACCCCTAACTTCCTCTTGGTGAAATTAATCACCTCTTAAAATAAAATTGTGTATCACCATAATTTTATTTAATTTAAGATAAATCCCCAAATTAGAACTTTCAACTCGCACAAAAATAAACCGAGGAAATAGTCCCCTTAAGTAATTATAGGCACTGTGAGTTCATTGGTGTCCATGGATTTCATTTCCGAGCACCGGTTTAAAAGATAGAAAACCCCGCACGTACGTTTACTGAATGTAACCGAACAAAACTTTAGAAATTGATTCCGAGCACACCGGGACATAGAATAAGGCACTTTCTGAAACTACGGGCTCGTAAAATTCCAATGTATTTATGAAAAAAAATCATTGAAATTTACGGTTCGTCACATTACCCTCAAATCAGGGATTTACATCCCCGTAAAGCTACAACACACACTAGGGGTATAAATGGGGGTAATGAGCACACATCTGAGCCTCTCGCTCTCAAGTGCTCTCCTGGAGGTTCTCATGCTACCAGCGAATACGAACCAGGGGAATCGACCATCCACGTAGTACCTGCTCCTGTCGATCCTCGATCTCCACTGGGACCATCGTAAATGTCTGCCCGTCATCGATGTCCAGCTCCCCATGTTCGATGATGTGGGAAGGATCGTGCATGTATTTCCTCACCAGAGATACCTGGAAGATGTCATGCACACGATACAACTGTGGTGGAAGGTCCAGGAGGTATGCCACCTTGCCTACTCTGGTGAGGACCAGGAAAGGTAGGATGATACAAAATGATAACATACAGCCCCAGCCATGTCTCTATAGACCTCATCGATGTGAGACCCCTGGGAAGACATGGTTGCCATCCCCAAACTCTAGTGGTCTCTATCTCCTATCAGTATTGGACTTTTGTCTGCTCTGTGCAGTCTTCATCCACTCCTGGATGAACTGAACCTTCTCTGTTGTAGCCTCCACCATCTCTGGTCCTACATGTGCTGACTCACCAAGGTCAATCCAGCATAGAGGTGATCTGCAAGGCCAATTGTATAGTGCCTCCCTAACACACAGGAGTAGTGGTGGAGTGATTATGAGGGACTGCCGAAAGGCTGCTCCATCCCTATCCACAAAGGTTATCTGCAACACGACCAGCTGCTCAGTCACCCCTCCTAGTAGCTGAATGTCTGATCTCCTTCTCAGTGCATCTGCTACTACGTTCCTCTTCCCAGGAGTATAGACTATCCCAAAGTCAAAGTCCCGGAGGAACTCAAGGCAACGTCACCATCTCAAGTCCAGGTACTTCTATGAGAAGACACACCTAAAACTTCTGATATTAGTGTAAATAGTAAACTGTTCGATCAACGAACTATGAGTGTGACTAGCCATTTGTAATGAATTCGACTACACCCTTCTTCACTTACGTCCTACAAGAGATGCTAACATTTCTCCTTTTCCGAAAATAGAAATCTGGTCTCATCCCTTGGATAAACCATGTTAATTTCCTAATATAGGGTATCCTTACATGAACAGTATTATTTCTTGCAATGGACGACGTCGTAAGGCCTCGACGCTTCTACCAAGAGATCCAACTGTTACTCTCACCTCCAAGGGTCGAGTCACACTATTGGCAGCAGTGTGTGGTCACTGGGTCTCCTCCAGTAGGAATCTCGAATATGAGTGTTAATTCAACTGGTTTAATTACCTCTTAGTATCAACCATATAAAGAGGTAGAAAAGAAAACATCACATGGAAAATTTTGTTTTATTACACCATCTCAAATTATGAAGACACAACGTAACCCCAATCAACGACTTCAACAAAGCTAGATGCATAATGAACAAAAGTCTACATGCCTGAAGCTATTCTCGATCCTATAAACCTACTACCAGAGCACTATGGTCGAACATCTTTCTCTTCCTGGGAGGTCCTTCTACTACCTGCTGCTCATCTGCAGGGTGGGTCAAGCAGTCTCGATCCATGTGACCCTGCTCGCTACATGCATAGCACTGCCTGCTCCTCGTATAGCTGACTCTGTTTTGTGTGCCCCACACAACCGAACTTGTATCATGAGATCACCCACCAGATGGACTGGTCTGTTGGGTCCTCTACATCAACTGTCTACCACCGGCTATAGAAGAGTACGCTACATTTTGTCATACGGAGGGTCTCACTACTGGTGACTGCATAACAAGAAAACTCTCTAATATAAGGGCTCACGATAGCACCCCCGCCTGCGTCGGGATGTTGAGGAAGATCATCGAAGCCTTGATCTCATGCCTGAGTCCCTGCTCGAATTACAGGCCATGAAGAACAGGTCTCGAACCATATCCGTGGAGTAGCATCAGAGGTCAGTGATCCTCACTGTGTACTTAGATACTATCATGCTGCCATGCCGCAGATGAAGTAACTCTAGAATCTGCACCACACAAAGGGTGTATAGTACAATCTCTCCCCGGAACAGGCTCTCGAAGTCTGTCTAGAGTAGAGATGCCTCTTAATGAACATGGAGCATTAGGTTCCACCATCTGCCTACAGCTTCATGCAAAAGACTTTCGACAAGGATCACCATGAGGTCGGCTAGTGTCCCAACCAATATGAAAACTCTAATGATATCCTCTAGCCAATCCTTAGCAGCCTTGGGGTCTATCTCTCCCTAGAACCTGGGCGGACTCTGTCTCTAGAACTCATGCAACACACTTAGGCAGCACGCACTCTCTGCTGCTAGAACTGGTGGTATCGGTGGCCCAGCGGGTAGTGGTACCATTGGTGCCCCCGCTGTGATGGGGCCCTACACTGGGGCCTCATCACTCTCTGGGCTACAATCTCATACGTAACTCGGAACAACAACTGGCTGCCTTATGGGGCCATCCTGAAAATGAACAGGTGCTCCATGGTTTAAACTGTATACCTAGTGATCTAACACAAAGTAATCACAGAGAAATCTTTGTCAATGGAAACACACACACAATCAGTGTTTTCGTGCACTGATTCGGAAATCAGAGGTCATGGTCCTAGTGTATGTATACGTTGGCCACCACACTAACACTGGACTCCATGGACTGAAAACCACACTCAATAGACGTAACACTATTTCTTCACAAAAAAAATGATCAGAGTCTTGAGTTCTACAGTAGAACTGACTCCTCTGATACCAATTTGTCACGACCCGTCCTCAGGGCCCATGCCATGGCTACCCCAAGCCCCACTTCCATTGGCCAGGGACTGGTGACTAGCACCAAAGGCATAAATCCTTATACTGGGAAGGAATTTCCATTAGAAAAGTAACAACCACAACAGAGTACACAACTGATGTAAGCACTAAGCAATAATATATAAAAATGTAAATTCTGAAAAGAAAAGGGGCCAAAAATATTAGCCCAAAAGTAAGTACAATACAATTGAAAAGCCATTACAACTATAGTAATGTAAAACAACAACCACTAAGTCATCCTCTGGGAATCCCACCTGAAGGGTGGGTACATATGGCCTCCTCAGCACACCAGTACCATCTGTCCACTCTTGTACGTCTCACCTAGTGGTCCACCTCCAAGTACCGTCCAACTCCACAAGTTTCCTCCTCGTTTAGTGATGTTTGTCGTCTTTATCCAAAACAACGTAGTGTGGGAATATCCCGTGCAGGGGTGAATATACGATAATCAGTAGAGACCTCGAGACCCCCGAAGATCTCCCATAATCCATGAAGGATAAACCACAGTAGAAAAATACAATAACGAAGTATCAACCAACTCTACATAGGTATATTCCCATACATATACCTACGTAATCAATCCCAGTTCGACTCCAACTCCCAAGACCATGCACAACCCATTCCACACAGGAAAGAAGTCAATCACATTGATGATAATGATTGAAAGTCAATACTCCACTCACATAGGTATTCATCTCTCGTATAGCGATATAAATGATCAGATGTTGTCACTGATTCATCTAACCTTTCAGACCCACATAGGATACAAGACCAGCTAAGCTGTCGGACCCACGTAGGATACTAGAACAGCTAAGCTGTCAGACCCACTTAGGATACAAGACCGGATACTATATCAGACCGACTAAGGATACAAGTACACAAGTCAAAATTTCAGACCCTCTTAGGAAAAAATTACAGTAGTCATTGTTGTCGAACCCACGGAGGGTTCGAGTAAATTTCTCATCACATCCGAAACCACAGAGGATTCTAGTACAGTTTTTGTCACTGTCAAAACCACAGAGGATTACAGTACAGTTGTTGTCGCTGCCGAACCCATGGAGGATTCTAGTACAGTTGACGTCGATGTGGAACCCACAAAGGATTTAGTATAGTCTCATTGTTGTCGAACCCATAGAGGATTCAGTCCATTTTTGTTGCTTTTGAACCCAAAAGGATCTCCAGTACAATAGATGCCACAGTCACAGCAAGCTCTAGGGTTCCCACACACAGCAATCTCGATTCCGGGAGGGTCCGCTCCTCGAGCAAAGTGGTCGATACATCATCTATCACAATTTCCCATGTTGATGTATCCCGATGTTCTGTCTCATCATAAAAAACCCAATGCGATTGATGGTGCGTCAATCGAACACCCAGTCTGAGAGTTATTAGCTTTTCCGTTCCAGGGGCCCGATTCGATTTCAGGTACAATCCAACACGGTCATACTCCAATCTCATCAGAATCTCGTGTGGAGTATACCAAAAGGAAATTATTGTCATATTTAAACCAACATAGTTGACGACACGTCAATTGGATGTCCGATCCTTATGTTATAAGAGTTTCCGCTCCGAGGGCCCCGTTGGTTTGGATTTCGAATCAACTCATACATACCCAAAATTCTCCAAAAACATGAGTGTAATATTTAGAAATGACCTTGTCTATCCAAGGAATCCTAAAAAACGGACAGTGCGTCGATCGGAGGTTCGTAGCTCATGTTATGGGAAAAATATTAAAAAAGGTTCGAAGCATGGGGTTTTGGTCCGGTCAGACCCGACCCAACCCGCCCTGGGTCGGCCCGAACCGGGCGACCCGACCTGGGTTTGGGTTCGGCCCAGTTGGGAGCGGCCCGGTCCGACAGCTGCGGCCTGGACCAGGGCGCCGCCCATCCCGTGCGGTGGCCCGGCCCGTGTGGCTCGATGGCCCAGCCCGTGTGGGGCAGTTGCCCGGCTCGCGTTGCGCGGTGGCCCGGCCCGCGTGGCATTGTTGTCGAGCAGGCGTGGCGTGGTTGTCTCACCCGCCTGGCTAGGGGAAAATTATCCAGTTTGGTCAGGGTGAGTAGGCGGCGGCGGTGCCCTGTGGGGCCTGCCCTTGGAAAATAGGGGGGGCGGTTTTGTGCCCCCGTCTCCCTGTAATGGAACCGGCGGTTGCCGGTTCCTCTCTGCGGAACCCGGTTGGGTTCTGACCTGGTGCGTACTGATGGCCAGATTAGCCATCCGCCCTCATCTTCCCACCGCGACCGTAGGCCATGGGTCCTCTTCGGTGCGGCACGACGAAACTGTGCCCCTCCGCCGTGGCCTGCCTTGGGCACCACCTTGTGCTGCCCTCTGCATGGCGCGGCGGCACCGCGCGCCTCCGCTGCGCCATGACGTGGTAGCGGCTATTCTCTGTATAGCGAGGCGATGACGTGCCCTTCTGGTGACCTGATTTCCCTTTCGCCGCTGACCCCCTTCTTCGCGGCCAGCTTGTTGCTAGTCTCCATTTTCAGCTCCCGTTGTATATGAAAAAAAGATCCAATGGGAAAGATTTGGCCGTGTTTGTGCAGTCTGAATTTCCCCCATGTTACGGTGATACAATTTGGTTGTGAAACAATAATTTCAACGACGTAAAATGGGTACATAATGAATTTAAACCCCTACCTCATTCATCTTTTGTTGACGGAGTCACGGGGAGGCGGCGTCAACTCGTTGACATCGGGGAAGAAGGAGCTGAGGATGTTGCATCGTTGGCATTCCTTGCGGGTGGATCCTTCTCCTTTGGCTTGGCCAAAGATCGAAGAAGATGTTTTTCATTCTTCTACTGTTCTTCGTTGGAAGGATAAAGCCCTCCTTTTTATTTCTCCACAAAGTTCTCCCAACACAACAAGTTCCAAAAATAATAATAGCCTAAGATATTATTTTATTCCCCCATGGTTTTCAAAATTTTAACACATAAATTTATTAATTAATTGCGGAGCTCAATTAATGAATTAAAGGTGTTGTCATAATAAATTCAATAGGTGGGAGGTGGATAGTTCACATTTAAGGAGGGGAGTTGTCAAAATTAAATAAGGGGATTTAATGGGGAGTTTAAGGGAGTTGAGGGAGGTGAAAGGGTTTGGGTTCTTGGGGGCCCCACCACACTAAATACTCACATGGGAGGTTATGTGGGGTGTGGGCCCAACCCCTATCTTCCACTTGGTGGAAATAACCACCTCTTAAAATAATATTTTGTATCACCACTATTTAATTTAATTTAAGAAAAATTCCTAAATTATAACATTCAACCCACAAAAAATGCAACTGCGGTAAAGGTCCCCTTTAGAAAATATCGGCGATGCGAGTTCATTGATGTCCTCAGATTTCTATTCCGAGCACCAGTTCAAAAGATAGAAAAATCCACATGTACGTTTACTGAAATTACCCGAACAAAACTTAAGATATTGATTTCAGGCACACTGTGCCTCAGAATCTAGTACCGTTAGAAACCGCGGACTCGTAAAATTCCAACGTATTTATGATGAAAATACCTTGAAATTTATGGGTCTTTATAGAAAAGATAGAAAAACCCGCACATATGTTTACTGAACGTACCTGAAAAAAACTTTAGAAATTGATTATGGTCACACCGTGCCTCTGAATCAGGCGCCCTCAGAAACTGCGGACTCTCAAAATTTCAAAAAATTAATGAAAAACAATTCCCTAAAATTTCTGGGTCATTACATTACCCCCACCTCAGGGCTTTACTTCCCCATAAATATGAAACACACACTAGGGAAACAAATGTGGGTACTGATCATGTATCTGAGCCTCTTTCTCCCATGTGCTCTCCTAGAGGTTCTCATACTGCGAGCGAACGCGCACCTGAGGAATCGACCATCCACGCAGGACCCGCTCCTGTCGATCCTCAATATCCACTAGAACCTCCGTGAATGTCAGCCCGTCATCGATGTATAGATCCATGTGATCGATGATGTGGGATGGGTTGTGCACATATCTCCTCATCTGAGATATGTGGAAGACTTCGTGGATACGATGCAACTAAGGTGGAAGGGCCAGGTGGTAAGTCACCCCGCCTACTATGCTAAGGACATAGAAAAGTCTGATAAATCATGACGATAACATGCTACCTAGAAAAAATCTATATAGTCTCCATCGAGGTGACACCCAAAGGAAGACATGGTCACCATCCTCGAAATCCAGTGGTCTCTGTCTCCTATCAGCAATGGACTTCTGTCTGCTCTATGCGGTCTTCATCCGCTCTAGGATGATTTGTACCTTCTCCATCGTAGCCTGAACCATCTCTGGTCCTACATGTGCTGACACCCATGTGTTAGTCCAGCATAGAGGTGATCTTCATGGGCGACTGTACAGTGCCAATTAATAGGCCATCCCGATGGTGGAGTTTTTGCTTATTTTTTTTTTAAAACTCTTCCAAGGGTAAGTGATTCTCCCAACTACGACCAATGTCGAGGAAACATGCACTGGGCATGTCCTTGAGAGTCTGAATGGTTCTCTCAGTCTGACCATTCGTCTGAGGATGGAAGGCAGTACTTAAGTGAAGCTACGTCCCAAAAGCCTCATGTAACCCCTTCAATAGGTGGCATGTGAAATGAGCATCTCGATTGGAGACAATCGTGGATGGCACACCATGAAGCCGTATGATCTCCTAAACATAGAGGTGTCTCAATCTCTTTACTGATCCCTACTCTCTGATATGTAGGATGTGTGCCGACATGGTGAGTCGGTCTACGATCACCCATATATAGTCATTCCCTCTGGATGTACGTGGATGTCCCATCACGAAATCCATGGATATACCATCCCACTTCCACTATGGATCCTCTAAGGGCTGAACCAAGCCTGCTGGAACCTGGTGCTCTGCCTTCACTTGCTGACATATGAGGCATCGAGAGATAGACCCTGCAACTACTTTCTTCATACCTGGCCACCAGTGTTGTCGTTTGAGGTCCCGATACTTCTTCTCCAAGACTGAATGTACCACTAGAGGGGAAGTGTTTAAATCTCTCAACACCTCCTATTTTAGTGCTACTTGTACCATGGTACATCCTCTGAAGTAGAAGATGTGTTCCCCATCTTCATAAAACCCATCAAGTGCCTTCCCAGAGGATATCTGAGAACGTCGCATCACACAGTCAATGTCCCCACATCGTGCCTCTCTGAAACACTGATGAAGTGGAGGAGTGACTTTGAGAGACTGCAGAATGGATGCTCCATCTCTATCCATAATAGATATCTACAATGCGGCCAACTGCTTTTTCACCTCTCCAAGCATTTGAATGCCTGATCTCTTGCTGAGAGCATCTGCTGCAACATTCCCCTTCCCAGGAGTATATAGTATCTCGAAGGCATAGTCTTGGAGGAACTCAAGACATCACCGTTGTCTCAGCTTCAGGTCCTTCTGTGAGAAGATATTCCTAAGTCACTGGTGGTCAGTGTAGACTCTAAAAAACTCACCCATCAGATAATGCTTCCACATCTTCAAGGTTTAGACCACTGCTGCTAACTCCAGGTCATGTGTAGGGTATTTATGCTCATGGTGTCTCAACTGCCCTGGACCATGCGCGATCACTGCTCGCTCATGCATCAGGACATACCCGAGTCCAGTCCCTAATACATCGCAATAAACTATATACCCTGTGCCCTCCTCTGGTAGCCTCATGATGGGTGAACTGTTCAACCTCTACCTCATCTCTTGAAAGCTCAACTGGAAACTCTCTGACAACACGAAGGGTTTCCCCTTCTATGTCAATGTTGAAAGATGTTCTGCAACTGTGGAGAATCCTAGCACAAATATCTGATAGTACCCAGCCAATCCAAGGAAACTCCACACCACCATCATAATCCTGGATGGCCCCCAATAAAATACTTCCTCGATCATCACTTGATCCACTCCAACTCCAGCCTCCGAGATGATTTCTACCAAGAAGTGAACCTCTCAAATCCAAAACTGGCACTTCGAGAGTTTAACATAAAGCTGGTGCTCTCAGAGTGTATCCAGTAACACTCGAAAATGTTTGGCATGCTCCTCCTCAGTAGTCAAGTAAATAAGTATGTTTTCGATGAAGACTACGAAAAATAGATCTAGGTAAGGATGGAAGATCATATTCATGAGACTCATGAACACTGCTGGTGTGTTGGTTACACCGAAGGGCATAACAAAGAACTATTAGTGGACAGACTGACACCTGAAGGCCGTCTTCTGCACATCCTCGTCATTAACTCTGAGCTGGTGATGGCCTGACCTAGGGTCTATCTTCGAGACCAATCATGCTACCTTGAGAAGATCAAAGAGGTCGTCAATCCTTGGGACTGGGTACTTGTTCTTCATGGTCACCTGATTCAGGTGAAGATAGTCGACACACATTCTCATGCTCCCATCAACCATCTTGGAGAAAAAAATTGGTGATGCCCTGGGTGAATCACTGGGTCTGATAAATCCCTTCCCATGTAAGTCCTCCACCTGTACCCACAGCTCACAAAGCTCTTTTATAGACATCTGATATGATGGAGTAGATATCGGTGCTATCCCGCAGAACATGAAAATGTAGGAGTCTACCTCTTGGTTAGTAGGTAGTCCTGTAAGGTCATCATGGAAAATATCCACGTACAGATCCACCATAATAGGAAAACATGGACTGCGCACATCAACTGCTCCAAGTATGAGACTAGCCAACTGATTTGTGATCGGCTGCCCCCTCCTTTGTGTATGTACATCCTGCACTACAAAGGATCCCTTCTCACCGGTAAAGGGGAACCTGGTCCCATATGTGCATACACACCTCACATTTCTCTTAATACGGTCAATCTGAGCATCAATTGTGGACAACCATTCCATACCCAAGATGATGTCGTAAGGCTTCTACGCTGCTTCAAGAAGCACCCAGCCAATGCTCTCGCCTCCAAGAGTAGGCTCACACTGTCGACACCCATGCGTAATTGCCGAGTCTGCTCCCGTAAGAGTCTCTAACCGTAAGGATCGAGCCAACGAATCCGTCGAAATCTCCGTGCTCTGAACAAGGGCTTTGAAAATAAAATAATGACTCGCACTTGTGTTTATAAGTACTGTAGCAAGGCTGGAGTAGACACAGTTAATATCTAGAATCATTTCAGGTGCTCCATGTTTATATGCCTCGACTTCTTAGAGCTGATCCCACCTCTTTTTTCCAACTACATGTGGTCTGGGTGGGCCTCCTGGTGGTGGTGGTGGTAGAGCCTCAAAACGTCATCCACCACCCACTGCTCGGCCATCTCTTCTGCCATGTTCGCATGTTCCCTGCGATCTACCATGGTTGAACCTATGCCTTTGTTTGCGAGGTCCATCTACTGTCTTTTGCTCATCCACATGGTGGGTCGGGCAGTCATGAACCATATGGCCCTGCTATACACATGCATAGAATGGCATGCTCCTCATATAGTTGACTATGTCTCGTGTGCCCCACACAAATAAAATTGCATCCTGGGATTTCCCACCTGATGGCCTGGTTCGGTTGGACCTCTGTGACATCTGTCTTCTACCGGCTGCAGAAGACTCCACTACGTGTCGCCCAGTGGTTGGTCTCGCTACCGGTGACTGCTCAGCAAGAAATCCTTCCACTAGAAGTGCTCGCTCTAGTACCCCCTCCTGTGTCAGAATGCTGAGGGGAATTATTAAAGCCCATATATCACCTTTGAGTCTCTGCTCGAAGTTATAGGCCCTGAAGAATAGGAGTCACAACATATCTATGGAGTAGCGTGAGAGGTGGTTGAGACTCGCTAAGTACTGAGCTACTGTCATGCTTCATTACTGCAGATGTAGTAACACTTGAATCTGCAATGCTTGAAGGGTGGCTGGAACAAACTCTGAGCAGAAGAGATTCTCGGAGTCTGTCTAGAGTACTGATTCCCCTTCATTCACATGTAGCATTAGGCTCCACCATCTGCCCGAGGCTGCATGCAGGAGACTCGCGACAAGGATCACCATGAGGTTGGCAGGTCTCCCATCCAATCTGAAAACTCTCACGACAGCCTCCATCCAATCCTCAGCTGCATGAGGGTCCGTCTCTCTGCGAAACATGGGCGGCCTTTGTTGCTAGAACTCGTGCAACGCACTCAGGAGGTGTGCAGTCTCTGCTGCTAGGGCTGGTGGTATCGGTGGCCTAGTGGGTTGTGGTACTACTGGTGTCTCCGCTGTGATGGGGCCCTCCACCGGGGCCTTGTCGCTCGGTGGGCTACCATCTCGTATGTAACTCGGAAGACTAGCTAGCTGCCTTCGTGGGGCCATCCTAAAAATAAACAGGTGCGCCATGGTCAAAATAGTATACCTTGTGAGCTGACACAAAGTAATCACGAAGAAAACTTTTTCAATGGAAACAAACAAGAAATCAGTGTTTTAGTGCACTGAGTTAGAAATCTAAGGTCAGGGTCTTGGTGTATTGATACATTGGTCGTTGCACCAACATTGGACTCCCTGTTCTGAAAACCACAATCAATTTTTCATAACACTATTGCTTCATTGAAAATAATGATCAGCCTCCAGAGTTTTGCGGTAGAACTGACACCTCCCATACCAATTTTTCATGACCCATCCTCGGGGCCCGTACCTTGACTACCCCAAGCCCTCTTTCCATAGGCCAGGGGCTGTTGACTAGCACCAAAGGCGTAAATCCATAATATGGGAATGAATTTCCTTTATAAAAGTAAACAAACACAATAGAGTACGCAAGAGAAAGTAAAAACTAAGTAACCTGAATACAAAATAGTGTGTTGGAAAGTAAATGGCCCAGTATTCAAACCCAACTGAACAACAAGTAAAAGTAAAAAGGGAAAAACTAGTGAACATACAGAGAAGCTCCTGGAACGTCTTCTAGGGATTCCTACCTGAAGGGTAGGTATAGATGTCCACCTCATCACTCACATCCTTCAGCCTCCTCCATGTGCCGACTCATCGTAAGGTCTACCTCCGAATACCGTCCAGTCCTGGAGCTCTCTGCCTCCATCAGCGCTATCCGTCGTCTGGATCCATCACAATGAGGTGCAGGTGTAGCCCGTGTAGGGGTGAGTATAACGATACTTAGTAGGGACCCCGAGAATAGAAAGGTATCACTATATCCACTAAAGATAAACAAAATAAGAAAGATACAAATAGGAAGTGTCAACCAATCATACTTAGGTATATTCCCATACATATACCTATGTTACCAATTACAGTTCAGCTCATCTCTCGATCTCAAGGACATCCCAGTACACATAGAAAGTAAAGTCAAGCACCATGCTGATAATGGTTGAAATACATGAATCATCTCACACAAGTATGCCACAATAGTAACGAGATATAGATGATCTGATGAAGCCACTGGATCATCTATGCTGTCAGACCCACACATGATACATGACCAACTATGCTGTCAGACCCACACATGATATAGTCCAGCAATCTCGTCTATGTTGTCAAACCCACACATGATACAGTTCAGCTATTCTAGAGTAATAGAGATGATCAGATTTAGTTACTGATTCATCTAAGCTGTCGGACCCACAGAGGATAATGACTAGCTACTCGGACAAAACAATATAACCCACACAATATTCTGGTATAGTTGTTGTCATCATCAAAGCCACGGAGGATTCTATTACGGTAGTCTTCGTCGCAGTCGCAGCTAGATCTAGGGTTCACGCACACAGCACCCTCGATTCCAGGAGGGTTCGATCCTCGAGCAAGGTGGTTCAATACATCAACTATCACGAAGTCCTGAGTTGACGTATCCCGAAGCTCTGTCTCATCATAAGGAACCCAACGCAGTTGATGGCACATTAATCATATGCCCAGTCTGAGAGTTATAAGGGTTTAACAATTCGAGGTACCAGTAGGTTTCGGATTCGAACCATCCCAGCCATACCCAAACTTCACCAAAACCTTGAGTGTGATATACGGAAACGACCTTATTGATCCAAAAAATTATAATCAACTGATGATGTGTCGATCGGAGGTCTGTAGCTGAAGTTATGTGTGATAACCCAAAAGTATCCCAAAGAAGGGGGGTCTGGGTCTGGTATGACCCGACCCTACATGCCCTGGGTTGGCTTGAACAGAGCGACCCGACCTAGATACGGGTCCAGACAGGTATGGTGTGGCCCAGCCCAGCAGCTGTGGCCTAGACCACGCGCGGTGGCCCAGCCCGTGCGGCAGGCAGCCCGACCCGGTTCCCAGCCACAGGTCTGCCAGTTGGTCATGCGCGGAGCAGGGAGGCGCGACCCCCATGTTTTCATAATTGCGGCGCCAGCTGGCACTGACCTTTTTTCCTGGAACCCGCGAGGCGGGTTCCACTCCACCGACACGGCTGATGCCACTGCGGCCTTCCACTGGCGGTGCCTGAGGGGTGTCGCTGCCCCCAGCAGGCCGACCAGTGCCCGCCGCCGCCTCCAGTTTCCAGTGTCACAGCACCGGAGACCCGTGCAACCACGCTTCTCCACGACCCACCAGAGTCATTCTGGATGTCCATTTTGCGTCCCGCTTGCACCTATGTCCTCTTCGGGTCCTGCTCATCACTACGACAGTCTTAATTCATGGTTCCCTTCCATTCATTCATTGCCCAACAAATAGTGCATCAAGAACGAAATGATGGAGGGTCCGGCCTTGTTCATTAGCATGTGCCCTCCGTGTTAAAGGCTCAAACAATTATCCAATATACAATTTCCCAAGTACGAGGATATAAATCATATGTTTAAAAATAAATAATCTATAATCCTCCATACCTCATACTTGACATCTCACGTTGACGAGCATTGAAAGACGATGTAATAGAAATGGTAGGTGTTCTGTCAGCGTCGGGGCAAAGTGGTTGTCGTAGGCAACGTCCTTTGTGGGCGTCTTCTTCTACCTTGACGCAGAGGAATGAGAAGAAAGACGACGTTTCTCATGGGTTTCGCCTCACGTTCCTGCCCCGGTTGACGAAGGTAGAAGGCGATGTCCTTCATGGAGAGGAAGAAACTATTCTTCATTGATGATGTTCTTCATGGAGAGGGACACATTATTTCTAATTCTTCAGAGCCTCTCCAACAAAATATTTTCCATCGAAAATAAAATAAAAGGCTTCAAAATTTAATAATTTCATTCATTTCAATTAAAATAAAATTAATCAATTAATTTAGGGAGCTTAATTAATTAATTTGATGGCGTTAGAACATTAATGAGAGAAGGTGGGAGGTGGGGAGTTTAACCCTCATCAAAGGGTGGTTCCAATGGTTTCAAGGGATTCAAGAGGAAATATGAAGAGTTGAAGTTAGTGTGGGCCCCACAACACAATATCCTCCCCTGGGAGGTTATGTGGGGGGGCACTCCAAAATCATTTTAGAGATAAAAACCACCAAATATATAAAAATGTTTTACACACATATTTTTATTTAATCTTTTATTTATAATTAAAAACCCCAAATTTTAGCTGCCATATCCGATAAAATGAAACTATGGTAAAGGTCTCCTTAAGAAAAATGCGGACGCCACGAGTTCATCGGTGTCCTCCTATTTCAATTCTGAGCAACAGTTCAAAAGAATGGAAAACCCGCACGTAAGTTTACTGAACATACCCAAACAAAACATTAGAAATTGATTCCAGGCCTCCGAATCAGGCACTGTTAGAAACTGCAGACTCGTAAAATTCCAAATAATTTACGAAAAAAATTTCCTTAAAATTTCAGAGTCTTTACATAGTGAAATAACATATAGAACAACTAATTATATGGTCTTGGAATTTTTAAAATGTTGAATAAACACATAAATGAAATAAAAAATTTTCAAGGTTAACTTCTTAGATAATATCACATAGTGGAAAATGTCAGATAATGGATTATGTTCACTCTATAATCTAATGTTTAACATCTCATGAATAAAACATTACCCAATGCATTTGAGTGATCTATAAGAATTCCTATCATAACATTTACATGAATATGTGTTCCCAATAATGAAATACTTCATAATCAATAATAATATGTATTACATATAGAATTGAATGGGTTTCATAATCCTAGTATAAGGAAAAAAACTATGGTAATATCATAATGGCATCTATTAAACAATGTATTACATCCTTCTTTTACATTAATTGATGATAAATCAGAATATATCTTGAACAATCACTTCAAAAAAATTAAAAAGCTAGATAAATAGTGGTTAGGAAACTTTACAAATTATCCACTTAAGATTGGTTTTATGGAATATAATAAAGAGTCTTTCAAGTGGAAATAAGTATAATTGTTTGCATGAAATTAAAAAACAAGTAAACTAGTTTTTCAAGATAAATTGAATGATTTATGAAAATTATTGGTGGATTAATACTATTTATTGTCTGTACTTGAATTGGATAAGAATCATCGAAGTTCCCTTTAATTGTTTTTCCTAAACAAGAGGAATTGAGAATGAACCTTTTAAAACAATGTATTTCCAAAAAATTAATAATTAATAGATCCATATAAAAATGTGTCGGATAAATACATAGATTTTTTTTTATTTATATTGGAAGAAATAATAATATAATGATGTAATGTGATTGAAATATTTATCCAATGGAAAATGGCATATTTTGAGATATCCCATACCTCAAATGCAGATGTGTTCTGTATATGGAAATATTTTAGTGGAAAAATAATTATTTTAATTAATTAATTATTTCATAACATAGATCTTTTATATTATATTTTTTAAAATTTTATTTAGTTTTCTTTTTCCCATTTCATGGAGTTTTAATGTTTAATTTCGTTATTATCAGGGTGTTTGTTTCATGCATTTATGGTCGGTTAATGTGTGTGTATATATGGATGTACTTTTAAAATGGGAATATTACTCATGAAGTGAAATTGTACGTTATTTTTTAAGATATGTGAATAAAAATTATCCAATATTTTATTTTTCTTTCTCCAATAATGATGATTCATTTGATAAAATGTTAATGATAAATGTTTAGTTTATTTGGGATGTTTCTAGGACCATCATGAATAATATTCATTTTTGTAAAATTATTAAAATATTTTAATTCCTGAATATCAGAACATAAAATATATATATATATATATATAAGACATTTTAGAATATTTTATGGGAATTTATACCTTATACAAAAGCGTTCATGGAAAATGGAAAATCAGTATCCACGATGGTGGTTAACCAGGATATCATGGATGTTGTTTATATTTTTAGAATAAAATTATAATATATGTGATTTTATGATTTTTAACCCCTATCACAATAAAATTTATTTATATATATTATACTATATTGATAATTACACTTTTGGAAGGTGTATGAGGATATGGTAGACAAAAGAAGGAATTTGGAAGATGATGTTGGAGGATTGTTTTCTCTTGATTGTCATCTCCATGAGAACCTTCTTATGGTACTTGGAATTGGTATTTTGATATTACCAGAAACTCTAGGATGTGTTGAATAGTCTTTTGAAATAAATTTTGTAGAATATTTTAAATCTCCGTGGTTTAGAATGTCTAAGGCGATGGATTGGTAGTTATATGGGTAGAAGATGGTGTTTTGAATATTATAATAATTATTTTATTAATTTGGCTCAAAAAATCAATAGTGTTGATTCATTTATCAATATATAGTAAATAGTGCATGTGATTTCAAAAAATTATGGTTGAATACATTAACCAATACAAAAAAAAACATTCTTTTATTTGGATTATAATGTTAAATACCATTAATGAATGTAATTCACTCTTCACAAAAAATTCGAATACTTTTGAAAAATCTAAAAAATGCCCCTATCCATTATTCAATTTGTATATTTCATAAATGGACGGAATTTTATGGATATTAGTTTTTATATATGAGTAACCGATTTTTATATAAATTCATCATTTATTCAAAAAAGTAATAATTTTAAAAATCTAATCGATTTTATAGCCCTTTGAAAAAATAAGTTGAATCCCAAAAATTTATGTAATTATTATTATAAAACATATTATTAATTTTTGAATATATTTTATGTAAATATATTTTCATTAAAATAATGATATTCATTATAAATATGAAAATAAAATAATTACATTTTATAAAAATACCAACAAGTAATTTATCATTTTCAAAACATTTATTTACGTTTCCCTATATATAAATATATCATATATTCATTTTTTATGATAAATTAATGTTATATTATATTTATATATGAGAGTATTCTATTTTATCAGTATGTTCAGTCAACTTAACTATCAAATTCCAATTTTAACTGATTGGTTATTATTGTAATGGTCAAATTTTTATTCCAATGGTAAAATTTATAACGTTCATATGGGTTCAATACATCCTATGAATACCTCTCATTACATTAATTCATAATTAACATCTATTTTATATCAATACTTATTATATGTTCTTATTATAAATTAATATATGGTAATTAACATTTTTTTTATTCCTACATCATTTTTTGTGAGTGTAGACATTTTGGTGGATTGAGTAGATCAAAATTTTCTAATATTTATTATTTTTTATTCTATTTATTATTCAACTATAATATTTGGAATTATTATTAAATTATTTTATTACTATTGTATCATTTGATATTTTTGAGATTAATTTATTTTGGTTTATCTATATGATGTATTTACATTATATAATGTGATATAATTATATGATTTGGATATATAATTGATAAAATTCTGGGTCATTACATTTTTTCTGTTATGAAATTTTACCATAAATTTTTATTTTATGTACAAAACTGATATCGTGTGAGGAAATTTCTCCTTCATCACATCCAATATACCCCATATTTCTTCTCCATATTTGTAGTTTAGTCGTAATAATTTGACTAGGTGAGTAGTCTTCCATCATATAACATTAACATTATGGCCAAAGATCACAACACGATGTTCCTCATAAGATATATCATTTTCTAGATAAAAAAGCTTTCAATTAATAATATGTATGGGATCTAGTATATACATTAACAAGAGGGACATTTGGAGTACATCATCTACTTGATAAATAGTGGGTGGAAGTGTCAATAGAAATTTCAATACACCAATGTGCTTGAGAATAAAAATATAAGATAATGTAACAAAGAATTATCTCTCAATTTTTACCAAAAATAATTAATCTCTTACATTGAGATATGTGGAGGTATACCAATTCTCCAAACTCAAACTGCATGTCCCATTGATCATTGTTTCCATATAACTTCTTTCAAATTTGGGATGCCCTAATATATTGTTGAATAGTATTCACAATTTCTACCATATAATCAAATTCTTAGGTCTGAAAAGCATACATTCAATGAATTCATTCCATCATGTAGGGTTTATTCATTTTATCCCATAAAGGACTTCATATAAACCCATTTGGATGCTATAGTGAAAAAAAATTGAAGGATAACTCAACAAATTGAATATTTTGATCAAATCCTGCATTGGAGTCCATTGAGCATGAAATAAACATATCATTCAATTTCAGATTATTATTTTTAGACATTCCATTAGTATGAGGGCGGTAAGTTGTACTGAATTTCATTTTAATGTTTAGGGAATCTTGCTAACATTTAAAAAACATGGATTTGAACAGTGGATCCTAATCAGAAATAATTAATAATGGTATCAAATGGATCGGAAAAACATTCGTAATGTATATTTATGCATTTTTTTAAGTGGGATGTCTTATTGAATTGAAATAAAGTGTTATGTATTTTTTGGATGATATACAAAAAACCATATAGTATTATTTCTATTAGATGTCTTCAAAAGCCTAGTGGAAACGTCCCTGGTGACGTTTTTTCATTTCCACATTGGTATGAGTAATGGATTTAAAATCCCCATAGAATTTTTTCTTTCATCCTTGATTTACTAATATACTAGGCACATTGTTGTGTAAAAATAATTCTCCTTCATATTATCCCACATATAGTGCGCTCGGAGATCTCAAAACATATTTCTCCCTAGGTATACGGAGAATGTATAAATATATGAATCATTAAAAGTCTACCTAATTATATTATGATTTTATGTTACACATAGTAGTATAAAAATTATTAGTAATCCTTCCACATCAATGTTGGACTATAAGGAATTCAAATTTTTATAGATTCTACCATTTTTAGAATTTCTAATTTATAATGTTGAAAATATATTATCTTCTCAAAAAGGGATTGATCATTAATCAATTTAATAGGTAATGATTGGTTTCCTTATTTTGGGAATCTAATATCCATCATTCGAAACTCAAATAAATTTGGAACCTAAAAACATCTAATCAATGAATAATTTTCAAGAACATTTCTACATAGAGATTAGGCTAGTTTTTTTCATTACCAAGATGGTAGTAGAATGTGCAACCATTATCATTTATGAGATCTATCGATATTCAGTAGGATATATTAATCTATTTATTTCGTAATCTTGTCACGACCCGTCGTCGAGGCCCATTCTGTGACTACCCCAAACCCGCCTCCCATAAGCCAGGGGATAGTGACTAGCACCCAAGGCGTAGATCGTGATAAAAAAGGGAAGTCATTGCCTTTATAAAGTAACCAAACACCACAGAGTAAGAAATCTGAAGTAAAAACTAAGTAAACTGAGTACAACTGTAAGTGCTGGAAAGTAAATAGGCTAGAATACAAACCCAACTGAGAGTAATGTACAACTGAAAAGAATATAGAGAAACTAAAAAGTAAAGCAACAATGTCGATCTGTCCAATGGAAATCCCACATGAAGGGTGGGTATAGTTAGGCTCCTCAGCTCCTTGGGCCCACATCCAGGTACCGACATGCTCCACAAGCCTCAACCACGATCAGTGTTGTCCGTTGTCTACATCCAACACAATATAGTGCGGGCATTGCCCATGCAGGGGTGAGTATACGCTACTCAGTTGGCTCCCCGAGACCCCCAAAGGTCTCCTAGAACCCACAAAGGATAATCCACAAATGAAAGATACAATCACGAAGTAACAACCAACTCTAATGAGGTATATGCCCATACATATACCTAAGACATCAATTCTAGTTCGACTCCAACATCTGATCCCATGTTCGATCTAGTCCACATGATTCCACAACCTATCCACACAGGATAACACAACCAAATCCACTTAGGAAATCAAGTCAATCATATCGAAGATAATTATTTAAATTCAAGACTCATCTCACACAGGTATACTACTTCGTAAGATGATAGAGATGATCATATGTATCCACTGATTCATCTAAGCTGTCGGACCCACGTAGGATACAAGACAACCTAAGCTGTGGGACCCGCAAAGGATACAAGACCAGCTATTCTGTCGAACCCACGTAGGATACAAGTACAGAGTCAAATACTACCAGACCCACGTAGGATACATGAACAGTAGTCACGTAATTCCAGACCCAAAAAGGATACAAGAATATTAGTCATCACCTTCGAATCTACAGAGGATTATAGTATGGTCATCGTCGTTGCCGAAGCCACGAGGGATTTCAGTAGAGTTATCATTGTCGTCACAATCGCAGCCATCTCTAGGGATCTCGCATACAACATGCTCGATTCAGGGAGGGTCTGCTCCATGAGACAAGGGGGTCAATACATCAAATGGCACGTAATCCAGAGTTGATGTACCCCAAAGTTCCGTCTCAACAAAAGGAACTCAACGTGACAGACGACGCGTCAATCAGACGCCCAGTCTGTGAGTTATTTGATTTCTAGTTCCAGGGGCCCGGTTGGGTTTTAAGTCAAAACCAACCCGAATGTACTCCAACTATATCCAAACCTCATGTGGAATAAGACAAAAGGTCTGTTTCACTAAGAGAAATCCAACAAAGTCAATGACACGCCAATCGGACGTCCGGAGCTCAAGTTATAGGCGTTTCCGCTCCAAGGGCCCGGTTGGTTTCGTGTTCGAACAAACCCAGCCGTACCCAAAATTCTCTAAAACCTTGAGTGTAATATACCTAAACGATCATCTCGATCCAAGGATCGCATCTCAATTGAAGGTGCGTCAATCAGAGGTACTTAGCCCATGTTACGAGCATTTGAATTAATTCGTCCGATTTTAGGGGTTTTTGGGCCCGGACCGACACGGCCCAAGACCCCCTGGGTCAGACCGATCCCGGTCCACCTAAACTGGGTCCGGGTCCGAACCTCTACGGCGCGGCCTAGCCCGGCTGGCGCAGCCCAGCCCCGCCTACGCGGCCCGGCCTGGCGTGGGCGGCCCTGCCCGGCGCGGGCGGCCCGGCCCGACCGGTTCGCCTCTGTTCCTGCCGCCCGGGTGCTGAGTGGGCGCGGAAGGGGGAGCCGCCACCCCCTTCGAACCGAACGGCGGACCCGCGGGGGGGTCTGCCTTGCTGGGCTGACCGGAGGTTCAAACCCCTTGTTTTTTCGGATCTGGCCAGCCATAACGACCGGCTAGTTGTGGCGCGCGGGTCTTGTCGGTCCCGCCTCCGGAGCGCCGGCGGCCGGCTGTTCCATCCTCCCTCCCATGCTCCTCCTCGGCTAGAGGCAGTGGCCCTCCATGGTTCCCCGGTGTGGTGCGACGACACCACGCCCCTCCATTGCAGACTCGCTACGGCCACGACCTCTTTCGGCCTCAACGCCATGGCACGACGGCGCCACGATCCTTCGCCACGATGATATTCTTTGTTCTCGTGCGGTGCCGTTGAACTGCGCCACCTTCATCCCAAACCGCAATGGTGAGCATCAACAAAGGGGGAGGAGGATCCACCATGTTTGTGCGGTCCGACCTCCTCCCAGTAATTTCATTACAGGTGGCCAAATATTTAATGATGAACGCAATGAATAATCACATCATAAAAACACACCCCTAGCTTGAATAAGTTGTCGAACGAAATCGTCGCGGGAAACAACGTTGCGAGGTATAGCTCCGTATATGTCGACAGAGAACGTCCTAGGGAGAGGGGCATCTCCCTTCCTTTGACGTGAGAAGAAGAACGAAGGAAGGCACATCTTCACTCTTCGGGGAAGGTATCTCACACCGGCTGTGGAGAGGATATGAGACGACACACCGATCTCTCCTTATGGCGATGGCCTTCTTCATCGAAGTCTTGGCGTGCCACGCGTTCTCCAACGAATAAGATAAGATCCCCAAGGCTTGTGTATTTTCTCCCCAATTCTTCTCACACAAAAATCCCCCAAATCATATTAGTTTCTCCCTTATTTTATTAATCCCAAGTCATGAATTCAAAATTCAACTCTTAATTAAATACATTGAATAACCTAATCAAATAATTTAATAAGAGAGTTCACTTGTAATTAAGAGGGGGGAAGAGGATGATTTACACATTTAAGCTAGAGGGGGGTGTTTAATGGGGGGGTTAGTTAATTTAATGAGGTGGGGGCTCGTATAGGTCCCACCCAAACTTCCTCACATATTCCTCTCCCATAACACTTAAACCGTCAGTAAGGAAATAAAAATAAAATTGAAAAACAATTTTTATTTTTATTCCTCACATTTTTTCACCTATTCTCCCGAATAAACGAAACTCCAGAAAAATTCATCCTAATAAATTACCAGCATTTCGGTTTCATCGGTGCCCTCGGATTTAGATTCCGAGAACTGGTTCAAAAGTTAGGAAACCTTCTCGTTCGTTCACTGAACGTACCTGAGCTAAACTTCAGTAATTGATTCCGGGCGCACCGGGCCTCAGAATAAGGTGCCGTAAAAAACAACGCACTCATAAAATCCCAAATAAATTATGAAAAAAATGTCCTTGAAATTTACTGGTCTTTAAATTACTCCCTCATCAGGGATTTACGTCCTCATAAAGATACATCACAGACTAGTGGAATGAATGAGAGTACTGAGCACATATCTGAGCCTTCCTCTCCTAAGTTCTCTCCTAGAGGTTCTTGTGCTGCCATCTGATGCACATAAGAGGAATTGTCCTCCCATATAAGAAATGCTCCTATCGATCCTCAATCTCCACCAGGACCACCGCAAAATTCTCCCCATCATCAATGTCCAGCTCCCCATGATCGATGATATGCATAGGGTCGTGCTCGTATCTCCTCAGCTGAGATACCTGGAAGACGTCGTGCACCCGGTGGAACTGAGGTGGTAGAATCAGGCGATAAGACACCTCTTCTATCCTACTGAGAACCTAGAATGGTTCGATGAAGCGCAGAGACAACTTGCAGCCTCAGCCAAATCTCCATAATCCACGTCGAGGTGAGACCCACAATAAGATGTGGTCGCCATCCTTGAACTCTAGTAGTCTCCACCTCTTGTCAGCATAAGACTTATGTCAGCTCTGAGCTATCCTCATTCGCTCCTGGATGACCTGGACCATTTCTATCGTGGCCTGGACCATCTCTAGTCCCACAAGTGCTGACTCCCCAGGGTCTACCCAGCACAAAGGTGATCTGTAAGGTAAACCGTACAATGCCTCGTATTGTGCCATCCCGATGGTGGAGTGGTAGCTGTTGTTGTATGAAAAATACACCAATGGTAGGTGGTCCTCCCAGATACGACCAAAGTTGAGGACACATGCATGGAGCATGTCATCGAGAGTCTGAATGGTCCTCTCCGTCTGACCATCCGTCTGAGGTTGATAGGCAGTTCTCAGACGTATCTGCATCTCGAATGCCTCCTGCAACCCCTTCCAAAGACGAGATGTAAAGTGAGAATCTCGATCATAGATGATAGCCGATGTCACGCAATTAAGATGTATGATCTCTTGAACATAGAGACGTCCCAAGCACTCTACGGAGCCGTGCTCTCTGATGGGAAAGAAGTGGGCTGACTTGGTGAGTCGGTTGACAATCTCTTAAATGGTGTTGTGACCTCTAGAAGTATGTGGAAGTCTAGTCAGGAAATCAATAGATATACCATCCAACTTCCACTCAGGGACCTCCAAGGGATGTACCATGCCTGCTAGTACATGTTGCTCCACCTTCACCTGTTGGTAGGTAAGGCATCGAGAAAAAACTCTGCCACAACCTTCTTTATACCTGGCCACCAGTGTTGCCGTCTGAGATTCTGGTACATCTTCACCACACCAAGATGTACCACTAAAGGGGATGTGTGAAACTCTCTTAGCACCTCCTCCTATAGAGTAGCTGGTACCATTGTACGCCCTCTGAAATGGATGACGTGCTCTCCTACCATAGAAAATCCATCAGGTACCTGTCCTGTGGAAATATGTTCATGTCGTGTCTCATAGTCAGCGTCCCCATGCTGTGCCTCTCTGACCTGCTGCAGTAGTGGAGAAGTGACTATCAGTGACTGAAGAAAGGCTGCTCCATCTCTATCCACGAAGGATATCTGCAAAGCGGCTAGTTGCTCTATCGCCTACCCAAGTAGTTGAATACTCGTCCTCCTGCTGAGAGCATCAACTACTACGTTCCCCTTTCCAGGAGTATAGACTATCTCAATGTCAATGTCCTGGAGGAACTCGAGCCATCGACGTTGTCTCGGGATCCGGTCCTTCGGCGAGAAGATGTACCTGAGACTCTAGTGGCCATAGTAGACTGTAAAGTGCTCTCCCATCAGATAGTGTCGCCACATCTTCAGAGCGAAGACCAATACTGCTTACTCCAGGTCATGGGTAGCGTAGTTCTGCTCATGTTGTCTCAACTGTCGTGATCCATAGGCGATCACTGCCCGCTCCTACATCAGGACACATCTGAGTTCGGTCCCTGATGCATCGCAGTAGAATACGTACCCTACTCCCTCTTCTGGTAGCCTCAAGACGGGTGTGCTTGTCAATCTCTGTCTCAGCTCTGGGAAGTTATACTGACATTTATCTATCCAAATGAAGGTTTTACCCTTCTTCTTAAAATCTAAATGTGGTTCCGCAACTCTGGAGAAGAATGGCACAAACCTCCGGTAGTATCCAGCCAGTCATAGGAAACTCCGCACATCTGTCACGCTCCTCGGTGGCTCCCAAGCTAGCACTGCCTCGATCATCACCAGATCCACTGCAACTCCAGCCTCAGAGATGATGTGTCCCAATAAGTGGACCACACGTATCCATAACTGACACTTCGAAAGCTGACCATAAAGCTGGATCTCTCGGAGTGTGTCCAGTACAACCCACATGTGGTAGGCGTGCTCCTCCTCAGTGGTCGAGTAAATAAAAATGTCGTCGATGAAGACCACGAAAAATCGATCGAGGTAAGGCAATAATATCCTGTTAATGAGGCTCATGAACACTGCTGGAGCATTGGTTACACCGAAAGGAATAAACAAGAACTCATAGTGGCCATACCAACATCTCAAGGCCGTCTTCTACACGTCCTCGTCCTGAACTCTGAGCTGATGATAACCTGACCTGAGGTCTATCTTCGAGAACCACCATGCTCCCTTGACCTGATTAAAGAGGTCTTCAATCCTCGGTAGCGATGCGTTTTCCTCATGGTCACCTGGTTTAGGCGACGATAGTCGACACACAGTCACATGCTCCCGTCCACCTTCTTGGCGAACAAAATCGGGGAAGCCCAGGGTGAAACACTGGGTCAGATGAATCACATGCCCTACAAGTCCTCCAGTTGTACCTGTAGCTCTCGAAGCTCAGTGGGAGCCATATGATATGATGGATTGGATATCGAAGTTGTCTAGGGGTACATGTCAATATTAAAGTCTACCTCTCTATGAAGAGGTAGTCCTGGAATGTCTTCAGGAAAGACGTCTGCATTCTAATGCACCACTACACGAAAACTCGGACTCTGTACGTAAACTCCTACTAGGATGAGGCTAGCCAACTCATGAGTAATAGGCTGTCCTCTCCTCTACGTGAGGCCATCTGGCGCTGCAAAGGCTCCCTTCTCTCCGGGGAAGGTGAGCCATCTCCCATCGGTGAAAACACACCACACCTTGCGATTAATATAGTCGATCTGAGCATGGAATGTAGATAACCAATCCATGCCCAAGATGGCGTCGTAAGGCCTCGACGCCGCTACAAGATGATCAAAGCCAAAGATATATCCTCCTAGAGTACGCTCACACTACCAGCACCAGTGCGTAATCATCGAGTCTGCTCCCGTAAGAGTCTCTAGTCGTAAGGATCGAGCCAACGGCTCCGTCGGAATCTCCGACCACCGAACAGGGGCAGCGGAAATGAAATAATGACTCTCTCCTGTGTCTATAAGAACCGTAGGAAGGGTGGAGTAGACACAGATTGTACCCCGAATCATCTCTAGTGCACCGTGGTCATAGGCCTCTACTGCCTGAAGCTGACCCTGCCTCTTCCCTCCTGCTCTCTGTGGTCGGGGTGGGCCTCCTGGTGGTGGTGGTGGTAAAGCCTCAAAGTGTCGCCCACCACCTGCTGCTCAGCCAGCTGCTCTTCCTCATCCGCCTGCTCCCTGAGGACCGCCATGGTCAACCCTCTACCTCTACTTGGGTGGTCCCTCAACCGTCTGCTGCTCCTCTGCGTGGCGGGTCGGGCAGTCACGAGCCATGTGGCTCTGCTCGCCGCATGCTTAGCACTCTCTCCTCCTCCTAAGACCGGCTCTGCACCGTGTGGACCGCATCTCTGAGCCAGTGTCCTGAGGTCGTCTGCATGATGGTCTGGTCTGCCATGACCCCTGTGGCATCCATCGATTGTCAGCTGTATAAGACTTTGCTACGTGCCGCCCTACGTTAGGTCTCGCTGCTGGTGTAGGCTCACCATGAAATCTCTCTACGAGAAGGGCTCACTCCAGTACTCTTGACTACGTCGAGATGTTGAGGGAGTTCATCGTTGCCCTAATCTCATGCCTTAGTCCCTGCTCGATTGTCCGGGCCCCGAAGAACGGGTCTCGTACCATGTCCATTGAATAATGCGAGAGATCCGTAAATCTCGCTGTGTACTGGGATACCGACGTGCTACCCTGCCACAGATGTAGTAGCTCCTAAATGCACACTGCACAGAGGGTGGCTTGGACGAAATCTGAGTGGAAGAGGCTCTCAATGTCCATCCAAAGGAGATATTCCTCTTCGTGAACCTGGAGAATCAGGCTCCACCATCTGCCTGCTGCCGCGTGCAGGAGACTCACTGAAAGGATCAAAATGAGGTCAGTTGGTGTCCCCACTAACTTGAAAACACATACAATAGCCTGCAACCAATCCTCGGCTGCCTGAGGGTCCATCTCCCCGCAGAACCTTGGCGGTCTCTGATGCTAAAACTCGTGCAGTGCACTAAGGCGACGTGCACTCTCAGTGGCTGGGGTTGGTGGCATCGATGGCTCGGCGGGTAGAGGTATCGTCAGTGCCTCTGCTGAAAAAGGGCCCTACATCGAGGCCTCATCACTTGGAGGGCTGTCGTCTTATACAAAGCTCTGAACCCTAGTTGGCTACCGTCGTGGGGCCATCCTGAAAAGAAATAGGTGTGCCTCGGTCAAAACAGTATACCTGGTGAGGTGACACAATGTAATCAAAAAGAAAAAATTTGAAACACACATGTAATAAATGTTTTCATTCACTGAGTCGGAAATCAGAAGTCAGGGTCCTAGTGTATGGATTCGTCGGTCGCCGCACCATCACTGGACTCCCGAGACTGATAACCACACTCAATACCCTTAACACTATTTCTTCACATAGAAGAATGATCAGAGTCCAGATTTTTGTGGTAGAACCAAACTCCTTTGATACCAAATTTTCTTGATCTGTCCTCGGGGCCCATGTCATGACACCCCAAGCCCGCCTTCCATAGGCATGGGGCTGGCGACTAGCACCCAAGGTGTAAATCCCGATAAAAAAGGGAAGGCATTGCCTTTATAAAGTAAAAAAACACCACAGTGTATGAAATATGAAGTAAACACTAAGTAAATTGGGTACAACTATAAGTGCTGGAAAGTAAATGGGCCAGAATACAAACCCATATAAGAATAAAGTACAACTGAAAAGAAAGTACAAAAACTGAAAAGTAAAGCAGCAATGCCGAGCCGTCCACTGGAAATCCCACCTGAAGGGTGGGTACAGATAGTCTCCACATCTCCTCGAGTCCAACTCGAGGTACCGACTTGCTCCACAAGCCTGAACCATGATCAGTGATGTCCGTCGTTTGCATCCAACACAACGTAGTGTGAGCATAGCCCGTGCAGGGGTGAGTATACGCCACTGAGTAGAGACACCGAGACCCACGAATGTCTCCAAAAATCCACAATGGATAATCCACAAAGGAATGATACAATCACGAAGTAACAACCAACTCGACTTAGGTATATGCCCATACATATTCCTAAGTCATCAATTGCAGTTTGGCTCCAACATCCGAGCCCATGTTTGATCTAGTCCACATAGGATAGCACAACCAATCCACACAGGATAACACTACCCAATCCACTTAGGAAAGGAAGTCAATCATATCGAAGATAATGATTGAATGTCAAGACTCAGCTCACACAGGTATTCTTCTTCGTAAGATCATGGAGATGATCATATGTGGCAACTGATTCATCTAAGATGCCGGACCTACGTAGGATACAAGACCAGCTAAGCTATTGGACCCACAAAGGATACAAGACCAGCTACTCTGCCGGACCCATGTAGGATACAATTACAGAGTCAAAGACTGCCGAACCCACATAGGATACATGAACAGTAGTCATGTACTACCGGACACACAAAGGATACAAGAACAGTAGTCATCTCGTTTGATTCCACGGAGGACTCCAGTATGGTCTTCATCGCTGCCGAACCCACGGAGGATATCAGTACAATCGTCATCGTCGTCACACTCGCAACCAGCTCTAGTGTTCCCTAACACAACATTCTCGATTCCGGGAGGGTCTGCTCCACGAGCCAAGGGGGTCAATACATCAACAAACAAGTAGTCCAGAGTTGATGTACGCCAAAGTTCTGTCTCGACAAAAGGAACTCAATGTGACAAACGGATTGTCAATCGGACGCCCGGTCTGAGAGTTATTGGCTTTTTCGTTCAGGGGCCCGATTGGGATTTAAGTCAAAACCAACCCAAACGTACTCCAATTGGGCCCAAACCTTGAGCAGAGTAAGAAAAAAGGTCTGTCTCACTTAGAGGATTCAAAAAAAGTCAACGACACGCCAATCAGACGTCCAGTGCTCAAGTTATAGGCATTTCCGCTCTGAGGTCCTGTTTGGTTTCATGTTCAAAACAACCCATCAATACCAAACATTCTCCAAAGCCTTGAGGGTAATATACTAAAACGACTGCCTCGATAAAAGGATCCCATCACAACTGACGGTGCATCAATCGGAGGTCCTTAGCCCATGTTATGCGCGTTTGAACGAATCCGTCTGATTTTAGGGTGTTTTGGGCCCGGACCGACCCAGCCCAAGACCCCCTGGATTAGCCTGAACTAGGTCGACCTGAACCAGGTCCGTGTCCGGCCTACTATGGTGCGGCCTGACTCGGCTGGCGAGGCCCAGCCCTGCAGGCATGGCCCGACCCAGCGCTGGAGGCCCGGCCCTACGTGGGCGGTCCAGCCTGGCCCGGCCGGTTCGGCTCGGTCTGGGTGGCAGCGTGCTGAGTGGATTTGGAAGGGTGGGGGAGTCGCCACCCCCTTCGAACCGAACGGAGGACCCACGAAGGGTCCGCCCTGCTGCGCTGACCGGGGGTTCAAACCCCCAGTTTTTCCGGATTTGGCCGCCCGTAACGGCCGGCCAGTTGTGTCGCGCGAGACCAGCCGGTCCCGCCTCCTGAGGGCTGGCGACCGGTGGTTTCGGCCGCCCACCCCTGCTTAGCCATGGCCTTGGTCCGACCGGGCGGCACGACGACACCACGCCCCTCTACCACGGCCCGCCCCGGCCACGACCCTCTATGGTTTTTCGGTGCGTCGCGACGGTGCCGCGCCCCTCCGCCGCGGTCTCGCTCCGGCCGCAGTCTCTTTCGGCCTTAACGGCGTGGAGTGACGGTGCTGCGCTCCTTCACCGCAGTGATATTCTTCATTCTTGTGCGGTGTCGTTGCATCGCGCCGCCTTCATCCCAAACCCCAATGGTGAACATCAACAAAGGGGGTGGAGGAAAGGCTGTGTTCGTGCGGTCTGAAATTCCCACGTTAATTTGATAATATGTGGCCAAATATTTAATGATGAACGCAAAGAATAATCACATCTTAAAAACACACCCCTACCTTGAAGAAGTTGTCGAATGAAGATCGTCGCGGGAAACAGAATCGCGAGGTGAAGCTCCGTATATGTCGATGGAGAACGCCCGAGGAGGAGAGACATCTCCATTCCTTTTACGTGAGAAGAATAACGTAGGAAGGCACGTCATCGATCTTCGGGGAAGGCATCGCACACTGGCTGCAGAGAGAAGATGAGACGGCACACTGATCTCTCCTTGTGGCGACGACGTTCTTTGTCGATGTCTTGGCGTTCCTCGTGTTCTCCAATAAAGAAGATGAAGATCCCAAAGGATTGTGTATTTTCTCCCCAATTCTTCTCACACAACAATCCCCCAAATCAAATAAGGTTATCCAATATTTTATTAATCCCAAGCCATGAATTCAAAATTCAACTCCTAATAAAATACATTGAATAACTTAATAAAATAATTTAATAAGAGAGTTGACTTGTATTTAAGAGGGG
The DNA here is from genome assembly GCA_963277665.1 of Viscum album. Taxonomy (NCBI): domain Eukaryota; kingdom Viridiplantae; phylum Streptophyta; class Magnoliopsida; order Santalales; family Viscaceae; genus Viscum; species Viscum album. Next base: position 1,807,596,422 of record OY728136.1, on the reverse strand, counting down.
GGAAGAGGATGAGTTACACATTTAAGATAGAGGGGGTGTTTAATGGGGGGTTAGGAAATTTAAGGAGGTGGGGCCTTGTGTGCCCCCCCCCAACATCCTCACATCTTCCTCTCCCATAACACTTAAACCGTCAGTAATGAAATAAAAATAAAATTGTAAAACAATTTTTATTTTTATTCCTCACATTTCTAACATCTCCTCCTGAGAAAACACAACTCCAGAAATAGTCTTCCTAAGAAATTACCAGTATTGAGATTTCATCGGCTCCCTCATAATTAGATTCCAAGAACCAGTTCAAAAGTTAGGAAAACCCGCTCGTTCGTTCATTGAACGTACCCGAGCTAACCTTCGGAAATTTATTCCGGGCTCACCGGGTTTCGGAATCAGGTGTCGTTAGAAACTGTGCACTCATAAAATCCCAAATAAATCAAGAAAAAAAATTTCTTTGAAATTAACGGGTCTTTACAAATATATATTTGGTGCTCTTGTGATCAATATATATCTTGAACATCTCTCTCTATATATAATACCACCAAAATTTTAATGACATAATCACAACCCCCAACTGCAGATCATGACTTGGACAGTTCTTCTCGTTAACATTCTTCTTCATTGAGGCGTAGTGTATTATTTTATCATTTTTAATTAATAATCATACTAATCTGTTATTTTATGCATTTATTTATTCAACAAAAGTTTCGCCATTAATAGTTACTATATGTAATGGTTCAATGATGTTCCTCTTTTCAATTCATTAAAATAGATTTCACATTCATTGGTATAGAAAAACATTCCTCCATTCTAATTCACCTTTGTTAGTGGGTTTAATAATCCTGGGATGTTCTTCAAAAATATTACATAATACACATCTACACCATGGAATCTCTGAATTTACATTATAGATGGATGTCTAGGACACTCCACTATTTCATTTTTTGTTGAAGGGTGAACATATATCCATTTTTTATGATAATGTTCCCTGATTAGGATAAATATATCCCCATGAACTATAATTTACTATATAATTAATATATTATCTCACCTTAAAAATTCTATAGTAGAATATTCACAGAATCCTTATTATCCTCTTTTCTCATGGGTTATATCATAATATATCTTACTTTGACAACTATAAATATTTTAAAGTAATCTCTAATGATGCAAATCATTTTGTCCATTAAAATTTTTAGAGCATCTATGTTGATGAAGGGCATCACTATGAACACAGAGTGTACATAATTAATTTGAATGATATTGTTGGAAATATCATCCTACATATAATTTGCAATATCCAATAAAAATGTCGAGCGTAGATAAATTTTTGGTTAAATTAAGTCGATCAACATTCCATCTATCCATGGAAAGTGATTATTGTTCTTTATCATGATTTTTTTAGCTCATGATAACAAGTGAAAAAGTGCAATTTTCCATCCTTATTCTTGATGAATAGGATGGGCACACCAATGGTTAAGTACACATGCTTATAAAACCCTTGTGAATATATTTTTTTAATTTATACTTTAGTTATTACAACTAAATGTTATCCATTATTTAGGGAGTGTTTGATAGATAATAGATTATTTTATAAGTTAAAATGATACATAAACCTCCTTTCTATGATGATGATCAATAAATTCATTAAGGAACAAATTAGTTTTGTCACATAAAATGGAATGTTCTTTAAAGATAATCCAATATTGGGTCTTAATAATTAGATATATATAATATTTTTCAATAATAAATACCATCCTTTTATAGAAGAATATCCAAATGAATATTCATCAACCTCATTAAATTTGTATAGAATTGGAGGATAACTCAGGATGAGAAGACTGAAATACCTCTCTTTATAGTTGATGTTGGATTCATATAAATATACCCTATCCATTACCAATATATAATCAAATCCAATTAAGGATACCAGATGATATTTTATTTCATGTACATTCATCCAAAATTGTCCATAATGAAGATATATTAATAAGAGGCAATTATTTCCCAATTCTCTATTCACAAAGAAAATAGATGCTCTATATTTTGTGTTCCAATTTGAATTGTTTTACTAAAAATTAATGATATAAAAAAATTCATTAAACTATAATCAAATAGACCAACCAATATTTTTGAATTAATAACTACTACACTTGTTACCACATCATAGTTGGGATCCACCTCTGTAGTAGTGATAACATGTTCCCATAGTTCCTTTGCAGTTGTTTCCATTAATTTTCATTAAAATAATTTATCATAAGTAATTTTCATTCATAATTATCATGTTACATGAAGTTGTAATTATTTATAAAGGTTGAGAGTTAGTCTCACTCTTATGTTATTCTTGCACCTTTTTTGGAATCTCTACATCCCTTCTGCAATTATTGGTCCAATCCCACATTTTCTACATTTTAAAAATCTCTCATTTTGAATTTGATAGTTCTTGTGATCTATAATTTCATATATTTAAAACCTATGATGTTCTGTATTATTTCACTCATTAGAATTATATATTGATCCTAATATATTAAATTCATGTTTAGTCTTTTAATGTTTGATCCCACGATACCACTAAGAGTCTCTAACATAAATCTCTACTTTAAGTGAACAATTGATTATTTAATAATAGAATTCAAAGTATCAAATTAACAAACATTTTTGTAGGCTTCTAAGTAATCCACTGCATAAGAGTTCGACCATTCATTGTTCATGAAAATGCAAGAGGCATATTAGGCAATCCATATAGTGATTTTTTGCACAATGGCCTTGATAGACTCATCTCCCTTTTTGCATAGTCAGAGGAACACACTCTACATATTCATATTGGGGGTTCATGGAAGATATTTATGGAATAAAAAATCTTCAATCAATATCATTACATGGAATAAATATTGTATATATAATATTTTTGATTAGTGTCCACCATTAATCATATTCCCCATAAAAATGAGAGACTTCCTTCACATCATTCACTTCTTCTATGCACTGAAGGATAGAAGATATTTTCAATTGGGTTATATGATAATTTCATTATTATATAATTATGATATTCACTAAAAGAATGATGATTTTTTCACATATATTATTCAATATTAAATTGACAATTCATATGAGAAGGTGGGCGTTTGACACAATATATGTTATTATTCATTAGTTCAGCTAGTTGAGCCATTACTCTCATGACGTTCAAATATCCATTTCCCATGAGATTTGGAATCCCATTAATGAAATCATAAAATTTCAATTAAAATTGGATTATAAAACTTGTTTTCATATTTAAATCCATTAACTGAATAATTAAAATAAAATAACAGGGATTTAATACTCATCCACTGAACAAATAAATTTCAAACTACGAAAGTGAAAGGATAAACTCATAAATGAAACTATATGAAAATGTATTAATTACTTGTTTTCAATCTAGGTTATCCATGGTTATTGATTTATTACTAGGGTTCTTATGAATGTTCTTGAGTCATAATTTAGAGAAATAACTAGATCATTGATACCAACCGTAGATACTCAAGGATTTTTGACATATTATTACATTACATCAAACTTAATTTTTCAACAAATTAAAAAAAAGGAATAAATAAACTAGTGTTTTTAGATTTTTAGATATATAATAATAATACATTAAACAATAATAAAACATAATTTTACTAATATCTAAAATGATATCCTAACTCCCTTTTATCTCTTATAAATTCATATGATAATATATAGAATATATAGACAGAATGGATGAAGTAAAAATACCATTAACTAAATAAACATAAGAAAGAAGTATAAAGCATGAATTAAAAGTTATAAAATGATAACATAAAAGTAATAGAACATGAATAAACCATGAGTGACATAATAAATCAAACATGAAATCATACGATCAAGTCAATTTAGAAATACTAAAACAACTCATAACATGACCCATGGAAAATAATAACAATCATATGACATGATAGAATAATTCACATAATGGATTTGGTTTATTTGCTAAAATAATATATAAAATATCTTAAGATAAAAAGATTTCCAATACATTAGAGTGAAATATAATACCACCTACTATATCTGGTATATTCTTGTGTGTTCCATATAAGGAAATAAAACAAAGGGAATAATCATAAATGTTACCCTGGGAAGGAAATGGTCTTCATAATCATGTCATAAGAAAAAACAAAAGTGTGTATCATAATTGTATCCATGATTTTTGTTGTAAAATAATTATTGGTCACTAATAGTGGAAAAAATAAGACTATATCATGAATAATTATGTTCAACTAAATTTTAAAAAATAATGATAGTTGTTAGGTAACATAAAAAATGTTCCACTAAGTGGGTTTATATGGAAAATAATCGAGTCCTTAAAGATTCCATGTGAATAATTGTGTGTATAAAACAAAAAAATAGTAAAATATATTTACATGATAAATTGAGTAATTTTAGAAAAAAAAATTGTGGATTAAAATAATTTATGTAATGTGTAGAAAAATTTCTAAGAATCAGAGGATGATTTTTATAACCATATTTGTATACAAAAACTAATTAATAAGGAAAAAAATTAAAAAATGTATTTCCCAATCAAAGAGTGATTAATTTAGCTTTATAAATATTTTTTGGAAGAAAAATGGAAATAATTATAATGTTATATATGAATAGAAAATAATTACATTAAGGTAAATAGATACAAAGAAAAACCCCCATGAATAATTGACTTTTTAGAGAGATCTCTTACCATGTGTATGAATGTTTTCTACACATGTTATTAATGACTTCAGGAATAAAATTTGGTTCATTATTTATTTACTTAATAAAAAATTACATATATATTTTATTTATAACAATTTTATTATTTTCATTTATCGACATTTCAGTAAGTTATACCATTTACTTTATTTATTTGGGGAATATTCATTGAATGGATTTACGGTGTCTTTACTTGTATATATATATGGATGTTATAGTTAAATTAGAATGGTATGAAAAATGTGATATTATGTCATATATATTCAATATATAAATTATAAATAGTCCCATGTATAATTATTCTTTCTTGTATGAGGATGATTCGTTTGATAAAATTTCAATGATAAATGATAAGCTTTTTTGGTCAGTTTTTATGGCTATTCCCAAATACATTTATTTTATATAATATCTTGGTCCTATAGTAAATATGTATATTGATTAGATATAATATATATATATATATATATATAATTTTAAACAATAATATGTGAATTTAAACCTTCTACTAAATTGGTAATGGGAAACAAAAACTCGTCATCCATAAATGATGTGAATATACATATCACAAATTTAATTTCTATTAAGAGAATAAATAAATTAGATAAGTTATTTTTTCGTTGATATTAAATTAAAAAAATATAGTTATAGTATATATGTGATACATTAGTTACCATGTATATTGCTATAGTTGTGTGAGGATAAAGAGGTTGAATGAAATAATTTTTAGGAGAAGGAAGTAGAATCTTACATACTAAATTTCATCCCCCTGAGAAACTACATTAGGGACTTGGAATAAAGAATTGTTTTTGAAAATATAAACCCTATGACATGGTTAATAATATTAGGATATTAAATTTACATAATATTTTCATTCTCTAAGTCTTAAAATGACTGATTAAAAGGGGTGGTGAGGGTGGTATTTATAAGGGGAGGAGAGTGTTGTATTTTATTTCTATAATCATTAGTTAATTATTGGGTAAAGACAATAAATATTGTTGATTATGGGGATTATAAATTGTAATTATTTCTTGGGATATTTATCTAATAGGTTCTTATATTATCCATGACTCAAAAATTCATGTATTTTATATATAATTGTATATAACATAAATAACCGTATTTCACTATAAAAAAGAAATCAAATATTTTAGAAACAATTTTAAAAAAAAATCATAACAATTTTTTAATTAGTATATTTAATAAATAGTATACATTTGATGAAGTTATGTTTCTAAAAAATATAATTTTTTTTGAAATAAATTCTTTATTTCATCTAAAAAAATTACATAATCGATCAAATTATACTTTGAAAATTTACGTATGGTCTCATAATATGATGTTATCATTGTAGTAAACCATAGTATTAATTTATGTATCCATTTTATGAAAATAAATATTTTTTTAAATAGTTATATTGATGATACAATTTCAATGAAAACATTTTCATTTTACAAAAATATGAAAAATTAATATATCTTTTATAAGATATTTAATGACTTATACGATGATGTAAATATATCATTTAATAATTTTTTAAGAAAAATATATATTATTCTAAATTTTCATAGGTTAGTTTTTTGACTCAATCGGTCAAATTACTATACTTAACGATTGGTTAACAATTCCAACAATCGTGTTACTATTTAAACTTCCATATAACTATTCCAATTTTCAGATAAATAAATTTAATTTGGGTTTTGTACATATATAAATACATCTCCTTCAGTAAATTATTGATTCACTTTTATTTATATGATGTTTAAATTTTCCTTCATCGTCCAAATGAATATTTTATTATTAACATTATTTTTTATTCTACAACATTGTTCGTGAATGCGGTAATTTGGGTGGATCGAGAAAATGAAAATTATCATGTTTTTATTCTATTATAGTATATATTTTGTGATTTTATATTATTTTTAATTATCACACGATTATTTCTTGATTAATTCTTCTTTATTTAGTTATGATAATAATGTTTTCTTGTTTCTTCTAGGCGATGTAAGTGATTTATACTACAAGAAAAAATTATAATAAGGGGAGTTTTATTAATAAAATTCTTGGATTTTGAAATTTATATAAGATATAATGACTTCAAATGTATAATTATGTTACAAATATCAAATATACACATTATATAAATCACCAAACCCCACTGTAATATTTGGAAATTGAAAAAGAAATTACATTGTCTGCTGGGGATGTAGTCTTCTATACACAAGAATGGTGATTTCATAACATATTTGATTAATGTGTTTTGGATCATAATAATTACACTAAAAATAAAAAAATATTAATTTTTTGAAAATACAAATGTTATTTTATCGCAATGGAATGGGTTGAATTGTATGAGGTTGGAATGAAATAAAATAAAAACGCCTTTTGAAAAATGGAAACTCTTATTCAGCTATCTTTCTTTAGATTTCACTATACCCACCCAAGATTGATTTTATAACCAAACTATGTCATCAAGAATTATTGTATGTCTATTTTATATTTATTAGGGTAGGTTTTGGATGATAAAAATTGATTTATTGGAGTGAAAATTTGATTGAACTGAGTTTCGTTTAGTAGTTGAAGTGTAGTGTAATTCATGTAAACATTCAAAAGTATTTACTATTGGAATGTCATTCTAAACTCATTTGGATAAAAAATTGACAATTATTTGAAATATTGTGATTATATGGTCAATAAAAACCTCCAAAACACAAGAAATCACATATTTTGAACATTTAATCCAAAATTCCAGTTTTTCCCTATTTTAAACATTTTTGGTTTTGACAATGGTTCATGATTTTCCATCATTTGATATTAATCCAGTACTGTGATAAAAATTATATAATTCATAACCAATTATTGTAAATAATATATCTAATTTATAAAATCTTCTTCCAATGTGTTTAGGAAATTTAATTTAACATTTGTAAATATAATGAGCCAAAGCCCTACATTGGGCTTAATTATTCTACTAGTGTAATTTCTGTATTTAAGAATCAATATATTCATTATATATTAAAAATAGTTCTAATAATAAGAAAAATATGATATTTACTCTCATTCATAAATTCCTTGGGATTAATATAATTTGTTTAAATAATTTAATAAAATATATTTTATTATAAAATATTACTAATGTCAATTTTCACATTAATCAATTAAATGGTTTTTTAAAAATATTGAATAATTTAATGATTTATATTATATCATTATAAATCCATTTAATTATTATTTATTTTTCTAAATTATAATTGGAGAAAACAATTCATTAAATTTTTTTTATGTGTAATTTGTTTTTTATCATTATCTACACATTTACTGGGTATAAAATCTTTATCCACTTGAAATTTTAATTTCATATCTAAAAATTAAATATATTTGTTTATATAAAACAAAATTTTCATTAATATTTATATCTATTAACGATCCTATGTTGGTTTCCCCTATCTAAATTAATAATATATATTAAATGGAAGGATAATTTCATTCAAGTTATTTTATTTATATAAAATATTTATAGGAAATGTTTGAAGGATGGTGGAAATTAATTTCTATATAATCATTAATGATATGGAAAAATTATAATTAATTCATTCCATAAATGTTGCAGATTATTTTAGGACATTTTCAAAATTATTACTCAAGTTTAACCCCCTACTAAAAAAATTTATATGATAACCATAATAATTAATTTTTACTCAATTCACTAATCATTATGGTAAAACATTAATTTGACCAATTTAAGAAATTATAAAGTTGAATAATTATAAATATGGAATAATATTTTATGATATAATTCCAAGATATTTTATTATATAATGTAAATTAATCAAGAAGACATTCCTAGAAAGTGTGTTCATTAAAGTGAAAATGTAGGAATGGTTTAAATGTGTTAATTTCCATGTTCACTGTTAAAATGATATTGGTTATTAAAAATTTATTAATAGATGTATTATTGAACTCATTATACTTTAAATCTAATTTAAACTATAATTCAATATTATAAAACAATGAAATGTAGAGGTAGTTTTCAATTAAAATTCAATGTTTCCGAAAATTCATCAAAACATTATTCTTTTCGAAAAATAATCAGAATGTATCCAAATGTATATTGTGATAATAATATTCCCAAAATGAATTTATTTTAATAAAATAATATTTATTAATGTTTCGAAGTTTATTTTAAGGATAATTTCCCCATAAAAAGGTGCCAAACATCTTATTTGAAAGAAAAATACAGTTTTAAGAATAAAATTGGATATTTTATATCATGTATTCAAAACAAGTAGGATGAAATTAAATAAAAAAAAGAATATATAATATATAAATATAATTAATATAATAAAGAAATATTTATTTGTTTCATTTAATATTACAAAACATACCATTTCACATTAATATTCTTTTTCAGAAAAATATTTTATTTTATTTTTAAACTGATTATTGTTTATTTATAATTAATTTGAACGAAATGAATAAATATAGACCATATTTTCATAAATCAGTTATTCCTATTCATTACCTGTATTTATATATCTAGGTTGTAATAGTATCATATTTCATAGTTCATAGATGTTTGGTGTTGCATGTAATATACAATATCGGACATAAAACTGTTTGGGTTGTGTTCACCACACACTAAATTTATTATTGTGTGTAATACTTTTGGAACATGGTTTCAGGATTCCATTATGATAAAAAATATACCTTATATCATTTGAAATATAGTGGGGTTACATCGTCCCACATTACATAATTTAATCCTCATAAATTTAATTTTTCCGTAGTAATCATTGGTCGTAAATTTTAGAATTCTGTTGCTGAAAACCAAAAACGTGAAAAGGGTTAAGAAAACACCCTATAAATATTCCTTAAAAGGACGTAAAAGGACCATATGAAATAAAAAATACATAGGCTTCCAAATATAAAAATATATAAGGGAAAGGATGAAACGTTTAAATAATTATATAGAGTGATTAAGGTCATTGATCACAATAATGTGAATGGTCAGTTGAATGTTAAAGACTTTAAAACCATAAATCAGTGTTGGTCGAAAAAGCAACAGTTCTTTATAATATAATGTGCTGGGAAAATATATTTATTTCAGGATCTATTTCCAAAATATAAGGAATAAATTCAACATATAGAGTTAAATATTGTGAAATAATCTTACTTATCAAGTATAACTTCATTTTTTTACATTTTCAACCATAATATTGTATTTTTCCCTAAAATATGAGTATTCATGATGATTTTATCACAATCAATCCAGTTAAATTAAAATTAAAATACAAATCAAAAGTAAAAGTGATAAATATATGTTTCTCATTTCTTTAGATTATAACAAAATCCAATATCGACAGCAGGAGGTGATATATTCCCAAAATTAATATTTCTTTTTTTATTAAATATTCTTCAAAAATAAATAGTAACAAAATAAAAAATCATTCTAAAAATAACTATTCATAAATTTTATCAACCATTTCCAAACAATGTTCTAAATAAACTTATTGAATAATTTGATTATAAATACTTCCATGATAAATCAATTGTTATTCCTAAAATAAAATTCAATATTTTTCCAAAAAATAATAACTTTTTTTAAAAATTTCATTCAAACTAGTACATCACACCGTGAAATGGTAGGCGTTGTATGTTTGTCACCCTTCAGTAGTGGTCTTAATCCCTATGGCCTTGTCAGATGCGATATTATGTCACCCAACCTACATGATGTGGTTTTTTATTTAAACATGAAAAAATAATTAATCCCTATATAACACATCTGGATGATCCAATGGGTTATTAATGAACAACCCTAATAAAACACTGTGAAAGGTTTCATTAATAACAACAATACTTTTACAACTTAAACTCCTCAAATGAGGTGTCTATAAATTTTATCATATGATAATCCCTAATTATATAGTCCATACATAGTATCCATACATCATAACATAACTGTACCTGAATTCATAATTATCTAAAAAAATTCATAACATTTACTTGGACAACCAATATAACAACCCAATACTTTCACTCCTAGATTCCATGCTATAATCATAAATAGTCTAATTTATGTTTTGATGTCTATTATTTCAAACAAATAGTATCAATCCAAAAAATAAAAAAAAAATAAAATGAAAAAATTAGATCAGATAAATAATTGAGGATCTTTTTGGTTTAGAATACTATAAAAATAAGAAATCTCCATGATTAAAAATTCAAAAGACATTAAAATATCATTTCCCCCTCATAACCATTCATTTCATATTTACATTAAAACATTTTCATCACTATTATGAAATCCCCTCAATAAATAACTCATTCCATGTCTTTCAATATAAACATGGAAAAATGAATCATAAGACAGATAATAAAAATTACTTATAAGGTGTAATTTAAGAATTAATAAATGAATTCCATCATTGAACACATTAATTTCATATGGATATGATAAACTATTCCTTGTATTCCAGTATAACGTAAGCATATTCATAACCTTAAACACAATGATCATGAAAACATGTCATAAGGTATTAACAAAATAATGATTAATTAGAATCAACGACCATAATCCACATGATATCAACCATGACCAAATGAATCCTCAAAAACACATTCCAATCGTAGATAAAACATATTGGTTTCATAGAATATCATCTATTATAAACCATACTAAACACTTAAATAACCCTTTGATATTAGAATATCCATATTTACAAATAAAAATATTATTTTTTAATTAACATAATCAATATAAAATGCATTTATGAACTGTCTTGGTCCACCCATTATTTAAGATATAACAGGCTCACATGGAACTATCCAGGTGCACCCATAAAATATAATGACAAATAATCCCAAAAATAAAAAAAATACATATATAATTCATAATAAAACTCAAAAAAAACAATAAATAATCTTTCATGAAATGATTATAAAATGGAATTTAATTCATTATCATGTCAATATTTCTGAAATATGATTAAACCATGGAGAAAAAATATTTTTTATACAATTCTCTTTCTATCACGATTAATCTGTGAAAATAAACATGTTTCAGAATAATCCCATTGAAAAAATATCAATCCATCTAGTGAAATAATGAGGATGGTCTTACTAATAAATATCTTCATTTTAGAACAATTAACCTAATGGGTTTTTATCATTTATTAATTGGAATAAAATTAAATGATCATAAAGAATTGACTAAAATACATTTTTCATTTTGAAAATCAATTTTTAAAAAATAAGACATTTTCATAATATTATTCTTTCAAAATAACATTAAAATATAATATTATAATTGTTTAATAATAAATACAAAAGTTTATTGACCAAAATAAACTTTCAAGATTGAAATTCAATTTTTATAACTTTTATTGAAATCATTCTTAGAAGACATGGGTTAAGAAGAAAAACAATTATTACAATTAAGAAAAATCATTACAGCTTTTATAAATAAATATCATTCATTTTTGGAAAGAATGTTTGGAAATTTTTTATAATTATATAAAAGTATCATGAATGAACATATTAGAATATATTTCAATATAACTATTAAATTTTATCATTTGGAAATTAATAATTCACCATCTAGATAAATGATAAGATTGTGAAAAAATTACTCCTACAAACTTTTACCCAGAAAAAACTAATACCCAAGAAATAATAACATTAAAAGAAACATAACTTATACATAAAATAATTATATTCATTATATAACATATAATTGGGTCACTATATAAGCCACATAAAATAATATAGTTGTGTAATGTGACAAATGCATCGAAGAATGAAAATTTAGGAAAAAATCATTTACCACATCACTAAGAATAAAATTTTTAACCACATAAAATAGATATCCAAAAATAAATATTTATGTAATCATTAATTTATACAAAATAATCACTAAATATATTTATGTGAAGTATAAATGTCATAAAATAAAAATAAATGGTGTGTAGGAAATATATCTCATATAAATAAAAGTGAGAGGAGAAGACCCTCAAGTTTGATTTGTCACACATGTTCAATATATTACAAAATATTAAACATATGTTAATTAATTAATTTATCGAGAAATTTTTTAATTTCTATAATTAATATTATTTCAATATTTATCATTTCATAAAAAATAACTTATTCAATTAGGCTTACATCAGATGTTTGAGCTATATTCAGTTTCTATGTCTAAAATTACATAGGTAGGTTTACTACGGTATAATAGGAAATTATTTAAAGATATCCCCAATATCAATTAGGAAATAATAATAAAATTTATATAAATATTATTTTTTCTGAACCAATAATGAGTAATGTTTATCAAAAATGATCAATCATTACGATCATGGAGATGTTGAGTCAAATATATCCATGGGTAATGGTTCCACTTTCCAATGACCAATATAAACATAATTAAAATAAATTTTATCTTTAAATGATGATAATAATATCATATATACCATCTTATTTAATTATATAATCTTTTATATGTAACGGGTTTAATGTGGCGATGAAAATAATAAAACATATCTCTTCGAGGAGGCCATTGTGCACATATCCATAAACAATTTTATAATATTTTCAGTGACTAAAAATTTAAAATTATATATTCATATTGTATTAATAGAATGATTATTATTAAAATAATATCATAAAAATTAATTTTTATGGACAATATTTATTATATTAACCCTTATTACCTTTAATGTAAAAGGTTAGTGAAAAACGAATCTCAAGACTTCGTAAGGCATTAGCCATTCATTCACACGAGAGACATTTCATGTCCCTGTTGATATGGAATGAAAAATGTCATATACTATATAATGACCAAATATGTATTATTATGTTATATATTTAATCTATTAAAATCATATCTGTCATAATGATCAACCATAATAGGTGGTGATGGATGCATTAATGAAATCATTTTGTGAGGCATTGTCCACATAAAGCATGATTTATAATTTTTAAACCATTTCATGGTTGTTTTTAATGTTTTATGTGATAAAATTAAACTAATAATGTGTTATTATATGTAAAATGCATTTTTTTAATATATCCTAAAAGGATATATACAATTTAATGAGTAGCAGAATGAAATAAAATGAACAAGATCGTTGAATAACGTAACATATTATTCAGTTATTTTTCATTAATTTATACTAAAACGTAAATTGGTTGGAGTCTTCTAAAAACTATGACTAACCATTTGAGGTTTGGTATATTTGAGAGTGATTTTTGTAGAATTTGATTGATCTAAATTTCTTGATAGGTGTAATGATATGAGGTGAGTGAGTTCCCTTCTATAGTTGAATAGAAGTTTTAATCTTGCATATAGTTAAATGTATTCACTATTTAGATATCAATATTAACCCAACTAGATCCAAAATAAATAAATATAAAATAGGTATTATATATTTGGTCCATATATCAAAAAAAAAACAAGTTTGAAACATTTTGTTCCTTCTTTTATATAGTTCTTTTATTTACCATTTTTGAGTTTTCACTACGGTATATAATACGTTAACGTAGGTAATTAATCCACTAAATTGATTATTATTAGAAACTATTGACCCCATGATTCTCAATATTATTTCAAATTTATATAATAAAAATCCTATTTGTGGATTAAATCATCTTTAACAAAATCACATTTAATGTGAAAAAACAAATCTTTAACCTTAAAATATGTAATAACATTTTTTTACTATTTAGTGGTCAATATGTTCAGTATAAAAGAAAAAAATATGATTTGAACTTCGTTTACCTTTATTATCATATAAAAATCTATTGAAAAATATTTAATTATTATTTTTTATAAATAATTTAATTATATATAATTAATCATAAAATAACATCAATGTCAACATTTACATTAATCATTTATATTGAATTTAGATAATACCAATATAATGATAGAATTATAATATATTTTATTCACAAAGATGAAACATTATTTATTAATGTAAAGAATAATGTAACACTGTAATTAATTAAATTTTCTTCACATTTAACATTTATAGTATCATTTATATTATTTAATTGTTAACTAAATATTTATTGTGTTGGAATTTCATAAGAATTTTCTATATTATTTCATCTGTAAAATTTAAAGAAAAAATATATTGTTCAAAAAAATTATTTAACATTAAAAAATAATTTCAACAATTGAACCTACGTTTTTTCATTATTCTAATTCTATATAGATATTAAATGAATTAAAAATTTAATTTATGTATTTTTCATTACTTAACTCATTAAATGGTTCATATTCAATTGAAATGGTAATCACATTTCAATATTTCAGAGTCATTGATGGATGAGGTGAAAATAAATTCATTAAATATAAGTAGGGTAATATTTTTGGTTAAATTTCGTCGTATTACTCTAGTTTAACACATGTTAAACCCCTTTTTACCATAACTGTGTTAAATAAATATTACTACATTCACTATTCATTTTGGTTAAAAAAATAATTTGACCATATTATAAATTTTAATATATGGTGATTAGGAATATGTAATTAATTATTCCAAATTCAATGTATGGATTTGAGAAATGTTAATTTATAATTTATCTTAGATTACAGACAAGAATGCGGGGTTTTTAAAGTGAAAATAATGTAATGTTCGAAATGTTTTTATATCCAAATTAAATATGAAATTGAACCTTATGTTAAAAATTGGATTAATGGATGTATATTTGAACTAATCATAATTTAATTCTAATTTATAATAAAAATTAACATTCTAAATAAATAAAATGAAATAAGAGTTTTCAATTAAATCTCAATTATATTCATTATTAACCAAAAATATATATTTTCTGAGAATTCTCTAAAGCTTTTCCAAATATAAATTTTAATATTCTGATCAAAAAACTAATACCCAAGAAATAATAACATTAAAAGAAACATAAATTATACATAAAATAATTATATTCATTATATAACATATAATTGGGTCACTATATAAGCCTCGTAAAATAATATAGTTGTGTAATGTGACAAATGCATCGAAGAATGAAAATTTAGGAAAAAATCACTTACCACATCACTAACAATAAAATTTTTACCCACATAAAAAAATATCCAAAAATAAATATTTATGTAATCATTAATTTATACAAAATAATCACTAAATATATTTATGTGAATCATATATGTCACAAAATAAAAATAAATGGTGTGTAGGGAATATATCTCATATAAATAAAAGTGAGATGAGAAGACCCTCAAGTTTGATTTGTCACACATGTTCAATATATTACAAAATAATAAACATATGTTTATTAATTAATTTATCGAGAAATTTTTAAATTTCAACAATTAATATTATTTCAATATTTATCATTTCATAGAAAATAACTTATTCAATTAGGCTTACATTAGTTGTTTGAGCTATATTCAGTTTCTATGTCTAAAATTACATAGGTAGGTTTACTACGGTATAATAGGAAATTATTTAAAGATATCCCCAATATCAATTAGGAAATAATTTTAAAATTTATATAAATATTATTTGTTATGAACCAATAATGAGTAATGTTTATAAAAAATGATCAATCATTACGATCATGGAGATGTTGAGTCAAATAGATCCATGAGTAATGGTTCCAATTTCCAATGACCAATATAAACATAATTAAAATAAATTTTATCTTTAAATGATGATAATAATATCATATATACCTACTAATTTAATTATATAAACTTTTATATGTAATGGTTTTAATGTGGCGATGAAAATAATAAAACATATCTCTTTGAGGAGGCCATTGTGCACATGTCCATAAATAATTTTATAGTATTTTTAGTGACTAAAAATTTAAAATTATATATGCATATTGTATTAATAGAACAATTATTATTTCAATAATATCATAAATAATTAATTTTTATGGCCAATATTTATTATATTATCCCTTATTACCTTTAATGTAAAAGGTTAGTGAAAAACAAATCTCAACACTTCGTAAGGCATTAGCCATTCATTCACACGAGAGACATTTCATGTCCCTGTTGATATGGAATGAAAAATGTCATATACTATATAATGACCAAATATGTATTATTAAGTTATATATTTAATCTTTTAAAAGCATATCTGTCATAATGATCAACCATAATAGGCGGTGATGGATGCATTAATGACATAATTTTGTGAGGCGTTGTCCACATAAAGCATGATTTATAATTTTGTAAACCATTTCATGGTTTTTTATAGTTTTATGTCATAAAATTAAACTAATAATGTGTTATTATATGTAATATGCTATTTTTAATATATCCTCAAAGGATATGTACAATTTAATGAGCAGGAGAATGAAATAAAACGAACATTATCATTGAATAACATAACATATTATTCAGTTATTTTTCATTCATTTATACTAAAACGTAAATTAGTTGGAGTATTTTTAAAAATATGACTAACCATATGAGGTTTGGTATATTTGAGAGTGATTTTTGTAGAATTTGATTGATCTAAATTGCTTGATAGGTGTAATGATATGAGGGGAGTGAGTTCCCTTTTATAGTTGAATAAAAGTTTTAATCTAGCATATAGTTAAATGTATTCACTTTTTATATATCAATATTAACCCAACTAGATCCAAAATAAATAAATAAAAAATAGGTATTATATATTTGGTCCATATATCCAAAAAACAGAAGTTTGAAACATTTTGTTCCTTCTTTTATATGGTTCCCTTATTTACCATTTTATGTTGTCACTAATATATATAATACTGTAGCATAGGTAATTAATCCATTAAATTGAGAATTATTAGAAACAATTGACCCCATTATTCTCAATATTATTTCAAATTTATATAATAAAAATCCTATTTGTGGGTTAAATCATCTTTAACAAAGTCACATGTAATGTGCAAAAACCAATCTTTAACCTTAAAATATGTAATAAATTTTTTTACTATTTAGTGGTCAATATGTTCAGTATAAAAGAAAAAAATATGAATTGAACTCCATTTGTCTTTATTATCATATTAAAATCTATTGAAAAATATTTAATTATTATTATTTATAAATAATTTAATTATATATAATTTATCATAAAATAACATCAATGTTAATATTTACATTAATCATTTATATTGAATTTAGATAATACCAATATAATGATAGAATTATAATATATTTTATTCACAAAGAAGAAACATTATTTATTAATGTAAAGAATAATGTAACACTATATTCAATTAAATTTTCTTCACATTTAACATTTATAGTATCATTTATATTATCTAATTGTTAACTAAATATTTATTGTGTTGGAATTTCATAAGAATTTTCTATATTATTTCATCTGTAAAATTTAAAGAAAAAATATATTGTTCAAAAAAATTATTTAACATTAAAAAATAATTTCAACAATTGAACCGATTTTTTTTCATTGTTCTAATTCTATATGGATATTATATGAATGAAAATTTTAATTTATGTATTTTTCATTACTTAACTCATTAAATGGTTCATATTCAATTGAAATGGAAATCACATTTCAATATTTCAGAGTCATTGATGGATGTGGTCAAAATAAATTCATTACATATAAGTAGGGTTATATTTTAGGTTAAATTCTATCGTATTACTCTAGTTTAACACATGTTAAACCCCTTTTTACCATAACTGTGTTAATTAAATAGTACTACATTCACTATTCATTTTGGTTAAAAACATAATTTGACCATATTATAAAGGTTAATTTATGGTGATTAGGAATATGTAATTAATTATTCCAAATTCAATGTATGGATTTGAGAATTTTAATTTATAATTTATCTTAGATTAGAGACAAGAATGTGGGGTTTTTAAAGATAAAATAATGTAATGTTCAAAATCTTTTTATATCCAAATTAAATATGAAATTGAACATTATGTTCAAAATTGGATTAATGGATGTATATTTTAACTAATCATAATTTAATTCCAATTTATAATAAAACTTAACATTCTAAATAAATAAAATGAAATGCGAGTTTTAAATTAAATCTCAATTATATTCATTATTAACCAAAAATATATATTTTTTGAGAATTCTCTAAAACTTTACCAAATATAAATTTTAATATTCTGAGTCAAAAAATAAATTTAATTTTTTTTATAGAAATATATATATTTTTAAAAATATATTTTTAAATATAAGTTCTCTAAAAAATGTAAGAAAATAATTTTTCTGAAAATTAAACTATATTAAGTATAAAATTTGATTTAATTGTAACTTCTCTATAGAAAACACATATTATAAACATTGAGAATTAGAATTAATATTTCATATATAAATTTCATTAATATAATCACACAAGATTTATTTGTTTAGTTTTTTGTTTTAAAAAACAATTGTATTCATTAAATAAGATTTTACGAAAATGATTTTAGGTTATTCTCTACACTGTTTTATTTAAATTTCTCATAAATTAGTCTCAAAAGAATATATTTAAACCATTTTATCACAATTAACTTAATAGAATTCATATGTTCCATTCGGTTGGATTTTTCATAATAGTAATATATATAATTATTCTTTTATGTTCGGTGTTGGGTGTCAAATAACTTGTAAGACTTAAATATCATGGGGTTACATATATCATAAGATATGGTAGGTGATTCATGTGACACAATACATTAATTGTTTTTCATGTCCCATATGATATCAAATATAATTTATTATTTTAAATTCCAAGGGGGTTTCAATATTCCATTCTATAAATGGTTTTGTGTTTATGTATCAATATAAAAAACGATGTTCACATTGTATAATCATAAGGTGTTACATTGAAGTTTCATGTTATGTATTTAATCGAGCATAATATTTTCTGAAGACATGTCGTCATATATTCTCCCCCTATTTATTATATTACATCCTCTGTATTGTAACTCAATCATTCTAATCAAGCATAACTCATTTGATAATACAATTTAAAAACCCTAAAAATTTAAACAGTGAATAAATAATAATCCATAAAAGAGTTATGTGGAAATAAAATGATCATATCGAATATCACATTCTTGGTTTTAAAATATGAGATAATTACAGTGAATTGACAGTTTGTACATGGTGTAAAATTAAAATTCCTTATAATGATTCATTATTATTGATATCAATTACCACCAAAAAATAAATTATCATGAGAATGTCAATAACCAAAAATCTAAAAATCAATTGGGAGTGAATAATACAATTGGTTTATCGAAAATTGAGGTAATGGGATAAAATTTCGGTTTCAAATATTTTTCGATGAGTTTATAAAATATAATTCCATTCGGTGTAGTAGCAAAAGTACAAATACTTGTTGAAGGTAATATCATCAATTAATCAATTTCCACCATAATATCATCAATCTATCCAAATGATGTGTATTCAATAAGAAATTTTCATGCCTATAATACTGTAACATTGGTAATTAATCCATTAAATTGAGAATTATTGGAAACTATTGACCCCATGATTCTAAATATTATTACAAATTTATATGATAAAAATCCTATTTTTGTATTAAATCAACTCTAACAAAATCACATGTAATGTGCAAAAACAAATCATATACTTTAAAATATGTAATAACATTTTTTACTATTTAGTTGTCAACATGTTCAATATAAAAGAAAAAAATACGAATTGAAATCAGTTTGTATTTATTATCATATAAAAATATATTGGAAAAATATTTAATTATTATTATTTATAAATAATTTAATTATATATAATTTATTATAAAAAAACATCAATTTCAATATTTACATTAATCATTTATATTGAATTTAGATAATGCCAATATAATGATAGAATTATAATATATTTTATTCACAAAGGTGAAACCTTATTTATTAATGTAAAAAATAATTTAACACTGTAATTAATTGAATTTTCGTCACATTTAACATTTATATTATCATTTATATTATTTAATTTCTAACTAAATATATATTGTGTTGGTATTTCATAAGAATTTTCTATATTATTTCTTCTGTAAAATTTAAAGAGAAAATATTTTGTTAAAAACATAATTTATCATTAAAAAATAATTTCAACAATTGAACCTATTTTTCATTATTCTAATTCTATATAGATATTAAATTAATGAGAAATTTAATTTATGTATTTTTCATTATTTAACTCATTAAATGGTTCGTATTCAATTGAATGGGTAATCACATTTCAATATTTCAGAGTCATTGATGGATGAGTTGAAAATAAATTCATTACATATAAGTAGGGTAATATTTTAGGTTAAATTCTATCGTATTACTCTAGTTTAACACAAGTTAAACCCCTTTTTACCTTAACTATGTTAATTAACTATTACTACATTCACTATTAATTTTGGTTAAAAATATAATTTGACCATATTATAAATGTTAATTTATGATTATTAGGAATATGTAATTAATTATTCCAAATTCAATGTATGGATTTGAGAAATGTTAATTTATAATTTATCTTGGATTAGAGACAAGAATGTGGGTTTTTAAAGTGAAAATAATGTAATTTTTGAAATGTTTTTATGTCCAAATTAAAAATGAAATTGAACCTTACGTTAAAAATTTGATTAATGGACGTATATTTGAACTAATCATAATTTAATTCCAATTTATAATAAAAATTAACATTCTACATAAATAAAATGAAATATGAGTTGTCAATTAAATATCAATTATAATCATTATTAACCAAAAATATATATTTTCTGATAATTCACTAAAACATTACCTAATATAAAATTTAATATTCGGAATCAAAAAATAAATTTAATTTTTCTTATAGAAATATATATATATTTAAAAATCTATTTTTAAATATAAGTGCTCTACAAAAGGTAAAAAATTTATTTTTTTTAAAATAACCTTTTTATGCATAAAATTTGATTTAATTTTAACTTATGTATAGAAAAGATATATTATAAACATTTAGAATTAGAATGAATATTTCATATATAAATTTCATTAATATAATCACACACGATTTATTTATTTAACTTTTTGTTTTAAAAAACAATTGTGTTCATTAAATAAGATTTTACAAAAATGATTTCATGTTATTCTCTACATTGTTATTTTTAATTTCTCATAAATTAGTCTCAAAATAATATATTTAAATCATTTTATCATAATTAACTTAATAGAATTCATATGTTCCATTCGGTTGGATTTTTCATAATAGTAATGTATATAATTATTCTTTTATGTTCGGTGTTGGGTGTTAAATAATCTGTAAGACTTAAATATCATGGGGTTACATATATCATAAGATATGGTAGGAGATGCAAGCGACGCAATATATTCATTATTTTCCATGTCCCTTATGATATGAAATATAATTTATTATTTTAAATTCTATGGGGGATTCAATATTCCATTATATAAATGGTTTTTATTTAAGTATCAATATAAAAAATGATGTTCACATTATATAATCATAAGGTGTTACATCGAAGTTTCGTGTTATGTATTTAATCGAGCATAATATTTTCTTAATACATGTCATCATATATTCTCCCCCTATTTATTATATTACATACTCTGTATTGTAACTCAATCATTATAATCAAGAATAATTCATTTGACAATACAATTTAAAAACCCTAAACATTTAAACAGTGAATAAATAATATTATCTAAAAAAGGTACATGGAAATAATATGACCATATCGAATATCAGATTCTTGGTTTTAAAATATGAGAAAATTACTGTGAATTGACAGTTTGTACGTGGTGTAAAATTAAATTTCTTTATAATGATTCATAATTATAGATATCAATTACCACCAAAAAATAAATGATCATGAGAATGTCAATAACCAAAATCAATATATCAAGGGGGTGTGAATAATAGAGTTAGTTTATCGAAAATGGAGGGAATGGGATAAAATTTTGGTTTCAAATATTTTTCTATGAGTTTATAAAATATAATTCCATTTGGTATAGTAGGCAAAGTAAAATTACTTTTTGAAGGTAATATAATCAATTAATCAATTTCCACCCTAATATAATCAATATCTCTAAATCATGTGTATTCAATTAAAAATTTTCTTGCCTAAAACAATATAATAAACATCGAGTAGATCAAAAAATTCTACAAAAATTATTAACAAATATTGTTCATGTCTTCTGAAATTCAAAATAATGAAATGGTTATAAAATGGTAACAAAATTCATAAAATGAATATTTATTCATATTAATAAATAATACATTAATATCTAAAATCAAATAGTAATACCAAATGTTTAATTAAAATCCTTCTAAAAATAAATATCCTCACAATTCATCAAATTATTCCTAAATAAGTTTAAAACTAATATATCATAATGATTTGATTATATATTATTCCAATATAATTGTAACATTTACCTCTAAAAAATATCAATCAGACCTTATCTCATACACGATAAAAATTTCCTTCCATAACTATATTATCTACAAGATAAAAAATTAATTTCACAAAATTTCTTAAATAACAATAAAGACAAATTAAAAAAAAATGGTTCCAAAATATAATTCAACAATTAGTCCTAAAACAATATCCTTGCTGATTATATTTACCTAAATCATATAATTTTAACGAATATAATGATAATATTTCAAAATAATATTATTCTCTTAATCACCAAATCACTTTTTAGTCCAATGGTTATTTATATGATAATGTATATTTTCCTAAAATCAACAAAAACTCAATAATTTAATGCTAACTAAGATTCAACATAATACTATGGTAATATTTTCACCCTTGTTTCCCATTGGTTTAAGGTTAAAACTTTATTACCCTATCAGATTTGAAAAAATTACCATTCTTAAAAAATAAATATTATTATATTTTTTATTTAATTATTGAATATATGATGAAAAACCTCAAAAATAAAATTAATCAAAAAATAAATGTTAATAATCAACAGTTCCTTATACATATCTTTTTTTCACAAAATAAAATAAAATTTAATGGCAACTATTTATTTATAATCAATAAAAAATTTCACCTAAATGATTTTGTAATGAACCATCTTTTCACGATGTTACATATAATTTTGTTAATTTTTTTCCAATTTATAATAATGGTAATGGTTTAAAATGTCCTATGTAAGGTATGAGGTGTCTCTCAAAATTTTTGATTGATCTGTGTTCCAAAAAATAAAAAAAACCAGGACACATTTTTTTGTATTAATATTGCCTCCCAGGCCACACGATTTTCTGAATCCATGTAGTTGATGACATAAAAACCTATAGGCAGAATGGTTTTTCTCCAACCATGAAACCGGAGGAAAATTACTATTCTATAATATTTGGTTTTTAAAAATCATACAGTTGGACATGTTTTTTAAAGTATGTGGCCCAAAATTTTAATTAAAAAGACTATTTTACCCCCACATAAACTCTTAATACTATTTCATCCATTACATAGTTCCTCTAGTGGATGTAAATGCATATTCCCCTCCCTTGAGGTCAATAATCCCCCAAAGCTATGAATTGAGCAAACTCCTCTATCCAGTGTTTGTTCCCCAATCTATTAGAAGCTTTGGATTTGTCTCTGTAAGCTCAACTAATCTCTCCAATAATTTTTTAGTTTATTTCCAAATTTATAATGATATTATGGTACAAACTTTTTTCCATATTTTTAGGGAGATGGATTGTTTCTTGGTTCTCTTCCAACTTATCTAGAATATGAGTCTGATATCAAGTGAGGAATCTTATATTCCCTTGTCCTAGGTGGTCACATTTGTTTTCCATTGGGTATTGATGTTACATAATTATGAAATTGTGACACACACAATATTTCATGGGAGCCAAATTTTAAAATATTTCTTTATATCGAATTAAACATTACCACCTAATACATGTCTATTGACCTTTTTATAGTGGTTTATAGGTTTTAATCACCATATATGGGGACCCCGTGGGTGTGCAACATGAAATTACTCAATAAGGTTAAATGTATTAAATGATTGGAAGGTCAAATTGGAATACATATTTAATTGTATACTGAATCATCCCATGAGACATGTTTATCAGATGGAATACAAATAAACTACTAGGTTATTATCCCTCTTATATTTTTAATTTCCCATGTATGTGTTTTTCTTTTGGCATATGTTACCTCATAAGTGAAAATTTGAGTATAAAAAATGGTTTTTACGAGTTTTTTAAAATTTAATGTGTTAAATGGAATTGATTACATGGATTGTCTGATAAATATGGTAATATATTCCATTAGTAGGTTAATCAATTATTATTAAATGGAATTTCTACAATGTATAGTTAGTCCATGAACTTTTTTTATGCGTTTTAAAATTCCTAATATGAATTGTAATGTTTCAAATAGAATTGAACATGGATATTAATACATATATATGAGGTGTTTTCTTATGAGTAATTTTTTATAGGAATTTATATGCATAATGAAATTATTATATATATATAAATGTATATATATAATGTTATGATAAAAGAGAAGTATTGGAGGTAATTCGGCATGACTATTTTAATTTATAACACACCTTTATAGAGGTTGCTAAAAATGGCAATGCGTGTTGAACATGATGAAAAATAACACTTTCTTACATTGGGTGTTGAGTTAAGAATCTTATACAAGTGATACTATATAGATTATGGGCTTTTCATGCCATGTTCCATGATTAGACTGATGACACGATGGCTCATTCACCATCCTGAGGTTTTTTGGGTTATGTATCAGAAACATATAGGGATTTAGGGAATTTACCCTATTTTATGAACCAATGGGCTTTTTAGATTAGTAATATATGTATGAGTTATGCCTATTCAATATAGAAACTAGTATTACATATATACGGACACTTAGTTCTTCACTTAATTGGTTCACATAGGTGGATGCAATATATATAATTAAACTATCTGTAAAATTAATATATATATATATATATATAATGGATCAAAAATCCATTCGGACCACGATCCAAAGCTGGTAGACCTTCCAAGTGTCATATTATAACTTGAATGAGCTGTTTATTTATTTATTCATCATTTATTGACAATTTTTTTATACATTCACATTATTTAGTTATGAAAACTACACTGATTACACATAGATTTCTTTGGTGGTGACCTACTATGGTTTTAATCTCACACACTTCTCAGGCTTCCATTATTACGTAAGAAGACAATTTGTCTAAAGTTATGGATACGATAATGTTCCCTTTTTCTAAATGTTGATATTAATTTATTTTAAAATGGAGCTTAAGACGAGTTGACATGGAATAGATCAATATTCTATGCAGTTGATTTTTTTCTCTTTGTAATTTTGTATATTATTATTATATGAATATCTATTATTCCCTTTTTTGCAATAGCATTCCATGAAATAATAACATTATAAGAAACATAAATTATACATAAAATAATTATATTCATTATATAACATATAATTGGGTCACTATATAAGCCACGTAAAATAATATAGTTGTGTAATGTGACAAATGCATCGAAGAATGAAAATTTAGGAAAAAATAATTTACCACATCACTAACAATAAAATTTTTAACCACATAAAATAGATATCCAAAAATAAATATTTATGTAATCATTAATTTATACAAATTAATCACTAAATATATTTATGTGAAGTATATATGTCACAAAAAAAATAAATGGTGTGTAGGGAATATATCTAATATAAATAAAAGTGGGAGGAGAAGACCCTCAATATTGATTTGTCACACATGTTCAATATATTACAAAATAATAAACATAATGTTAAATAATTAATTTATCGAGAAATTTTTTAATTTCTACAATTAATATTATTTCAATATTTATCATTTCATAAAAAAATAACTTATTCAATTAGTCTTACATCAGATGTTTGAGCTATATTCAGTTTCTATGTCTAAAATTACATAGGTAGGTTTACTACGGTATAATAGGAAATTATTTAAAGATATCCCCAATATCAATTAGGAAATAATTATAAAATTTATATAAATATTATTTGTTCTAAACCAATAATGAGTAATGTTTATAAAAAATGATCAATCATTACGATCATGGAGATGTTGAGTCAAATATATCCATGGGTAATGGTTCCACTTTCCAATGACCAATATAATCATAATTAAAATAAATTTTATCTTTAAATGATGCTAATAATATCATATATACGATCTTATTTAATTATATAAACTTTTATATGTAACAGTTTTAATGTGGCGATGAAAATAATAAAATATATCTCCTCGAGGAGGCCATTGTGTACATGTCCATAAACAATTTTATAATATTTTCAGTGACTAAAAATTTAAAATTATATTTCCATATTGTATTAATAGAACGATTATTATTTCAATAATATCATAAATAATTAATTTTTATGGCCAATATTTATTATATTAACCCTTATTAGCTTTAATGTAAAAGGTTAGTGAAAAACAAATCTCAACACTTCGTAAGGCATTAGCCATTCATTCACATGAGAGACATTTCATGTCCCTGTTGATACGGAATGAAAAATGTCATATACTATATAATGACCAAATATGTATTATTATGTTATATATTTAATCTATTAAAATCATATCTGTCATAATGGTCAACCATAATAGGTGGTGATGGATGCATTAATGACATCATTTTGTTAGGTGTTGTCCACATAAACCATGATTTATAATTTTGTAAACCATTTCATGGTTGTTTTTATAGTTTTATGTCATAATGTTAAACTAATAATGTGTTATTATATGTAATATGCAATTTTTAATATATCCTCAAAGGATATGTACAATTTAATGGGCAGGAGAATGAAATAAAACGAACAAGATTGTTGAATAATGTAACATATTATTCAGTTATTTTTCATTCATTTATACTAAAACGTAAATTGGTTGGAGTCTTTTAAAAAATATGACTAGCCATATGAAGTTTGGTATATTTGAGAGCGATTTTTGTAGAATTTGATTGATCTAAATTTCTTGATAGGTGTAATGATATGAGGGGAGTGAGTTCCCTTTTATAGTTGAATAGAAGTTTTAATCTTGCATATAGTTAAATGTATTCACTATTTAGAGATCAATATTATCCCAACTAGATCCAAAATAAATAAATGAAAATAGGTATTATATATTTGGTCCATATATCCAAAAAAAAAACAAGTTTGAAACATTTTGTTCCTTCTTCTATATGGTTCCCTTATTTACCATTTTGGGTTGTCATTACGGTATATAATACTGTAACGTAGGTAATTAATCCATTAAATTGAGAATTATTTGAAACTATTGACCCCATGATTCTAAATATTATTTCAAATTTATACAATAAAAATCCTATTTGTGGATTAAATCATCTTTAACAAAATCACATGTAATGTGCAAAAACAAATCTTTAACCTTAAAATATATAATAACATTTTTTTACTATTTAGTGGTCAATATGTTTAGTATAAAAGAAAAAAATATGAATTGAACTCCGTTTGTCTTTATTATCATATAAAAATCTATTGAAAAATATTTAATTATTATTATTTATAAATAGATTAATTATATATAATTTATCATAAAATAACATCAATGTAAATATTTACATTAATCATTTATATTGAATTTAGATAATACCAATATAATGATATAATTATAATATATTTTATTCACAAAGATGAAACATTATTTATTAATGTGAAGAATAATTTAACACTGTAATTAATTAAATTTTCTTCACATTTAACATTTATAGTATCATTTATATTATTTAATTGTTAACTAAATATTTATTGTGTTGGAATTTCATAAGAATTTTCTATATTATTTCATTTGTAAAATTTAAAGAAAAAATATATTGTTCCAAAAAATTATTTAAAATTAAAAAATAATTTCAAAATTTGATCCTATGTTTTTTCATTATTCTAATTCTATATGGATATTAAATGAATGAAAAATTTAATTTATGTATTTTTCATTACATAACTCATTAAATGGTTCATATTCAATTGAAATGGTAATCACATTTCAATATTTCAGAGTCATTGATGGATGAGGTGAAAATAAATTCATTACATATAAGTAGGGTAATATTTTAGGTTAAATTTTGTCGTATTACTCTAGTTTAACACATGTTAAACCCCTTTTTACCATAACTGTGTTAATTAAATATTACTACATTCACTATTCATTTTGGTTAAAAACATAATTTGACCATATTATAAATGTTAATTTATG
The DNA here is from genome assembly GCA_963277665.1 of Viscum album. Classification (NCBI taxonomy): domain Eukaryota; kingdom Viridiplantae; phylum Streptophyta; class Magnoliopsida; order Santalales; family Viscaceae; genus Viscum; species Viscum album. The sequence goes on along the minus strand of OY728136.1, from coordinate 1,807,567,489 downwards.
GTGATTAGGAATATGTAATTAATTATTCCAAATTCAATGTATGGATTTGAGAAATGTTAATTTATAATTTATCTTAGAATAGAGACAAGAATGTGGGGTTTTTAAAGTGAAAATAATGTAATGTTCGAGATGTTTTTATATCCAAAGTAAATATGAAATTGAACATTATGTTCAAAATTGGATTAATGTATGTATATTTGAACTAATCATAATTTAATTCCAATTTATAATAAAATTTAACATTCTAAATAAATAAAATGAAATGCGATTTTTCAATTAAATCTGAATTATATTCATTATTAACCAAAAATATATATTTTTTGAGAATTCTCTAAAACATTACCAAATATAAATTTTAATATTCTGAGTTAAAAAATAAATTTAATTTTTTTATAGAAATATATATATTTTTAAAAATATATTTTTAAATATAAGTGCTCTAAAAAAGGTAAAGAAATTATTTTTTTTGAAAATAAAACTATTTTATGTATAATATTTGATTTAATTTGAACTTCTGTATAGAAAACACATATTATAAATATTGAGAATTAGAATTAGTATTTCATATATAAATTTCATTAATATAATCACACAAGATTTATTTGTTTAGTTTTTTGTTTTAAAAAACAATTGTGTTCATTAAATAAGATTTTACGAAAATGATTTCAGGTTATTATCTACACTGTTTTATTTTAATTTCTCATAAATTAGTCTCAAAAGAATATATTTAAACCATTTTATCATAATTAACTTAATAGAATTCATATGTTCCATTCGGTTGGATTTTTCATAATAGTAATATATTTAATTATTCTTTTATGTTCGGTTTTGGGTATCAAATAACATGTAAGACTTAAAAATATCATGGGGTTACATATATCATAAGATATGGTAGGTGATTCATGCGACACAATATAGTCATTGTTTTTCATTTCCCTTATGATATCAAATGTAATTTATTATTTTAAATTCCAAGGGGGTTTCAATATTCCATTATATAAATGGTTTTGTGTTTAAGTATCAATATAAAAAACGGTGTTCACATTATATAATCATAAGGTGTTACATTGATGTTTCATGTTATATATTTAATCGAGCATAATATTTTCTAAAGACATGTCATCATATATTCTCCCCCTATTTATTATATTACATCCTCCGTATTGTAACTCAATCATTCTAATCAAGCATAACTCATTTGATAATACAATTTAAAAACCCTAAAAATTTAAACAGTGAATAAATAATAATCTCTAAAAGACGTATGTGGAAATAATATGATCATATCGAATATCACATTCTTGGTTTTAAAATATGAGATAATTACAGTGAATTGACATTTTGTACATGGTGTAAAATTAAATTTCTTTATAATGATTCGTAATTATTTATATCAATTACCACTAAAAAATAAATGATCATGAGAATGTCAATAACCAAAAATCTATAAATCAATTGGGTGTGAATAATACAATTGGTTTATCGAAAATGGAGGGAATGGGATAAAATTTTGGTTTCAAATATTTTTCGATGAGTTTATAAAATATAATTCCATTTGGTATAGTATCAAATGTAAGAATACTTGTTGAAGGTAATATCATCAATTAATAAATTTCCACCATAATATCATCAATCTATCCAAATGATGTGTATTCAATAAGAAATTTTCATGCCTAAAATACTGTAACGTAGGAAATTAATCCATTAAATTGAGAATTATTAGAAACTATTGTCCCCATGATTCAAAATATTATTACAAATTTATATAATAAAAATCCTATTTTTGTATTACATCATCCTTAACAAGATCACTTGTAATGCGCAAAAACAAATCATATAATTTAAAATATGTAATAACATTTTTTACTATTTTGTTGTCAATATGTTCAATATAAAATAAAAAAATACAAATTGAACTCAGTTTGTATTTATTATCATATAAAAATCTATTGGAAAAATATTTAATTATTATTATTTATAAATAATTTAATTATATATAATTTATCATAAAATAACATCAATGTAAATCTTTAAATTAATCATTTATATTGAATTTAGATAATGCAAATATAATGATAGAATTATAATATATTTTATTCACAAAGGTGAAACATTATTTATTAATGTAAAAAATAATGTAACACTATAATTAATTGAATTTTCATCAAATTTAACATTTATATTATCATTTATATTATTTAATTTTTAACTAAATATTTATTGTGTTGGCATTTCATAAGAATTTTATATATTATTTCTTCTGTAAAATTTAAAGTGAAAATATTTTGTTAAAAAAATAATTTATCATTAAAAAATAATTTCAACAATTGAACCTATTTTTTCATTATTCTAATTCTATATATATATTAAATGAATGAAAAATTTAATTCATGTATTTTTCATTACTTAACTTATCAAATGGTTCATATTCAATTGAATGGGAAATCACATTTCAATATTTCAGAGTCATTGATGGATGAGGTGAAAATAAATTCATTACATATAAGTAGGGTAATATTTTAGGTTAAATTCCATCGTATTACTCTAGTTTAACACATGTTAAACCCCTTTTTACCTTAACTGTGTTAATTAACTATTACTACATTCACTATTCATTTTGGTTAAAAACATAATTTGACCATATTATAATTGTTAATTTATGATGATTAGGAATATGTAATTAATTATTCCAAATTCAATGTATGGATTTGAGAAATGTTAATTTATAATTTATCTTAGATTAGAGACAAGAATGTGGGTTTTTAATGTGAAAATAATGTAATGTTTGAAATGTTTTTATATCCAAATTAAAAATGAAATTGAACCTTATGTTAAAATATTGATTAATGGATGTATATTTGAACTAATCATAATTTAATTCTAATTTATAATAAAAATTAACATTCTAAATAAATAAAATTAAATATGAGTTGTCAATTAAATCTCAATTATATTTATTATTAACCAAAAATATATATTTTCTGAGAATTCACTAAAACATTACCTAATATAAATTTTAATATTCGGAATCAAAAAATAAATTTAATTTTTCTTATAGAAATATATATTTTTTTAAAATCTATTTTTAAATATAAGTTCTCTACAAAAGGTAATAAATAATTTGTTTAAAAAAAATGTTTTCTGCATAAAATTTGATTTAATTTGAACTTCTGTATAGAAAAGATATATTATAAACATTGAGAATTAGAATAAATATTTCATATATAAATTTCATTAATATGATCACACACGATTTATTTGTTTAATTTTTTGTTTTAAAAAACAATTGTGTTAAATAAATAAGATTTTATGAAAATGATTTCATGTAATTCTCTACACTATTTTTTTTAATTTTTCATAAATTAGTCTCAAAATAATATATTTAAATCATTTTTTTATAATTAACTTAATAGAATTCATATGTTCCATTCGGTTGGATTTTTCATAATAGTAATGTTTATAATTATTCTTTTATGTTCGGTGTTGGGTGTCAAATAATTTCTAAGACTTAAATATATTGGGGTTACATATATCATAAGATATGGTAGGAGATGCATGCGACACAATATAGTCATTATTTTCCATGTCCCTTATGATATGAAATATAATTTATTAGTTTAAATTCCAAGGGGGTTTCAATATTCCATTCTATAAATGGTTTTGTGTTTAAGTATCAATATAAAAAATAATGTTCACATTATATAATCATAAGGTGTTACATCGAAGTTTCATTTTATGTATTTAATCGAGCATAATATTTTCTTAAGACATGTCATCATATATTCTCCCCCTATTTATTATATTACATACTCCGTATTGTAAGTCCATCATTCTAATCAAGAATAATTCATTTGAAAATACAATTTAAAAACCCTAAACATTTAAACAGTGAATAAATAATATTCTCTAGAAAAGGTACATGGAAATAATATGACCATATCGAATCTCAGATTCTTGGTTTTAAAATATGAGAAAATTACAATGAATTGACAGTTTGTACATGGTGTAAAATTAAATTTCTTTATAATGATTCATAATTATAGATATCAACTACCACCAAAAAATAAATGATCATGAGAATGTCAATAACCAAAAATCAATATATCAATGGGGTGTGAATAATACAATTTTTTATCGAAAATGGAGGGAATGAGATAAAATTTTGGTTTCAAATATTTTTCTATGAGTTTATAAAATATAATTCCATTTGGTATAGTAAGAAAAGTACAATTAATTTTTGAAGGTAATATAATCAATTAATCAATTTCCACCATAATATAATCAATATCTCCAAATGATGTGTATTCAATAAAAAAAATTCTTGCCTAAAACACTATAATAAACGTCGAGTAGATCAAAAAATTCCACAAAAAGTATTAACAAATATTCCTCATGTCTTCTGAAATTCAAAATAATGAAATGGTTATAACATATTAACAAAATTCATAAAATGAATATTTATTCATATGAATAAATAATACATTAATCTCTATAATCAAATAGTAATACCAAATGTTCAATTAAAATCCTTCTAAAAATAAATATCCTCACAATTCATCAAATTATTCCTAAATAAGTTTAAAACTAATATATCATAATGATTTGATTATATATTATTCCAATATAATTGTAACATTTACCTCTAAAAAATATCAATCAGACCTTATCTCTGACACCATAAAAAGTTCCTTCCATGGCTATATTATCTGCAAGATAGGAAATTAATTCCAAAAAATTTCTTAAATAACAATAAAGACAAATTAAAAAAACATGGTTCCAAAATATAATTCAACAATTAGTCCGAAAATAATATCCTTATTGATTATATTTACCAAAATCATATAATGTTAATGAATATAATGATAATATTTCAAAATAACATTATTCTCTTAATCACGAAATCACTTTTTAGTCCTATGGTTATTTATATGATAATGTATATTTTCCTAAAATCAACAAAAACTCAATAATTTAACGCTAACTAAGATTCAACATAATCCTATGGTAATAGTTTTACCCTTGTTTCCCATTGGTTTAGGGTTAATACTTTATTACCCTATCAGATTTGAAAAAATTACCATTCTTAAAAAATAAATATTATTATATTTTTTATTTAATTATTGAATATAGATGAAAAACCTCAAAAGTAAAATTAATCATAAAATAAATTTTAATCCTCCACAGTTCCTTATACATCTTTTTTTCACAAAATAAAATAAAATTTAATGGAAACTATTTATTTATAATCAATAAAAAAATTAACAGAAATGATTTTGTAATGAACCATCTTTTCACGATGTTACATATAATTTTTTTAATTTTTTTCCAATTTATAATAATGGTAATGGTTTCAAATGTCCTATATAAGGTATGAGGTGTCTCTCAGACTTTTTGATTGTTATGTGATCCAAAAAATGAACAAAAACCAGGACACATTTTTTTGTATTAATATTGCCTCCCAGGCCACACGATTTTCTGAATCCATGTAGTTGATGACATAAAAAGCTATAGGCAGAATGGTTTTTCTCCAACCATGAAACCTGAGGAAAATGACCGTTCCATGATCTTTTGTTTTTAAAAATCATACATTTTGGACATGTTTTTTAAACTATGTGGCCCAATTTTTTTTTAAAAAGTATATTTTACCCCCACATAAACTCTTAATCCTATTTCATCCATTACATAGTTCCTCTAGTGGATGTAAATGCATATTCCCCTCCATTGAGGTCAATAATGCCCCAAAGCTATGAATTGAGAAAACTCCTCTATCCAGTGTTTGTTCCCCAATATATTAGAAGCTTTGGATTTGTCTCTGTAAGCTCAACTAATCTCTCCAATAATATTTTAGTTTATTTCCAAATTTATAATGATATTATGGTACAAACTTTTTTCCATATTTTTAGGGGGATGGATTGTTTCTTGGTTCTCTTCCAAATTATCTAGAATCTGAGTCTGATATCAAGAGAGGAATCTTATATTCCCTTGTCCTATGTGGTCACATTTGTTTCTCACTGGGTATTGATGTTACATAATTATGAAATTGTGACACACAAAATATTTTATGGGAGCCTAATTTTTAAATATTTCATTATATCGAATTACAAATTACCACCTAATACATGTCTATTGACCTTTTATAGTGGTTTATAGGTTTTAATCACCTTATATGGAGACCACGTGGGTGTGCAACATTAAATTACTCAACAAGGTTAAATGTATTAAATGATTGGAAGGTCAAATTGGAATCCATATTTAATTATATACTGAATCATCCCATGAGAAATGTTTATCAAATGGAATACAAATAAACTACTAGGTTATTATCCCTCTTATATTTTTAATTTCCCATGTATGTGTTTATCTTTTGGCATATGTTACCTTATAAGTGAACATTTGAGTATAAAAAATGGTTTTTACGAGTTTTTGAAAATCTAATGTGTTAAATGGAATTGATTACATGGATTGTCTTATAAATATGGTAATATATTCCATGAGTAGATTAATCAATTATTATTAAATGGAATGTCTACAATGTATAGTTAGTCCATGAACTTTTTTATGCGTTTTAAAATTCCTAATATGAATTGTAATGTTTCAAATAGAATTGAACATGGATATTAATATATATATATATATGAGGTGTTTTCTTATGAGTAATTTTTTATAGGAATTTATATGCATAATGAAATTATTATATATATATATATATAAATGTATATATATAATGTTATGATGAAAGAGAAGTATTGGAAGTAATGCGTCATGACTGTTTTAATTTATAACACACCATTATAGAGGTTGCTAAACGATGGAAATGGGTGTTGAACATGATGAAAAATAACACTTTCTTAATTTGGGTGTTGAGTTAAGAATCTTATACAAGTGATACTAAATGGATTATGGGCTTTTCATGCCATGTTCCACGATTAGACTGATGAAACGATGGCTCATTCACCATCCTGAGGTATTTTGGGTTATGTATCAGAAACATATAGGGATGTAGGGCATGTACCCTATTTTATGAACCAATGGGATTTTTAGATTAGAAATATATGTATGAGTTATGCCTAGTCAATATAGAAACTGGTATTACATATATATGGACACTTAGTTCTTCACTTAATTGGTTCAAATAGGTTGATGCAATATATATAATTAAACTATCGGTAAAATTAATATATATATATATATATATAATGGATCAAAAATCCATTCGGACCACGATCCAAAGAAGGTAGACCTTCCAAGTGTCATATTAGAACATTAATGAGTTTTTTATTTATTTATTCATCATTTATTAAGAATTTTGTTATACATTCACATTATTTAGTTATGAAAACTACACTGATTACACATAGATTTCGTTGGTTGTGACCTACTATGGTTTTAATCTCACACACTTCTCAGGCTTCCATTGTTACGTAAGAAGACAATTTGTCTAAAGTTATAGATATGATAATGTTCCCTTTTTCTAAATGTTGATACTCATTTATTTTAAAATGGAGCTTAAGATGAGTTGACATGGAATAGATCAAGATTCTATGCAGTTGATTTTTTTTCTCTTTGTAATTTTGTATATTATTATTATATGCATATTTATTATTCCCTTTTTGCAATAGCATTCCATGAATCTATATACCAGAAACTACCATAGATGATTTAGATATATTTTTCATTTGTTTAGTTATCTAGTAATTCTTCTTCATCCATATTCAGTTATTTATTAATGATTCCAAAACATATCAATACTCTATGTTTACATATATTTATATGTTTTTTCATTTGTTGTATCCACTGTGCTACTCTGCATGAGGTTTTAGTCTCTCCAATAGTTCATATTTACACCTTCTCAGCTAGTTGGTAGCCTATATAATATGGGGATTCCCCTGTGAGGCTGTGTGACACCCAAAATTGAGGCACATATTATGTGGATCCTAGTTCGGGACATTAAAAAGTGATATCATTGGAAATACTCATCTTTCTTTTCTATTTTTAGATAGTCGATTAGAGAGTGGGAACACATGTAACTAGGTCGGCTGCCATTCTTGGGAATCACAAACCAATATTTTGGGTAAACTAATAGCTTCATGAATTATAATTGTTTTTCTTGTATTAGATTATTATATTCGATATCATTTACACTTTGGGTGATCCACGTGATATGTTAGAGTTATTATTTTTGTTCTTATTGAGGATTTATTTCATCTTTGACCCAATGATATGAGGTTTAGGATAATTGTTACATCCATCAATATTATGAATACTAGGTATAATATTTTATGTATATCATCATGTCACATCTATTACCAGTGTCCATTATTATGTTTCATATTTTTAGTTCTTTAATATGTATTAAATTATCTTGACAATTATTGTAGGGATGGTAAAACAAAATTGTACATAACGTGTCAACCTTAGCCAAACAAAAATATGGAATAGTTTAAATAATAAACCATTATCATTCAATAATGTATAATTGAGCTAAGAACCAATGGTCCCATGAGCTAGAATGTGTTATGGTGTGTATTACGTGAATGTAATCGCATAGTTCATAAGATGCACGTTCCCTAATAAATGAGAAAATCGAAAAAACCTTATTAACCTCTTCAAAAACTATTAAATATATAAACTTGAACATTTTTAATTGAATATGACTTTAAATGTGAAATTGTATATCCTATACCTTTGAAACCGGGACATAGACAAAAATCTGACCATAGTACTGGGTACTGGGGTAACTCTTACATTCTTATAACTTTTTAAGTCTCTTTTTACCACCTAGTCGTAGATATTAGAGTACATAGCGAGGTCGAATATTTTTTATAGAATTCCATATTACATTTCCAAGATTCTATCAACAGTCTTCAAAAATTCATGAACATATTCTATATAATTAGTTTGGTAATATAAAATTATGCTTCCCGGAAATCCTCTAGTTGCACAAGCTGAAGGTAGAAATGAACATGATCCTGAGGTGGAGGTCCCTAAGCCAACAATGAATCCACCTAAACATCCACCTATAGACGAACATCTACATCAATATATGGATTTTGATAGTTTTTTCACCATATTATGAAATCTACATAAGGGGTAGTTCGACCTGCCCTAAGTATGGAAGCGTTGACTCGCATGTTTCAATAGAACCAACCTCTCACCTATTTGTGGGATTGAAGACCTCATGTTGTATTGTAATTTATTGATAATATCTAATATATAATTGATTATCTATAGGTTTGTATAGAGTGGTGGGTCGATCATATGGAATATATACTACATGAATTAGATATGTAGTTGTGGGTCATCATTACCCATTCGGATCGGCATCATTATATGGTTTTGGATGACTTCCAAAAGTACAGTTATGGCTTATTCCTTCCTCAAAAACATTTGGCTAGAATGGGAATTATAATTCAATAACATGCATATGGGGAGTATGTCTATTATATAATACTATTCAAGTTTCATAGAAATGGATTAATTTATACATAATCTGGTTTTGGATGATCTTAAAACATTTTGGTGATCTATATATGGGCTTGTTTATTCCATCTCATTATAGGTCATTGTGTTTAGGTTGGTGAATATTTTTGACTTCATCATCCATGAACGTATTATAGAGAGGAATCTGAGGGAATATCATGGTGTGAGTAATGGTGGTTCATCACCTAATTCTATTAATAGTTCTTCTACTGGGTTAACACACCACTTTACGGATACTCTTTGAGGTAGAAACATCAAGGATATTTGCATTTAGAACTTCATGATTAGCCATTAGTTTGGAAAGATGAGACACATGAAGCATTAGTTCTTATGGGATCTAGTGGTGTATGGAGGCTGTTGAAGGATGGGTAATAACCACCATTTTTTTACGAATTTATATCAAGTACCTAACAAGAGAGTTTCTAAACCTACTACTTGTTTAGGTGAAGGGTAAATAGGACTAGGACACGTATTCATTTGGAATTTCACTAGCTGGTTAGGATGAGGGGGTGGTTAAGGTAGATTCAGTTAGATGTATGATTATCATTGTTAGTAGTGCGAGCATGATCATGTAATTTAAATAGATACTAAGGGCCACGACATAGGCCATTTACAGGTTATGGGGCCTATGCATGATGATAAGTGAACATGAACTTCCACTTTAAAAGGTACTATGCTAGTACACTCTACATTAGGGTATTCTATTAATGAAAAGGATAATATCATTCTATTATACCTATGGAAAACATTGATATTAGGAGACTCAACAATGAACACTACAAGAGAGTTCTGATTCTTGACATCACATTGGGTATCCATTCTAATAGAATTCCATATTTTATGAAGTGTCCTCTTATGATAGGTGTATACCTTTTCATGATGAATATTCATGACCTAGACATGATGGGAATCAACATAATCATTAATTTTTATAGGTTAGTTTTATATCTTTCCAACATTTTCTTCTCTCATCGTATATTTATGTTTACATCACTGTAAAATGTTAGGAACATGCATAAGGGAGAACTGGGTTTGCATGATTCACGATCTGGACATGATAAGTAGAGGATGTAAATTGTGATAGTGGAGATCAGTAGTCCTTTATTCAATGAATAGGGGTTACGAAACACTTATTTTTTCCTGATATAGTTTATTATTTCAAAAACCATATTTCCAAATGACTTCACTAGTCAAACACATGTGTGTGGGGAAGAGTTAACTATTGACCTAGTTCCAAGAGTAGAAAGAGTGACCATTCCCCCTTATTGGATGAAACCTAATGAGATTTTGGAACTCAATAAGAAATTGGAGGATTTGGATGCTAAAGGATCTATATGACCCATAATTTCCCCTTAGGGTTACCCAGTTCTTTTTCACGTATATGTCGGTGAATATCATTAGGTTATTTGGTGATTGATATTTGTTTAACCAGATCATAGTAAAGATTCAGTATCAACATTCAAGAGTAGTTGGCCACATTGATTAGTTATGATGATGGAATTTATATTCAATGATAGATTTATGGTTGGGATTTAATTAGGTATGTTTCATTACATCATACATACCACAAACATCTTTCTAGAGTAGGTATAGTCCCTACACGTACTATGTTATGTCGTTCAGACTAACAAATGCGCCTACTATATTTGTGGATCCTTTGAATCAGTATTTCCTCCCATATCTAGATTCATTTGAGGTAATATGTATTGAAGATATCATGATGAATTAAATCTTCAGAAACAACCAAAAAACTAATATTAATATTGTTCTAAATATACTTTGAGACCACCAAATATACACCAAGATTAGTAAATTCTAATTTCGGATAAAAAATTTCTACTTCCAAGGTCACATCATCTCAAATTCATGTGTTTTAATAGTCCCATAAAAATTGTGACATGTTTTTTTCAAGGAAAACCCTTAAAAAGTAATTTTCATAATGAGTTTCTTATGGATATCCAAGCATTATAGACACTTCAACCATTATTACTCATGTCCTTCAGTGCTGCTTCTATGTAAAATTGGTTTGACATACATATGTTAGGAATCTTGTGATGAAATCATTCGAGATTTGTATTCTCATTTGAATTTATTACTGATATTAATTCATCCAGATCCTGGAATGATCAATACTATAAAAATAATTCATTAGAAGTCGATCATGGTTCTTTTTGGATGATGGAATGCCGAGTCGTCACGTATGAGTCTCGTCATTTGACGTATCACAATCAGAATTAACCAACACATGTCATATAAGTTATTACTATTGTTCATGCCTTACTATGTGGGATAAAAAATCCAAATGAGAGTGTTTTATATCATTCACATTCCAAATTATCCTCATGTATGTATTCAAACTAGGGGTTCTCAATATTAGGAAGCATAAATGGGCTGAGTACCAATATTCATTACAGTTTGAGCTTCTGTATACACTTGGAAAGGGGAATTAGATTTCCCATGCTCTGATCTAAAAGACTCAAATGTGGAATTTCATAAATCCAATGGTGAATGTATTATTATGGGATTATTATTAGTGATTCATGTTGATGTTTAGAGTGATAAATGTAAAATAGTTCCACAGCCATTTTAGTGACTTCTAATATTTTGGAACTTGTATGAATGAGGTAATTATCTAAACCAGATATCATTTTACTAAGGGAACTCATTATAGGTGATGATACATCATACGTTTGGACCATGTATGGGTATGATACATTATTGTTACATGGTTGTGTATTGGTACTAATTGACATCAGAGTTGAGTGGATTTGTGAATTCCATGACTCAACTTGTATGGTTCAACGTTGTGTTAGAAAAATGCATTGAGATATTCAATGACATTAATGGTGGACTGGCTAGAAATTTGATATTTTTATCCTCATCGCTCAGTGTTACACTTATAAGTAGTTTAAAGTGAAACATCAATTACCTGTAGGTTTCATACATATTTTTTCCATACTTGAGTTGTAATGGGATGATGTTTTGATAGATTCTATGACCGGTCTACCAAGATCACCTCATGGAAATGATTATCTTTTTGTAGTAATTGAATATTTTATGGATGAAAACTTCTTACTTGTGTGAGATACCTTAATTTTAGACAACCTATTAAGGATATACATCAGTGAGGTTTTACTTATTCACAGATCTCCTCATTCAATTGTTTCTGATAGAGACACTCATTTCAAATCATGATTCTATTAGGGGTTGCCGAAGTGGTTGGGTACATCAGACCTTTTCAGCACATCCTATCACCCACATACTGATGGACTGACAGAACATATGATTTAGGTGATAGTGGGCACGTTTTTTCCATGTGTCTTTAACTTTGGAGGTTCTATGGTGAAACAAATTCTTCATAGAGATATCACATTTATTTAAAAATTTAGGAAACTATTGAGATGGGACCATATGAATCCCTATATGGTAGGTCGAGCTACACACCATTATTAAAGAGAGGGGTGTGGTAGGTAGATATTCAAGGGACATGTCTCATGTAAGAGACTACATTGCAGGTTCAACAGATCAAAAAGTTCATGTTCATAGATTTGTCTAAAAAGAAATCGTATTCTAAAATGCAAGGGAGAACTCTTCAGGTAGAGGTAAGAGGTCAGGTTTTCTTGTGAGTCTCTCTCAGGATAAGGCATATAGGTTTTCAAAAGCTTGGTAATCTCTCACCATGGTTCTTTAGACCAGTAGTAGGTTTAAAATAGATCACTTCATTAGATTACTAGTATTTTCTTCCTCTGAGATACAAGTTACTACATGATGTCAGTAATGTTTTTCATAATACTCGATACTATCTAGAGTAGACATATTTATTTCATATTTTTAAGGATTAATTAGATATAGATGCTTCCCTCGAGGAGTACCTAGTTCTTATAGTGGATTAGGGTGTGATGATAATACGAGAAAAGTTAGTTCCTCTGGTAGATGTGTTATGTAATCACTACCATATACAGGACACGACATGATAAGGGGATGCTTATGCATGATATCAATGGATGGTACCTTTGACTAACAATACCTATTTACCATCAAAATTCCATATTAGTGATGAGATTATTTAAGAATGGTACATTTTAATAACTCGTATTTTCAAAAAATTTATGATTCATTCTTTCAATTTGAATTGTTCACATAATAATGGTAATGGATTTATATTTCCTAAAGATTTTTTAATAAACCACTAGGGATTGTTCAAAGCCCAAATATCCATAAAATTTTCTAAATAACTTAGTCACATGGTTAGTTATAACCCGGTTTCAAGGGAATGTGGTTTGTCTGAAACTGTGCATCTTTAGACAGGGTCACATGTAGGCCCCATGGTTTGCCTAAAATTGTATTGTTTGAGGCATACAATGATGAGTGAATTAGGGTTTTTGAAAAGTGGGTTATTTCTAGGATTGCAAAGGATTTGGATACCATGCACCTTATGATTTTGGGTGAAAATTCTATTTTTCCACCACTTAAAGTCATAATAATATTTAATAGCTTTCCTTATTCCCCTAGCTAATGGAATTGGGTCTTCTCCTCTTTTCGCCACAACATTTCTCCCAAACATGGAATTGAGTTTGTTCCTCCATCCACTATCAGTTCCTCGATTCATCACAAAATTTAAAAATATCTTAGTATGATACACTGCTATTTCCCCTCTTATTTCATTTTATTTCTGAATCTGTCATGCTATTTACTTGAAGCATGTTTTCACAATTTTCAGGGTGTTGGAAGATTTCTTAGATCTCTTTCAACCTACATCGATTATTGTGTTAATATTGAGAGAGGTATCATCTATGTCATGGAGGATTGTGGTTATGTCATTTTCTTGTTGAGTATTCATGTTTCATAATTACATTGTTGTGTCGTACTTCATATTTTTTTGAGAGTCTCCTCATAATTGATGGAATCATAATAAATACACGATTCAATCTGAATACATATCTATTGATCCTTTGATGGTAGTTTAGAGGTTGTGCTCACCACATATAGACATCCCTTGGGTGTTCGAGTGGAAAAGAATCATTATAGTTGAATGTATTAAATGCATGAAATGTATATTTGGATTATATGTTGGATTAAATTACATTTTTCAATGATACATCAATATTACATGGAACCCAGAACACATATTGGGTGTTTGGACCTATAATAGATTGAATTTCTCAATTAGTCTTTCCCTTGTGGCTTGAGAAATTTCCTAAGTGACCCTTGGAGCTTCTAAAATAGTGTTTCCATGTTTTTTTAAAAATAATGACTTAAATAGTATTGACTATATGGGTTGGGTTATGAAATATGGAAAAATAATTCTTAAGAAATGATAAAAATGGTTTCAAATGGAAATATGTTATGGGATGGTATGTCTATGCCATTTTTATGCATTATAAAATGGTTAATATGAATTGTAATGTTTTAAATGGAAATGAAAATTGATATTGAGTTATATGAGAGGTAGTGCCTCATTTTTTATAGACATTTATACGTACAATTTCTTTCATATATATATATATATGTGTGTATGTGTGTGTGTGTGTGTTAGATTAAAGGAACATCTAGGTAAAATTCCCCATCTTAGTTATAATTATGAATATATCTACATAAATTCAATGATATGGTGATAAAGGGTGTTGTGAATGATGTAAAATCAAGATCCCTAAAATTAGGTGTAGAGTATGGAATCTAACACAAGTTACACTATATGGACATGGGAGTTACGTACTATGTTCACTGATTAGAGTAATACAATGATGGATCACTCAAAATATCGATTATTGTTTCATGGAATATCACACACATCATGTGAAATAGGGAATTTAACCCATTTCTTGATCGTATAGGCTCATTATAAATCTCGTGGGTGACTGAGTTATGGTAGGTGTTTCTAGCAAGTAGTATTGTAGGTATATGGACACCTACATCTGCACATACTTTTTACATAAAGGGGGATGGAATATATATAATTAAACTATATATGTACTATTACTATATATAGTAAATAATCATACATCCATTACAACATAGATAAGAAAAAGGATGACCCGCCAGTTGTCCAATGGGATCCCGAGTGGACTCCTTAATTATATTATTTTCATTTCATTACTATTAGCAACATAAATCCACACTATTTAGTTATGCTCACTTCTCGGATTACATGTTTTCACCATTAATGATTCCCTATAGATATTTTTATCTCACAACATACTAAGGATTCATTTTCTAATAATCATGTTTATCTATATGCAGGTATAGATAAGCTGAAACACCATTTTCAGCTTTTTGATCTGATTTTTTATTTACATGGATAATAGCAACCGATGACCGACCATTATCTTGAGAAGCTATGATGCATCTCCTTGTTTTTTTGTCTTTTTTCTATCATGATTGTATGTATTTCCCACAATAAATTTTTGTATCAAGTTTCCATGATTCCTGGATTTAGACACTTCCATTGTATTTTTTATATATTTATTAGTTATTTAATTAGCTATAACATGTTCTTCTTACTTATTTAGTAAACTATATACACATCCATAGTTTGTTAATTATGTCTATTTATATAATCTTCTGAAGTTATTTATTATTGGTAGTATCTTTTGTTGTATTGTGGAATGTGGGTATAGTCTCCCAATAGACCTATTTTAAACCCTCTCTACAAGTCGATCACTTCTACTATATGGTGAGGTGCTCTTGATTCCCTATGACCCACCATTTTAAGGAACTAGTTTAGTTGATATATAGACATGTTTTTATAGTTTTCTATCCATCATTTAATATGTCCATAAATAATAATAATAATAAAAATCAACATTTTATCTAACCCATGATTGAAAGGAATATATTCTATCTAACATACATTTCCAATTTTTGAGAACAAAATAAATAAATCATTGAGAAACATATCCTTTATTAAACTTATTATTAAAACTTTAACCATCCTTTTTTCATATTATTCCATAATATTCTATTCAATTATATCAATAATATAAAACAATTACTTATTATTCATTAATATAAAAATAATCATATTTCATACATAAAATATAAGAAAATAATTAAAATCATAAATCCAAGAAACAAAATATTCTTCTATCATATACTATTCAATTTATCTTCCAGTATAATGTTTATATCAGTTAAAATGAATTGTCAAGGCCGTAGATGAATTTTTCAAAATGAATGGGATGAATGAGTTGAGATACTGAAAGAAATATCTGAATTTCCATTATCCTTATAAAATTTAGAGAAATTAAAATTTGGTAGATAAATCAAATAGTCTGTTACATGTGTTTCAGATGTTAAAAATTATTTTAAATCCATTGGAAAAATATATTTCGATTATAGTACTCATTAAATCATCTGGAAGGGATAATATTGTTCTGTGAGATAATTTTACATTATTCTTGATAGTTGTTTTTTATTATATTCAAAAAATACATTGCTAAAACAGAGATTGAATTATTTCATGATCAAATGTTGATAAAAAATGTAATAGAAAACCCATCGAAATTAAATAACCGAATTACATTCAAATCCTCATAATTTACTCATAAACTTCATCATTAATTAGTTTTTTAGCCAAAATTTTTTTCTTATAACTATCACCTTACATCCTAAAAAATCTATTATCAATCATAAAAAATAATTCATCATGTCAACCCTGTGGATTAAAAAGTACCTCAACATAATAAAATTTCTCCCAATGATACCACATTTCACTTAAAAATATCATCATATAAAACCTCAAAAATGGTTCATAATCCATTAATTATATGATTACGATTAAACATATAGTCCCATCGTGGTATCCGTAATAGTTATGTTTTCCTCAAATTAAAAATTCAAAATCTCTATATTTAACTGAATCATTCCTCTAATAACAAATCTATGGATCCAACCATAAACAGTAAAAAAAATAACGTGACCTTAGAAAATATTTGTATGTCTTACATACCTAAAGATCAGTAAGGTTTTTTATTTTATAAAACTAGGTCAAAACTCGTACTTAAAAACTTATATTAAAATTGTACCCAACTAATCAATATATATATTTCAAAAAATAAAACGATTTATGAGTAATCATTATATCCTCTCATAATAAATCATTATAACTTTTATAATGGGTTCTTCATTGTTCATACCCTATTTTCAACCCAATGAAAGGACGTTTAAAACATCGAATGTTCAAAACAATAAAAAAATATGGAATGTCAAAATAAATTTTACTTTTATAAATGGTTCTTCTTTGTTCATACCATATTGTCGTGTATGTTATAATAGAAAAATAAATTTTACATTTGTAAGGAATGTCATAATTCCAATAGAAATATCGCATTCAGAAACATTTGAAAAGAGTAAATAGTGAAATAATATTATAGTTATTATTAATTTATTTCCATATAATCACCTAAATAAAATATTTTATTAATACATACATGTATTAAAATAATTTAGATAATAAATATTTAATTATTTAAAAGGGTTTTAACGTAAATTGTCCCCTATTTAAAGTAATACATATATAATAATTTGTAACAAACAATGTAATGAAATTAAAATATAGTATTATTTAACATTACCATTAATTCAAGCATAGGTAATTTTTTTTGAAATATTAAGTATTACATAGAAAATGTATAAATAGAGTTAGATGAAAAACTATAAAACTTAATTTTAAACTGAAATTATCATACTTCGAGTCGACAAATCATATATGTTATTCAACATCAAGAATAATCAATTTAGATAAATTATTAACATGATTAAGGAACTTTTATTAGATCTTTATTCATTTTACTATATTTATCACCTAGTCTTATTCAATTACATATTGATTTTTTTCATATCAGATATATTGATGATATTATATTATATCTAAAAATGAATTTTTAGGTAAGATATGGTCAATGATATCATCAATAAATTTTCAAAATAAAAAGATACATTAAAAAATTAACATATTTATAAATCAGTTACATTTTAAAAACAAACCCGGATATATGGTTTTGAAAAATAAACTATGTTACATCTATACTGATTTTTTTTCATGCATATATTAGAGTATCATTTTCATTTTCGAAGATCATGATGTAAATAATTGATGTACTATATAAAATTTCTATAGTTATAATTTAATCTTAAATATATTTATATACTGTATTTTATATCATCCATTTGATATTGTGATAAAAAGACAATCCAATCATATTATCCAGTTTGTATTCTATAAGTACTCACGAATGATGTTATCATTTTTAAAATAATTGGAAGGTAATAAAATAAATAATATTTTAATTATACATTTTTTAATTATCTATTGATTAATATATATATATATTAAATTTTTCATTACAAACATCAATCATTAGAGGTGAGAGAAAATGTATTACATCAATTCAAAAGGTGGTATTATTTCATAAAAACAATTGAAAATTTCATTTCCCATTTTATTTTATAGTATATAGATATTGGTTATAATTATAACATAACAACATAAAATTTAATATAATATACTAATTTTATTATTTCATCATGGTTACATAAAAATTTCTGGAGGTAGAAGAAAAAATAAAACAAAAATATATGGTTATGGACCATACACCATTTTTTGAACTACCTCAATAGGATTATACCAAAATACATACTCAGTTGATTTTATAATCAAAACATGTACTATATTAAATTTGAAGTTATTATAGAATATATGTGTTTAGATATAGGTCAAATAAAAGGCTTTTGAACTACGAATCAATTAGGATATTATGAGAACATTTATAATAGTGTGGTTGGTACTCTTGGAATTTCATAAAATATTAAATTCATATAAATTAATTTTAATTTTAAATGGACTAAAAAATATATATTATTTAAAAATTAGCTGATTATTTGTATAAAAAATAATATCAAATAAATATTTGGCATTCGATATTATGTTTTCTCCATTTTAAATCAATTCTTTCTCTCATTAACCATTTTTGATGATTATAGTGATAATAATGGTTTTTCCCTTTAAGGGTAAAGATAGTTACCATTAAATAATAATTTTATCATAAATGCACCATCTGTTATATGTTAAATAATATAAATATAAAATGGATATAAATAATAATTTAAGGAATAATAAATCTTTTAACAAAACATTATTTATTTTTAAATACCATTAATGGGATTTTTTTAACTACCCATTTAATTTGACTTTGACCACAATTTTAAAGAAAATAAATTAAATGATAATATATGAATGCATTCAAAAAATGTTATATTTATCAACACACACATATAACATAATAATTCATTCAAATTATTTTACTTTAAAAATTTATAATATAATAATTTTTTCATTAAATAAATACTATCAATGTTGTACAAGTATATATTATAATTATTTAATCATTGAATATTAAAAATAAAATATAGTGATAAAAAGAAACATTTGAATTAAAAAATTATATTTTAACCATATATTCCCTCTTTTAATACCAATGTCAAAAAATATTATATATCCTAAAGCAATGAGAATGTCATATATTACTTTTATTTATATAAAATAATATAAAGTTAAAATCATATTCAAATATAAAATGTATGTTAAGGATTCATTGATTGTATTACTATGGATGAAATATATCCATCCAATAAAATCATGTAATTTGTTCGGATCTTTTTTAGTTGGTATCATACTATTTTTATCCAAAATTTACCTATAATACCATTATTTTGATAAAAATTTACTCTAACTATTTTTTGAAAAAAAATATAATAACCAACCAATTTAATATATTTTTACCACCTAAAAATAAATATTTAATTCATTTTCCAATAATAAATAACCGAAGTGGCATAATTTAAATTATAATTAACCCTTCAAATCATGATGAAAATAATTTTCCAAAAAATTGATTTTTTGTAAGGAATAATTTTTATAAATTTTAACATTATGATTTAATGAAAAGATAATAATTGAAATATTTTATATCTATATGAACTAAATAATTATTTTAACTGATCCAATGTAGTATTTGACTTTCTAAATACTTTAAAAGAAAAAAATTGTATTAAATATAAAATTATATTTTTCACTATTCACTAGAAAATCAGTCTATTTTTAAATGAATAAAAAATTCACTCTCATATAATTTTGATATTAATATTTAAAAAATAATATCACTTTTATATAATAAATATTTAAAAAATGTAAAAAATTAAATAACGTAATTTTCTCAGAAAAAGTAATAAAAACCCATTCGCGAAGAGGTAAAACTTTTGATAAAAAAATTACATTACTATAATTTGGGTTCTTATTAATCATTAAATTAGTATTCATCACATACTCTATAAGTATTTCATAGTTAATTTAATCCTATTCATACCGTCCAATTAAATGCCTATGTAAAATGGTAACATTAAAATAATAATATATTAATAGCATATCACAGTTCTCAAAAAGAATAGTGTTTAGTATTATGTAAGATATCATCCATATTAATATTTTATTAACTCTATGTGTTATAATAATAATGAGTTTAAATTAAATTTTGAAATTTTTTTTCTAAGGATTTTTTTTAAAAAAATATTATATTTTATTTGGATTTAATTTGATCATGCTCAACAATGAAGACATTGATTTTTATTTCATTTGAAAATCACATTTTGATTAAAATAATAGTAATCACATGAAATAATCATTTATAATTAGTTTTTTGAATATAGAAATGAATAATTTAAATTCAAATAATTGTAAAAAAAGTAGAAATACATCATATTTTAGAAAATGTATTATAACATGTATAATTTTAATTATCCAAAAATATTTATAAGTACTCACATTAGCTATAAAAAATATATATGTAAAAAAAATTCCTATTGTGAATTAATGAAATTCACCTACTAACCATATCTAAACATCGTTGAAATAACATTAACTATGTGTTTTGTGATAATATTTTATAATTCTACAAATGAAAAATGATGAGTGACAGTCTCCTCATCTTTACTATTATTATAACTCCCCAATCCATACATTTAGATTCCTTGCTCTTGCACTTTAATTTTTATAATAATAAATTCCCAATCATCATTAGGGGGTGAGGATTACCACAACCAAAAAAATATGTGGGTGTGGAAAATGTCCTTGATTACCTTCTTAATTCATGAGATGTGCACAACCCAAAACCCATTCCACCCACATAAACTTAATGATCCATTCCAGTAATAAGGCCAATTTAATCAAATTTAAAGTATTATTTGGAGTTCATCGGTAAAAATCATGTAATTATACTAAATTTATATAAAAAATAAATAAAAATTTATTTTAATGTAAAATATATCCAAAAAAACTAATTTAATGATAAATTATTTTACCCTGACATATTTAGTCGGTTAATTTCAATGGTTATCATTAGATTTGTTATGTACATCTAACCAAACATGTGTCTGAGATACCATTTTTCCTATCTACTTCCACTATATCAAAAGGAGATAAATCAACTTCCTATTATACGAAACCTGAGATATTTAACATAGAAATAATTTAATTAATTATAAATAAAAATTTAAAATATTTTTTTTGAAATTATCGTTGAATCAGATAGGTAAAAAATTAGATATATAATTTATGATAAAAAAACAGAAAATGGAAAGGGAAAAAGTATATAGTGATGAACATAATTATTAAAATATAACCTAAATCCATGGATGGAATAAAAAATTCTACATATATTGGGAGAGGTGTAATGATATGATACATAATACAAACACAAAAAATTCCAATAGCCAAGAACATGTTAACTATGAAAAAAAAGTCTGTAATAATTTTTTTGATGTTATCATTATATGGAAAGTAATATTCTTCTCCTCTACATGTTCATAAATATGATAATTTTACCTCTATATATATTCATGAATTTTATAAGAAAAGTTTATTTTTTTAAACTATAATTAAATTCTGAATTTTGAATGTTTTTCCCACATGTACCTAGTGTACTTTTCACAAAAAATGTTAAGTGACCCTAACCCACAACCCTCAATCATTTTGTTTCGTTGAAATAGCCCCTAACCCCCTAGATCCTCAATGGTGATGATCTATGATGGAGCTCATACTTCATGTATGATAAGCATCACATCAAAATGATGAGCCCAATTTATATATATATATATATATATATATATATATATTCATCATTAATTTTTTATTTAAATCAAATTAGTTAGGTTATTTTTAAATGGGTTTATGACATAATATTTTTTTTATATTTTCATGGTGTTTTTATCCTGAAATGTGGAATAATGTTCTTTAATATGTAAAATAGTAAAATTCGAATGTTTTGAGCCAAAAAAGTATGGAAATATATTTAGATTCCTACGATACCTTTAGCCAGTGTAGCTAGCCACATGAGGGAATCCAAAAAAGAAAATTTGGAATATCATCTTGGCATGGTAAAAACTAGTGTTGGTCAAAAGTTGAATGTATATCAATCTTTGGGTAAATAGAGGAAGACCTAATGTGGTTTGTTGGTAGGATTAAGGACTAAAGGAGATATTTTATTTTGTTTCACTTTTAGTAATCTCTCCCCATATCATTGGTAATGAATAAGAGTTTAATATCTCTTTAGATCAATGTTAGGAGATAATATCATGGAAAAATTGATCACTTACTAAATTTGTGAATTTCCATATCACTCATGTAACCCCTCTTACATATAAGTACATAATTCCTTTAACTACATTCACAACATCACATCACATCATCAACAAATATTTTCTTCCATTAATACCTTTTTTGAGCTCAATATAATTAATGTGATTCCTAAAAAACAATGGAAAACTATTGAGAACATACATGTAATGTGGTTTGGAACTCAAATGACACGTGAGGATGAAACTATGAAGGAAATAATATCCTGAATGAAGTGTGGAGAGGGATTATAGGATTGATATTTTAATGTTTTCAGGGATATTAAGTGTAGTTTTATAGTTTTCCATGAGGAAAGAGATCATGAATTATATTTCTGCAATGGCCATTTCATTTCACTACAGATGGACGAATAATATGGAACTATTGTATTATAATCCTATTTGATTAAGTGTAATTATATTTAGACATATAAAATGGGGTGCCACCTCTGTTATGATTTCAACATAGATAATTGTTGATGAATGTCTATTTTAATTACATTATACCTCAAAAGGATGGATTACACTCTATGTTGATCTAGTTAAGGCTGATGTAGGTTCTCTTGCGGTCCAAAATTTTCAAAAAAAAAATTTAGAAGAAACATAACAGTTTTATTCTGGATTTATAATTGTATTTTGGCTAGAAATAAGGTTATAAAGAGTTATAGAAGAACCTATATTAAGGTAGATAATGATTTTTTTAATATGTAATGAGAAACATTTAATGGGTGTATAAAGGTTATTTTTTCATGGGTATAGGTGATGTATGAAATCCAAATAATGAAACTTGTGTTTTACCTATGTAGATTGTGTCCTTTTACGCTTATTTTGTGATAGAATAATTGGATGTGGATGTATTTTTCATATATTTTATAGGCTATAATGTGATGATTAATTTCATCATTGTGGTCTGAGATGTTCTGTTATCTTCAGTTATCATTTCCATTATGGGTTTAGTGTAAGGACTCTGTTTGTGTCATAGAATGAGACAAATAAAATTATGTTTTTCAATATGTGTGCTTAATTTCATTAAAGGGTTTTTTAATGACGCGAATAATAATTCTATAATTATGGCTTTTAAAGTTCATTTTTTATCCTACACGAATAGTACTCAGCCCACTTCTTATCAAATTTCCATCTTGAAAAAATTGGTTGACACAATGGTTATTTTTATGTCGAATATTATAATCATGTTCCATTATTTAATTGGTTTTATGGGGAGAATAATATGAAAATATAGTGCATGTGGAATTACACTATAGTAGTTACATTGATCCATATAATTATTGAATATATGAGGTATCTATTTCATTTTTCAATGTGTTAGGTCACTGAAGAATCCATTAAGTAAATTATCAAATAAGAAATTCCAATATTTTATGAATTTCGAGATGATATTTTATAATGGGGTTGTGACCCAAATTATAGTAATTTCATAAAAAAATATTCCATTATAAATTTATAAAGGAATAAGTGAAATAAAAAACAACCATTGGATGTATTAAACTATTTATGGTCATAGAGAGAGAGAGAGTTTGTGTGACATCATCCAGTAAGAGATGCTTCTTTATTGGGTTTTCATTTTTTCTTTCATCATTTCATTGTGAAACATTTGAATTCATGATTTTGTTTTAAATTACAATGGTTTAATTCCATTTAATTTTTTCAACATAATTATATGACCACTTCTACCACATCAAATATATTCATGGTTGATGATCAATCAACCTTGAGTGGATAATTTAATTAAGGATGGTGATTCATATTAAAAGTGATGTCTGTATCATGATATATTATATTTTTAGTTTTTTAATTATTAATATTAATTTTTATATTATTAATATTTAATGTTATTTTATCTCCATATTGATGAATGAAACTGGTGGAGATTAATGGGTGAACTCCAATGTAATAATGGGTGGTTGAGGATAAATGGTCAAAAAAACAATGACACTAACTTGGAAATTGAACATAATAAAACATGTTTGGTTATAGATTAAACTAAGATGTGGATATGTGAGATTTTTTTGTTTATATTACTCTATGAGGTGTAACTATCCAATTCAATTAGTCATGTGACTATTAATTAAATATTTTTCATGAGTTCAGTTTTATTCTACCAAATAATATAAAACCATCCTTTGAAATTAGTTCGCCTTTAATTGTTCTTCCTAAACACGTATTAGTTTAGTTTAATTAGTTTATGATTATTTAATTTTGTTTTTTTAAAATATTTTATAATCTACTGGGAAAATTCTGCATACCACAAATTAGTATTATAAATAATCACCAGGCTTCCAAAATTTTCGTCGGATCGATCCAACACAATAAATTTATTATCCATTTAAGTAGAGGGATCATAGATAAAATATAATTATTAAAATTTTCACCTTAGAGAAGTAATATTTCTCTAATACATGCTATTTTATATCACCATTTAGGATAAATTAATTAAATATGAACTATGTACAAGCTATTTTATTATGATAATAATTTCCCCACTACATTTATGTATCCTAATTCTTATTTATGTTATTTTTTCCCTATTTTCACACATTTTTTTAGTAGTGGTTAGGATGAATTTCCAGTTGAAAAAATATAATAAAAAAATTGATATAACCATGATGAGTCTACCTCATCAAAGACACCTAATTATGAATAGTGGTGAGATTAAACAATAGATGGAATGATTCAAACTTTTATAGTTATGATGGATTCATGTACCATTTGTAGAGGTCAATTGCTGACAACTATCAAAAAGTAACACCTACTTGTCCAAAAAATGAAATACATTAATGAATTGGGCCACTTTGCTTGGGAGAACAATGTTTCCAAGCTCCTCAAAAGAAAAATCCACTAGATGATTTAATTAATTCCCACATGTAATTGAATTCTAACTCATAGAGGGAACTTAATAAATATTAGAAAATTTTAATCTGACATTCAAATATTTATAGACAATAATAAGAGTTGTCAAATAACTAATATTAACACTATATTCTTTTATATTCCTGAAGGACTACTATGTTTATACCTCTTGACAGATTGAATAATTAGTACGAGTATACAGAGGAATAATTAAATATTAAATAAGAGATAGATGAAGAATGTAAATATGAACACACATCGCTTTTGTGATTGTATAAAGAAGGGGAAGAAAAAAATTATGGATCTTGTCGATGAAATGTTAAAAAAGTGTAAGGATAAATCACTATATTAGATAGCACCAAAAATAAAGAGGAAAATGATTAAGACTTGATAACATATTTATATAACATGAGGGAAAATATATAACATGTAAAAAATCCTCGTAGAAATAAATGAGATGTAGTTCATATTGGAAAAGGTGGAGGAATTCTAAAAATATTGGGATAAATTATCTCTATCACATAAATAGTAAAATCATGTCAGAATATATTGGGGGAAAATGAAAAAAATATGCTCTTAACTCCTCGACATTCATTAAGATGGAGAGGTATGAAAATCCCTCATACACATATATAAATTATAGAATACAACCAGATGGATTTGGTCAATATAATTATAATTGATCAGAATAATTAGTCTAGTTCCAGATGAATTATCATTGATGAAATGTTTTTTTATAGAGGATATGTAAGAGGATATTTTATTTATTTAATTGGATAAAAAGATTCATCTTAAAGACCCTCCACTAAAAAAATATGATGAAATAATAGTAAAATATATAAATATATTATAAATATCAGTAATAAACAATATAGATTAGTTTTGTAGAAGTAATTCTTGTATATTTTTGTACTAATCAAATAAGGAGAACCACAAACACCGAGTAAATATTAAATGGTAGTATAAGTGTTTGAATATTATTTCTCAATGCATGATTAAATTTCAAATTAATTGGAACCTAAAAAACATAATGGATTCAGTAATACTAAAAATCCCAAGTTTTTGAATGGTTTCAATGAGAAAACAACTTTTAATAAAGGTTGAGGGTGGATTTTAAATTTATAAATCTCTTAAAGATGAACAATCTCCCATAACTAATTTTTTTTTATTCTAATCATTTTTCTATTAAGTGATTGGAATCAAAAATAACATATGAATTCATGTATTGTACTGTACAAATTCATTGGTTCTTAATATTTTTAAGGAGAGAGAATTAATGGAGGTAATAGAGATAAAGGAGTATTCGAAAAACATCATGAATGAAGAATCCCCACCACCATGTGAGTATGATGATATTAGAATTAAACGATTTTTCAATAGTTTACTTTGGGAATAAATGATTATATTTAATGAAATACAAGAAATAGTTGATATATCCACATTTCCAGTATAATCACAATTTTTCCCACAATATGCAATTCAACACTAGACAAGGTTGAAAAGCAACAATAGAAAATGAAAGACCACATTGAGACTAGTTGAGTGAAATTTTGATGTAATTTTACTATGGGTTTGGGTAAAAATATATGAATCTCTTATTATATGTCAACTAAGTTAGAAAACAATAAAAATTCCCATAAAATGTTCATCCTAGAGGAAATTGTCAATTTATGTTTTAAGGAAGAGTGGTAATTTTTAATTTGGGTTTTAGTTTATTATTTCTCTGGGTATTCGATGATGACCCTCTTGTATTTTATAATATTATTAAATAGAAACCTGTAGTGAGCATCTTTATTCTATTTTTTCTGTCCAAATATAATAATTTAATAAATAATGAAAGGATGTAATGTAATTAAAGATGAAGAAACAAAATATAGTGGAATTTAATGTTTATCAACATATTCAGTGATCATAACAATGAATATTCTCTGAATATGGGGTAATTTTTTTATCTATTATGTATTTTCATAGAATTCATATCATTCAAAAAAAATTTGATTTCCATTCATTATATAACCTTAGTTGAACATTGCGGAAGATGTTCTATTTCAGTATAGAGGAGGAATCGTTATTTTCCCCTCTATTGGATTTTTCCCTTTTACGGACCTATGATACATGATCACATTGGAAATAATTTTCAACCAGTTGAAAATATTTATTCCTCTTAACCATAAAATGAGAAGCATATAAATGAATATTTTTTGGGAATTTTTATTCTTTATATATTTAGATTTGTCAATTTTTTTTAAAATTATGATAATAATTCATCAATTTGATTATTATAAATTTTCATTTGGTTGACAAATTGTTAGTGATCATTCCTTGAATTTATTATCCAGAAAATTTTAATTTCGATTATTGGTACAGATATATAGCATTTTTGACATTTTCTTTTTATAAATTTTAATTTAGAGAACATCATATGTTTCACACAACAATGAATTACATTTTTATCAAGAATTTTGATTTTCAATTAAAATAAAAATATTTTTTCCATCGATGAAATATTAATAAGCCCATTTGATATTGAGACCTACAATAAATTTGTCTTTTATAAAACCATAATAAATTATGGAATAACATTATGGGAATATATTTTTAAATAAAAACAATCCATCATACTCTATTTTTTAGTATAATGGCATGGTAATTCATTTGAGAATACAATATTAAGTTGTGAATTTTTATGGGGCATTAGAAATACTTTCAATGAAATTATGAAAGATGTTTGGTTCTCCTGATAAATTAGATATAATGTATAGAAATACTGGTTGATTTATCTTACATAAAACCATAATCATTATGAATAATAATTATAAGCAAAATATAATAAAATTAAAAGATAATAAAAAAATAATAAGTGAGAATGTGGGAAGCCTAGGATAGACCAATTCCTAGTAACAACATCCCCATTATATAATTAACTATTAAAACTATTATTTTCAATAGCTTGATGGTGGGGATTGAGATACTGGTTCGATTTACTTCCAAGGGTTTGGGACCTTTTCCGTGAACGTATTACACTAAAATGATAGAGTAAATTTGATCAATGAAAAAAGAGGATTATTATCATTGTTTTTTAATGATTATGTGTGGAAAATTCATTATAGGAAGAGAAGAATGTGTGAATTGTATGTTATGAAGAAAATATTAAAGGGAAGAATATTTTTCTGATCACAAGATTAATATCATGAATTATACCATAAGAAGTCATCTTTATTATTTTTACCATATAATTTACCTTTTTTACCTTGCAATTCACCCACCTTTGGCATCTGAGACACTTGAACCAAAATGTAAATTCATTATGATATTTGATAGTTTGATTTCATAGTTGATATATAAATATCATTAAATATTTGTAAAAGTGTTCACATTAATGAGATTAATAATAAATCCTTTATATATGATATTGAGAGATGAGTGAAAAGAATTAATGTGATGTAAATCATTATTGGAATGAATATTGGTTTATGGTATAAAGATATTAGTGAAAGAGGAGAATCATATTGAATTTTATATTTCAAATAATGTTCAGATGTGAAAATAATTTTTTGATAATTTAGTTATTTTCAAAATCATTAATATTAATTCATAATACGACAATGATTAATTAATACCTCTAATAGTCTATGATAGGAACCTTTCTAAATTTGAGGATGAGGTATTTCTCGATGAAGAGAAAAAATATTATTGTGGGGAGTTTGATCACCTGAATATATATATGTATATATTACTGATTATTTATGTTTATCTAAATTTCATTTGTCTCTAATTATATTTTTTAATGACATACAAAATAGTAAAATATGAATATAGTGTAATTTTGTGTTATATCTATGAAGAGATAATAAATCTATTTAAATATAGAAGACATAGAAATTGGTAAAGACTACAGAATAAAATAATTAAAAATTGGTCACCAACTCATCATCCATAAACAAGAGTATCTATCCACTTAACCACTAATGAGAGAAAATGATAAATTAATGTGAGTACACACCTATATTGGTCGAGCCATGCATAGTTTTCCATTGTGGCATGTGTCTATAAAGGTTTCAAGAGGGAAACTTTGGGTATTGGTCGAAACTGGTCATGAGGACTAGAATAGGAGGGGTCATTAATGGTCATATTTTCATCTATTTATCCATCTGAGGTAAGAAATAAGAGATCACATAATGTCCCAATTGATGTAGTAAAAATTTTATATGACACTCCCACCAACAAATCTATCTGATGTAGCTTCATGCTACTACTGTGGAAAAATAATATACACCACAGGTATATATCTAATATCCTATTACTGAAAAATATTTTATATGTCAATAGTATCCACTATTATCAATCATTAGATAACTCATGAAGGGCCTACAAAGGCTAGAACACAATCGGGAACAGAAAAAAGTAGGATTGTTTCTAGTCGTATGATGCTCAAGAGAGCCACCGTGATGGATTAAAAATTATGAATAGTGTGTTAAGATATATATAGAGAGGTATATATATATATAACTTATTTTTTGATTTTTTCATATAGGTGAAACACGTTTTAGTATTGTGCTTTCAGTAATCCTAGGAATAATGGAATTGTGCCATAATCCATTGCCTTATTCCATGAGAAGGTTATTCCATAGAGAACCATTGTACTATGGTCTTATATAAAAAAAGGAGTTTGATTATAGATCAAAATGATGTTCTATGATTTTTTTCATTCCTACAACATAGATGAAGGTAGAATAATGTGAATGTGAATGATATTATGAAGTAGAGGATAATATTTCAATATAGGTAGAGATGAATAATTGTAATTAAAGATGCATAATATTCTCAATTTGATTACCAAAAAGGTGTTATATATTATGTAAATGAATAATGATATATATGTAAAGTTATTTTTTTATGTATAAGAGGTTATGTAATGTAATATTTTTGTTACCCCTCAATCATTTCTGAAATAAATGTTTTCACCAAAATTTAATTTCCTTGATAGTTTTTGATATCTTCAACCTCAAGTCTAAATTATTGGTAAAATGGTTTATTATTATAACTATGTTATTAATTTTTTGGGTATTAATGAAACTATAATAATTATCAAAATCATTTGGTTAAGCATCCATAAAATAAATTCATTTTATTAATTTATTTTAAATAAAATAAAAACCATTTGTATGTAAATGAAATGTATTTCTAAAAATAAATATTTTTTTGAACATATTGTGTTTTTATCTATATAAATTATGTTTTTAATGTAAGGGATTTATTTTAATGAAATGTATATATTATATATTCAATAAAATTCTTTAATATTCATCATATATTTTCTATTGATGTGGATCAAAATTTAATCTGATGTTATGCATAATGTTTATTTTATATTAAACTTGGTTTCAAATCATTCTCCAGACATATTTTAAAAAATTATTTATTCCCAATTAATATATATATATATATTATGTTCTGAAATAAACATTTCAAAACTATATTATATTAAGTAGTTCAAATTTTTTAAAAGGTTATTTTTTTAATGAATAGTGATAAATTTGGAATTGTTTTAATAATTTATGTGAACGTAAATTTTCACAAAGTATATTATTTGTTAAAAATATTTTAATAAAAAATTAATATAAATTTTTTTTTCTAATCCAATACTACTATTTTAAAATTTTTATGTTCAATTATTAAATGAAAACATTTTATACTAATGAATTTTTTTATAGAAAACACCATTTTCATCATGAAAATGTAATTATTTTTGTAATGAATTATGTCCATATTGTTAATTTAATATGGAAAAATGTATTTCCTATTTTAAATAATCATATATAATATTATATAAAATTTTAATAATATTTTTTCATAATGAATTATAAAAATAATAAAAATCTGATTCTGTCGATAAGGTAAAAACGTGTTTTCTAGGGGATCAACAAAAAATATTATGTTTAAAATATCATAAACCATATCTATTTTATATTATAGACAAATATTTATAAATAATATCATCAAAAAAAATTAACGGTCTATTTTGGAAACACTTTTTCATTGTAGAACATGTGTACATTTGGTTCTTTTCAAAAATTCCAATTGTTTCTTCTCCCACTCTTTAAAAGCACACCCCCTCCATTTTCATCCCCAAAACTCCATATTCTTTTTTATCTTCAATTACTAAAATAAACTCTCTATATTAATCCATCCCAATGACTTATCACCAATTCATTTATCACAAACACATCTAGTGATGTCATTATGTTATACTTAAATAAATTCTCTAAAGAATACATATATTTATAAAACGTAAATTTTCTTTTTATTTATTGTCATAACTCAAAAAAATAATGATAAAGAATTATGATATTATGATATAATTATATATAATATAATAATATTATTATTTTTTTCAAAACCAACACCCATCTACTCTACCGTTTTATTGTAAATGAACAGGTTGATAATGTGTACCGTGGACTACCGCCTAACAAACCAATGTAATATACCTCTATTAAGGCCTCTCATGGATGGATATAATGGTAGCATTAAATTATATATATTATATATATTATATATATTATTCCTTTTTATTTATAATATCATATTCACCCTCATAATTTCTTATTACATTGAAAACAATAACATCGATTATGTGTACGTGTGTACCATTGCCTCCTGAATGCGATGTGACTTTTTTTAGTTTTATTTATAGATGGACGGTTATAATGTAGTAATTTATAAATATATAATATTTATATGATATAATAATTATTCTATAAAGGTTATATGTTATTTTCCATTCTTCTTTTCTAGCCATCGAGAAATGGAAAGAGTATTCATGTGTTATTTTGGAATACCTTCCCCATAAATGGTGTAGTTAATTTTTCATTCTATAAAATTTATAGATGAATATAAATATATACATATAATGAGAAAATGTGGTATTTTTTTCATTATTAATATTATTTCTAAAATGTAAAAAACATAAAAATAAAATGACTAAAATTACAAGAAAAATATAAACATGAAAAAACCACGATGTTTTTACCTATTACAATTCTTTTAACAATTAGATGATAATAAACTATTGATAACACGTTATGGGTAAATTATATTTTTTATGATATATATTATAATTTTTTATATAATATATTTATAATAAACTGATATCTTTTATATTAGAGGTTAAAATGTGTGTGATATGGTCGGACCTAATGTAAGGGATTTTTTTCTTATTTTAATTTACATGCGACACAATCCATATTCAATACATGTTTCTATTATGTGGTGTATATAATCCCCATGAATGATTTTTAATGATGCATATCATCATAATTATAGGGCATAAATATTCATAAAATTTTATTTCATTCATATTTCTTTTTATTTAAAATATAGAAAGTGGTGAGGGGATTAAGATATAATCACATTCGTTATTAGTTTTGATTATGAGAATTCATCTAATGTTAAAATATTGTGATCTACCTCTAAAAAAATTTCTCTGATATTTATTTATATATATCATATTTTTTCCATTCATTTTTGAATTTTTAATTACACAATATACAAAATGAATATTTTTAAGGAAAACAAATATTATTTTTATCTTCGGATGAAAATATATTTTCTTTCTAGCATCATGTTTTTTTATAAAAAAATTCATACTATTTTGAATATTATAATACTTTTTAATATAAATTTTCACAATATTTTAATATTTTAAAAAAATCTAATTTGAGTAATATTTTTGTCACCTCTTAAATGATATCAATTTTCCATTTTAACAAAACTATGGATGAAATAAATATTTTAATATACACAGCATGAACATAATTTTACCCCATCATGAATAATGAATTATTAGAAACATTAATTATATGATTCCAATGATTTTATATAAATTTTATCAATTATTATTTTATAATTGTTTCAGAATGTAAATAAAATATTTCATATTGGAAATGATATTTTACTCATTATATATTAAGTGACATTTGAAAAACAATTTTTTTCTAAGATACATCCTTTTTACATTTCATAACATTTAATGGTGATAAGACCAAATGAAATCATCCTTATAATTTCTTTATATTTATTATTATGATTATGATATGAGTCATATGATAAATGTTACTTTTTCAGGGGTTATTATATGATTAATAGATTAAATCATTATAAACCCCATATATTTTCTATAGATTTAATATTATGAAATGTTTATGAAAATTTATTATTTTTCACATGTTATGATATGATGAGTGTTTTATGATGTTTTCACAAATAAGAATTTTATTTTCAATCATTTATGGTTGGTCCAATAATTATATTTCCATTTTACGAATTGGGTAAAATGGACATCTCCTTATATAAATATGAATATAATTTGTACTAATCACAATTTAGTCCTATACTCTATCCACTATAACAGTCTTGGGAGAGAACCATTTAAACTACAAAAGTTTATAGAGTGATCCCATTCAACTATGAATTTAATTAAAATGATCGGAGAATACCATGTATCCGTTTTTATATGTTAATTATACATACCCAAATATAAATTTTTTGATAATGTTAATATATAATAACTCATGTAATTTGATTCCATTATGATTCATGTATTATAATCATTTAATATTTATGCCAAGAATCATAATTATGATCTATCTTTTAAAAGTTTTGGTTTTCAAATTTTATGCTTGTATTATCATACCTTTATATTCTTGTTAAATTAATTTTATGGTTGAATCCTCCCATGTTTAACCTTACCATGCATCATAGCTATATATTTCATGTGTTTCCTTTATTAATGTTATGAAGAAAGTTATTATGTTTGATATATCTATGAAGGGACTTACATATGAATACCATAGTGTGTTATTATTTATATTAATTTTAAACCAACTTTTTATGAATCCTATTTTCCCACAATATTCACCTTTATGGTTGTAATACAAGTTTTTTATAATTAAATAACTATTAACCTATTAATATTTAATATAAATGTAAAAAATTAATTGGTTGTTATAGCTGGGATTAGATGATAGGATCTGTAAAACATTGTTATCTATTAATAGAAAAAAATTACAACCATTAGGATAATATTAGCTCCAGATACACACCCTATGTTATGTTAATTAAAGAAGTGTTTTTCCTTGAACAAATCTCATTTATGGATACTTCAGGTGTGCGTGGTTTTTTAATAGTTTCATCTAGACGAAATTACCTAAAAAGAATGATTTTTGAGTATAACTGGCCCATCATTCCGGTGTCTAGTCAGTGTACTCTCACTACACATGTAGAATGATTATGATGTGGAATTTTATTAAGATAATTGACATTATTTAAAAATGTTTATGATGAATTATAATAGATAATGAACATGAATGGCCTGGGTAAAGCATACGGTGTCATAGATTGAAAATTAGGTGTAATAATTTATATATCCTATGAATTATATATCATTATTTAATAGTTTCCCACTTTAATAATTATTTTTCATATTATGTTTTTGATTTTATGGAATGAATAGTAACCCATGTGACAACATTAATTTAGAATATAATGGAATACACAAGGATTTTCCTTTTATAAAACTAAATTTCATTTGATATTGAATGAAAATTCACATTATTATGTTAATAAAAATTTATCAAGATATGAATCAAATTGATCATTCATAATAGAAGAGAATGTAATAATATTTATTTTGAGTCTGTCATGATCCATCAACCACCTTCTTTTATAGGGTATACAAATCAACAAGTCATTGTGCAATAAATTAGTTCTTCTGAAAAGATATTTTATGTTATCCAATGTTTATAACACTATGAATTAAATTTTGGGTTTGTATCATTTATAAAGAAAAATCGATTAACTATGGAATCATATCAAGAACACAAGTTAATATTATGAAATTGTATCAATGGTGTGTTGTGACATTAAGAGAATACTTATAAATAAGTAATTCCATCATATTCATCATAAGAAAATAGAGAAGGGATTCCATGATATTAAGAAGAAGGATGACAAATATGTTAGTGCCTGTGAGGAAAAATTAAAAGACGAGTGAGGTAATGTTTGGGCATTATCATCTAATCTAAATGAAATGTTTATTTATTCCTCAGTGGCTTAAACAGAATTCTACAAAGGTAATTAACTATATGGGACTTTATTAGGTATAATGATATAAATTTTTTTGTATAATGGTTGAATTAAATATTGGTTGTACAAATAATTGATATTCATCTAATAAGAAAATGAAATATTGAATTCAAATGAAATTCGAAAAATCAATAGAGAGTAGAAGATGATCCTTTAGTTATGTACAACGTGTGGAAGTAATCTTGACTTAAACTGTATTAAGTGAAAAAGTTAATGTGTCTTGCGTGTAAATAAATTTCATTGGGTAATCAAATGCAGATATAATGGAATTAATATAGCTAATGAAATAAATTGGTAAAAAGAAACAAAGAATATGCCACCCATGCTCAAACGACTGAAATGAAAGATGTATTGTAATTAAACTCTCTAGTTCTCAAATTCATAGGTTAGGGAAGATAATAAATATTAGGAACCTGTAAGGCCTCCAAATAAATGAAAAATAATTAGATCCTTAATTCATTAAGGGTTACAATAACAACATTGTTGAAGGTGCACTTACCATATTCTCTAGAACTACTTATATCTTATTTGATTTTGGATATACCCACTATTTTATTTCTTATAATATTTTTATTGGTATCACAATAACACCCGAATTATTAGATGTTTAATTGTAATGGGAACCCCTTTTAATAAATTAAGTTCGCCTCATCTATATGATATTTATACATTAATGTTTGTGGGAATGTGCTTATAATATGTCTTCTAATTATCCCTATAGTTATATTTAATTCCATCATAGGCCAATATTTGATTAATTTAAATATATTAAAAATCAATTATTGATAAAGGGAGGTTAAGATTGATCTTATGATCTAATCTATGATCATTTATCAGTGAAATGATAAATAAATAATTCTAATAAAAATCCTAATCATTTTGTTGTCCATGAATCCTTTTTAAAAGAGATGTTTATCCTAGATGGATGGGGAGAAAATCAATATAAACTATATATCTATTTTATGGGTGTCTAATTATTTATTCCTAGAATAGAACTATTGCTGAAAACATTTACCATATCGGCATTTTTATGTTAGTTATAAATAACCTCTGTGAAAAGCTATAAAAGTTGATTTAGCACGTTGGTTATATTATAACAGCCATAAAAAATGCCGATATTTGATTTATTAACATATGTTATACATTAACCATTGTAACAAAACTTAGTGTATATTTTTTACATTATTTGTTAAATAACTGACATGAAAAATGAATAGATGCTCTTTATCAGGTCCTTTATTTTATAACACACATGATAAAGTTGATTTTTAATTCAGTTATTATATAACAGACATAACAAATCCTCTTTATAACATCGGTTGATTTATAAACAACGTAAAAATATGTTAATCATGCAAGTTATTAAATAACTGTCGTGATAAATCATTTAAAAAAGAAATCAATCCTCATATTGTATCATTGGGTATTTTTTGGTCAGGCAACTGTGACTCATCTCTATTACTTGGATGTGCTAGAAACAATTCTTCGAACTCATTCCATCCAACATTGTTTTTCCATCAATGTTCATCATCTATATTATCACATGAGCTATCAGATCAACTCACAACACTCAAGTAAACCTCAAATTCCTTGATTTCATTGATTATATTTCTTGGATGCCTTATACTTTTGTTTTGTGATTTATACATTTAAAATATTACAATATCTTGTGTTCTGTCCTAATGTTATCATTACTAGACATTGTTTTTCTTATATTTGATATGAAATCATTGGCCATGGAGCTCCATGTTATATTAGTTAGTTACTTCTATATTTAAATATGAAATCCCCATATGGATATCTTGGAGACATTGTTTATAAATCATAGAACCCTGGCCATTTTAAACGACTTGTTAATTTTTTTATATTACAGCACAGAAAAAAATAAGTTACATTTTTCAGGTGTTTTGTGATGAATGTGTACTATTTATTCCTATAGAGGTTTTTTCATTAGATTATTTTTTTCCAATATAGTGAGGGTGTAGGTAGTACGTAATTAATGCTGAATACTATAGTATATTATAAAATAGTATTTCAATGACTGGTTTCTCATTTATTTAGCACTATTTTCATTAACTACTTATTATTAACTAAATTCCCCCACACAACCTGTCAACAAACCATGAATACGATATTTGCACCACCTTCCGTAATCTAGGTTCCTCTCAATGCCTGTACGTTGAGCCTAATATTAATCAATTTCAAAAAGTGGCTCATAACCTAATCATATATACTTACCTCTCAAATCTATTTTGACCATACACAATACAATTTTCCACAAAAAAATCAATAAGAATAATAAAAATCATATATTTGACCATCAAAATTACATGAAATATTGAAAATATTTATTCTCAAAAACTATATCAATATAATTTCTAAATATGCATAAATTTGAATTATATTAAATTTTAAAATTTTTTTACTCTAAAATTACATCATATTTCATTTAAACATAACAATATTATATCTACCTATATTTTTATTCTATAATAATTTCCATTAATATCTTTTTTAAATACCTATATAATTGTTATATATTTAAAAATTCATTTACATTCAAATTATGATCACTTTCATATAAATATGAATCTGTCTTATGTTGATTAGAAGTATAATTTTGGTATTTGTTATAGTTAATAATGAGTCAAATTTTGATTATAAATGATTGAATATGTATTGAATACAAGGAAGGTATTGATGAATTTTTGGAAATTTCTAAAGGAAATGTTCCAAGAAATGACTTGTTTTTCTGTCAATGGGTGAAATGTTTTAATGTGAAGAAGATGAAAATTATACAGATCAAACACCATCAGGTTTTCCTGGTTTTAATCTCTGTTACAGACTTTAGATTTGGCATGGGGAAACTAAACAAAATATAAGATCTAGCTATGATGCTGATTTTAAATATGATAACTCCAACGAAATTGATAAATGATTAGTGATATTTTCATGGAACAAATTGTGATAGAAATTACAATTGAAAATATATATGGTGACGCTAAAAAATAGTTGTATCCAAGTTTTAAGGATTTTACGGTTTTATTTTTGTGGTTATGATTGATTAACCTAATGAATATACAAGAATGGAGTGAGTGGACGTTTACAGAGCTACTACAATTGTTGAAAAACATTCTTCCAAAAGAAATAAATACCATAGATTCACATTATGTGGCCAAAAAATATTAATCTTGATGGGATTGGGATACTTGAATATACATGCATGTTTTAATGTCTATATAATATATAAGAAGGAATATGAATTTTTTTCAGAGTGTCCTAAATTTGGGATATCAAGGAATAAGATGAATGAAAAATAACAGGCTGATGTAGTTATTATAGAAATCCCTACCATGTTATTTTGGTATTTTTATATAATTCCTTGTTTGAAACATTTATTTATTAAATAAAAATATTCAAAAAGTATATTATGTGATTCTAATTAGTGGATATGTGATAGAAAAAACATCATTCAACAAATTTCCCACAATAAATGAAAATTGAGGAGAAATATCTTATATTTTAAAATGAAATTATAAATATAAGACATGAGTTGTGAAAAAATGGAATAAATCCATATCGAATCCTCTATAGCACACATATTCCTCAACTGATTTTATTTTTAATTTAAAAGTTATGTCCAAAAGTTTTTATTAAGCATAAATATATCATATTTAGTGTAATGATGTCTAATCCAAAGAAACGAAAAAATGATATTGATGTTTTCCTGTCAACATTGATTGATAAATTGAAAATTTTTCTATAGGATTGTTCTAGGGTGTATTATTATTATAAAATAGAATATTTTCAAAAAAATGAAGTGCTTGTGTTAATAATAAAAATATTCCTAGAACATGTTAATTTGTCTGGATACACTTTTAAGGGTCAAAGAGCATGTCCAATTTGTGAAAAGTAAGCTTCATATTTTAAATTGCATGATGGGATGAAAATGTTATACATGGGTTGTCAAAGGTTTTTTCATATCGATGACTCTTATAGAAGACTAAAAAAATGCATTCAATGCCTCACAAAATTGTATATTAATACAAAACCATTATCTACAGATGAGTATTTTGTTTGGGTGAATAACATTGATGTGACATTCGTAACAAAACATAAATCTGCTAAATATATACATATTTGGAAGAAAACTTCATTATTTTTTGAGATACCATAATGTATATATCATGAAATGAATCATAATATTGATGTTATTTATGTGATTAAGAATATGATTGATACATTTATGGGATCATTGTTAGATAATAATGGAAAGCCTAAAAATGGGTATAATGCATGATTATAAATACTATCAATGGGAATATGTCTGGAGTTATCTCTCACAGTAGATAGAAGGTGAACATTTTTCCCCCTGGCTAGTCATAGATTATCAAAGAGGTAGAAAATTACCTGTTTTTATTGTCTTCAGGATATCAATGTTCTATAATGTTATTCACCAAATGTCAATAAACTTGACTCTTAGAAGGATTTGAAATTTACATGTATGAAATCTCAATATTTTCAAGTCATGCTGAAAAAAATTCTACAAGTTTCATTGCGTCGAATATTGACTATCCGTTTTAGAATGACTATCATAATGATGTGTTACTTTTTCAATTCAATTTATAATAAGGTGATTGTTGTGGATGCATTGATAATTTTAGAATGATATTCAAATTATATACTTTGTCAATTAGAAATGTATTTTCCTCCATCTATTTTGGATATATTTTTGTTTTTAATGGTTTATATGGTTTGAAAAAATAATGATTCGTGGACTTGTATATCTTTATTGGATGTGTCCTTTTGA
The DNA here is from genome assembly GCA_963277665.1 of Viscum album. NCBI lineage: Eukaryota > Viridiplantae > Streptophyta > Magnoliopsida > Santalales > Viscaceae > Viscum > Viscum album. The sequence continues at coordinate 1,807,526,520 of OY728136.1, read as the reverse complement.
AAGGTATACTAAAATATTAAAGGGGGTTGTTATGAATCCATATCGACCTAAACCCTCCATTATTGAAAATTATTTTTTAGAGCAGGATATAGAGTTGTATTTGAGCTAATTGCCTATGGTGGAGCTCATTGTTTGCCTCCATCTCACCATGAACAAGATAACAATGAGGGAAAGTGGATTCATGGATTTAATATCAAATATTTTTCCTCTGAACAGAAGAAGAAGATAAATTTATACATCTTAAAAAACATAGTTGATGCTCAACCATATATCACCTAACATATTGATGAGTTGAAATAATGTCATTCAAATTAGAGGGAAATGTGGATTTTGAATTATCATAAAAAACATTTTGGCCATTGTTTAAAAAGACTATGCTAGGTAGATCATATGAATCAGATACACTAAGATGGTTAGTGGGTGGACTTTGTTTAAATGTGATAGCATGGTCTGGGTATGACATTAATGGCTATACATTTGATAAGAAATATCATGATAATAGAAGCGTAGTTTAGAATAGTGGGGTATTAGTGTATGCTGAAGGAATGCATTTTATAAGTTCTAAAGATAAAAAACTAAATTTTACATTGTGTGCATATTATAGAGTCATTAAAGAAATATAGGTAGATATTTTCATTAAAATTAATGATCAATGGATTAACAGAAACTCATTTATTGGTAAAAACATTGTAAGGAACAATGAATTTGGAATGACAGTTGATAATCTAAATTGATTGGAAGACACATCTGATTCGTTTATAAGGGAAACACATGAAAAATAGATTTTCTATGTTGTTGACCAACTGTATATAGAGTGGTCTATTGTTTTACAAAAGAAAAAACCAATATGTTGATAAGGATCAGCTTGATGGATATTTTGATTTATGTGAGATCCCTACATCCATGGAATGATTAACAGAAAATAATGATGAGCATTTTTTTACATGGTTTGTGCCATATAGAACGATCAAGATGATGGAATTTGGGAAAATAAATTTGTATATACCTAATATTACAAGTAACGACTTTTTATTTCTTTTTGACATTTACTAATTTAATAAAATTATAGATATTGTAAATTTTTTTATTTATTAAATTGTGTATTAAAACTAATAAGTATAATGTATGTTTATTTTTGTATAGTTTCTTTAGATTACCATGTTTACCATAATGTAAATAATGTATTAATGGATTTTTTGAATGAAAATTACATTAATATAATTGTTTACCATATTTTAAAATGTTTTCCATTATATAACTTATATATAAATTTATTTTTTAAAATTTCAATTACTTTAACACGTTAACCATGTTTACCGTGTTTACCATGACTACTATTCTTACTATGTTTACCATGCATATCATGCATACTCTGGTTACCATGATTAACAAGCATACCATGCTTACAATGTTTAATATTACATAACATAGTTCAGTTTCACAATTTTTTTGTTTATATTTGTATTGTAAAATTTGAATTTGTAAATTTGACAGCTAATGTAGACTTTTTTGATTTTATTTTTACTGTTAGATCAATCAGTTCATTAACCATATAATTATAGATACGAGCATCATGATCATACATATGGGGAGGAACATTGACATACTATTCTTGATGTTCCCCAATCATCTTCATGTTCCCCCACAATTGAAAAGAAGTGTTTAAGAGTTGGTAAATGTTGTAGCACTAGTTTAGAAAAACTATCAATTTTCCGTAGTGAAGACTAGAGGATAGTCATAGATTTTGATGAGAATGATATTCTTAGATGTCCAAATGAAAATGATTTTATGATTTTTGATTCAACACTGGGTAAAATAAATGTACACATTTTCTATAATGATTGGAAAATTGTGGAAAAAGAGACATTATCGCTGTTGTGGGAGAAAATTTTTGTAATATCTTTTTATATTGATTGAGTAATATTAAAATGATTATAGTATTATATGGTTTCCCTCTTCATTATCAATTGACATTGGGCATTCCTAACACTAGAGGAGTTAGAAATAAAATGTTTATCGATGGATTCTAGAAGATGATGGGATTTTAAATCAACTAACCCAATTGATTTCATTTTTGGACATCAAAAATATGAAAATACATATTATATTTATCATTTTATAGATGAACAGACCTGGAAAAAAAATTTCAAAGTAGAAAAAAGATTAATTTTTTGTAAGGGAAATGCATAGTTTAGTAATTTGTATTATATTAGTGTGCTTTTTATTGATTTTATAATGATATCTTATTCTTAATTTACATTAAACAAGGAGATCCCAGCATGAGATCCAATATAAAAATGCATACCCACCTATTTTATCCAAGGGAGGGTAGACATAATTAGAAGAACATTTAATGATGAATAAATTACAAAAACATAGAGATTAGTCTTCATGATTTGAGATGTCGGCCATAAATCCCCTCCACCTAGATATGAAAAATTGTAGAGGGATCAGTTGGGAAAATATGGGCAAGACCATGTAGAAGAATTGATGATCTTAGTTGAGAAGATTGGATGATATTTATTTTATTGATTTAAGTTCATTCTATTTTTTATATAAATTAAAATAATAAATAATTTTTTATTTCATTCATAATGGATTATCATGATGAGCAGAGAACTCATTGGGTATTTACAACCACTCGGAGGAAAGATATTTTATATGCAGCATTGGGAAAGCCTGAACACCTGGGTCGTGTATGGGGATACAAAATGTGTGTATCTATTAGAAACATATTTCCATGTTCTTCATATTTATCATTCTACGGTATTTAGTGATAAAATCATAAATTTGGATGCTAAATTTCATAATATTAATGCGGATATTGGGGAAAAGATCAGAGCATCGACGCAGTCTATGTTTGTAAATATGCAACGACAATTTTAGACTACAGCTTTTACTCCTCCACCTCCTCCTACAGAACCCATTTTTTATCCTCCACTAACACCAGCAGCTCCTGATCCCCCACCTTCAAACGCCATTATTTATCCCCCAACACTACATGTGGACACTATTTTTTATCCGACTCATACACCCCATCCTACATGACATCCTAGTTAATATGAGTTTTATTTTTATGGTCATCACCATTATATTGTAGAATAAGGGATGATATATTATATAGGAGATATAGTTCATTGTCAACAGTAATAGGTAGATATGTATACTATTACTTTAAATGATATTATAGATATATCAGCTCAAGTACCATTGCCTACAGATGTGGTGACGAAAGTTGTACAATGTATCAGTAACTTTTAAATTTGACCATCCAGACTACGGTGAGCCATTACCATTGAAGTCTATGTATGCTATATATATTTTTTTGTATTAAATTTGTATTGACATTTGGAATTAAATATATTTATCTAATTTTTTACAATAATTCATTAAATGAACAAAAATAGTTTATAGGAATGAATAAATTAAAATGGATATAAAATAAAATATAGATTGTTTTAAGCTCGATGAATTTTTAAGATATTCAAATTCTTTGGCAACTAATTATATGTTCATAATAGAAGAATATATTTTTTACATGTAATAGATTTGGGGATTATGAAAAATTATATCATTTAGCTTTTTACTTGAGATAAGTTGTGCATCACCATGGTGAATATTTTTTCCATGTAAGTCATAACACAACTCAATCCCTACATTAAATTTATAAAAAATATATACTTATGTTTGTTTTGTATTAGGAAAAATTATAACATGTGTGATAAGAATGAGCATAACGATTTTTATGGAATCATGGACCCATGATTCATTTCCACTAAAGCGCATGCATCAGATTGGTAACAAAAAAAGATATATATTGCTCGAATATTTGAATAGAATATAATCACAAAGTGTGGGATGATTAATTTTTTTGATATGTATGAAACATATATCTCACAACGAGTTCATTATATTTTAATATAAAAACCACTTAACTAAAATTTTATTTTATAGCATAGACTATTGGGTGTTTGGTGATTTTTATCAATGGGAGAAAATACATTATTGGATATTCTCTCTCTATGGATATGTTTGAGAAAATATAAAGAATTTGTTGAAAAATTAGGTTTCAATTTCTTAATAGTTGTTTATATTATAATTAAGTTTAGAATTATATCATTCATATTATTTTCCAATAGGTGATGGGTTTACCTTCGAAAAATCACAAAGAAAAAGAGTTCCATGATCAAATATGTATAGTTAAATGTAAATATCCATTTATGATTTATACATTTAGGATTTATTAAATAAAAATGTTATTTTGAATTCACAAACTCATTTATAAAGAAATTTCATAAACAACAAGGAGTCATTGAATTCAGATATAATATGTGAAGATTTTTGTACAACATTATTACAATAGGAATAGTTTTGGGGTTTGATGAGGATAGATTTCTTTATAAACATTTTAATAATATTTAATTTTATTTATTCATTATGCATGTTAATTAATTCCCTTTTAATTTATAACTATTTTCCCTCTACATTATAGTTATAAGGAGTTCAAATAGTAATAATTTAAATGATAAAATTAAATTTAAAAATTGACTGGATTTTATTTTGTTTGAGTTCTAAAATGTTATTTTGAATGTTTTAATTATAAATGTGTAATTAGAAGTTTTTTGGATGGAAATAGGATGTCCATTCAATATTTTATGTTTTAAATATAATAAATGTGAATATTTATTTATTCTACTGGTTCTTCTTATTTCTTTACAGTTATACTTTATTTATTTGTCGATATTTAGTTTAGTTTCTGGTATGGTTTTTGTCTGGTTATACAATTTTAATCTCTACTTTGGTAGTGTAGTGGAATCATTTCACTCTTTTTAAAAAATAATTGTTTTTTACATCCCTTATTTTCTAATTGACGTAAAAATTGAAAAGGTAATGGTTTTCCAAGTCTATTATCAAAAAACAATTGTGTTATCATGTTTTTTACATGGGTTATTTAATAACTGACGTAAAAAACACCATCTAGAATTGTTTTCCACGTCGGTTATAAATCAACTGATATTGTATAATGTTTTCTACATAATTTAGTTAACAACTGATGTAGAAAAAAATCATCCTGAAGCGTTTTTCATATCGGTTATAAAAAAACCAATGTAAAAAATTCTTTGAACTCGTGGTTTACGATTTCAGTTAATAAATAACGGGTGTGGTAAATTTTTTATAACGTTGGTTATTAAATGACTGAAGTGGTATATTGTTTATTACAAATGTTATTTAATATCCAACATAATGATATAAATATAGAACCATTTTGAGACATTTGATATTAAATTATAGATGTAATAAATTATTTACCAAGTCGATTATCTAATAATACATAAAAAATGGTTCCACTATAGATTTACAACGTCATATTTTTTACAACCAATGTGAAAAAAAATATTTATAATGTTGCCTTTAACAATGTCTGCTATCAACTAACATAAAATATTAAAAAATAACTGTTGTTATAAAGGTTTTCAACAAAAGTGTAGTATCCTATACATCCACTAAATCATTATTCATTATTCTGAATAGAACTCATCTCTACTGATGAAAATGTTTTAAATATTACTTATAAAATAATACATATTGAATTTTTTGAATTATAAAAAAAAACTCCAATATAATATTAATAAGGGATTTATTCTTCAACGTATTTAACCTTTGTTTCAAGCTACTCATTTTGATAAGAATGAATATATAATGATGTGGCTCAGAATTAATTATTTAGAATAAAATAAGATAAAAAATAGGAAAAAGTGTCTTCTGCCCCGTATTCATGACTAGATAAATCAAATCTGTGGAGAACAATTATTTTCAAAGATTTACAATTTTTAAAGATGTCATCGTTTAAGGTTCAGAAGTGAAGAAATATAGAATACAACATTTTGAAAAAGTTATAAACATTTTTATTTTATATAAATTCTATTTGGTATGAATAATTCCACTATAATCTTCATGGATTTGATTAATTGACTCTTTAAATATTATCTTCATCATTTTTTACTAGCCTTTATAAATGACAATATTGTTTTTTAAAAGTAGATGTAAGAGAATAAAGTTCACATGAGGATAGTACTAAACACCCTAATAAAGGATAAATTGTATAAAATAATTTCTAGGTATGAATTCATGTTACAAATTGGTTTAATTATTTTTGTTTCATAATCTCAAAAGATTTTAAATCTATAGATACATCAAAACAAGCTTTATCAAAAAATTTCCATAACAGACCATCATGATTCAGATTTTGAGTTCTAAGGTTTTTACGATATATTAATGATGAATCACATTGATATTATCATTTATTTCCAATCCACTTACAATGTTATATCATAAGGGATTAAAAATCTATTTGATTGATGAATGAGAAACAAATTCTAACATATTAAATATATGGTTACTTAGTAGACATGTTAATATATTTCATTGGTGTGGATAATGGTTTTTACTCTATAATAAAACATCAAATAATGTATTTTTTGTAATTCTAACACAGAATTATATAGTGATAACTTATGACTCATGAAAATTGAATGATCATTAGATTAATAACTCAAATGATGATTTGGAGTTATTTATGGTCGTATTTTAATTAATCGTATAGATAAATTATATTTACGAATGAAGAAATTAAATATAAAATGATGATATATTGTTAAATAATATGTTCAAATAGGAATCATAGAATATTTTACAATAAAGATTGTAATAAATGATTGGAGATTATAAATGATCGCTAAATTACAACCCTAGGAATGCAAACAATGTGGCTGATGAATTGATTAAAAATGAACATGATATCTTAT